>CM037092.1:46188372-46788372 GCA_020916435.1 Oxytropis ochrocephala | reverse complement strand
TTGGGAGGAATATGTTGTGTACTCCCAACTTGGATACCAAACTCTTGAACAACAATGCAGATACAGGTTTGGTAAGAATATATGCCAATTGATGTGCAGAATTCACATGAACAAGTTTGATGATGTTGGAGAGGACTTTTTCTCTTATGAAATGACAATCGATTTCAATGTGTTTAGATCTTTCATGAAAAGTTGGATTAGAGGCCAGATGAATTGCTGATTGGCTGTCAGAAAACACCATTGTTGAACTGGTGTGGACCTCAAAATCTTTTAACAATGAAGTAAGCCACTATAGAGCACTGGTTACACTTGCTACGAACCTATATTCAGCTTCAGCAGATGAGTGTGACACAACCTGTTGCTTCTTAGACTTCCATGATATGAGAGAGTTGCCTAAGAAAACACAATAACTAGTGGTACTTCTTCTTGTGTCAAGGTAATTACACCAGTCAAAATCAACATAAGCCTTGAGATGTAATGAGGAATTAAATGAGAAGAAAAGACCGGTACCAGGAGTGCCTTTAAGGTGACTCAAGAGATGATGCACAACATCTAAGTGAGTAGTTGTTGGCTTAGTGAGGTATAGAATCCTACCAATCAATCTTCTATATTGGAACAGTCCTGTAAGGGATCTCCATTGGTGGTACTCAACTTTAGATTGGGTTCCATCGACAATATTGCAGGCTTGCTATCAATGAATCCTGTGTCACTCAACAGTGAGAGAGTATATTTTCTCTGTGAGAGAGAGAGATGCCATCAGTTGCTTTGGCAATTTCAAGACCTAGAAAATATTTCAAAGAACCAAGGACATTGAGTTTAAACAACTTCTCAAGTTGTTGTTGAACTTGGTGGATTATGTTGGAAGAGGGGTTGGCCACGATTATGTCATCAACATAAGTAAGGACAACAATATATGTGGTACTGATACCAATAGTGAACAAACTATAGTCCTTCTTGAACTGTGAGAAACCACATTGAAGTAATGTTGTTGTGAATTTAGTGAACCACTGTCTGGATACTTGCCTCAAGCCATAGACAGACTTGTTAAGTTTACAGACAAGGTGTTCCCCCTTGGTCTTATAACCCAAGAGTGAGTCCATGTAAGCTTCTTCAAACAAATCTCCATTTAAGAAGGCGTTATTAACATCCAATTGCAAGAAACTCCAACCATTTACTACTGCAAGAGCAAGGACAACCCTAATTGTGGTGAGTTTAGCGACAAGAGAGAAAGTTTTAGTGAAATCAACACCAGCTTGCTGAGTGTATCCTTTTGCTACCAAACGAGATTTATATTTGTCAAGGGAACCATCAGGGTTTGTTTTCACTCTATAGACCCACCCACGACCAATTGTATATTTGTCCTTGGGGAGGGAACAAGAGTCCAAGTGTTATTATGTTCCATGGCATCAAGCTTAGCTTGCATTGCTTGTTGTCATTATGGAACTTGGCAGCCTGGTGATAGAACTGTGGTTCATAATATGAAGAAATTTGGTTGATGAAATAGGCATAAATGTCAGATAGTTTATCATGGGAGATATAATTCTGGATAGGGTATTGGCATACAAAATTGCATTTGTAATTACTTAGGTAAGAGGGTGGATAGGAGACTTTAGTAGACTCCCTATGTAGAAGAAAAAAGACCAAGAAATAGTGTCATACGCCTTCTCGAAATCAACCTTGAAAAGAATACACCCCCTCCTTATGTATCTTAGCTAAACCAACCAATTCATTCACAACGACTACACCATCCAAAATATTTCTACCACCCAAGAAAGGAGATTGACAACTAGAAATCACATTGGGGAGAAACCTCTTAAGTTTGTTCGCCAACACCTTAGCTAGAATCTTGTAGTTACAACCACTTAAGCAAATGGGTTAATACTTACCCAAAATTTGTGGATTATCATTTTTGGAATAATAGTGATAAACGAAGAAGTGATCGCTTTAGGTAATGTTTCCTTGGTGTGAAACTCCTTGAACAATTCAACGATATCATCTTTCAAAAATTCCCAATACTCCTTAATAAACCATAAATTAAAATCGTCCGGACCTAGGCTGTTATCACAATCACAACTCCAAACCCCTTCCTAAATTTCATCCTCCTCAAAAGGTGTCTTCAGCGACACATTCGCCTCGCAGGTAGGGGTGGACATCGATCAGTTTTGAGCGGTTTCGGGCCCAAAACCACCGATCCGAAGAAAACCACGGATGTAATCATGTAACCCAAACTCGACCGTTTCATGTGGCGGATTGCTCGGGTGGCGGGTGGCGACGGTCGGTTTCACACTCTCATACAACTTCAACATTCAAAAGAGAAGAAAAATACCAAACTAAACAAAACTTCAACTTCAACTTCACACGGTCACTTCCAGTTTCACAGTTCAGAAAAACCACAAGATTGAGAATGTTAAGTGCGAAAAAAAATAAGAAAAATGAAGATGGAAAGGTATAAGACGATAAGAAAGGTGTGTTGAAGATGATAAATGTTGGAGAATGGAGAGGTATAAGACGAACTGTGAAAGAGAGAGGGGGGAATTAAATGAAGAAGTGAGAGAGGAAAAGGTCGAATAAAAAGAAAGTTGAGTGGAGTGGGAAAATGAATTTGTCTTAGAGGAGTGAGTACTCTTGTCTTGAGTAGTGAGTAGTACTGAGTAGTCACGTCCCCCATTTCTTGAGCAGTGAGTACTGAGTAGTCACTATCACTTCCATTTTTTGAGCAGTGTGAGAACTGACTTAGTACTCACGTGGCTCACGTCCATTGGTTGTCGGTCGGGTTCGATCACCAACCGACATATCATTAACACCCGAAACCGATCGGTCAAAACCGCTTTGACTGAAAAACAAAAAACCACAATCCGCTAAACCAACTTGTTCTATCCGTTTCTGCATTTTTTTTATCGGGTTGCTCGGGTTCGGGCAGGTCGGATGTATTTGTCCACCCCTACTCACAGGGATGCTTAAAACCACAATTACATATTGTTAATACATAAAAAGACATTATGACACCAAGATGAAAAAGAATAACCCGACGGTACCCGTGTACCCGCCCCATAAGTGAATCAACTCCAAGAAATACATTTAATATTGTTTTTTTTACAAATATATTATTTTGTTTTAGTCGCTATAAATAATGTGTTAATGTTTGGTTCTAATCTTTGAATTTAGAGACTTTTAGACTTTTAATTATTTACACTTTTTTAGTTACGAGTGGAAGACCGCTACTAGAATATTTGAAATTACCTGCGGATTTTCTTGCGGATTTTCTTGAAAAATTCGCAGTAAATAAGTTTTCCGCGGATTACGGTTCACAGTTATTTGTCTCCGCAGGAGATTCTGCAGGAAATTTCTGCAGAGATTCTGAGGAAATATTCGCAGGATATTTCTGTAGGAAAATCCGCATGAAGTTGCAATTTTTGCCAGTTGCAAAAAAAAAAGCTCTGCCTATAGAGCTTTTCAAGCCTTCCTTTCTTTACAAATTTCAATGCTATTGTAGCCTTGACCCATTTATCTACCATCTCCTTCTAGCCACTCCAAAAGTAAAAAAATAAAAAACAATGCTTGAAACTTCTAAAAGAACAATTGCTTTGAAAATAGTCTTTACAAAGGACTTTTTATTACAAATGAATAGCATTAAAAATTAAATAAAATCACTAATATTATACATTAGGCTAAATTACTCTTTTGGTCCTTATCTCTGGCATTCATTTCATTTTGGTCGTTTATCTTCTTTTTTCTCGTTTTGGTTCCTCATCTTTCATTTTTGTGTCAATTTGGTCTTTTTTTTGTAATTTTCCATCCATGACTTTAACGAACGCCACACTAGCTGTTAACTGCTGACGTGGCGTCCTAATTGTCTAATCTGATGTGTCTTTATTAAATGATATGGACAATGAGGGGCCAAATTGAAACCAATAAAAAACATAAGGGACCAAATTTAACAAAACATAATCAATCACTCTCTATCTTCTTCCTCCATCTTCATCTTTTTCTTCTCCGGCGAACCACCACCACCTCCGGCGAGTCACCACCACCACCACAAATCAATCACTCTTCAACTCTTCTTTCATGACATCTCTTCAAAATTAAAAACCCCCAATTTTTTTTTTTGACAAGAATAAAATCATCTCATTTCATTAAGAATCAAGGTCTCAATACAGGTAGGGATAAAATAATAAACTTTGGAGCTAGCGGAAAATCGAGACGCTATCGCAAGTGAGTGAGCAACTCGATTAGCTTGCCTCCGGATATAGCTAACCTGAAAGCTATGAAGAGATAATAAAAGTTTTTTACAATAAGAAATAAGCGAGCCAAACTCCGTGTTGGTGTTGGTATCTCCGCGCACTCCTTAAAAACCCCCCAATTTCTTAAATCCTTAAACTTGAGTCAAAACACCCAATATCTCAAATCACCCACTTACCCACTGTCTTGTGGCAAATCTGTTGGCATGGTAATCAATTTTTGGGATCCAAGTGAGTTTTAATGATCGATTGTTTTGTTTTTGAGATTTTAAAAATTGTATTATAGAATTGTTTAACAAAACTTTTTTGAAATTAAGTATTCACTGTCTTCACATTTTTAATTTTAGAAACACAAAAATTAGCTGCAGATATAGGGATAGTTGAAAACATGGTAAATATTGGGATTATTTGCAATCACTTTCTTCTTGTTGTTGTTATTATCTGACCAAGATGAAGACATTGGGGATGGTTTCATTGAAGAATTTGGGATTTGAAACTAAATTTAGGCATTTGAAAAATTGGGGATTTTGGGTTTGAAGAGATGATTAAGTTTGTCACATGAAATAAGAGTTAAAAAATGATTGATTTGTGGTGGTGGTGGTGGTTCGCTGGAAATAGTGGTGGCTCGTCGGAAAAGAAGAAGATGAAGATGGAGGAAGAAGATGGAGGGTGATTGATTATGTTTTGTGTTTTGTTCCCTTATGTTTTTATTAGTTTCAATTTGGTCCCCATTGTCATGTCATTTAATGAAGACACATCAGATTGGACAATTAGGACGCCACGTCAGCAGTTAACTGTTAGCGTGGCGTCCGTTAAAGTCATGGATGAAAAATTACAAAAAAGGACCAAATTGACACAAAAATGAAAGATAAGGGACCAAAACGAGAAAAAAAAAAGATAAAGGACCAAAATGAAACCAAGACCAAAGATAAAGAACCAAAACAGTAATTTAGACTGTACATTACCAATTTACAGCTTATCCCAAAGAAGTTCTATAGAACCCCAAGTGGTGCTCCTATGAATAATAAGTAATACTTAGCAATATATATTTATTAATAGCTAGGTTAATGAGTGTACAATATCGTTATCACATTTTGTAACAAGAAATATTCCCTCTCTTTGCCAAGTCATTCACATTTTGTAATTCAGAAGCAAAGAAGCTTTATCCATCTATATATGATTAAAAGAAAATGTTAGAAAAATTAAATACGCTATGTATAAACCACAATTCAGCAGTAGCTTTCTCTCCACTAAAAGTGAATAAGTTGAGAAAGAAAATATATGTATCTAAGTTAGAAGAGAGAAGTCTCTGAAACTAGGACACAGATCCGTGCATACGCACGGGGCGGCCAATTGAACGCATCATTGTTGTAATGAGCATTGAACTAAGTTATTGTGACGGGGCGTTAGGTAAAGAACATAATCGATTTGTGTAACAAAGGATTGACGGATAAACGGGAATTTGAACACATAATTAAACTACATTTATATCTTAAAAAAAGATGCCACCCACTATGAACTTAGAAGCCAAATTAGGCAGTGTTGAAAATGACATTCAATCAGTACCGTTTTATTGGATCATTTAATTCATCATATAATAATGTTACGGTTTTTAGTAGATTGCGCTAATCCACGTTCGTCGTGTTTGTACCAATGTTACCGTCTTCGTCTATGATAACAATTTTGAGGCCAGCTCTGGATGTGACTCTAGAAAAGGCAACATACAACTGACCATGGGAAAAAATGGCCTTGGAAGGAATAAGCCCACAAATTGCAACAATTGCCCTTGACTTTTATTTACAGTCATCGCGAATGACAAAGTCAATGGGAATTGTCTCCGTTGAAACTTGAAAGGAATGCGTACATCTGAGGGTGTTAGAGACAGTCGTGGAATGCAAACTTTCTGTCCAATATGATTACCAGATATGACTTTCCCTTCGATGAAAAAATTTACCCAGTTGTGTAACAATTAACCTTGTACCATTACAAAGCCCGGAACTTTGATCAATATTACACAGCAACATAACTGGGACCCCAACTTTCAACCTCAAAATATGGCTTGGTAGTCCAGGTGATGAGATGGAGTTCAAGTACTCAGGGGTGTGCACGTTATCAACACGATCAGAATTAATTGTGTCCGGTGAGGTGTATCAAGGCTAATGTATATCCTCTCTTCCCCACGTAGTTTACTTGCCATTAAATGATTTGTGGAGTCAACTATTTCGTTGGTGGGGGCTAATATGGCACAATTTTCATAGTAGCTAGGATTGACACCAACATTGATATAATCCGGGTAAATCTGATTTACTATGGTAGACATACCATCCCCTGCATGTTGAATTAAAAGGTCTTCTGGCACAGGCAAGTCAATCACATCATCATGTATTTCACCAACTACACCATCACCTATTGCTAAAACAAAATCAGCAAACAACCGTCTCTCAGCAATATCATCAGATGACGACCCTGAAAGCAACTTCATGTTTGTATGCAACTGAAGCACCTGACAATGGTTCCATAAGTATGAAGAGTTGATTGTTGCATTAACAATCTGTTGTCTTGTCCCTTTGGTTATGACCGGTAGGATTTGACGGAAATCCCCCCACCCCAATACTACAACCTTACCACCGAAAGGTTTGGATCCATTCTCTGGTTTCTCAAACTTCATGATATCTCTAAACGATTTGTCCACGGCCTCGAATGCATGTTTGTGCATAATCGGAGCTTCGTCCCAAATTATTAGTTTGGCTCTAGAAACCAACTTAGCTAGGTCGCTGCCATGCGCAATATTACATGTTGAGTCCTCATGAATGTTGAGGGGGATTGCAAACCTAGAGTGAGTTGTTCTACCGCCAGGCATTAACAATGCGGCAATTCCGCTAGATGCAACGGTTAAAACAATTTCTCCCTTAGATCTAAGGTAAGCCGAGAGTGCTCTCCAAATAAAAGTTTTGCCTGCTCCACCAAAAGCATAAAGGAAGAACATCCCTCCATCACCCATTCCAACGACTGAAATTATTTTGTCATAGACTGAACGCTGTTCTGATGTCATAGTAGATAATAGCCGCTTACTCTCTGCTATCAATTCCACCCTATCATAATTTAACTCATCTTCAATAAGCCTATTTTGTAAAGAATCGTGAGTGGGAAATTCTGGTTGCTCCATCGTAGGGAAGTCTGCCAACCTCTTATTATGAGAGCCTAGCATCTTATCAATCTCCAAAAGAAGAAAGATGTGTAGCTGAGAATCCATTAAGGTAACACTAGTCCAGAAAAGACTTTTAGTATCGGTTATTTTGCACTTTTAGTATCGGTTATCTGTCGATACTAATTCGACCGATACTAAATGTCTGGCATTTAGTATCGGTTAAATAACCGATACTAAATGTGACTTTTAGTATCGGATTTTCAAAAAACCGATACTAAATGACGTTTTTTTGGTGATTTTTATGTCTTGAAAACGTACATTTAGTATCGGTTATTTAAATAACCAATACTAAATGTCACTTTTAGTATCGGTTATTTAAATAACCGATACTAAATGTCTTCTCAACATTGTGTTTGCTGTCTAAAAATTGACATTTAGTATCGGTTATTTAAATAACCGATACTAAATGTCTTTTCAACATTGTGTTTGCTGTCTAAAAATTGACATTTAGTATCGGTTTTTTAAATAACCGATACTAAAAGTGACATTTAGTATCAGTTATTTAAATAACCGATACTAAATGTCACTTTAACATTGTGTTTGCTGTCTAAAAAATGACATTTAGTATCGGTTTTTTAAATAACCGATACTAAAAGTGACATTTAGTATCGGTTAATTTAAATAACTGATACTAAATGTCATTTCAACATTGTGTTTGCTGTCTAAAAAATGACATTTAGTATCAGTTTTTTAAATAACCGATACTAAATGTCAATTGCCACTATTAATAGATATCAATTTCCAGATAACTTTTAATTGACACTATTAATAGATATCAATTGCCAATTTATAAAATCCTGATATACAAAGTTATTTCCAGATTGTAATAATTCTTAAAAGTACTTAAAATTCTATTGAAATTTAATATCATACAATACAAGTTATTAATCCTATAAGTTCTACAAGTTTCTTACATCCATCTTTTAAGAAACAAATTTGAGCATTACAAAAACTTTCTGGTGCTTCACTATGGAACATGTAGAAAAACCTATAAACCAAACAATTTATTCCTTAACATTCGAGTTAGGCAAGGGAGGACGTGTTCATCAAGCTGCGGCTTCCTCATGGAGCAGCGTCTGATCAAAGTGTCAGACTCCTAAAAGTTCAACAAGAAAGCCACAAAAGTTAGCACATAATAACTTTAGAAAAACATAGTAAAAAGTAGATCAACTTATTATAATACATAGTCAGAAAAAATAAGATGCATGAAGCAGAATTTGAAATCTCACCATGTCCTTTGCCAACTCTTCTGAGCTGAGCAACATACTCGGAGATTTTCTTAATGGCTTCTACCTATGAAAGGAAAAGAAGAAACATTATAGAGCAGAGCATGGATGGATTAAGCTTCATATACAATGAAGGAGAGAAATGTTTAAATTTGTTAAATAGAGAATCCATTTGAGAAGTTGCAGATTATGTCTTCTACATCTTGTGTTACATAATTACTCTTCATTTGTATTTATCCTTTTGAAAGCAAATAGTGTTCTCCCAAACTAGTAATATATCCAAACATCTTATAATCAAGTTCCTAAAACAAGTCTGCGATATGGGCCACGATATCATGGTTTTGATGTCTCCATAACATCAAATCAGCATGTATTCAGCATCGATCTTGCACATGCACGTCAAATTTTCAATATCAGATGAATAAGGCTAAATATTTTAATATATGTATATACATGTCACAATTTCATGTTCAAACACCAACATCATTACTTTTATTTTCTCAAATTATTGTCGATATTTACATGTTAGTGTCGATGTCGTATTTGGTGTCCGTGTTTACCATGAGAAAATGAGGAAAGCGATCGCTAATTGCCGGTTGGTCAGAGCAGATCTGTATTGTTCTGTGGAGGAGACAAAAATGCAGCCACCAAGCAAGTTAGCAATTATGTGAGCAAGAGCCAAAAGAATGACAGCTGCCAATCCTAATTTGTAAGCTTGATAGCTAGGATTTCTACAATCATATATCCACATCTTCATAGGTTTCTCCTGTTTAATTAATTTCATCCCAAAAAAAAACATTAAAACAAAGCTCGTTAAGGTTGTCAACAATATTGAAACCTCATGTGACATGTGTGTGTGTTTAGTAGTAGTTAGAGTACCTTATTTTGAGCTATATCTGCTGCAATTCCAAGTATGCCTGCAACAATATCCATTACCATGACAAGTATGCAAATAAGGAAACCATAGTTTTTGGCCATGATTTTTGATGCAGTAACCGGTTGTTTGTGACATAAAGAGCTATACCATATATATGTTGATATAGTTCTTGACTATTTAATGGGGAAGTACTCCCGCCTCTAATGCATACCATGTTACACAGGGAATTTCTTTTGTGTGAATTGAAAACAACTTGCATATGAAGGAACCCTATAAATTGCAAAAAAAAAAAAAATAATAGATACTGATTATTTTCTTTGCAATTGGAAATTTGGAAGCCTACGTGGAAAAATATTCTATATATTTTTTTCTCGATAGCCTTTTGAAGGCTGAACAAACATTCAATAACAAGCTAGCATAAGAAAAGAAAAAGAGACAAAATGCTTGAAGTTTTATTTCTCTCAAGAGGACCCTTCAAAGCAAACCTCAACCAAAACAAGTTCATGATCCAAAGACAAGTAAGCAACAAAAAGGTAATCGAGAGAAGAACAAAGTCGAGTCCACTTGAGTCTTCAAATTCAAATATCAAAGGTTTTGATTCAAGGAAGCAAAAGATACTCGTAAAAATCACAAAGTTTTAGACCAAAAACAAAGGGAGCATTGATATAAGTGATCCTATTATCCATGAAATTCTTCTTGATACCTCAAATAGTAGTCAATTTTCTCCTTGTCCTCCAAGAAACAGTAGCAGCAAGAATTCGAAAGGTTCTCATAAGACAGGGCATGTATGTACATAGACAAAAGTAAGCAACATAAGACAATGTATATATACCACGTAAAAAGCTGGAAGGCAAAAGTAAGCAACATAAGACAATGAATATATACCACGTAAAAGTAGCCCTCAAACTCGTCGTAGGTAACCATTTCTTCCTTACACAAGTAACTCCGCTCTAAATTCTATTTTTAATTTCTAATAGTATCTCCGAAAGAGAGATGAAGAATATTCTACATAAAGAGTGATAGTTGTACTAGCAATTATAGAAAGTTTTAGTGTCATATGATTTTGTTATCTCGAAGGTTGTGCCCTGATTTTCTCCTCCTTATTTTGTAGCACGATAATCTTATTCTTTGGATTCTCATAGAAATATAGCATCTCAAACTCCAAGCTGTCATGGAGAAGAAACGCCTATAAAATATACTGAGCGAAGAACGTCAATAATTAGAAAGGGAGAAAATGAAACGGACCGAGAGACAAATGACAGAAATTTGCATTAGTATAATACTCTCATTCAAATCAAGATAGTATCATAGTGAAATTCACGCACATCCGGACTAAATTAACAATATCATAGTAAAATTATTTCCTAGAAGCCATGGCCATTAATTTCTTTACTAAATTTATTGCAAGGAATACTAATAAAAAACCTTCACAGCAGTTCCTGTAGCCTTTGAAAGAAACTTTATCAGGGAATCCTCTGCAAACGATAGGAATCTGCAAGAGTCATAACTTCCATTAGCATAATTATGAACACATTGACAAAACCTATCTTGCATTACAACTCACCATTTCAAAACCATAACTTCCATCTATAAGAAGAAGTGCTAAATCAAAGATACTTTCTGCATCTATCATGCCATTTATATCATTTGGGCACTCCACAAACTGCAACCTCCTTTGCTTTCCTGACACATGTGATCAAACATTTCCTTATCATCCCAATACGAGCTCCCAGCCAAGTCTATATTCCATGAATAAACACACACATCAATAAATATATTGTAACAACCTGATACAATAGTAATTGAACCTCGAACTTCAGGAAGATTTTGCCTTGTGTAATGCTTAACCAAAGACTTTATCAAAAGTGACTTTCCAACCTGAAATCAAACCCAATAATTGAGCCCAACCCCAAATCTCAAAATTGGAACTTTGAAGAAAAAGTAAGAGAATGTGCTTTGCACTGGGAGGACCTCCGCACGACGACGACATATGGTGGGGGTTCACCGTAAGAGCGGTCAACGTTGGGAACGTGAAGGCGGCGCTGCTCTTTCTCGACGGTGCGGGATTGCAATAAAAAGTTCAAATAAATGTATGAATTCAAATTCAAAATCCATATTGCATCCACATAAAGGAGGCTTAGGGTTTGGGTTGAAGCTGGCAAATAGGAATAGGGGGTTAGGGTTTTGAGTTAACAAAATTAGGGGTTTTGTGTAGAATAGAATTATAATAGAATAAGAAAACGTACCATTGAGGAAGAAGAGGCCATTTTCTGGTAATGGTTCGGATTGGCGGTGGGGAGGATCGATTCATCTTTTCAGTTGTAGAGATGAACTGCGATTGCAGAGGGCGATTGCAGAGGGGGGAGACGAAATGGTTGTGGTGAACAGCGGCTGAGCAGAGTTTAAAAATTATTTCTTTTAATTCATCCAAACGGGGTGCTACACTTACTTCATTTAAAACAACGACAAAATAAAACAAATCATCTATTAAGTCAAAATAATACGTAACACCAATCAAGTGGGATGGAATCCTCAAAAATATATTAATTCAATCCACGCACTAGAAAATTATACATCACGCAACGGAATAAAATCTCATCTCAGAAAATTAAACCACAGTCTCAGCAATAACATAATGATCTCAAATAAATTGTTCATCAGCCAAACAAGACTAAACAAATAGAAATCTAAAGCCCATCCCCTAGGTGCTACGTATCAGAGCAGACCGACTCGGGATGTGAAGGAAACCAGTCTTCACTCATGGTTACTTGTGGTAATAAACAACATAAGGGGTGAGTCTCAAACCACATAATAAGGCTTATAATAAGCAGTATATTAGATCACAGAATTTTATCAATCACGGCATCACACATACATTTATACAGCAGTCAACAGCCACATCAGATATCAACCAGCAGAGCATTTATCAATTATGAGAATGAATGTAATGAAATGCAAGCATGCATGTGGTACCATTCATCGTCAATAATTTGGCCAATTGGGCACATCGTCAATAGTTGAGCCTTATTCATCGTCAATAGCTCGAAGGCCGAAGCCTCACATCGTCAATAAAAATGCACATGTAATGCATGAGACTCCATGAGCAACCAACAATCATAGTTTACACATCATCAACATCATCTCTCACATCATCGTCAATTTTAAATTTTGGTCAATAGACCCATCGTCATTAACATCATCATCTAGTCATACATCATCAACTTCGTCATAAAAAGCTTGTCACAAGGACTAAAACATCACCTAAGGACTAAAACAAAGACTAAAGGACCAAAACAAAGACTAAAGGACCAAAACAAAGACACTAGATATAAACAGCAAAGACTAGGCGCCAAATACAAATCAAAATCGGCGCTCGGTGGCAACACTGACACACGGTGCGCCAAAACAACGAAGAAATCGGCGCCCGGTGGCAACACAGCCACACATGCGCCAAAACAACAGGAATCTGGCGCCCAGTGGCAACACAACCACATAGGCGCCAAACTGGGCAACACTGGCACCTAGGAACGCAACACAGCACCTAGACACAAACTAAGGCACAAATCGAGACACGATCTGCGAACACGAAAGCACACACGAGCACCACAGGCGCAGAAATCGGGCGCCCAACATGAACCACGAGCACAATCATGGGCGCGCCAGGGCAACCATTTGGCGCCCTGTGCAGCACCACACACGCACACACACACACACACACACTGCCACAACAACTTGGCGCCACACTAGGCGCCCTGGGCAGCAACATTGGCGCCCACATACACGCACCCACCCAATCACACAGCAACTTGGCGCCACACTAGCGCCTGGCAAAGAACATTGGCGCCAAGCACCACGCACAAAGAACACAAACCCAAAGAATTGCACAACTTGGCGCCTCACCAGGCGCCATTGGGCAGCCACATTGGCGCCCTGCACTTATGCAACCACACACCCAGCACATGGCGCCTCACTAGGCGCCCAACACACAACACAGGCGCATGGGCAGCCACATTTTGGCGCCGTGTGCCTAAACACCAGCACACCAGGCGCATGGGCAGCCACGATTCGCGCCACACCTGAACACTACACCCAAAGACACACACTCACAAAGAACATGCGCAACACACACGACAACTTGGCGCTTTACGGGCGCCGCGCTTAGGCACGGCGCACACAGGCGCCATTTTGGGCAGCAATTGGCGCCCAGTACAGCAACACACAGTGGGGCGCCATTGTCCCTAGCAATTGGCGCCTTAGGGTGCCTAGGGTCCCCTTAATCGAATTTTCTTGAATTCTTCCATGATCAATCCTTAACCACAACACATCAACAACACGTATTCATTCATGAATCATTGAAAACACAATTTTATCATCAAGAACACATCAAAAACGAAATCAATACTATAAGGATCCTAACCCTAACATACAACCCATTATATCCCTTATTATAAGGCAAGACCCACCCTTACCTTGATTAAACCGAAGACGGAGTTCACTCTACGGAGTCACCAACAGAACCACAGCAACAACTCTCCCTCCCTTCTCCTTTCCTTGCGCTGATTTCCTCTTCTCTCTTCTCCCTTCTCTTCGCAAGTTTCTTTCTTTTCTTTCTTTTCTTCAAATGATGCAAATTGCATCAACCCTAGCACCTAGGAGCCTAATTCAATGGGCCTTGGGCGCTTGGGCCATTTCTACCACGCCGGTTTTACCGATTACTACTCCCTTCAATTAAAATAAAAGACTATATTAGTAATTTAAAATAACTAAAATAAGGCAACACTTAAATAATTCAATTAAATAATTAATTAAATTATTTTGGGTGTTACAACTCTCCCCCACTTAGGAAATTTCGTCCTCAAAATTCTTACCTGATTCAAATAGCTCTGGATAAGACTCCCACATCTTACTTTCCAGCTCCCAAGTCATGCTCTCACCAGCAGCTCCCAACCAAACCACCTTTACCAAAGAAATTTCCTTCCCTCTCAGAACCTTTACTTCTTTATCGTCAATTCTCACCGGCATAGTCTCCACAGTGAGATTATCTCGTACCTCCACATCATCCATGTGAATCACATGAGACGGGTCTGGAACATACTTCCGAAGTTGCGACACGTGAAACACGTCGTGCTAGTTCGAAAAATTAGGCGGCAAAGCCACCCTATAGGCAACACTTCCAACCCTCTCAATAATCTGGTACAGTCCGATAAAACGAGGAGTCAACTTCTTCGATTTCAGCGCACGCCCAACACCAGTCATAGGTGTAACCCTCAAGAACACATGGTCACCAGCTTGGAGTTCTAAATCTTTTCTCCTCTTATCATGGTAACTCTTTTGTCGACTCTGCGACGCTTTCATCTTTTCCCGAATCATTTTCACCTTCTCCGTAGTTTCTCGAACGACTTCAGGTCCAAGAACAATACTCTCTCCAGACTCATGCCAACACAACTGAGTCCTACACCTCCGACCATATAGTGCCTCGAAAGGAGCCATCCCTATACTAGAATGGTAACTGTTGTTGTAAGTAAACTCAATCAACGGGAGATGTGTATCCCACGCACCCCCCTGCTCTAGAACGCAAGACCTCAATAAATCTTCCAACGATTGAATGGTTCTCTGCAGTAATCCGCCCATCGATCCGAGGATGATAAGCTGAACTCAACCTCAATTTGGACCCCAATGCCTCTTGCAACCTCCTCCAAAAATCAGAAGTGAATCTAGGGTCTCTATCCGACACAATGCACATCGGAACACCATGCAGCTTCACAATCACCTGAATATAGATCTCAGCCAACCTCGACACCGGATACGTGATATTGATATGAATGAAGTGAGCAGACTTCGTCAACCTATCCACAATCACCCAAATCGAATCATGACCCTTCACTGTATTAGGTAACCCAGTAACAAAATCCATAGATATGCTATCCCATTTCCACTCTGGAATCTCTAATGGTTGCATCAACCCTGCAGGCTTCTGGTGCTCAACCTTTGACTTCTGACAAGTCAAACATGCATACACAAACTGCGCCACATCCTTCTTCATACCAGGCCACCAGAACAACTTCTTCAAGTCCTGATACATTTTTGTATCCCCTGGATGAATACTCAACTTGCTCCTATGACTTTCCTCCAGAATCATTCTCTTCATCTCAGCATCATCAGGAATACAGATTCTATCTCTGAATCTCAACACACCTTGGGAATCTAATCTGAAATCCCCATTCGCATCTTGGTCATTCACAACTAGCAAGTCCACTAACTTCACATCTAACTTCTGGGCGTCTCGGATACTAGCCAAAAAGTCATTGCCAATCTTCAAAGATACCCAATCTAACACTCTGCGATGTTACCTCACAAACTAAACTCATATCACAAAATTGCTCAATCAACTCCAACTCCTTCACCATCATTGCTGACATATGCAAAGTCTTCCGACTTAAAGCATCAGCCACGACATTAGCTTTGCCTGGATGATAGTTCAAGCCGAAATCATAGTCTTTCAACAGCTCTAACCAACGTCTCTGTCTCATATTCAGCTCCTTCTGGTCAAACAAGTACCTCAAGCTCTTATGGTCACTAAACACCTCAAATCTAGTACCATAGAGATAGTGCCTCCAAATCTTCAGCACAAACACAATCGCAGCCAACTCCAAATCATGAGTAGGGTAGTTCTTCTCATGGGTCCTCAACTGTCTGGATGCATAAGCTACTACCTTACCATCCTGCATCAACACACCTCCCAAACCCATCTTGGAAGCATCACAATACACAACAAACGGTTGGTCCGGAACATGCAATATCAGAATAGGAGATGTTGTCAACCTCTTCTTCAACTCATTGAAGCTCTCTTCACATCTAGCATCCCACACAAAAGCTTTTCCCTTACACGTCAATTGAGTCAACGGAAGGGCTAACTTAGAGAAACCTTCAATAAACCTTCTATAGTAACCAGCCAAACCCAAAAAGCTTCTGATCTCAGTCACTGACTTTGGGCTCTCCCACTGCAACACCGCATCAACCTTGGCTGGATCCACAGCTATACCATTACCAGAAATAATATGGCCAAGAAAACTCACTTCGTTCAACCAGAACTCAAACTTTGACAACTTAGCATATAGCTTCTTTTCTTTCAACACCTCTAGCACACCTCAAGTGTTCTGCGTGCTCTTCTTCCGTCTTGGAATACACCAATATGTCATCTATAAATACCACCGCAAACCGATCCAAGTAACTATGGAAAATACGGTTCATATACTCCATAAACACCCCTGGTGCGTTGGTAACACCAAACGACATTACAGAATATTCATAGTGCCCATATCTAGTCCTGAAAGCTGTCTTCTGAATGTCTTCATCTTTCACTTTAATCTGGTGGTAACTGATAAGTCTCAAATTTAGTGTCTCTTTAGTGTTCATTTTCATATAGTTAGTATAGCAATTTAGTTCTATTTTTGAGCTATTTTACTACATAGTGTTTGTTTTAATTTCAGTCTATCTTTGAGGAAAATGAAGGATTTAAGCTTAAAAGAGCAAAAACAAAGTTTCAAGTCAAAAAGAGAAACAAAGAGTGAAAAATATAAGAAAAGGCAAGCAAAGTCGTTTTTACTGATAGTTGCACGACCCGTCTTTGGATTTGGCACGACCCGTCTTTGAACTTTTCTTCCTTTGCGCTTGAAAGTCTACTCGATAGTTGCACGACCGTCTTTGGATTTACGACAGCAAGGCATCGCATCGATTCCAAAGATGTTACAGTTTGCTCTTTAATGGCTTGTAAATTGTCTTAAGTGACTTGTCTCTTCTCTTTGGCTATATAAAGCACGAAATTCTGAGTGCTTAGGACACCTTAGGCTATTGCAAACACTACTCAAAGTTTATTTCTAAGATTTTATGCAATTTACTTTCTTCATTTTAAGTTCTTGTTCTTTATAATTCTTGCACTTTACATTCTTGCAACTTTACTTTACTGTCCTTATTTTCCAAAGACCTTTATTTTACGCACTTTACATTTTGTCATTTATCTTCTTGTTATTTATCTTTTATGTCTTCTTCTTCTTCTTCTTTTTCTAAGCTTTTGTCTACTATGATCATGTGTGAGTAGACCTCTTTAGTCTTGGGATTGTGGGAAACAATTCAATGATGGATCCCTAAACAATTCCAAGACTAAACTCTATCTTATTAGAACTTGATTTTTAATCTAGCCTCATCATTCTTATTTCATAAATCAAATATCAAACGAGTGCAGAGAGGTGAAGTTTGATATTGGACCTATGAGGTTAGACAAGGCAATCAAAGCATGAGAATAGCTTTGAGTGTCTTGGGACAATAAGGTTGGGCTTATGGGTCTTTGCGATGATCAACCATGAGAATAGGCTTGATCATTGTTTCGAGACACATTCTTGTATTCCGAGAGGAAACTTGAGCCATAGCTTGCAGAGCAGCAGCAAGAGCAACATCGTTTCTCCCAGCCATTTCAACCTAGCACTGCAGCATGAAACAGTAATTTAGAACTAATCTAACAACACCTAATCGTCATAAAACACTATAATGACAGACATGACTTGGCGAATTGCATCGAACTTTTGCTCACGATACCACTTCTTCAGTAACACCCATTTCTACCCTGAATTTATAATAAATATCGAGTTTAAAAATTATTTCTTTTAATTCATCCAAACGGGATGCTACACTTACTTCATTTAAAACAACGACAAAATAAAACAAATCATCTATTAAGTCAAAATAATACGTAACACCAATCAAGTGGGATGGAATCCTCAAAAATATATTAATTCAATCCACGCACTGGAAAATTATACATCACGCAGCGGAATAAAATCTCATCTCAGAAAATTAAACCACAGTCTCAGCAATAACATAATGATCTCAAATAAATTGTTCATCAGCCAAACAAGACTAAACAAATAGAAATCTAAAGCCCATCCCCTAGGTGCTACGTATCAGAGCAGACCGACTCGGGATGTGAAGGAAACAAGCCTTCACTCATGGTTACCTGTGGTAATAAACAACATAAGGGGTGAGTCTCAAACCACATAATAAGGCTTATAATAAGCAGTATATTAGATCACAGAATTTTATCAATCACGGCATCACACATACATTTATACAGCAGTCAACAGCCACATCAGATATCAACCAGCAGAGCATTTATCAATTATGAGAATGAATGTAATGAAATGCAAGCATGCATGTGGTACCATTCATCGTCAATAATTTGGCCAATTGGGCACATCGTCAATAGTTGAGCCTTATTCATCGTCAATAGCTCGAAGGCCGAAGCCTCACATCGTCAATAAAAATGCACATGTAATGCATGAGACTCCATGAGCAACCAACAATCATAATTTACACATCATCAACATCATCATCTTCTCTCACATCATCGTCAATTTTAAATTTTGGTCAATAGACCCATCGTCATTAACATCATCATCTAGTCATACATCATCAACTTCGTCATAAAAAGTTTGTCACAAGGACTAAAACATCACCTAAGGACTAAAACAGCACTAAAGGACCAAAACATCACTAAAGGACCAAAACAGCACACTAGATATAAACAGGCAGCACTAGGCGCCAAAACAGCCAAAACTGGCGCCCAGTGGCAACACAGCCACACAGGCGCCAAAACAACAGCAAACTGGCGCCCCAGTGGCAACACAGCCGTTCGTCTCCCTCTTCCTGCTCCCTCTGTCTTCGCGTTTCTCTTTCAAACGAGTGAGTTCTGGTTTTTTCTTATTCAAGGTCCCATGTTTTTGCTGAATGTTGTTGCTGTTTGTAATAGATTTCCATTCTATGTTTGTTTTTGATCCTGAATGTGGTTGTTGTTTGTAATTTCCCCTTGAAAAAATGGTTATTGCACATCTCAATTAAAGGATGCTCTGTTGTAGTTTTAAAGTTCCCACCAAGTGTTTGTGAATTTGCCCAATCTAAGTTTAAGATTGTTGTTTTTTTTTCAATTTTGGGAATACAAACTGAATTCCTTTTCTTTTGTGGGCTTGAAGTGGCGTGAATTTCTGCCATGATTGATTGGGTTATGAGCAGTGTTGTCAAATATCGGCCATGGCGGATTGCGGTGGCGGATTTCTTGACAACCGCCATAGCCATAGATAAGTGTTGTGTAATAAACAACTTTAAGAATAACAACTGACAATGACATTACCTGATGTCTGTTAGATTGAAATCATCCCCTAATATGTCATAATTCTTAGTAGATATCTGTTTTGCATTTTCTGGCTTTTACCACATGCACTCTCTTTCATGGAGACAATACTATCATTTACTCTTGGGTGATACTCTGGTCTAATTATTCTGCAGTCTTTGTTTTTTAATTTCTGAATTCACTAACTCATACCTTTTTCTGTTATTTATCCTCATCACTTGGCATTTTGGCATTCTGCGATATTTTGCAGTCCAAACGTGGTACGCCTTGCTTCCTTTTTTTATTGTAATATCACCTGTAATAATTTCTGTTGTAAATCATAAGCTATATCCTTGACACTGATATTTTTCTGGTTTGCAGATAACTTTGATGGGATTTATGTTCTTACTATTGTCTGCATTGCTTGGCTATGTGAGTGAAGCCTGAGTTCATTAATCTTACCGCTTCATGAAGTCGAAGTCATAATAGTGATAGTTTTCAAATGCTTCACATTATTTTTGTCAAATGATTAATGAAACTTACAATTCTTATATACAAGTATATGAAGTGTTTCAAGATTGCAGGATATTTTGATGCTTTATCGATACTTTCTTTTGTGGATGTGTTCATTACACATCATCATGGAAGGGAATGACTCTGTTGAAACAGTGAATTTCTGGATCCATTATACTTAAATTTCGTCATTTATCCAGATATACTCACCTCGATTGGACTCAGCTCCTCCTAGATGGGTTCATTTTGCACATGGGTTACTTCTGTTTTTATACCAGGTTGGTTTTGCTCACTTACACTCAAGCTTTCTGTTGGGTTGCCCTGTTATGCTGTGTTGAATCTTGATGGTAACTGATCATAATAAATTTATACATAGCTGTATATTTGATCATTGAAAAAGACGTCTTTTGGAATTAGTTCCTATTTCATTTTTAGTCTCCACACTTAACAAAATAGTGTGCTTTAGTCCTTTTTTTTTCTTTAAAACTCAATATCTGGAAATCACATCCAACTCTCACTAATCCGAGTCAAGGTGAGTGGACCTATTAATGGGTTAGAACTCTTTCAGCACCTCTTCTAATCCCCACTAATGACTAGAAGCACATTTTCTTAAATCTACGATAACAATTGAAGGCTTTGTGCCCATACTTGTGACATAACTGGTAAGTGGGGCGAGGACCACCACAACCGCGACCTCTGCCACCACAGCCTCGGCCTCTGCAGTGTGAAACTTGCCAAGATTGGTTACAACAAAAGACATGAGAGCATGGATTTTGAAATTAACGCTAAGAGCTACCAAAATAACATCTGATCCTGAACCAGCCAACGATGATAAGCATTGATGACTAGATTAAGCTCTTGATCAGCTTCAGAATCATACTTCACTGGAATGAGAATATTGACCAGAAATTGTGGAAGCTTGTGTATAGTAATAACTGCTTCAACTTGGTGCTGCCACTGCAGGAAGTTTTTCTCGCCAAACTTCACCAAAAGCACATGAATAAAGTTCATCGATGCCACAGAGAGAGAGAGAGAGAGAGAGAGAGAGATGGGTAGTTCTAGTTGGCACCACATGGTGATCGAAAATGATTCCAAGGCAAAAAATCGGCCATTGGAGAAGAAAATCAGCCCGAAAAAATGCTCTATATACCATGATAGAGGTAATCAGTTGCAGAAAGAAGAGAGGATATAGAATAGTTGATTAGGTGTTTTGTGAGAGCGAGATACTGACAGAACTCAAATTCAATTAAGAAATACTATTTGTATCGATTAAAGGAAATGAACATACAACTCTACAAAGATGAAATAGAAACTGTCCAGAGTCAGAGACTCCTCCAGAGAGAAATTCTTTCCTAGCTAATTCACTAACAAACTGATCGATACCTCTCACTCCCCCTCACATCCCCAATATAACAACCCTCACACCCACTCACATGCTACATCACCCCTTGCCACATCAGCATACATGGTCTGCTCCCTCCTATTATTCCTAGTATTCCTAGCTGTATACTGTGCTTCGGAAGCTGACATGTTAATTTCCTATGTGGCCCTAAATTCTCACTTGGGGTCTTATCATTGCCACCCTCTTGAAATACAGGCTTGTCCCGAAGTCTACATTCAGGAAATTGACTCCTAAGATTGACTTCTTCCTCAATGTAGCTTCTTCCACAACCTCCCCTTTCCACAGAATTAAAAAGTGACCAATAACATTTCTTCCAAAAACTCTCCTTGTGCAATAGTCATTGAAGACCAAGTCTCTTCCACCAGAATCCCATTGTTGGGAACATAATGAACTTGCTACGACAGATCAAGCCACTAGAAGGATCCAACTGATAATACAAAGGAAAATATAGGAAAACGGGATCAAAGATGTAGAAGGATCAAGAACATTGTAATATTGATAATATCTGGTTACAAGTTCCAGCAAACCCTAGGACCATTCGAGATTGCCCTGGACCTCTCCTGTTACAATGGAGTACTTTCTGCCTAATTGGCTAATTGCCCTCTACTCACTATATATAGACAACATGCCTTAAAAACTCATAAGGGCCTAATAACCGACATATTAACTAACTGTTGAAGCATTCAATATACCAATGCTTACCTTCTCTACAATTCCCAACAGCATCAGGGCTATTATGATTGCCTTTGCACTGTCTTGACTTGTCAATATGCAAATCACGCGGGTCAATCAGATCCTCCGGTTATTAATTGACCCAGAGTGTCATGCTTCCTGTCAATCACCTGGGTCGATTTTAATAACATTCTTCTTAATCAAATCCCTAAAAGCAGGAACCAATATATTGAATTCAAATTTAATTACATTTATTTGTGTTTTCAACTTTGCATTCATCAGTACAAAACACTTACTCTCTCTCACCAAAATTAATGAGTCATAAATTTAATTGCATTTATATATAAGTCTCTATTATATAAATATTTAAAATTTTACTAATCAAAGTTGAAACAAAATGAAATATATATATATATATATATATATATATATATATATATATATATATATATATATATATATATATATATATTAGTAGTATATCACCACAAAGACGTGTGTATACATTTTCTTTTAGTATAACATTTGAATTCGTTGTTTGGGACTTAAAAAAATGTAGTTGTACGCTTTCGTGTATTATGTGATATGATTCATCTGTATTTTTTTGTACACCATCCTTTATAAAATTATTATGTTATAAAATATATTTCTCCCGTATATTTTGCATATATATATATATTTAAATATAATTATTTTAGTCAATTATATACATTGATTTTTGATTAAAATATGTATATTCCATAATCTCGAAAATACCCTTGTGGGTATTTAGTATGTTCCGATAAATTTTATAAACGGGAGAAATTGAAGTAACGATTTAGGAGAAACAACTATTAAAAATGAGAACATTGGGTTATTATCTAAAAGCCTAAAATAGTCATTGACTATCCAATGAGAGAGGGTGTCTCTTGACTATCTAAAACCCTAAAATGGTTTCCTACCACGACCTGAGTTTCATGGGGAAAATTAGTATTGGCCTGGGGAGAATTTGGGGATGTCGATACCCTCGCTGCATCCGACTCGAACCCATTAACTAAACATTAATTATTAGTTTTTATTTTATTTTATGGATATTTAATATTTCATTTTGATACATTTTATTTTTATTTTTATTGATCTCTTTTTAATTTTAAAAACTATTTAAATGCTTTTAATTTTATTTTACTATTGTATAATAATTTTTAGCCATTCATTTGAACACGTCTCCCAAATTCTACAAATAAAATTGCACATCTTTGTTCTATGCATTTGATAGTCATATAACCCATCTTGAGCACCATAGCCAGTACACGTGACTGTTGTGCGAAAAGAAGTTGTGCAAGTGTACACAATCGCAACAAATAATATACTGATAAATAGAGTTCGTCTCCACAGGGATTGATATTAATTTTAGAGTTTAAAAAGGAATTACACTTTAGAGGAACAAGTAGCAAATAGTTTGAGTAACAAAGTTTCAGTTGAACAAAGGTTGTTAAAGTAACAAGTTAACAGTGAATTAAACTATAAGAGAAATAAGTTGGATTGCCTTCACTATGTAAATTCCCAGAAACACGACGCTATAACGTCACACGCTATAGCGTTAAGCGCTGTTGCAAATATTTTGTGCTTTTCAGCCACTAGCGCCAGGGTTTCATTACAAGATGCCTATGTCTAGGTTCTAAATAAGTTCACCCCTGTATATTCAAGATCCCACAGCTTGAGCTTTATAAACTATTGCAACTTCTATGTCTAGAGGAAGCAAAAATTGGCTAAATGTCTTTAACCAACCTTCTCGTTTATATTAACCCTTGAGTTCTTTCTATGGTTCATGTCTGAATCCACAGAAGTTCCTGCTTTACGTGGCCAAATATAAAACAAGGTTGAAAGTATTATAACACAAGGATTAAAACACAAAACGTGAGAAATTATATACGCAATATTAATGGTTCATTACAAGCTTATAGCAACCCAACTCAAAGAGTTTAGCTCATGTTGAGCATCATCAAAATAACACAAATACAAATACTTGCATTACCGTAGGTAATAAGGGGAATACAAGTGCAAAAGATACAAGCTTGAAATCTCCTAATCATCCACGCATAGATGGTACATCATCATCAGCCTTACACCATGAGAAAAATACAGAAATTACAAAAGAAGAAAATAAAAATTGCAAAAGCTTTAAAAGTGTATCAATGGAGAAGAAGAAGTGTCACGCTCTCTCTCTCTCTACCAATACTCTTTCTAACTCTTCAAAAATCCTAAAAATATGGGAAGGGAAATCAAAGATCTCTAGTATATCTAGCATGAGGTACATCTCTCCTCCAAAAGTCAAGAAAGGTGATGTTTGCTTTTTCACCAACTCCACTATTCCTTTACTCATGCAATGACAAGTGTCCACACAAATCCAATAAAATCCGCACATGTCGCCAAAGCAATCGTGTGGACACAAGATATGGAACATGGATTAATGAGCTTGGCGCCAAAATTTCACTTTTCCTTTAGATGCTCACCAGCTTTCCTTTTGACGCTATAGCGTTAAACGCTATAGCGCTAAACACTGCACTACTTCACAAAATACATCAAAATAATCACAAGGGCACCAAATGTGCCAATTTCATAGCAAAGTAGTGTTTAGCCCTTCCTCACCTAATATAAACAGAAATACAATAGATACTATACTAATATTACTTGAGAACTTACTTAATTCAATGATTAGAGGTATAAATAACTCCTATAAATATGAGTTATCACACCCCCAAACTTAAACCATTGCTTGTCCCCAAGTAATGACACTTGCAAAGACAAAACAAACTGACGCTTATTCACAAACACAAGACCTGATCAACAATTCACTTCTAAGCATACTCATTCAAATATTTTCTCAATGAGCTAACAATTCCGATTCACACTCACACCAACACACCAATGCATTTTATTCAACTTCTACGCTTATTACTGCTCAATAGTGTGTGTGTGATCTCTTGACTCATCTCAATTCCTAGCTAGATTTGGATTTCTCTTTAGCCTTGGAAAGAATGGCCTTCTTTTGGTGAAATCAAGAACTTTTTCAAAACAAAGGACTAGATTAACATTTTCACACGAAATGGGGATTTTCAAGCATGACAAAGGGTTTAACTAGGCATTTCAAGTCTATGGTCAGTACTCCTAACTTATTGAAACTGAACAACTCACGCTATAGCGTTTGACGCTATAGCGCTTTGAACACTGATAACAGATTTATTTACTAGCTGCAGCCCCCTCATTACTCGGCTCCACAGCAATTATTTATATATATATATATCTCTTTTTTTTATTTTATGAGGCTTTGCCTCTTTGCCTTAGGGACAGTCGAGCTCTTGTTTCGGGAAACTACAGCTTTACAACATATTTACACTGAACTTCTAAGTCACTGACCACCCTAAGACCTTCGTACCTAACCTTTATATAGCCTAAACACCCCCAAACTTTGCTTCAAAACACTCTTCAAGTTTTTAGTCAAGCCTTGATGTCACCTTGGTTAACCAGGACTAACCTAAGCATCAGATAGTCCTAGGCTAACTAAGTTTTTCCTTAAGCACAGAGATTTTTATGTGTGGGAGCAATAATAAACAAAGATTTTATTTAAAAGCATGGCTCTCTTACTCACTCACACAATCATCATTAAAATTAGCCCAAAGAGAATGCATTCAATGATTAAACTTAAAAATGAAACACATGAAACAGATCATTGATAACTTTAGGCCCTCCCCACAAAAAAGTGAGCAAAGTGTCCTCACTGCTCTTAAAGAACGAGGAGAAGCCTAAGACAAACCGAAACAAGATAAAACAAGTCTTTAACATTTGTGAAGCGCAAAGACAGACGCTATAGCGCTTCACAATTTATTGAAACATAAAACACAACCTAAAACTACTACAGCGAGAATGGGAAAATCATTTTTTTATTAGACCGGACTGGTCCTTGAATCGACACGAGTTGGTGGAATAGGCTTTGTAGCCTTTTTCTTTTTCTTACGGCCTCGCTCGAGCGCTTATAGCATCGAGCGCTATAGCGCTT
Source organism: Oxytropis ochrocephala (assembly GCA_020916435.1). Classification (NCBI taxonomy): domain Eukaryota; kingdom Viridiplantae; phylum Streptophyta; class Magnoliopsida; order Fabales; family Fabaceae; genus Oxytropis; species Oxytropis ochrocephala. The sequence continues at coordinate 46,762,041 of CM037092.1, read as the reverse complement.
TCCATGAGGGCTTCTTCTCTTTGGCGGCCTTCATCTCTCGCTAACTTACTAGCGGCCTTTCGCTTCTTGATCGAATAACTCCTTCTCGACTTCTTGTGCTTACGCCGCACACTTTTTCTTGATCCTCTTCCTCAATCACGCAAAGCTTAGCTCCCGGGCTCCTTCCGCGGATACATATGTTGGCCTTTTTGTTGCCACGTGCTTCTCCTTCGAATACGGCTTGGTGTGCGGATGGCACTGGACCTTGCACTACCTTCCTTGGAGGGTCATCGACCATGGCACGAGCTTCTTCTTCGAACTGCAAGAATATTAACTTTTGATTGAGGGCTCCTTTGGGCTCTTTTGCTTTAGCCTAGGAGATTTTGTTGTACTTGACACGGATGATGATGATGGACTTTTGCATGCTGCGCAGCGCTATAGCATCGATCGCACGCTATAGCGCTTGCGGTCTATGAGCGAGAATTTGGGGATTGATTTGTTGTGGTGATGCGGATGGTGGACTTGGTTCTTTTACGGCTATGGGAGATTGGGCGGTGGTTACGGGCCGTCTCGCTCATTCAGTTTGGTGTTTCTTTGTGTAGGTGTGGGTGATGTTTCTTTTGTTGGGATGGGTGGAGGAATGGTTCTTTGCAGATTGGGGTGTTTCAGAAGCAGTTGATCTTGGGCTGGTGGTGAAGGTATTTGTGGTGAAGGTGGTCTAGTGGGGCTAGGTGTGGGATCAGCAGGCAATTCCTCATATTCTTCACTCTCTGATCCTTCCTCCTTTTCTGGGCTCTCCTCACCAGACTTCTCCTCACTTTCAGAATCTTCCTCTTCTTCAGAATCATTTACTTCCTTCATCAGCCTCCTTGTCTCTTCTTCATCTTCTTCACTTAGTTCCTCCAAATCTTCAGTGTTTAAGGACTCTTCACTGCTCACCTTTGTTTTCTTTTTAGCAGGACTCCTTCCCCTCTTCAAGGCAGGGCTCCTTGGCCTCTTTTTGAGTGCCTCAACAGAGGCCTTCTTGCTTACCCTTTCTTCTTGCTGAGGTGGCTCCTTCACACCTTCTTCATCAATTAACCACTCTGGAAACACAGGGGGCTCCAGTAATTCCTTTCCCCTGGACAACTTCTCCAGGACAGCTTTCTCCCACTCAAACTTTGCCTTCACAAATTTGCACAAGGCCTGCTGGCTCTTTTTCAACTGATTGAGCGCTATAGCATCAGACGCTATAGCGCTAGCACTTCTTTGCCTGGGGTTGAACACAGCAGGGATATCTCCTTGAGGAGTTCTCCTCTCATCACGAATTTCAATTTCAACTTCAGCCTGCTTACACAACTCAGTAATTAAACAGGGAAAGTAAAGATTACCATCAGTCTTCAGTCTACTTTTCTCAATCTCCCTTGCAATTATTTTGCCCACATCAATGCTCTCTCCTTCCAAGATAGCATCAAGCACTATTAACCTATCCTTCTCCACATTGGTTGTGTGGGAAGTAGGCATGAGGAGTGCACGATAAAAGTAAACCACATTGCGACCTCATCCACCGAAATGCTTTCTTCACCTTAAATTCAGATCCAAACCTTTCCCATGTAGCTTCCTCCACACGATCCTCTTCTTGACCTCCTCCATTTCGTCACAAACCCCATGTATCCAGACTTCTTCTCTAATGCTGCTTTCCCGAATACCCTAGCTTGAAGTGTTCATTAATGGCACTTGGGCTGAAATCAACCATTTCACCCCTAACCATAGAATAGGTTTGGGGCTTTCCCCCTTTTGGAGGAGGAATACCTTTGTAAAACTCTCTCACCAGAGGCACCACAAATTCCCCTCTGTGCTTTATGAATTTCTGCCACCCAAGCGCTATAACAGTAGATGTGAACACATCAGGTGCTTTTTCTGTTTTAAAACCCCTTTCTGCAATGAAATTCATCTTCCAGTAACGCGCAGGATCGTCTTTTGGGTCTATGGCTCTAGAGGAACTGGGTTCTGAGGTCTTGGTCTTTTTCTGGGGTTTTTCAATTGAATGTTTCTTCACCATTTTGAGATTTTTGAAGGGATGAAAGTGATTTGGGAATTTTCTGAACTGAAATGTGAGATCGATTGCAGAGAAGAAAAGGAATGAAGTTATGGCTGGATGAGGGTTAGGGAAGAAGAATGAGAATCAACGGTTAGAAAGAAAGAGAAACAGGGGAGTGGTTGAGTGAGAGGTTATTGGGAATTGAATGAGGTGACCGTTGTTGATGGGGCGGAGTAGATCAAGTGATTGGGGTTGTCACACGTGGGCGCATAGGGCGCAGCAGTTGAAGTGCACAGAGCGCGCGTGCCACGTCATTATAACCGTCCCATACTTTGAAATAAAAATGTTTCTTCCTTCCAGCTACCTCCCCTTGACGCTATAGCGTCAACATCACATATGGTTCTTCAATTTTTCAAATCCTCAACACAAAAAATTTTCCTCCTGCACAATAAAAATAAAAATAAAAAAAAATATAAAAAAATGTTAATTAAAATCTTGGGGTGCCTCCCAAGAGCGCTTGTTTTAAGAGTCATCAGCCTGACTTCTTCATTTGATGTTAGGGATCTTGAAGATCAATTGAGGTCTTGTCCCTCATCACAGTGTCACCATGGTATTGTTTTACTCTCTGTCCATTCACCTTGAAAGTGGTGTTGGTTGCTTGATCATATAAATCCACTGCACCATAAGGGTAGACCTTGACTAATTTAAAAGGGCCAGACCACCTTGATTTGAGCTTGCCAGGAAACAATTTTAATCTTGAATTGAAGAGAAGCACTTGGCCTCCTTCAATCACTCTGCTCGGATCTTCTGTCATGCCACATCTTTGTTTTTTCCTTGTAAATGGTCAACTTTCATAGCGGCATGCCTAATCTCATCAAGTTCATTTAATTGCGATAGCCTAGCCTTACCGCCTCTATCACAATCAAAGTTGAGCTTTTTATGGCCCAATGAGCTTTGTGTTGCACTCAATAGGGAGGTGGCATGCTTTCCCAAACACAAGTCCGTATGGAGACATTCCCGCAGGTGTCTTGAAGGTCATCCCAGTAAGCCCATAAAGCATCATCCGGATGGATTGACCAGTCCTTTCTTGAGGTCCCACCATTTTTTCAAGCATCCTTTTGATTTCTCTATTGGACAATTCACTTGCCCATTTGTTTGTGGGTGGTATCACGATGGCAATTTTGTGCCTCACTCCATATTTTCCCAATAGAGACTCAATCAATTTGTTACAAAAGTGAGAACCCTCATCACTGATAATTGCTCTTGGTGTACCATATCTGGTGAATATGTTCTTCTGCAGGAACTTGCTGACTGACTTGGCATCATTGTTGGGAGAGAGCCACGGCTTCAACCCATTTGGAAACATAATCCACACCACCAAGATATACAAATTCCCATGAGAAGGAGGAAAGGGACCCATGAAATCCATGCCCCATACATCAAAGAGTTCAATCTCTAAGATGTTGGTTAAAGGCATTTCATGCTTGTTTGAAATGTTCCCAGTCCTTTGACACCTTGCACAGCTCTTTACCAATTCCTGAGCATCCTTGAATAATGTAGGCCAGTAATACCCACATTGTAGCACCTTTGCAGCTGTTCTAGTTCCTCCAAAGTGTCCACCACATGGTGAAGCATGACAATGCTCTAACACTTGAGGTTGTTCTTCTTCCGCAAGGCACCTTCTTATCACTTGGTCTTGGCACTTCTTGTAGAAAAGGTTCATCCCAATAATAATCTTTCACTACATGGAAAAACCTTTTCTTTCTTTGATAATTCAGATCTGCGAGGCACAATTTTGCTTACCAAGTTATTCACGATATCAAGAAACCACGGAGCGGTGTCTTGAGACGCTTATAATATCTGGCGTTATAAGCGGCAACCGCTATAGCGTTACACTTTTCACCACTCACGCTCGCCAACAACTTCTCATCCGGGAAGATTTCTTTAATCTCACCTGCTCTGTACTGCATTTTCTCCTTCAAGTCTAGACAAATGGTCAAGAACTTGGTTCTCCACCCCTTTTTATCATGAATTTCCAAGTCAAATTCTTGGAGGAGGAGAACCCATCTTATTAGCCGAGGTTTTGCATCTTTCTTTGAGATCAAATACTTGATGGTCGAATGGTCTGTAAAAACAATTACTTTTGTGCCAACCAAGTATGATCTAAATTTATCAAAGGCAAAGACCACGGCTAATAGCTCTTTTTCGATGGGATCGTGTAATTTAGTCATGTGCTTCAATAAGTGTTTTGCTTGCATAGTAAATGGAATGAAAGATTTTATCATACCTTTGACCAAGCACAGCTCCCACAGCATAGTCACTTGCATCACACATGAGCTCGAATGGTTTACTCCAATCAGGAGCAACAATGATAGGTGCGATGTCGAGCTTTCTTTAACTTCCGAAGGCTTCAAGGCATGCATCATCAAAGTTGAAAGTGGTGTCATCTTTGAAGGAGCCGACATAGAGGTTTTGAGATCTTTGAGAAGTCTTTAATGAATCTCCTATAGAACCCAAAGATGCCCAAGGAAACTTCTTATACCTTTGACACTTGAGGGGGGTGGCAATTTTTCAATAACTTCAATCTTGGCCCTATCCACCTCTAAACCTTTCTTGGAGATCCTATGCCCTAGTACAATTCCTTCTTGCACCATGAAGTGACATTTCTCCCAATTAAGCACAAGATTTGTCTCTTCACACCTTATCAGTATCTCTTCCAAGTTGTCCAAACACTTCAAAACTATCCCCAAACACAGAGAGAGTCATCCATAAAAACCTCCATAGATTTTTCAATGAAGTCAGAGAATATGGACATCATACATCTCTGGAAGGTTGCAGGGGCATTACACAGTCCAAAGGGCATTCTTCTAAAAGCAAATGTGCCATAAGGACATGTGAATGTGGTCTTTTGTTGGTCTTCAGGAACTATTGCTATTTGGTTATAGCCAGAGTAGCCATCAAGGAAGCGATAATAGTCCTTACCAAAGAAGTCTGTCCCAACATTTGGTCAATAAAAGGGAGAGGAAAGTGGTCCTTCTTTGTGGCCTTGTTCAATTTCCTATAGTCCATGCAGATTCTCCAACCGATCCACTGTTCTTGTGGGAATTAACTCATTTTTGTCATTTGTGATCACAGTGACACCACCTTTCTTGGGAACACACTGCACAGGGCTCACCCATGCACTGTCAGAAATAGGATATACAATCCCTACATCTAACCACTTGAGGATTTCCTTCTTCACCACTTCCTTCATTATGGGATTAAGCCTTCTCTGTCCTTCAATGCTATGTTTAGCATTTTCCTCTAACACAATCCTATGCATGCAGATTGTAGGACTTATCCCATGTATATCAGACATTTGCCAACCTATTGCCTTTTTGTGCCTCTTCAGAGTTGTAATGAGCTTCATCTCTTGGTTTTGATCCAAACTAGCAGAGATGATGACAGGCAGAGTCTTATTTTCCCCCAAATATGCATACTTCAGGTGCTTGGGTAATTCTTTCAACTCTAGGTCAGGTGGTTGAATGATAGAAGGCACGCTCTTCTTGAGGTTTGAGTTTTCTTGCTCTAGTGACTCATATCTCCTAGCCCAAACCTCATTCACAGTTTGTTTTTCAATTGGAACCTCCTCTTCTTCCAACAATTCCTGTTCCTCAGTATTGTTAAGCACCTTTCCCAAGTGGTTGGTTGTTTTCTGAAAATGCTTTTGCACCACTTGGTCAAGGGAAATCACAAAGGAACACTCTTCAGTGTTGACATCTGGAAGCTTTAATGCATTCAAAACATTGATCTTAACTTCTTGATCATTGACTCTCATTGTCAATTCCCTTTTTGTACATCAATGAGTTGTCTTCCTCCAGTAGCCAAAAAGTGGTCTACCTAATATGATAGGTACCTCTGCATCCGCTTCAAAATCTAGAATAACAAAGTCAACAGAAAAACAAATTTATCTACTTTAATTAAAACATCCTCCAAGTATTCCTTCGGGATAGGCAAGTGACCTATCGCCTAACCGGAGGCTTACGTAAGTAGGTCCGCGCCTCCTATACCCAATTGTGTGTAAATGGACTTGGGCATTAAATTAATACTTGCCCCAAGTCACATAAAGCACGACCTAATAAAAATTTCCAATGGAACAGGTATTGTGAAACTACCGGGTCCTTTAATTTTCTGGGAGTTTATTTTGCATCAACATGCCGCATTCCCACTCATTGCTACGATTTCAAATTCTCCCAACCTTCTTTTCTTTGTCAAAACATCTTTCATAAATTTGGCATAGTTGGGCATTTGTTGTAATGCCTCAACTAGAGGAACATTAATGTGCAATTGTTTTAACACCTCAAGGAATTTATTAAATTGTTTGTCCTCATGTGCCTTTTTAACCTTTGAGGGTAAGGGGAGCGGGATATTCGTGCACCAATTTAGGTTCGTGTTCTGTTTGCATTTGTGTTTGTAGCGTCGGTAGCGCTATAACGTCTGGAAAATTCTTTTCATTTTCAAAGAACACTTGACTCTAAATTCTTGGGTGCGATAGTTACCTCTTTACCACTTCGGTGGTTATTGCTTTCACATGCTCCTTGCACGGTGCATGAGATGGAGAAGGTTCGATGAGTGGATGGGAGTCCACCATTCGCCTTTGTGTGAGAGAGCGGATGCAATCTGTCCCACTTGATTCTCCGAGTCTTGATTGATGCTTCATGAGTGCGCATTGTTGTTTTACAATCAGCGATGAATGACCTTAGCAGAGAGACTCCATTGAATTGTCCATAGCGAGGAGCAGGAACATTCTGCTTGGAGGCCGCTTGTTGTTCTTTGCCTTGGAAAACCCGGGGAATAGCGAGGGCATTTGTGCTTGTGTTAGCATTATTTCCTCCCCACCGAAGTTAGGATGATTCCTCCAACCGGGGTTGTATGTATTAGAATAAGGGTTGTTACCCTTGTTGTAACCCACATAGTTGAGCGGAGGCGCAGATTTGTTGTACATTCTTCATACGAGATGAGCCCTCCACAATATACACAACCGCTTCTCCGGTGGAGCTTGTTCAATTGCTTCGCTGCGCTTGACCTTTCGCGCTATAGCATCGGATGCTATAAGCGTTGGCGATGTTCAACTCCTTTATCATGTTTGTTAGAGTGGCCACTTGGGCCGAGAGAGCGAAAACCTCACTCACTTCATGAACCCAGACTACTTTCCTTGTAGAATTCAACCTTTCAAAGAGGCCATGAAGAATCATAATGGCAATGCGCTCTATAAGCTCACAAGCATCATTATATGATGAGTTCAGAATTACACCTCCAGATAAGGCATCCAACATGGACCTAGTAGGTGCCTCTAGCCCATTATAAAAAGTCTCCATTTGAATTACTATAGGAATTCCATGATGTGGACATTTCCTAAGCAACTCCTTCCACCTTTCCCAAGCTTCATGTAATGATTCACCCTCTTTTTGCTTGAAGGATGTGATGTCATTCCTCATCCTTGCATTTTTGTTTGGTGGGAAATACTTCTCCAGAAATTTCTTTGTCATGTCTTCCCAAGTAGTGATAGAATTAGACTCCAAGGAATTCAACCAAGCTTTTGCTCTGTCTTTTAAAGAATAAGGAAACAGTTTCAGCCTGAATGCATCCTCACTCACCCCTGGGATAATGAAATTACTGCATACTTCAAGGAAGTTTCTCAGATGAGCAAAAGGATCTTCTTGAGAAGAACCTCCAAATTGTCCAGTTGTTTGGAGCATTTGGAACATCATAGGCTTGAACTCAAAGTGAGTAGCAGTCACCACAGGCCTAGTGATGCTTGTTTCCATGGAATGTGGATCAAACACAGCATAATCTCTCATTGGCCTGTCTCTGTCATTCACCATTTGATCAGGTCCTTGATTAATGAATCTGTCTCTGTACCAGTATTCATTATCAACTTCAGTATGGGTAAAAGGACCTTGCCTTCCACCTCTCGGCATTCTTCCTCCTAATTGTGAGGGAGTTCTTCCCCCAAGAGTGCCTCTACCAGTATGATGAGAGTGTTCAGACATAGTTAGTCTGATTTGTTGTAACCTCTGTTGGCGTCTTAAAATCTGAATCTTCTCTCTGGTTCAGGATCAAACTCAAAAGTGGGGGCATACGCTATAGCATCAGACGCTATAGCACTTCCTGTAACACACCACAGAAAATTGCCAAGGTAAAACCTCCCTAAGGATGTAATAATTTCTAAACAATAAAAATTAAATGCAATCCCCGGCAACGGCGCCAAAAACTTGTTGTGCGAAAAGAAGTTGTGCAAGTGTACACAATCGCAACAAATAATATACTGATAAGTAGAGTTCGTCTCCACAGGGATTGATATTAATTTTAGAGTTTAAAAAGGAATTACACTTTAGAGGAACAAGTAGCAAATAGTTTGAGTAACAAAGTTTCAGTTGAACAAAGGTTGTTAAAGTAACAAGTTAGCAGTGAATTAAACTATAAGAGAAATAAGTTGGATTGCCTTCACTATGTAAATTCCCAGAAACACGACGCTATAACGTCACACGCTATAGCGTTAAGCGCTGTTGCAAATATTTTGTGCTTTTCAGCCACTAGCGCCAGGGTTTCATTACAAGATGCCTATGTCTAGGTTCTAAATAAGTTCACCCCTGTATATTCAAGATCCCACAGCTTGAGCTTTATAAACTATTGCAACTTCTATGTCTAGAGGAAGCAAAAATTGGCTAAATGTCTTTAACCAACCTTCTCGTTTATATTAACCCTTGAGTTCTTTCTATGGTTCATGTCTGAATCCACAGAAGTTCCTGCTTTACGTGGCCAAATATAAAACAAGGTTGAAAGTATTATAACACAAGGATTAAAACACAAAACGTGAGAAATTATATAGGCAATATTAATGGTTCATTACAAGCTTATAGCAACCCAACTCAAAGAGTTTAGCTCATGTTGAGCATCATCAAAATAACACAAATACAAATACTTGCATTACCGTAGGTAATAAGGGGAATACAAGTGCAAAAGATACAAGCTTGAAATCTCCTAATCATCCACGCATAGATGGTACATCATCATCAGCCTTACACCATGAGAAAAATACAGAAATTACAAAAGAAGAAAATAAAAATTGCAAAAGCTTTAAAAGTGTATCAATGGAGAAGAAGAAGTGTCACGCTCTCTCTCTCTACCAATACTCTTTCTAACTCTTCAAAAATCCTAAAAATATGGGAAGGGAAATCAGCATCTCTAGTATATCTAGCATGAGGTACATCTCTCCTCCAAAAGTCAAGAAAGGTGATGTTTGCTTTTTCACCAACTCCACTATTCCTTTACTCATGCAATGACAAGTGTCCACACAAATCCAATAAAATCCGCACATGTCAGTAAGCACTGTGGACACAAGATATGGAACATGGATTAATGAGCTTGGCGCCAAAATTTCACTTTTCCTTTAGATGCTCAGCTGCGCTACCCTTTTGACGCTATAGCGTTAAACGCTATAGCGCTAAACACTGCACTACTTCACAAAATACATCAAAATAATCACAAGGGCACCAAATGTGCCAATTTCATAGCAAAGCAGTGTTTAGCCCTTCCTCACCTAATATAAACAGAAATACAATAGATACTATACTAATATTACTTGAGAACTTACTTAATTCAATGATTAGAGGTATAAATAACTCCTATAAATATGAGTTATCAGTGACAAACAAATTTTTGAGAAACAACCCATGTCCCGAATGAAAATTTGCCTTTGTACACCGTCTATTATATATATATATATATATATATATATATAGAGAGAGAGAGAGAGAGAGAGAGAGAGAGAGAGAGAGAGTATCTCCAAAATTTATAGCCCAAAACCTGGCAATTAAATGTCATTCACACCACTTAATAGTGACCAAATTGCCCCATTACAATTTCAATTGCTCTTTCCAAATATACCACGCAAATATATATAACGACCAATTGAAGAAAATATATATTAGTTCTCTAATATATATAAACCTCTTCAACTATATTTTAAAAACACTTGTTATACGTAGTTGCTGATATGCCAACAAAACTGCCCTATAGGTTCATAATCCTTATCGTAAGCATTCAACTATAGTGGAACTTTGTAGCAAAAGTCATCATTTACATGGTTCCACAACTTACTTCTTCTTCATTTACATCAAATAGTCACTATGCTGGTGGAGTTAAAGAAGGTAATGGGAGTAACACCTGCAATTAGTCACTTTTTCAGATCTTAAGTCAAATAAAAATTTGCATATATTGAAAACTTATTTTTGTAGAAGTAGCACATTGATTGTCAATGACAGTTACCTTTGAAACCCCCATTTTTTGAATCCAAAATACAATCATACCTCCAAGTTGGATTATGCATATGAGAGATGATTTGTACTGAAGACACAATAGCATCCAGTGAAGCCTCTTTGGATGAGCTTTGGGGTCAGCCTCCTCTGTATACTCAATTGCATCTTTTAGTTTCCTTTTAAAAAGAGATAAAAGAAGTCAAAGATAAGGGTTAAATATGTTCATAACAGCATATCAATTAGTTATAATTGGAACGAAATATGATAGATAAAAATTCCTCAACCATTCTGGTTTGAAGCTCCAATGTTGTGTTCTCTATAAGAGACTCATTGTATCCCAAAATAGGAAGTTTTCACTCTCATTTTTTTGGTAGTCTTCCAACTCCACTTTGTACCCACGGCAATCAAAAATTTAGCTTTTTAAAGGCATAGATATATAAATATTAGATACACAAAAAAACATGTTATAGCTTCAGAGGAAAAAATATATAACATGTATAGCTTGAAAGGCATGAAAAAATTGATTGGAATTGTGTTTATTTAGATCTAAAACTAAAAATGACAAACCAAAAAGCTTAACAAATGTGATGTGCACTATGCTCTTCATCATTATCGTGAAACATGCTCATGATAAAGAGCTTAACAAACCAAAAAGCTTTTCACATGGTTGTAGAGAATGAGTTATATGGGTAAAACAATAAACCCACTTAGTGAAGTATTAATCCTTCACTAACATTGCATTTCACCTTCTCAAGCAATCGACTCATTCTCAAAAAATTAATAGTTATAAGATAATAGTAGTAGTAGTAGTCTAAAATTTACGAATTAACGATGCATGGATCAATCATATATAGTTATCCATTGCCTTATAATTGGACGGATAGGTGATCACTTACCAAGTCGTCATCAACATTAGCATCTCAGGAGGTGCATTATGGTGATGTCTCTCATATCTGCCTATTGAGATGAAAAAAAATGCAATCAATAAAACCATGAAATTCCCTGGTGGGTGGATAAAAAAGCTTTGAAGTGGAAAAGAAAACAAACAAAATAATGAATCCAATTTCCAAATTAAAGCAAGAAGCATTCAATTACATGGCCAATGGAGTTAGGTGGCATAGCAAAAAAGACTTATACATATTCAGGTGACACAAATCAATAAAATATATAATTTGGAGATTCAATAACTTACAGGCAGAAAAATCCTTCAATTTCAAAGAGATTAGAGGAAAAAAAAACAAAAGTTCACCTTTTAAAAATCTCTGGTTTGACTATGCTAAGCTACAATTTTCACTGCTAAAGAGAGAAAAAAATGTAAATCATACCTTAGTCAAAATAAAACAACTTACACTATTTGCAGAAAGCAGGATTTTATGCAACCATTAAACACAGTTATGATATCCAAACCAAAGAATGTAACAAAGCAATATAAAAAAATAGAACTTTAGAGCACCAGCCACATCCTATCAACAGAAAGCTAAATTAGTACCAGTAAAGCAATATAAAAAATGTACTCTACTGAAATTTATACCACCAAAGCAAATATTAACAGCTGAAAGGAACTACCAAATTGACGATGAAAGATTTGCGACCACATATAGAAGAAAATCTGATATTTAGGCCCATCTTGCTCTCTTCATTATCAGTGCCCATCTTGCTCTCTTATTGGTCCATATGTTGCAGGGAAAAAAAGAAGTAATGATCAATAACTTTAAAATTAATTAGTATTTCACATGAACAACAAAAAATCACAGGAACAAACCAACTGACACATGAAAAAGAACTAAAAATGAAAGGAAAAAGACTGTCAAAAACCATTATGTAAAGACTGTTGTTAAATACGGACCAACACATAGTATATATCACTTATGCTAATTTGTGAATATGATAAACACGGAGAAGAGGAAAGAACAAAGTCAAAACTACTTATAATAACACTGAAATCTTCACTATTGGAACTTCTATTGCATGATTGGGAAGTATTAAGATAGTCTCATGTTCAATCAGCTCTAACAATATATCAAGAAATCACCTCACTCAAGTTATTTTATAAATCCAAATGCCCCCCTCTCCCATGACAAATCATATAACTATATATGAAAAAAAATATAAAAAATACCAAATTTCTCTCAGTGTTTCCCTTTCAATTTTGCTGTCATGAATAACAAAGAAAACACCACCAACACCAATAACATCAACAAAACTGAAACTAAGAAACACTAATCAGTAAATGCAACAAAATGAAGATTGTAATGAGAAACAATCAAATAAAATTCATGAAAAATTATGATGAAAATACCTTGAATCAAATCTTGTGTTGCCAAATCTCGAAGCCAATATTGTTGAAGCTCCTAAAACATGAAATACGCCAAATCGAAAAGTTAAAACCAAATAAATCAATAATAGAAATTTTTTACGCATATGTTTAACATCTTAAAAGTTTTGCTAACCAATTCTAACCAAACTGAAAATAAGATAAAAGACTTCAAGAAAAAATGGATGGACAATTTAACATAGCGTAAGTTACAATTACTCTTTTGGAAGGACTTTTCCTAACTCATCATTTGTAATTATAAAGACCACAGTGGAAGAAGGGCCTAAGCATAAATTTTTCAGCAACGAAAAAAGTGAATTGGTAACAAATACATGATTTGTCATAGTGATGGGCCTAAGCAAATTCATGCGCATGATATCTCAATAGATAGTTTTCACCTTCATTCTTTCATGATGTGTAGAACCTGTCAAAAAAAAAATCAAATTAAAGAAATCAGAGAAAAGAACAAAAAGAAAAAAAAAGGAAAGAACAAAAAGAAGAAAAGGAAAATAATGTGAGACCGAGAGAGGGGGAGGAGAGATTGAAATGAAGGATTCTTTTAAATTAAATGATTCAATGTGATAGTAGCTACATTGAAAGGTGTTCGAACGGGCTACTATCACATGATTCAGTCAGTCTTAAAGATTCAATGTCAGTCTATGAATGAACAAAACATTGGTGATCCATGAAAGTTAAAATTCAATAAGGTCTTAAAGATTCATGTCAGTCTATGAATGAACAAAACAAAACCTGCTAAAGATTCATCAAGTTCTAGAGGAAAAGTGGGAAAAAGGACTGACTTGTTCCACATCAAAATTACTTGACCGCCACCGTCTCTATCAAACTACTCAAAGAACCTCCATCATGTATGACAATACAAATGAAATAATGAAATCAGTCAGAACCTGCTGCATGACAATACAAATGAAATAATGAAATCAGTCGATACAATCTAAGCCTCCTGAGTTGACATTTAATCTAAACCTCTTGAGTTGACATTATTAAAAAATTGAGAAAAGTTTTATTCTGCAAAAGATAAACATATGGTGTTGATGTCTACTACACTTGTGGCAACTTTTCCTAAGATTTAGAAAATAGCTTTTTGATAAGCTGTCTACACATCAACAATGACTATTTTCTATACCAATCATTTTATGAGAGCATAGAGCGATCAACAATGACTATTTTCTATACCAATCATTTGAAACTATAGGACATAGATTTTCACATGCAAAAAGACGTATTATTCAAGGGTTATAATGTTACCATTGCTTGGACCCCGGTCTTCAAATAGGCAATGTCAACATATTCGTATTATTGAAAGAAGTCATCAAAGTATGAACGGTGGTGATCCATGATTTTCACCTTAAAAAAAAGTTAATATAAATTTACAATGAGATTAGTGTGGAAGGAAATAACACATAAAAATATGAGACATTCTAGGAGTTAAGATAGTAATAGAAATGAGAGAGAAATTATTATGAGACAAAACAAATAGTAATAGACGAGGAAAGAACACATAGAAATTATTATGAGACAAATCAAATAGTATGGCGTGATTAACATTCAAGAAACAACTAAACCGAAGCAGAAGAGATGGTATCCATAAAAAATTGGTTACGCTATTATGCAGAATAACTGAAAAGAGAAGTGACACACAATTTTTGGTTACCTTGTGTTCTCCAATCGTGGCTGCTGGAACTACAGCTGAAGATGTGGGAATGATTTGTGAGAGACATGGTATGGACACAATAATAATTGTAATAGTGAGATATAATTAGTCAGCGGTTTCATAACAATGCTAGCCGTTAGATCGGCGGTTTCCAATCAACAATAGCCTTTGGATTTGTTACATGGACAATCTATTAAAGGTAAATAAATATGAGCATGAAGGTAATATTTTATCTTTGCTCTAAGTTTCACTTTGGTCCTTTATCTTTTTTTCGGTCCTTTATCTTTCCTTTTTGTGTCAGTTTGGTCCTTTATCTTTATTTTGTTTCATTTTGGTCATTTATCTTTCATTTATTATTACACTTTGGTCCTCTTAAACAAAACTAAAAAAAATGAAGAACACTATGAATGTGCTCAAGAACACTTTGATTTCTTGTTTCTTGAATAACTCATGCGATACACGACCAAAATGTTCTGTTTAAGAGGACCAAAATGAAACAATAAATGAAAGATAAATGACCAAAGTGAAACAAAATAAATATAAAAGACCAAACTGACACAAAAATGAACGATAAATAACCAAAACGAACCAAAAAAAGTTATATAACTGAAACTTAGAGTAAAGATAAATGACTGTATTCGGCTAAAGAAAACTTTAAAGTAACCATGGTGCGGAATAAATAAAAGGTATTTGTTGGGAAGATGCCTGCGTATTATATTGTTTGTTCTCATGCTTTACTCCAAAAAAAAGGCTAACTCCATTCCATTGTTCTCGTGTTTGAAAATCATTGAAACACAGCGCGTTTAAATTAATTTTCTTTTCAATTAAAAAATGATTTCTAATACACCAATTGCACTAACTACGCACTTTTGTTGCTGCATTCCAAATTCCAATTCCCAGAGCGTTTCGGAAAAGATACTCTAAGCTGTGAACTAGTAGCAAGTTCTCATCAACGGTAAACGTTCGTCGTTTCCATTTCCATTCTCTTTTCTCATGTCAGTTTTCACTTTTCACTCACCTTTCCGTTTCATGATTTGTTATTGAGATTTGAGTTTTTTTTTTTTGTTTTTTTGTTTTGTTGTGTGTTCCCCTTATTTCTGGAAATGCTTTTAATTTTCGGATCCGGTTGCTTAGCAAACTTTCCTTTTTGAGCCCGCTGCTATATGATGATTGTATTGTTTCAATGCAAGATACACATTAAAAAATCTGGCATATAAAATTGTTAATTTGATTTTTTAAGCCTTGAATTGAATCTGATTTTTCATTATTTTTAGTGGCTAATCGTAGATTTATTTTGTCAATTTCTTGTTCAAATTTTTGCAGGTTGTGTTGACGGCAGAAAGAGAGAATGGGTTATATTGGTTCTCATGGTGTTGCTGCTCTGCATAGACACAAATATAGTGGCGTTGATCATTCTTACGTCGCCAAATATGTACTACAGCCTTTTTGGAGTCGCTTCGTTTATTTATTCCCCCTCTGGATGCCGTGAGTAGTAGTTTTTTCTTTTCAAACTGACCATGTTTCTTTGTTACTAATTTAGTTATTTATATTAAAATATCTCCTCACTCACTTTGAGGATCATAAATCTTATGAACTTTGTTTGGGAAAATAAAACAATATGTTATCATTGTAATACTATCATTTCCAATTTGAATGAGCACACTGCACACACAAAGTTAGCCATAGCCTTAGGCTTTGTTTGGGAGTTAAGAGGGAAAGAGAGGGAAGGGCTTTGTGGGGAGGGGAGGAGGGGAGAGGAAGGAAGGAAAATGCTTCATCTTGTTTAAGAGTGTTTTTGCAGGGGAGGGGAATAGAATGCTCATGACTAGTATTTTTTGTTTTAAGAGTATTATATAAACATGGGAACAGTGTTGTCAAATATCGGCCATGGCGGCGCCATGGCGGATTGCGGTGGCGGATTTCTTGACAACCGCCATGGCCAATTTGTGAAGGATGGCGGTTTATGGCGGCTTTATGGCGGCCTAAAATGGCGGATTTTTGGCTCGCCGCCATAAACCGCCATCCGTCATTGACAACATTGCATGGGAAGGATTTGGAGAATTTTTCAAACTCCTCCAAAATCCTCCAAACTCCTCCTCCAATACAATTTTTGAGCTCCTCCATATTAGGGGTTTTGGTCTTATGAGGAAAAATAAACTCCCTATGCAAGGTGGGGGCCCATCCTCCCTTCCCCTTCCCTTTCCTCCCTCCTTTTTCCCGAAAACCCTCCCCTCCCCTCCTAACTCCCAAACAAAGCCTTAAGATATGTTTAGAGGAAAAGGAAAGGAGGATAAATTTCCCAAATTTGAATCATGAGATATAATGTTTATAAATGATTAAAGGATAAGAACATCAAGTTTATGATCATAAATCATTTGTTCCAGTAACCGGAAAACGGATACTAGGGAGAATGATCTCCGGTAATACCCTTACTCAAGCTAGGAAAGGTAATGAACTAGAATACCCTTCGAAAGAGATGAGCTAAGAGAGGAATAAAAGAGGAATTCATTGGGAGAAGTTTGTATTAATTGATAATGATTGGTTGCCTCATTCAATGCTAGGAAAGGATATAAATAGGACAAGCTAGCCACAAATGATTAGCTAGTCATTGCCAATATTCCCTAGGAATATTCTAGAGCATGGTGAGTCATTCCCTAGAATCATTCTAGAGCATGGTGAGTCACACAACAAGACAAAAGCATAAAAGTACTAGAAATAACCCTACTAGCTAAAAGGATAAATACTATTATTTATTTACTGTGACAATTCCTTTCATTCTAAATAAACGTTACATTAAAGAATATTTCATTGAAATAAAAATTTTATCCTCCCTTTGCTTTATCTCCAAAATCTTCCATCCAAACATATCCTTAGATATCTTCATAACCTTTACCTACATCCACAATTTATGTTTTTGGCTTATATGCAAAATAACTGGTTCATTTACTTTGCCTGTGTTCACTTTATGACTTAGAACTGTTTTAAATAGGTATAGCTGTCATCAGAAGCTGAAGTACCCCTTATCAGAACATAAAAAGATTTTGTTAACTTAGATGCACTGTCATTGGTCTTTTTGTCTGTAATATCAGGTTAAATAACTTCCTGTTACACAAGGTTTGTGTAATAAACAACTTTAAGAATAACAACTGACAATGACATTACCTGATGTCTGTTAGATTGAAATCATCCCCTAATATGTCATAATTCTTAGTAGATATCTGTTTTGCATTTTCTGGCTTTTACCACATGCACTCTCTTTCATGGAGACAATACTATCATTTACTCTTGGGTGATACTCTGGTCTAATTATTCTGCAGTCTTTGTTTTTTAATTTCTGAATTCACTAACTCATACCTTTTTCTGTTATTTATCCTCATCACTTGGCATTTTGGCATTCTGCGATATTTTGCAGTCCAAACGTGGTACGCCTTGCTTCCTTTTTTTATTGTAATATCACCTGTAATAATTTCTGTTGTAAATCATAAGCTATATCCTTGACACTGATATTTTTCTGGTTTGCAGATAACTTTGATGGGATTTATGTTCTTACTATTGTCTGCATTGCTTGGCTATGTGAGTGAAGCCTGAGTTCATTAATCTTACCGCTTCATGAAGTCGAAGTCATAATAGTGATAGTTTTCAAATGCTTCACATTATTTTTGTCAAATGATTAATGAAACTTACAATTCTTATATACAAGTATATGAAGTGTTTCAAGATTGCAGGATATTTTGATGCTTTATCGATACTTTCTTTTGTGGATGTGTTCATTACACATCATCATGGAAGGGAATGACTCTGTTGAAACAGTGAATTTCTGGATCCATTATACTTAAATTTCGTCATTTATCCAGATATACTCACCTCGATTGGACTCAGCTCCTCCTAGATGGGTTCATTTTGCACATGGGTTACTTCTGTTTTTATACCAGGTTGGTTTTGCTCACTTACACTCAAGCTTTCTGTTGGGTTGCCCTGTTATGCTGTGTTGAATCTTGATGGTAACTGATCATAATAAATTTATACATAGCTGTATATTTGATCATTGAAAAAGACGTCTTTTGGAATTAGTTCCTATTTCATTTTTAGTCTCCACACTTAACAAAATAGTGTGCTTTAGTCCTTTTTTTTTCTTTAAAACTCAATATCTGGAAATCACATCCAACTCTCACTAATCCGAGTCAAGGTGAGTGGACCTATTAATGGGTTAGAACTCTTTCAGCACCTCTTCTAATCCCCACTAATGACTAAAAGCACATTTTCTTAAATCTACGATAACAATTGAAGGCTTTGTGCCCATACTTGTGACATAATTGGTAAGTGGGGCGAGGACCACCACAACCGCGACCTCTGCCACCACAGCCTCGGCCTCTGCAGTGTGAAACTTGCCAAGATTGGTTACAACAAAAGACATGAGAGCATGGATTTTGAAATTAACGCTAAGAGCTACCAAAATAACATCTGATCCTGAACCAGCCAACGATGATAAGCATTGATGACTAGATTAAGCTCTTGATCAGCTTCAGAATCATACTTCACTGGAATGAGAATATTGACCAGAAATTGTGGAAGCTTGTGTATAGTAATAACTGCTTCAACTTGGTGCTGCCACTGCAGGAAGTTTTTCTCGCCAAACTTCACCAAAAGCACATGAATAAAGTTCATCGATGCCACAGAGAGAGAGAGAGAGAGAGAGAGATGGGTAGTTCTAGTTGGCACCACATGGTGATCGAAAATGATTCCAAGGCAAAAAATCGGCCATTGGAGAAGAAAATCAGCCCGAAAAAATGCTCTATATACCATGATAGAGGTAATCAGTTGCAGAAAGAAGAGAGGATATAGAATAGTTGATTAGGTGTTTTGTGAGAGCGAGATACTGACAGAACTCAAATTCAATTAAGAAATACTATTTGTATCGATTAAAGGAAATGAACATACAACTCTACAAAGATGAAATAGAAACTGTCCAGAGTCAGAGACTCCTCCAGAGAGAAATTCTTTCCTAGCTAATTCACTAACAAACTGATCGATACCTCTCACTCCCCCTCACATCCCCAATATAACAACCCTCACACCCACTCACATGCTACATCACCCCTTGCCACATCAGCATACATGGTCTGCTCCTCCTATTATTCCTAGTATTCCTAGCTGTATACTGTGCTTGGAAGCTGACATGTTAATTTCCTATGTGGCCCTAAATTCTCACTTGGGGTCTTATCATTGCCACCCTCTTGAAATACAGGCTTGTCCCGAAGTCTACATTCAGGAAATTGACTCCTAAGATTGACTTCTTCCTCAATGTAGCTTCTTCCACAACCTCCCCTTTCCACAGAATTAAAAAGTGACCAATAACATTTCTTCCAAAAACTCTCCTTGTGCAATAGTCATTGAAGACCAAGTCTCTTCCACCAGAATCCCATTGTTGGGAACATAATGAACTTGCTACGACAGATCAAGCCACTAGAAGGATCCAACTGATAATACAAAGGAAAATATAGGAAAACGGGATCAAAGATGTAGAAGGATCAAGAACATTGTAATATTGATAATATCTGGTTACAAGTTCCAGCAAACCCTAGGACCATTCGAGAGTGCCCTGGACCTCTCCTGTTACAATGGAGTACTTTCTGCCTAATTGGCTAATTGCCCTCTACTCACTATATATAGACAACATGCCTTAAAAACTCATAAGGGCCTAATAACCGACATATTAACTAACTGTTGAAGCATTCAATATACCAATGCTTACCTTTTCTACAATTCCCAACAGCATCAGGGCTATTATGACTGCCTTTGCCCTGTCTTGACTTGTCAATATGCAAATCTTCCTAACGCTACTAATAATAACTTAATTTGTCAACTCAGATGAATAAGAGACTAAAGTCTCCAAATTAATTCTCAGGTTGGCTTGCATAAGGTCTATCCAAGACTCCATAGCAATTGAAATGCAATTTTGAATTAATATGTGAGATTAAATTAAAAGTTTTTTTTGTCAACAGATTAAATCAAAAAGTTTATGAACTGAGATTGGATTACTAACCCCACACACAGAAATAACAGTCAGTTTATCGGGAATTCTGTTTGTATTGATTAAAGGAAAGGAGCATATACAGCTCTACAAAGATGGATTAGAACCTGTCCAGAGTCAAAGACTACTTAACTGTCACTATTTCACTTTTGAATTCAGCATATGATGGGTTTATATACAAGAGCTTGTTATATTTAACAGAATAACTACTTAACTGCTCATAACAAAAAGTGCTGACTCAGTACTTTCTGTATTATGTACAACTGCCTGCATAATAACTTATAACAAGTTATACTAACTATACTCTAATACATGCTAGACTTTCGATGCCGTTGATGGGAAGCAAGCTAGACGAACAAATTCTTCAAGCCCATTGGGGGAGATGTTTGATCATGGTTATTATCCTGCACCATGTTTTTCATTATGTTATTACGTCTACTTGTATGTCACTAAAAAATGCTTTCAACTGCATTGCAGGGTGTGATGCACTTGCTTGTACGGTATGTCTATTTTAGCTTTGGCTATTGTTTTCAAACCATTAAAAGAAAGTAAAGACAATCATCTATGAGAACTTCTTTACAGTTGGAAGCACTCGCTTTTGGGAGCACATCCATGTGTGGAAGAAGTACATTCTGGTGGTGGTTAATATCTGTAGTTACATTTTATGGTGCAACCTGGGAGCAGTAAGTTATTATGTTTAATTAATGTATGGTTGATGACATGCTGTATTACATTGTTTTTTTCAACAATGTATTTAAGCTTCTATAAAAGTATCTCAGTCTTCTACATTTCAGTCTGTGGAGCACTAAAATTTGTTTTAACTACCCTTCAGTCAAATAAAGGATGGTTCTAACTGAGTTGGAATACTCGGTCAAAATTATTTTTTAAATGACACTGGAAAATGATTACAGGTTCTTGCCCTATTTGTATTTGTGTATTTGAATGGGATATATCATATTCTTATGCCTGCTTCTGTTATATTGGGCAATTCAGCATGATTATGCATTTTAATACCATCTTCCATGTATACTTTTAGACAGGTTTGGAATATTGATATTCTTTTAAATGATGGTTTGGGTGCAGCTTTTTTACCAATACACTTGTACTGCCTGTTGTAAATGGACCTACAGAGGGCCTTATGCTAATATACCTCAGTCATTTTTTCACTGCTATTGTGGGTATGTTCTATCTGTCAATTTTTATATTATATATATGTGTGTGTGTGTGTGTGCGCTTAAAATCCAAATCATATTACTGTTGGTGTTGCTGTTGCAGGTGCTGAGTGGTGGGTTCAGGAATTTGGGAAGTCTTTGCCTTTTTTGAGTTGGTTGCCTTTCATTAGGGGTAAGACTGTCCATCATTATATGTTGTTCTTTCTAGATTTGGGACAAGTGCTTAAATGTCTTTGTTCATTAGTAGTTTAATGCTATTTGTGATAATTATTATACCTGCAGCCTAGCTTCATATATAACGCCCCCTAATAAGTATTTTTGTTTTTCCTTCACTGAAGGCTTCTTGTGTATACAAGTTTTTCTACAATTAACTATCTACTACGTAAGAAATATTAGATTGATATCTCCTCTCTTCATTCTCTGTCCAACTTTTAAATTTGCTTGTTCACGGAAGATTTGACGTCCTTGTCAGTTCAGATGCTTGCTTATCTTGTAAAACATAACTAAAAATGAAAACAAAAAACCTAACCGATTGTACCGTAAGGTCTGTTTGGTTTAGTTTATGAAATTAATTTCTAATTTCATTTATTTTTTTCACTTTTAATTATAAAAGAGCTACTCTGTATTTGCTTTGTTTCCTCTTTACAAAGTTTTGTATAGAAAAGTAAGAAAAAGATCTTTGTCTTCACTCTTCATTATTCGATGTTAAATTTTTTCACTCTTTTCTGTTTTTGAAGTTTTGTTTACAAAACAGTGAAAACATTTTTTTTATTGTTTCCTATGGAAAGCTTTAAAACCAAAAAATAGAGTGAAAACAAGATAGTATTTTTGTAATTAAAAATGAAAATAAAAATTAAAAACAATTGATTTTCGCAAATCAAGTAGGCCCCTTATAGATTGTTAATGGTAACTTATCTGATGTACTTGAAAGAATAATGTGAAGGTTGTTCAGTTCGGATAGATAAATAAGTGGGGTGTGCTTCAATAAGGTGATTGATGGGTATCCAGAAAACAGAGAACAAAGATGAAATAATCCCTTGTATTATTAACTCCAATTCTGAGGATCTCTCAAAATTGTGTAAAACGATTACAAGGAATGAATGGAAAACTAGATGAAACAGTAAAATGGCAACAGTGTATTGCCAAGTCCCAAGCCCAATTTCCTATCCCAATCCAAGCCTAAGGAAACTAGCTACTGAATACTGATACTGATACTGCTCTATATATTTTCTCACTCCTCTAACCACCTGAATATTCCTTCCCATTACTCACTGCATGACTACTGCCACGTAGGCAGTAGTTTGTTACAT
Organism: Oxytropis ochrocephala; assembly: GCA_020916435.1. NCBI lineage: Eukaryota > Viridiplantae > Streptophyta > Magnoliopsida > Fabales > Fabaceae > Oxytropis > Oxytropis ochrocephala. The sequence goes on along the minus strand of CM037092.1, from coordinate 46,739,243 downwards.
CATATTGAGTGCTGATTGTGTGGTCCCCATTTAAATGGTTTTCACTTTCCTTTCTCATAAACTTGAGTGATTTTCCTACTCTGCCCTTCAGTAACTTGATTCGCATCAGTGATATATCAGAGCTCAACTTGAAGATGATTAATGTCTATTTATAGTTAGTCTCATTTATATTTAAGTCCGTTCTTGATAATTTAGTGCTTGATTTTTAATTTTCTTTGTGAATTTCAGATATCCCAACATTCAGAGCTATATTGTGTTTGATGATAGTTTTGGGGTTATACCAACAGTCACATTCAAGTATGTATAGCTAAAAATTTTGAAGTTCAATATTTACTAGCCTGCTCAATGACGCCATTAGTCTCCGGATAAAGTTTCTGCACTCTTTTCTAACTCTTAAACCTGAGATACTTATTAAGTTCACTTTTTATTATGTTACTCGTTATACTGTTAGCATTAACTAAAACTGTAGATCCAAGTTCTTAGAATCTGGATTTTGAGTCTAGTACTAGTATCAGATCGTACCAATTTAAGATCCTATTTTTTGAGTCTCTATTCATTTATTTTGTCCTTTTATAATTTCATCTTTGTATCAGATTAATACAATTCTTTTTGATCCGTCCCATCCCTATTCCCTAAAATTTGGTAATCTTTTATTTTATATACCTTATTCCCCCAAACTTTCTTTCCAGCCACTGCTTCGCCACGCTATTGGCAATGAGAAGTTCCAGCCACCAAATGCTACCTTTTTCTCTCAACTTCACTTTCTTCCCTTTCTCTCTCCTGGAATTGTTGGTATTTGATTTGCCTCATTAATGTTCCACTTTCCTAATAGTTTAGATTCATTGTACAACCAGTAGAATAGGTTCAATGCTTAGGAAGTAGTTTAACCTAATTATCTAACTAATTCTCACTAAGCTACTAACAAAGTAGAGGCCCACTAAGGTCCACACTTATCAATTTTAAAATGTCTTTTTGTTGGTACCCCTCCACTCAAAAGGATACTGTAGAAAAGAAGGGTTTTGTATTATGAATGACTTGAGAGATTAGCTCTCAGCTTGATCTTATTTATAATCAAAACTGTACAAGGAGAATCACACAATTAAGGAAATAAATCAGTCTTAATACAAAACATAATTATATACAATCCTAATAGTAAAGGCTGAGATCATCGCATAGCTCAACACTCCCCCTCAAGCTGGAGCGTACAGATTGTAGGCATCAAGCTTGTCACATATATAAGTTATCCTCGGTCCTCGAAGAGCCTTTGTGAAGATGTCTGCCAATTGATCATTAGAACCAACAAATGAAGTAGCAATGTCGCCTGACACAATCTTCTCACGAATAGAATGACAATCAATTTCTATATGCTTAGTTCGCTCATGAAAGACTGGAATAGAGGCAATATGTAGGGCTGCTTGATTATCACAGATGAGATGAGACTCATAGGGCCTATTTTACAAAAGCGCAACTCTTGGAGAAGATGTTTGAGCCATATGTAGTAAGTGCCATAGCTCAATATTCAGCCTCAGGATTGGATCTGGTAACAACATTTTGCTTTTTACATTTCCATGAAATTAGATTTCCACCAATAAGAACACAATACCCAAATTGTGACAACTTTTCATTGTGCATCTATTTGCACTGCCCTTGTTCGCACATCATTGTACATCTATTCGCACTGCCGTTAGATGGTGACCTCTCTTCCACCATCTATCATTCCGATGACTTCTTTCTCACTAGAGTCATAGGGTGATGAATTCTCTGTAATTCATACAAGCCTCCCATTGTGAATCATACCAATGATGATTTCTCCTATTTCACTAATAATTGTGTGTTTGGAAATCATAATTTCCATGGTAGAAATATGTGGCCAACCAGAATCTTTGTTTTATAGCTTCAACTAATTGTGCGGTTCTGGCAGCTTGACCGCAGATCCAAACAGACTATAAATCAGGCTGGTAAATGGTGATGTTTGCTCCATGACTGGTGCACACCAATCTAAGTTTTTAATCTCAAAGTTGTCTGTTGTCAACAGTTTTTGCCTTTTTGGCTGTTTGGAACTTCCAGATGTAGTTTGGAGAAGTTTGGGCCTTGCTGTGCTTGATTGCTTGCTAATGAATTTCTATCTGGTTGATGATCATTCTAGCCATCTCATTCTCTTTCCAGAAATGCTTAATATCTTTATTGCATCTTAGAATATTTCAAGTATCATAGGTGAGCTCTAAGGAGGATTTTCTAGATTTCGTTATATGATCTGATTATATTATTTTTTTAATTATTAGAAGTTTGGTACTCATATAAGTAGGGCTTAGTGTTTTGAACTTTGCATCACATCTTTCTACTATACTATGTATCAATTTATCCTAATTCTGAGTCTCTGATGTCTCCTTTCCCCCTTTATTTCCCAAACCCTATAATTTGAATACAGGTATAGGATTATGGCATACTTTTTTTGATTTTTTTTTAGATGTGTAGAATTCAGTTTCTTAAATCATTCAGGTTATAATCTTCAGTGTAATGCATCATTGATAGCTTTAGCAACCAACAGTTTAAGTAGGAAATGACCCTAGTGTTTGAGTATACTGTTTTCTAAGTTATTTAATGGCTGTCTTTTCAATTTCAACATCTTTGGGTTCCATGCAGTGTTCTTAATGTTTACAAGGTTGTGAAGACGAGAAATGGAAGTATGCCACTTGCATTGGCAATGGTAACACCTTTTCCTATTGGAATCCCCTCTCCCAAATAATCCGGCTGCTTTGTTGATGTGCTCTGTTTTTTGGCAGCTTTACCCATTCTTTGTCCTTGTCGGAGGAGTGCTTGTGTGGTATTACTCAACTCAAGATGCATCATTTTTGTTTCCAGTTTTGTTTAGAAGATATGCACATTCCATTATTATTTTGTAAATATAAGCTTACTTTGTGATTTTGGTGCAGGGATTATTTATCACCATCTGATATTATAGCAAATTATCCACATTTAGTTATCATGGGAACAGGACTCACTTTCGGATATCTTGTGGTAATATACTGTCTTAGATTTGAAAACTATTGTTTAAGGCTTCATTTTTATTTTCTCCTTTTTATTGCAAATTGCCTTTTATGTTTTATTATCTTTGGTGCTTGTTTTAGCTGTTAGCCTGTTACCGTCCATTAGTGTCACTTTCTTGGCTCTATGGAAAATGAGTAGATTTGAATAGAATTCAATGGGTTTCAGGATATTATAATTGTTTACTATATAGTTTATGGGTTTATTGATTCATGTACAACCTGGTTTTGAGAAGCCACGTTTTTGGTACAGGTAAAGTTGACATACACATGAAGTTATCAAATCAAATCAAGCATTTTTAAAAGTAAAACTAAATAAGTAAAATAAATAATGTAAACTATATTTTAGGATTATAAAATTAGCCTCAGTAATTTCATTAGTTGATTCGCTAACTTCCATAATTTGAAATGAAATCTTGCCACTATGCTTGTGGTAGGTTCTGTTCGTCTTAGTGGTTTCTTGGTAAGCAAGCATACACTTAAAATTATGTATCTCAGGTTCCTTATGTAGTCAATAATTCCTTATATAGTAACTTCTACTAAGGGAAGCATACTTTTGCAGGGAAGGATGATATTGGCCCACTTATGTGATGAACCGAAGGGCTTAAAAACTGGAATGTGCATGGTATTGAGCTGTTATTTTTTCTTTTTTCGATGTTGCTTTCTCAACTAATTTAAGATGCATTATTTCATATTTGGCTGTTGTCACTTGTCACTCATAATAAAATTATATGAGCACTCAATTACATGGGCTAAATTTTATTATACATTTTCTTCACCTCCATTTATGTGTGTTATTTAGTGTAGCTAGGAGGCTTATTCATATTCAGGAGTCTCAACTCTAAAATCATTAAGATTCTGGATATTTTTGATGTTGAGCATTAGAGTAATTTTGTTTTCCTTAGCATTAAAAAGCAATCCATAACAATGTTGTATCACAAGAAGGCTTATTCATATTCAGTGCTTAGGGGTTGACTATGTGGATCAAACAATGCATTAATGTGTTATCATGATTTGGTGGTTCTCAATATCTTAAACAAGGCTGAAAATATTCTCCATTTGAAGGGTCACAGAATACTTTTAGCATCAACTCTTTCCAATTTTTAAATGACAATAGTTCCCTTCAATGCATTTAAGACAACGAAAATCTCTTAAACATCTCATATTTAGTTCAAATTTTCAAACTAAAATATCAACAGTGAATTTTCATTTGATTGACTAAATGGAGAATAGTCCAAAAATTTAGGTGGGGGAAGACAGTTAAATATAAACCAAACCATTAAGAGAGATTCAAAGGTCAATGATCTATCTTCAAAATTTAATACATGATAGCGAATTATGGTATTGTTTGATCTATGGAACCGACCTCGGGTTACATGAAAAAGCTTTGCTATTTTTGATCTTTTATGAGCATCCACTACAGTAGTGCATCTTTATTGGTATAATAATAGTTACATCATTACTTAAAAATTCATCATTCCTAACGAATCCAGAAATGATGGAATGGCAAAGAACATGTTAGCTCAATGAAGACACTTCGATTAATCTAGACAATTACATTCAACTATTCAAGTGATTTATTTTTTAGACGTTTACTACGCAGATAATTGATGTAACCATTATTTATCTTTTACAGTCTCTCCTGTATCTCCCATTCGCCATTGCTAATGCACTTGCATCAAGGCTAAACGATGGGTACGTACCATGATTTACATTCTTAACTCTGTTGATAGATGTTGTTTATGTTAATATGTGACTGTTGCCTGTATTTTCTCATTGAAATCCATTGATATATTTTTGGCAGGGTTCCTTTAGTAAATGAAAGACTAGTTCTTCTTGGTTACTGTGCATTTACAGGTACAGCTGCATTTTTTCCCGTTCTGCAAACAAAGACAATTTTAGAAGAGAAAGAAATAAGTTCAATAGAAAAGGATAAATATACTCCCAGAGGAAACCAAAAAGACAATAACCTGAACAAATAAAAAAAACTAGTGTTGATATATTCTATAATTTATGACTAAGATTTGATATGATTTTGATTTGTATTTATTATGATATCATATCTTTAGGAACTTGATGTATATTTATAGGATTAATTAGGGTTATCTCAACAACTAGTATCTAGTCAATGCTTGGCAGTACATGACTAGCAAAGAAACTCCCCCTCTAAAAGAGCTATTAGCTCAGCTCTATAAATTGGCTAAAGACACCACCTTATCATATAACAAGAAACAAAACCATCAATTATCCTTGCCCACAATAAATCCAGTAGTAAGTATATAGCATTTTCTGAAAGAGCCCTGTCCTCTTTCTTTCTCCCAAAACTTTTGAACTGAAAAATCCAACAAACATTTGAATTGATCTAACATTCATTAAGATTACCAAAAAAAAGTTGACGCCACAAATAGCTACTATACCCCAATAATTCACTAATGTTTTTATTTGTAAATTACTTTTCTATCCGATGTTGGATCCGATTTATTGATTCCGCCCTTTATCTTTCTACTTGTAATATGAAGCAGATCATCTCACTAGGAAACTACTAACAACTTACTTTCAACTTAAGAAATTTATGCACACACCACTGCTGTACTTAAGAGTTAAACTTGTTTTTGGCTTACCCTTGAGGTGGAGTAAGTACAATTTTATTTCTCTTGATGATCCTGTTTCTGCACAGTGTCGCTTTACTTGCATTTCGCAACGGCTGTGATCCATGAAATTACAAATGCCCTTGGCATTTACTGTTTCAGGTAAATTATTAGCATTAGATTAATGTACTTGTTGCAAAATTTTGCATTTGTAAGCCCTTTTGATTAATTCTGTTAGTGCATATAGAAAATTGATTTTCTATGCTAGTATATGTGGATTATTTGGTTAAATTAGTACATGAAGCTGTTTTTTTGTTGTTGAACTTGTACTTTTGGAAATGTAGGTGTGATAACTTGTCCTTTAGTATTGTTTATTTATTATTATTTTTTGTCTGTTTAGGAACAATGGCTTTTGATTCTTACTGCCTTAATTTTGATGTGATTGCAGGATAACTAGGAAGGAAGCTTAAGTCTACTCTAGATTTCCTTTATGTATGCCCTTTTCTTTCTAATTCATTACTTGTTTGGACATGTTCTTTATTTTCTAATCTTTCAATTTCAGTTTATAAGCTAACAATTAGTTTGAAACACACAGTCTATTCCCTTTCCCCGTCTTCCTGAGCCACTATTTTTTTGTCATTTCAGCTTCGCAAGTCAAGAGAACTACCGACAAGCAAGGTTGTAAAACTCTAGTTTTAACTTGTGAAATCACACGATTCCATGATTTCAGGTCTCCAATTCGAGTTAGCTCACTAGTGATACATTTTTGCGAAACTCGAATTTGTCGTGTAATTCCACTCAGTTGAATTTGCGAGTCAACTCACAAAGTCGAGTAAACTCGGCTGAGTTTAACCCATTTTACTTGGCTTAAATATTTATGAACTTATATTTTTATGATTTAGTGTGATAATGCATGTAGTTTGATACTAAAGGATATTTTCATGTTAGTATATATGTATAGACGTATATGATTGTTTCGATATAGATGATAACTAAAAATGAAATTTTTTTCTTAAAAAATGGAAAAGTAAAGAGTGAATACCCAATTTCGTCCCTTACAAAGCCTTTGTGTATGGTTATCAAATTGGGATACGTATCGTGTATCGGAAGACCTATTTTCTGAATCGTGTATTGTATCTTGTATCGTATAGTAAGATACATGACTAACAAATATATAACTTTTTTAAGTATAACTAAGTAACATAAGTAAAAAAATACATGAATTTCAAAATAAATCAAGTCATAAATACACGTAAGATGTGTTTGATTAAACACTTATAGAAACAAGGCCTAAAGTTTAAAAAACAACATTTTATAAGGAAGTGCAGACTAAAAACATAGTGTGCTAGGTTTGTTTCTTAGTCAATCTAACATGAGGGATTTAGAAGGTTTGCTTTTGGCTTAATATATATCATTTAAAAAAAAATTCCAGAAAAAAACCACTTGAGAAGGCATTTTAGCGGTGTGAATTCGTATCGTAAGATTCAACAAAATTCATGTATAGTAAGATACAACAGTGTGTATCGGGATACATGGTGGGATACAGACACAAAAAAGATACACACTGAGATACATATCGTTTTTGTTTGATTTCGTATCGTATTGAGATACGAATCGTATGTATCGTAAGATACTGATAACCATGTTTGTGCCCAATTTGATGATGTGGCTTATGTCGTAATATTAATTGAGTCAAATTTCAAAGTACCCATTTGAGTCCCTAACATTTCCAATTATAGGAATCCTAGACGTATATTTACCTCCATTTGAACCCTAACCCCCATTTTTCACCTCCGATCTGTTTCTAGCAAAGCAAAATACTTCCACTAGCTACAATTTTGTGTGTTTTTGCGCAAGTTTCATAATGAGCAACTTTAGGTACTCTTCATCAAGTTATAGGAACTCATACAACAAACAAACTCCCCCGTTAAGCACATTGCTTAAAACCCATAAAATATATACTAAGAGGCAGAAGCAACAAGCAATAAACATGAGTAATAAGGTTAAGGAACTTATGGTATTTTGTGTTTCCTAGCGGAAGTAGTAGGAAGAAGGTTAAGGAACTTATGGTATTTTGTGTTTTTGAGTTTTCTGGGAGTGAAGTTAACATTTTAAGGCGTTTTTAGGGAGGGACTATAGTGTCCTCTTTTTGACTTTGTATGACATAATAGTACTAGAAAATAACTGGACACATAAGACAAAAAATGGGACATGTAAGACAAATAGCAAACCAGCTTAGTAGGAAAATGAAGCTCAATAACATAAGACTAAAGAGGGACTGACGTGTTCTCTATTTATAATTTCTCTATTTATAATTATTAGGATTAAAATTGATATTAATTATTCTCAAGACTCAAATGGGTATCAAGACTTTTGTGAGGAACAAATTTGAGTGTTCACTCAAAAGTATTAAACCTGGATAAAATACTATTTGATTCCCTTATTTTTGTTGACTTAACTGCAGTTTTGGTCCCTTTATTTTATCAAATCCATAATTTTAGTGCCAAATTTTATTTTCTTGCAATTTTGGTCCCTAATTTTATCAAATCCACAATTTTAGCCCCCCTTTTTTCCTCGCAAATTTGGTCCCTCAGTTTTAGTGTACTAGTCAAATTGTCATCCAATATTTTTTTACACAAATACTAACGTGGCATACACATATTGTGCTGACGTAAATACGTAATAATTGGTTGTTGATGTGGTTCCCATCTTATTTTTCCGTTTGCATTGTTAGTCCTCGGTGTTAAATCATGCTCACTAGGCTAACAGAATGCTGACATGTCATTTACATGTAGCTTTTTTATGATGTGGCTTTTCTTTAATATCTTATAAAATTTTACTAAGTTTTTTTTAGGGTTTGAATTGGGCATATTTATGCCCTTTGTGCTTTTAATTGTGTTTTGTTTAAGTGTTGCAGCAACAGGTGCGTGCGCAATAGTCAAATTGCGCTAGATGAGAGAGAAAGCTCAGGGAATTGCGGAAAACACGGAAAACAAGGAAAGGACAGATGTCAGAGCTGTATGCCACTGAAAGATATGACCTAATGTGGATTTCTCACAATTGCCCTTTAACCTAGGACACATTTCCCAAAAAGAGATCATTTTTTAGGGTTGCGTGCAAGGAGACACTAGATAAGCAAGTTTCTATTCCTCATTAAGGAGGTTTTGCCGTCAGAGGGAAGTTTAGAGATAGCTCCTTCTTAGCGTGCAAGTTCATCAACCATTTTCATTGCTGAGACGATTGCTGCAGCATCACTGGAATTACATTTCTCTCGGTGGATTTCTACTTAGAAGAGCTGGACCAGATCTTCATTGTCACCATTGGAGCTCCTTTGCTGTTATCTCTTTATAGTATCATTTCTTACCTTGAAATTTGTAATATGACTTCTACTCTTTTGTTTAAGTTATTTTCCATGTTTTGTAAGCTCAATATGAGCTAAATACTCATAGTTGAGATGCTGGATCTGATGTAGCTAGATTTATTATGTGATTAATGAAGTATGTTTAATGTTGTGCATTTTACCTTGTGTGTGACAATATTTCCATTTTAGAGTAGGATTGGCCGTCTATTCTAAATAGTATTTATAAATTCAGAGATGGTTTGTAAATTAATCTCACAAGGTAATATGGGTAGTGGACATTAACGAGAGATCTTGATGTTCCTTGCTTAACCCTAGAGATAGGAGAGCATAACCCATAAGGTGAATACTGTCGGTGCTCAAGCAGCCTAGGAGGTACTTCTTTAGGGTTTAGATATAAACTCTTGCAAGGAAACCTAGTGGGAAGTATTCGAGAGAATAACGTCTTATTGCTACAGCACCTAATGCTGCAGCATTGAACATACTCTTAATTGCATATTAATGAAGCTACTGAAGTGAATGCATCTCAGCTTGTTCTCATCACTGATTTCCATTACTTTATTTTTCAATACTGTTTATGTTACCCAAAATTTGTGTGTCATTTACTTTCCTCACTAAATTGTTAATCAAATTAAACTCTCAAAGTTAAGCTTAATTCCTCGTGGGAACGATCTTACTTACACTCTATATTACTTGTTTAGACAGTGTATACTTGCACTACTATTTCACACAACACTTGGCATGCCATGTGGACGCCACATCAATTAAAATGACCATGTGGCATGCCCAAGTCATTATTTTGTTAGCCCAGTCAGCATGATTTAACACCGGGGACTAATAGTGAAAACAGAAAAATAATATGTGAACCAAAACGCCTATTTCGTTAATGTAGGGACTAAACTTAAAATGACCAAATTTTATAGGAACCAAAAACATTTTTTACCCTTTACAAAATATACAGTTGATTTTGTCAAAAAAAAATGTACAGTTGAAAATATTGATTTAGTCTAATAATATATAAAATATATAAATGAAAATTTAAATATGTCAACATTCATTGATTATGTTAATGGAGACTAAAATTGGGGATTTTATAAAATTCAAGGATCAAATTTGCGAGAAAAAAATGGGGGGACTAAAATTACGGATTTAGTAAAATTGGGGCACCAAAATTGCAAAAATAAAATGAAGGGACTAAAATTGTGAATGCGATAAAGTAGGAGACCAAAATTACACTTAAGCCATTTTTTAGAGCATTTGATTCTCTACTTTTAAAAGCTGGTTTAAATTAGATTGAAATACTAGTACTACCAAGAGTTGGTCCAAATGGTAATTGGCCTTAAATCCCATTCCAAGATCTCGTGTTTGAATTTGAATCACGGTAACAAAAAAAGATTGAAGTACTTGTTAATTTTTTGGGCTGTGAACTTTTTTTTTGGTAATATGGCTTGCGAACTTTAAAGTACATAATATTCATTTTTATTTTATATACATAAAAAGAAAACTTTAAAGTAAAGATGGTTCCTTTGAGATTTGCTAGGGTTTGTTAGGGTTTTGTTCCCCTTGGGGTTTCTGTCCCTGTTAGGACCTCAGTTCCTTATTGTGTCCCCGACGTGTGTGTGTGTGAATCACCATAGCCTGCTTCGTTCCCCCCACAACCTCTGTAAAAACAAAACTCATTCCTTTACTAAGCCATTAAACCTATTCTCCCATCTAGCCATTATTTTTTACAATACCTCTATGAGTAAGCTCTCCATTGCAACTCTCACTACCTCGCCAGTAACTCTAACCTCTTATACTAGCTATTTCCAAACACAAGCTATCAACACTTGACTGCTCCTTTCATATTTCTTTCTGAGATACCTTTAGGCAGGTTGACTAGCTATTTCCAAACACAAGCTATCAACACTTGACTGCTCCTTTCATATTTTCTTTCTGAGATACCCTTAGGCAGGTTGAACCTACAAACCATCCTTGCATTTCCTTCGACTGTTACCCCAAATCGGTGATTCTACCTTCTGTTGATTCTCTTGCTCTTGCTTCCTCCATGGCGTCGAGCTCCTCGCACCAGCCACCCATTACAGACAACCCTGAAGAGCTTGACGAGCTCCTCATACTTGCAAATCCAAGCCACATATCAACTACAAGGAAAACCTAGTAAGGAAAATACAAGCCAACAAAGCAATCAGTAAAGCAACAGCAAAAGTAATCATAGCAAAAGTTTGGGTCAGTTATGATAATATGCAAATATCAGATCTGGGCAAAAAAAAAAAATCCCTATTTACTTTTGCAGAGGAGCAACGCAGCAAATACATCATGAAAAAGGATCCATGGTTCATTATGAACCATCTAATGTGTCTCTAATATTTGATACCAGAGGTTTCACCTCATGAGGTATACTTTGAAGTTAACCTTTTTTGGATTCGGGTCGATAACTTACCACTAGAATACATGAACATCATTAATGTGGCTACTATATTAACAAGGTGGGAACAGTCACTAAAGTAGATGAATCTATAGTATATTTTGAGAACATTTGTGAGGGCTAGGGTTAAACTAGGTGTTACTAAATCTCTTCTCTTGGGGTGTTGGATACCTAGGAAAGATCTTCCCAAGATCTGGACTATTTACAAGTATGAGAGGTTACAGGACCTTTGTTCTAACTGTGGCATTATAGGCCATGAACAAAGAACCTATAAAACACCCAGTGCTATGTCAGCCTATTGTTCACCTATCCCTGAATATGATCACAGCTTGAGTGGGCAGGTCCCAAAGCCAATAACCACCATTCTCAATGAACACAAGAAGAAATATGGTGATCCTACAAATAACTCTGCACAGAAACTCACAACTACCAAGGTGTTAGTTAATGACTGCAGACCGGCAAACCAATCACACTAGCACTTCTAAAGAGGAATTAGCTCGAGCCAGAGGGAAAGAAAAAAGAGAGTGGGGGGAGATGGTGGCTGTAGCGACCGAAAAATCCGGGAAAGGATTCTTCGAAAGGTTCATAGGAAGCCGCCACCAAATTTTAGTTTAAGGGCAAATTCGGAAAATCCCTTTTAGTTTTAAGATAAGGTTTGAGTTTTAGGGTTAGGGAGTCAGTTATGTGTGGGAAGGTATTAGCACCCCACGGCATCCTTGGTCTAATTAATTAGGATTTATTAATAATTACCCTTTTATTTATAGAGGAAAAGACTTATTTAAATTTTTAGTTTTTAGTGCTTGACAAGAGTGGACTCTTGCTCCTACGCACTCCGGATGCAATGGAGGAATCAAAGCTACGTAGTTCTTCCTGAAAAGGTTTGTTGGTTGGTGTTTTTAGTGTAGGGGTCCTAGGACTCTTTGAACTGTACAACTCACTGATCCTAAGACGCTGACTAACCCGATTGTACAACCGACATAGTCCCTACTTTTTGAAAATGATTTTTGAGATTTTGAGAAAAATTGGATTGATGTGAGGTGGGTTGGTTTTAGAATAGGTATTCTAGAACTCCTACACTGTACAGCTCATTAGTTCTAGAACGCTGACTAACCCGGTTGTACAACCGACTTAGTCCCCTATTTTTAGGAAAAGTGATTTATTTATTTACTTATAAGTTTTTAGGATTCTTGAATTATGCAATTTCATTGGTCCTAGGATGATGACTAACCCATTGTACAACCGACTTAGTCTTTTATTTTTGGGAGAAATGATTTATTTATATTTTTATAAATTTTTAGGATTCTTGAATCAGATGTGACTCATTGGTCCTAGGATGATGACTAACTTTGGTTGTACAACCGACTTAGTCTTTTATTTGATTTTTAAAGAAATAAACTAATTTGTACATAAAAAAAGACAAAAAGCGATAATTAATAAAGACTAGGCTAAAAAAATATAATAAATAAACAAAAAATAACTATATACATAAATAAATATGAATAGATATATACATAAACAAATAAATAAATAAATAAATAAATAGACTATATTATAAATAAATGATAAATAAATATGTACATAAAAGTAAACAAAATAAATACAAAACTAACCTGGACTCGACGAGTGCCGAACCGCTTAAGCAAACCGGACTCCTATCCGGTCCATTTTGACTCCAAGACCGCAAGAACCGCTTTGAGAATCGGAAAGTCGACTCAAAACGTCCAAATGATCAAAGACAGAGCTTTTAGTGAAATGGGCCGCTATCGCTTTGACCCAAAAGATCACTTAACCCGCCAATGATCTCCTCCCCTAATCTGCACCTCTCAACCCCTTTTATATCCAATTGCTAGGGAACTCTTGTTTCTTGTGAGCAATGTGGGACTAAAACAAGGTAGAAAAACAATTCCCCTTTAAAACACAATTTTCGTTTTTCTCAAACTCATCACCGTAAAATTGCGATTCCGGATTCGTTAACCGTTGGATCGTCTTCATTTTTTGACAGTAGGTTCGTGAGACATATATCTCCATTTTCACCGTTCGGATCGTCGAAAAGAGGTCCGAGGAGAGAGAAATTGCCTTCGCAATAGAGCTGCAGATTTGGGTATTTCATCTTTTTGTTCTTATTTTGACTTCACTTGCTTTTTCAATTACTCAAAGAGGGTCAAAAGAAAATAACATGTGGGATGATTGACCAAGAATCAAATCATGCATCTTTATATTAATTGTGGTTGATATGCACAAGCTACTTATCTTTTACTTGAATACATAGAAACGTTTGTTGCACATACACTACTTAATAAAATAAAAAAAATATTACAATGATATAAGAACTCAGACAAAATTGGGGTATAACAGCTGCCCCTCTTTATTTATATTTTACAAATTTTTTTAGTAGAAATAGAAATAAAGATAGAATAGACGTCAATTTTGTCCGTTTAGAGGGGAAATAGAGGGTTTGAGAATAAACAGGGAGCGGTTAACACTTGGCGTATTAACCGCGAATCAAAATGAAGGATCGCTCGGGATCTGAAGGAGCACTAAGGTTCTGAAAGCCCACTCGGGGTCTGAAGGAGCACTAAGGCTCTGAAGGACCACTAAGGGTCCGAAGGAGCACTAAGGCTCTGAAGGACCACTGCAGATCTGGAAGGCCGCCTGGGCCTTATTTGAAGGACCATCGTGGTGCGGAGGAGCGCAACTAGCTACTGCGGTACTAGTTAAGCGGTGCGAGGGGCCTTTATATTCGAAGCGGCCATGATGGGTCAAGATCGGTCTAGAATCGATATGTTGACCATGAAGGGCGTCCATCGTGTCTTAGGTGACACAACTAGTCCGAAGGACCACGCGGTCTCGCGAAGGTCCGCCGGGCTCGACTCGACGTTGCGACACAGGGCCACTTAGGGCACCGAAGGAGCGTAGTGCTCTCGAAGACCACTCGGGGTCTGAGGGATCAACTTGGTGATCTGTGATATGATATGAGATTAACGCTTAAAGCGCTGATATTAGAGGAACAAAACATAGGGAACGACACTTATCGTGTTTATCCGGGCACACCTAACAAATGCATCTTCCCGAGGAGGGAAAAACTTTCTTCCTTTGGCAATGCAATTAATGGTGCACGCGTACGTGCAATGATTGGTATCTGGTGGAATGATTTTTTCTCTTTTGTTTTTTTTTTGCTTGCTACGTAATAAATGCATGAAATGCAAATGTGAATATGATTCAAATGAAATGATTGAATGCTAATGCCATGGTGCATGCATGATGCGATGATATGATATGATATGAGTGATTGGGTGCAAAACATTTTTTTTTTGTAATGATAAGATGCGAGACTTTGGATGCGAGAAGCATGGGTGAATATTGATCATTCTTTGGAAAAATTAGTTTTGATTCAAACTTCGGCATTCTCAAGGTCATTATCTACGATTACATCGATATGCAAAAGTACTTGACCGTATTTGCAAGCTCGCTTATTTTTCCTTCCATTATGATGCCCCTTGATGATCGAAATTTATGTCCACAAAGTTACCTAAGTGAATTTTTAGCATCACATGATCAATCGTGTTCTTCTCTCTCTGAAGCTTTGTTTAGTAAAGACATATGTTAGTGCAAGTATGAATGAGTCGATTAACTTGGGGTTCTAAAGGCCTAGGGTGAGGATATTTGTGGCACATGAAGGGGTGAATGACTAGTGGTCTTTGTCAAGGTCATCAAAGGTAGGTTTTCCCAAGCCAAGAAATGCACCCCAATTTAGATTTGATGACGGTGAGTGAATAACTTGCCCCTGTCTAGTGGTGACAAGCTAGGGGTGTAGAAGATGATGAACTGGGAATGCATTGGCTTTGGAATGAAAGGCGGAAAGCAAGAGACTTTGTCTCAACCCATAGAGTTTAGCGTTGCCCCATTTATGGTAAGGACAAGATTGCCCCCTCCTAGAGAGTAGCAGCGTTTTAGGGTAATGAGTTGAGAAATTGCCCCGTATTGTTTTGTGGATATGAATATGACAAGGGATGAGGTGAGTGTAGGGCGGATTTCTCCAAGTAAAGGGTGAAGGGATTGCCCCACTTGGTAATGAGATTTCAAATGGTTGTTTTAGTGAGGTTGTGAAAGGTGACAGAGTTAGGGCTATGGGTTTTTTGAGTTGGTCTGGTATGTATGTTTAGACTGGGTGTGGTGTGGGATGGACGTTGGACACATTTCCCCAAGCTTAAGTGGAACAAATGGTGAAAGGATTTCCCCACTTTGGGATCTAGGTGACGATCCTAGCATAAACCTTTTGGTTATCTTTAGAATGACTCTCAGACTATGATAGTCTTGAGTTTGCTATGATGAAAACTGCACTTGGTGATCGCTAACCCTTGCCTTTATATCAATGGAACATGAATGAACCTTTAGAGTGCAAGCCCTTTTTGATTTCTTTATTTTGAGTTTTTTTTTTGAGATACATTTTTTTTCGAGCAAACATATTGTAAATAAATAAACTTATTTGTCCTAAGATTAAAACTTTGAGAAAACAAAAGCAATCAGTCATTGATCAGAATGGATTTTTGGAGTTGTAATGTGGCTGATGGTTAATGGTTTATGAAGGAAGGGATAATTGGGCTCGAAGAAGTGTTTGATGATTGATAGAACAAATGATTTTTATTTGGTGATGTAACTTGGATAACGGGTAATGATTTATGAAGGAAATGGTTATTAGGCTCAAATGAGTGTTTTGAGGTTTTATTGAGACAGTAATTGATGTGCCTCATTGTAGAATGGACCTGTTTAGGACTGTCACTTGGCCAAGGGTTTGTGGAGGGTAGGATATTGAGGCCAAAGGAAGTATTTGAGAGTTGATTTCCGACAAGGATCTCTTATGTGTTTAATGGTATGAAGTATCAGCTCACAATCTACTACTTTTGCTTCTTTTTTCAGAATTTTTATTTTCAATCCTCTTTTTTCACTTTTTTATTTTATTTTTATTTCTCTTTCTTTTGAGCTGAGTGAGCAGATAAGAGTGATACACTATCTTTGATGTAGAATTGATCCTTGTCTAGGGTGATTGAAAGGTTTTTAGATTTGGCTTAAGATGGGTAGCACAGGTTTTTTTCGAGGGTATGGAAAGATGGTCAAACTTCATTTCAAATCATGATTGCTCGTTTTCTCAAAAATTAACTTAAGGACAATAATTTATTTACTTTTATATATTTGCTCTTTTTTCTTTATTTCTTTTTTTATGCCCTAATTTTTGCTTAGGCCGCTCTTACGAGTTTTCAACCTAACGGGCCTTTTTGAATTTTTTTTTTTGTAAATGACTTGCACCAAGGGAATACAACGTTGACAAGGTATTTTAGAGATCACAAATTTGCCCCAGTATGGAGGACCTAAAGTGTTATTTCATCAGTAAGAACAAACCAAAAAGTTGACTAGGTAGGGGAGTATGTACTTTAGGGTGGTCGGGGTGGGATTAGACTTGGACGAGGGGTGATGACAAGGTAAGGACATTAACTGACTCAAACAAGAATGAAGACACATGTTACGCACAAGTTACTATACAAATGCTTCGTAGAGAGTTAACATTAGTTAAAGCATGAAATAAATTTTTGACAGACCATTTCGGTCATTCATCATGGGATGCAACACTTAGTTAGAAAAAATGTGAACGAGCTGCTAATTTAAAAAATTGAGTGCCTTGAAACACCTTGAGTTTGCAACTAAGTAAGACTAAACTTTTCCAAAGAAGAGTAACAAGAACGTCTCATCTCTCATCATAGTTTTTCTCTAAAATTTATACTTTCCTTTTTTTAATGCATGATGTAAGTATGCATTGAATGAATGTGCATGATATGCAAATGGATGTATGTGAAATGCGAATGTAATGATAATGTACGTGCATGAAATGATAATATATGATTTCATTTATCGCGCCGGGGAATTATAAATTTTACGTTTGGAGAGTAAAGTACAAAGTTTGACTTCGACTTTAGCATGCATGGCTTCTCTCCAAAATAAAGCTTTTAATTCCTAGACGGTCATAAAAATACATGCGACATGGGATTTTTTTTATTGCAAAGAAAAGGAAAAATGCATGAGGCATAACAATTTTTTTGTTTTTTTGATTTTTTGATTTTTTTGTTGATAAAAGATGGTATGCATTAATGTTTGTTTGAATGCAAGGGTATGAAGCTCCTTTGTGACCCTAGGAAGGTATCCTATGGAGTGGGTCTAAGGTTTCTTTTATAGTGAACCTCACAAGGATGGTTCTAAAGAATCCTACACATGGTCCCTAGAGCCAAGGACCCCAGTCAAGAATACTGACCCCAACAATAGGCAAGCTATTAGAAGGGATAGCATCCTTAAAAGGAATCAAACTCTAGGTGAGATTTTCATGACCACCCAACGAGACGTACGTCCCGCAGGCCATCACTACACAATCTCCTTCTAACTTAGGTTTGCACTCGAGTCCGGGTAGAAGACTTTTTCTCACAGGTGTGTGATGTGTACAGGTGCAGTGTGTGTAGGAGCAATTTAAAATAAACCCAAAGCTGCAAACAAAACGAACATTCATACAAAATATCGTCTTCTATCCTAGGGTTCATAAATCACAAAAAATAAGTAAATAAATAAAGGAAGGGTAAAAATTAAATTAATCCTAAATAAATAGACTAGGTTTTGACTCTCTAAAAAGTTAAGTCCCGATGGAGTCGCGGTAGTGGCGACCAGAAAAATCCGGGAAAGGATTCTTCGAAAGGTTCATAGGAAGCCGCCACCAAATTTTAGTTTAAGGGCAAATTCGGAAAATCCCTTTTAGTTTTAAGATAAGGCTGAGTTTAGGGTTCGGGAGTCGTTATGTGTGGGGAAGGTATTAGCACCCCACGGCATCCTTGGTCTAATTAATTAGGATTTATTAATAATTACCCTTTTATTTATAGAGGAAAAGACTTATTTAAATTTTTAGTTTTTAGTGCTTGACAAGAGTGGACTCTTGCTCCTACGTACCTCCAGATGCAATGGAGGAATCAAAGCTACGTAGTTCTTCCTGAAAAGGTTTGTTGGTTGGTGTTTTTTAGTGTAGGGGTCCTAGGACTCTTTGAACTGTACAACTCACTGATCCTAAGACGACTAACCCGGACAGTACAACCGACATAGTCCCCTACTTTTTGAAAATGATTTTTGAGTTTTTGAGAAAAATTGGATTGATGTGAGGTGGGTTGGTTTTAGAATAGGTATTCTAGAACTCCCGAATCTGTCTGACTCATTAGTTCTAGAACGCCGACCAACCCTGTTGTACAACCCGACTTAGTCCCCTATTTTTAGGAAAAGTGATTTATTTATTTACTTATAAGTTTTTAGGATTACCGAACTATGCATGTACCATTGGTCCTAGGATGATGACTAACCGGTTGTACAACCGACTTAGTCTTTTATTTTTGGGAGAAATGATTTATTTATATTTTTATAAATTTTTAGGATTCTTGAACTATGCATGACTCATTGGTCCTAGGATGATGACTAACTTCGGTTGTACAACCGACTTAGTCTTTATTTGATTTTTAAAGAAATAAACTAATTTGTACATAAAAAAAGACAAAAGCGATAATTAATAAAGACTAGGCTAAAAAATATAATAAATAAACAAAAATAACTATATACATAAATAAATATGAATAGATATATACATAAACAAATAAATAAATAAATAAATAAATAGACTATATTATAAATAAATGATAAATAAATATGTACATAAAAGTAAACAAAATAAATACAAAACTAACTTTGACTCGACGAGTGCCGAACCGGACTAAGCAAACCGGACTCCTATCTGGTCCATTTTGACTCCAAGACCGCAAGAACCGCTTTGAGAATCGGAAAGTCGACTCAAAACGCGTCAAATGATCAAAGACAGACTTTTAGTGAAATGGGCCGCTATCGCTTTGACCCAAAAGATCACTTAACCCGCCAATGATCTCCTCCCTAATCGCACCTCTCAACCCCTTTTATATCCAATTGCTAGGGAACTCTTGTTTCTTGTGAGCAATGTGGGACTAAAACAAGGTAGAAAAACAATTCCCCTTTAAAACACAATTTTCGTTTTTCTCAAACTGTCACCGTAAAATTGCGATTCGGATTCGTTAACCGTTGGATCGTCTTCCTTTTTTGACAGTAGGTTCGTGAGACATATATCTACGCTTTCACCGTTCGGATTGTCGAAACGAGGTCTGAGGAGAGAGAAATTGCCTTCGCAATAGCTGCAGTTTTTGGTCCGTTTTTCTCAAATTAACCTCTCATCGTAAAAGTGCGATTCCGGATTCGTTAACCGTCGGATCGTCTTCATTTTTTTACAGCGGGTTCATGGGAAATATGTCTTCACTTTCACGGTTCAGATCGTAAAAACGAGGTCCAAGGAGAGAGAAATTTCCTTCGAATAGTAGCTAAAAACTAACACCCGAAAATACGCAAAAAACTACTATTTTTTGTAATTTTCAAAAAAAGTCCAAAATAAAATGGTTGAAAAAGTCCAAATTAAAAACTATTTAAAAGAACTCGGACAAAATTGGGGTATAACAGTGGCTAATTGCTCTGAGGTGGTTCCTGGCCCTATGGGTAGATCACACAACATTTACTTATTGCCACTGTAATACCCTAATTTTGTCCGTCCCTTAACTTAAGCCAATTTCAATCATGGAACTTAACTAAATCGAAATACCGCTGTTTAAATTAAGCAGGCACGCGAATGATCTATCTTTTCGTGCGTTCTTCAATTTAATCTTCGTATTTGGGTTTAGTCGTACATAAGTAGTGTTTTTAGTTAATGAGCTCATTTCTTCTATTTGAGTCTCGTTTTAGCGTATTCGTCTAGTCTGGCCCGTTCTCGTCTTTGTGTTTGGCCAGACTCTTTTTATTATTATTATTCCTTTTTTTGTGTGCAGGTAATTTACTTTGAGCATATATATATAGTCCAAAAATATCAAAAAAAATACTATTTAATTTTTATTACAACTTAGGAGGGTCCAAATGTCCAAATGTCCAAAAAATACAAAAAATAATAATACAAAATATACAAAAATAAATAAATTCGAAAATACAAAAAAAATAAAAAAAAAAGCGAATAACAGAGATCTGGGGTTCCAGCAATGCTCTCCAATCTATTGATTTGAAATTTGCAGATCTGCAAAAAGGAAGAGTCAAAACAGTCAAAGCCCATTCAAATGTAATTAAATGCCTGACCTAATTTTTTAATATAAAAACACTGTCAAGGGTCAGTCAAAAACACGTTTTTTCGAGGTAAACAACACCAAAAAACGATTAGGGTTTTACACTGAAACCCTAATCACACAAACACTATTTTTTTGAGATCTGAACGGTAAAAAAAGAAGGGTGGACAGCAGCAGTTCAAGCAAAACAACAGTTGCAGAGTATCAGTTCAATCACAAGCACACTAGAGAGCCTAACAGAAGCAGCAGAAATAGGTTGGTACCCAAAATCCCAATCATTCATAGGCTTATGTAGTATAATAAAGCTGTATGTTCGTTTTTTTTTCACCAGAATGGAGAATGGATTAAATGAGTCTTGAAAACGTAGTTTTTGCTAGTGTTTGCATGCTCTTGATGCTCTTGATGATATTTTGAATCACATAAAATTCTGGAAAGAAAGATTAACAATATAGAATATGTTCTAATAAAAACATAGCCAGATCCCAATCAAAAAATCCCAAAATAGCATGATAGCTCAAGAAGAGAACCAGAGACGAAAAGAGTAGAAGAGAACCAGACCAGAGAAGATAAATACACAGAAGGAACCAAAAAAAATAAATAAAAAAAAGGGGGCTGACCTTTAAAAACGCCGCCGGAGACTTCGTCTTCTCCGGCGAAGCTCCGGCGAGCCACCACGAGACCCACCACTGCCTCTATCACCGTCGCACCACCACGCCTCCCTCTCTCTCTCTCTCTCTCACCGAAACCACATCTCTCTCTCCCTCTCTATGGAACCACCACCCAACCACCGTCTCTCTCTCTCCCACCGAAACGTCACCGCCTCACCGTCACTCCCACCATCGCAACCACCGTCGCCTTCTCCCTCTCCGTTTACGGCGTCTCTCTCTCATCTCCCTCTCAGACCCGTTGCCGTTCCCTCCCTCCACTTTCTCTCACCTCTCTCTCTCTCTCCTCCCTCCTCTCTCTGCGGCGCTAACAGTGGGATGGATTAAATGAGACTACTCAAACCCTAAAATGAGTAAATAACCCCTTATATCTGATTTGTTTTATTTATTTAATTTTAAGTTTGAAACATTATAACCACACCCCCTGATTTCATGATCCCGCCTTCCCTTTCAAGCCCACCCAATTTCTTTTTTTTTCTGGCTAGCAGCGCCCAAACAGCCAAAAAAACGAAATGGGCCTTTGACTTCCACACTCCCTGCTTAGTTATACAACCCCTGTAACTAGTAACACCCCCATTTTGCAATTTTCACCTTTTTCTCGTTTTAATTCTTTTTCAACTCAAATAATTTCTCAATAAATCAAAAAAAAACTTTGTTAATGGTTTTGCGAAGCCTCTGCTTGCATAATCATTAACAATGAGGACCTAGTGATGATCACTTGGAGCCTTTGCTCAATTGATCATCATGAACGTCTAATTTTCCTAAAGACTTTCAATAAATCAAAAAAACTTTGTTAATGGTTTTGCGAAGCCTCTGCTTGCATAATCATTAACAATGAGGAACTAGTGGTGATCACTTGGAGCCTTTGCTCAATTGATCATCATGAACGCCTAATTTTTCTAAAGACTTTACATAAATCGAAAAACTTTGTTAGTGGTCTTGCGAAGCCTTTGCTTGCATGATCGTTAACAATGGAGTACTAATGGTGGTCACTTGGAGTCTTCGCTCAATTGATCATCACAAAAGCTCAATTTCACAATTAAACAAAATAAAACCAAAAACCTAGAACTACGTAGCTTTGAATTCTCCATCGCACCTGGAGATACGTAGGAGCGGATCCCCTCCGTCAAGCATAACAAACCAAAAACATTTTCCCTTCCAAAAAGACCAAAGCGGCTAACTCTCGTCGAGCGCCGCAAATAAAAGTTTTCCTTGAGTCTATTTAATCGAGAGGCAAATTTAAGTACTTTTCAAATCAACACTTAAAATCACACGTTTAATTAAAGGTTCCCTTTCAGTAGAAAGGAGATGTGGGGTGCTAATCCCTTCCCCATGCCTAACCGACCCCCGAACCCAAATCTTCCAGTTTTCCAAAAGACCATTTGCCCTCCAAAAAGGTTTTTCTTCAATATTTTCCTTATAAAAAATATTGGTGGCGACTTCATTGTTTTAAAAAGTTGTAAACGAAGAAAAACCCCTCGGGGACTTTTTCGGGCGCAACACCCACCACAATCCCATTTAGCTCAGATCAAGTTTGCCCAGGTCTGGGACCTGAAAGAGTTGAAGATCTTCACCTATAAAAAGAGGATGTGGGCTTAGCCAACCCAATTATAACAAGATATTATTCTAGCCCTCCCCAAGAGCAAATTAGATATGGAAGTGCTAATATCTCCATCCTTGAAGCTATAAAGCCATAACCTAGGCCTCCATTGAAAATGAAAAGAGAAAATAGGAATTGATTTGGTCTAGAAACAAAGCGGCTGACCATAACACAACTGAACCAGATAACAAATGGAGAGATCCACCTAAGGAGAAACACTCCTCCCCACCAAGATACATAGAATGGCTAATGAAGATGAAAGTATTGGAAAAGAAGAAGAAGAAGAAAAAGAAGAAGAAGAAGTCCCTCCACCATAATGAGTTGCAATAGTTGGAATTGTTGTGGTTTGGCAGCGGCCACGACAAATAGAGAATTAAATGACGTCATTAGGGGTCATAAGCTGACCATTGTGTTTCTTATGGAGACTAGGGCTCATAAGGAATGTGTTGAAAGGGTTAAAAGAAGATTTAGATTCCAACACGTGTTTTGTGTTGAGGCTGTTGAACCTATGGGGGACTCTGTTTCTTAAGGAATGATTACTATGAAATTCAAATTATTGAAGTTGCTCTAATTATATCCAAGTGGCTGCTAGGCTGGCCAAACTTAAACCTACCAATGAGAGTGCCTGGTGTTATTTGGATGACTTCAATGAAATGCTCTACTCTACTGACATAGATGGGGTTAGAAATGTTGAACCTATCCGAATGAGAATTTTTAGAGACTTTCTTGATGCTACTGGTTTGATGGATCTCTCACTTCAAGTTTGTAAGTATACCTAGCTTGGCAACCCTAGAGATGGGAATGTGACTAGACAAAAAATTGACAGAGTTCTTGCTAAATGGACTTGGAGAAACTACTTCCCCCATGCAATGGCTATTGTGAAGTGGGTGAAAGTCAACTGGAGTCACAAGAAAGGGGGAGTTTGAATTGTGACCCTTTTTAAACTTTTGATATTCACCAACCAATATACTTAAGCATGATAGAAATTTGCTACACTTAAGATTACTTGGGAAGCATGGTCAGAAGATACTTGTATCTTCTGAATCTACCATTCATAGGAATGCATATTGGTGAGAATAAATATGAAGGTGAGTTAGATGCATGTTTGAATAGCTAAGAACCTTCTAAGTATATAGATGGTATTGAGAAGAAATAGAATGGTGAATGAATGAATATGGTCTTCTAACACAAGATAAGGTATGTGAGAGTATTGTTAATTGTGTTTCCGTGAGTTTCAGATAATCTCACATAACTGATGTAGGTTTAGAGTGTCGCATAGAATGTTGTGGTTTAAGAGAATGTTAGGTGATTGCAGGATAGCTCAAGATTGTATATCATTGAGGTTGTAAGATTGTTCTTACAATAGAGTGGAAGAGTGTGTCATTTTGGGAGCTTGAGTTGTGAGGAATAAACTATAGGAAAATACAAAATCATACACAACGATTTATGGTGGTTCACCCCACTCAACCAGCCGGGCTACATCCACTCCTCACTTCCAGTGAGATATTCCACTATTTCACAAATAGTTACAAGCCATCACTGACTACACATTGATAGTTTTCTTCCACGACTCTATCAACTGTCACACTAGTTTTTTTCAAGTTCTAGCAACTTCAACCTCTAAGACCACATCTTAGCCATTTTCCCTTACAATACAACAACCACTGCTTATTGCTTGGAAGATATATAAACCCTAAAACCTACTTAGGCATCTTCATTCACAATCTGGCTACACATGCCTTGTGACGAAGGATAACTGATAAGACTATGTTGATGTTCTGTTTGGGAACTCACTTAGCTAGGGTGATTACATAATGTGTATCACTCTTTGTCTTCCTAAGCTAATACATACTCAAGATAAATTCCCATATGAAGTTGTAAGCTAACTGAGTATGGTTGGGAGAGATGATAGACATTTAGAAGCTTTGATGAAGAGCTTTAGAAGCTATGTGTGAAGCCAAATGAAGGGAAGAATTGTCTTGGGCTATAATCTAGTCTCACACTTTAAATGTGATCATATATTGGATATTTATGGAGTTTCTAACCAATAGATCCATAGAAAATCTTTCCTCGTGGCTTGAAATAAATGTTGAGAGCTTCTAAAGCTAGCCGTGTTGACTTTTCTGCACCCGTACTCTGCCACAGCAGGTTTCCGTTGGGAGATTTTGAGCAATGAGGCTTCTGAGCACTGGTAGCTTCTGCACATTCTCAAGTGCTTTGGTAACGTCTTCTGAATCTTGAATATCAGTCTTCTAGGCACTTGATATACCATATATGTATGTTATCTAATAATGAAGATCTGTTTAGGTGACATAAGTTGTACATGATTGCTTGTGATGCATCTTCTGAACATATCTTCTGAACAAGTTCTCCTGTCAGTCTTCTAAACTCTCTCTTCTGAGCATTCATGAAGAGTCTTCTAAATACTTTTTGAGTGAGGATTCTTCTGAATGGTTTCTGAAGATCTTCTAAGCTACTTAAGTAGTTGTAACAAGATAAAATTGTTATCTTTCTCATTAATTCACCATATGATATTTGAGTTCCTTTGAGTGTTCAATGAATTTCATCTTTGATGACTATATCTTCTGAGCACAATGTACATGTAGACATGTACCTTCTGAAGATTTGAACTGTTTAGATAATGATGACTTTTATGCACTATTCTTCATTTGCATCTTTTGTCACTACAAGAATAAAGAGTTTCTGCACATATTATTCCTTGAACGTAAGATGCTTCAAGGCATATTGCATTAGATTTTGAGAGTTATTTCTCATTCAAATGTTAAGCGTAAGGATTGTTCCTCTTCTCACATTGATAAGCTTCTAGCTAAAACTATCATTGTCATAAGAATGTCCTTTTAAATGAGCTTTCAAAGCTACTAAAGGTTGTCTTCTTATTGAATGAAGTTTCTTAGCTTAGTAGACCTTTCGATGTTCATCTGCTTTTCTCATTGAGTTCCATAGTCATTGAGGAAAAGATTGTAAGGCTTCTTCGTTTTTGAAGAATATATATTGTCGTGCTTTGAGAAGCATTTTATTTGTTTGCATGTCTTCTTGTTGATCATCATTCATTCCTTGATTGAGACATAAGATTATGTCTTCTCAATGTAGGCTATTTATCATGAAGTTCTTCTTATTACTTCATTATGTGTTCTAATGTATCCTCGTAGCCTTTCTTTAGAAACATGTCCTTGCTTAGCAAATATCTTCTTGAGTTGAGAGTGATTATGTTCTGTTCTTAAGATCGGTCAAGAAAACACATTAGATCCACAATGAATCAGATAACTTAACCACTTGTCAAAATGGTTTGTTTTCATCAAAACCATTCTAAGGGATTTTGCCTCAACATACTGCCTTTCCCATTATGAACTCAGACCACTCCCCAATTATTCTTAAACCTAAACCCCCTCTCACTAGTGGGAGGAGTTTTAAGTATGAAGCAGTGTGGGAAGAGAATGAAGATTGAAGAGGTATTGTTGCTGAAGGATGGGGTCATTCAAGAGATTCTAAGGCATGGAGAAATTGGTCAATTAAGGTCAACTTGTGTACTAATCATTTAAAGAGGTGGAAGGCTAGAACATTCAAGAATGCAACTAGGGAGATAGGACATGAAAAGAGGCAACTTCAAGATGTTCTCAACAAACCAAAGGAGCTGGTGGACTGTAACCTAGTTAAGAAGACCAAAGAGGATATTGACAGGCTATGGAAGTAGGAAGAAATATACTAGGGCCAGAGGTCTAGAGTGAAATGACTCAATTGGGGAGACAAGAACACAAAATTCTTTCATGCCTCACCTGTGCAGAGGAGGGACATGAATAAGCTTATGAGAATCAAGGATTCAGCTAACAATTGGTTGGAGGGTCAAAATGAGGTTATGTTTGGTATAAAGACCTTTTACACTGAGTTATACTCTGCTGAACCTATTAATTCTATTTCTGAATGTATTAATGTTATTCCTAACTGTATATCTTCTTCCACGAACTCTTCCCTCACCAATCATGTTCTTTTTAGTGAGGTAGAAAAGTCTGTCTTTGATTTGGCTGCATATAAATCCTCAAGTCCAGATGGCCTTAATGGGTTGTTCTTCCAAAAAACTGGGAAACAATCAAAAGTGATGTTTACAAAGCAGTTCAATTTTTCTTTACTAGTGGTACCCTAGGTGAGGATGTTAAATTTACTATTGTGGCTTTAATTCCTAAAATTCCCCACCTTGAGTCTATCTCACACCTTAGACCCATTAACTGTTGTACCTTCTTATATAAAGTTATTGCCAAAACTTTTGTGTCTAGACTTATACCTATTATGTCGACCATTATTCCCCTCAACAAGCCTTTATAGGCGGTAGGTTGATCAAATACAACCTTATTGTAGCTCATGAAGCCTTTCGCCATATCAATAAAAAATAGAGTAGGTATGGTAAAGGCATTGCCCTTTAACTAGACAAGAACGAGGCCTATGATAGGGTTAGTTGGGATTTCCTCAAAACAATATGTCCTTCTAGCTTATGGTTTTAATCCTAATTGGGTAGAGTTAGTCATGAACCTTATTACCACAATTTCCTATTTATCGTGTCAATGGTTTCACTACTAATAGAGTCATCCCTAAAAGAGGTCTTAGGCAAAGGACCCTCTATTCCCTACCTTTTATTCTAGCCTTTGATGTTTTATCTAGATTGATTCTTGATGCACGGTCTAGAAATGTTTTACAAGGAATCAAACTAGCGACACTTTGCCCTACTCTCACACACACACACCTTTTTTTTTTTTTTTGCAAATGATGCAATTCTAGTCACCAAAGATTCTAATGAGGATGTTTTCCAAGTGATCAAAATTCTCAACATCTTTACTAATGCTTTTGGGCAGAAGGTGAATCTATCTAAGTCTGACACCATATGGGGCAACAAGGTTTCTGATTGCTTTGAAGAGGAATATCTATGACAACACTAGGATCCCAATTTGGAATAACTCAGGGAAGTATTTGGGTGTTCCTGCTGAATGAGGTGGTTCTAATTGGCTCAAAGAGAAGGTGTTGACTAAGCTTGAAGGTGAATCTCCTAAATCAAGCAGGGAAGAAGGTTTTAATTAAGTCATTTATCCAAGCTATCCCTATCTATATGATGGCTATTCTCACCCTTCCCAAAACCTTTTGCAACTCTCTCACTTCATTTGTGAAAAAGTTTTGGTGGAGATATTCAGAGAAATCAAGTGGTATACTGATAACTCTATTTTATATAGAGTATTTCATATGTTTAAACTTAGTATTTGCTCTCTTTCAAGTAATAATAAAGAGTTTATATAGTATTTAGTGTGATATATGATATCTTAAGTGATTTGAATGGTTATAATTATTTATAGGCCATTTTGGATATATTGTAGTATGTTTGATGTTTTTGTTCAGTGCAGTCTCAATGCTAACTGCATCAAATGCTCCTGCACTGACTCTGCATCAAATCTGCACTACTTGGTGAATGAGCAGCCTGTTTCATTTGCATCCACTTGCAATTGATGACCTCATGTCTGGTTCTCTGATGCCATCCAACCTTGTATAGTAGGCGCCTACCATTCACACATAGCTATAGATATAGCTTTGAAGAGTCACCAACATAGGGACACATGTTCTATCATCATAGAACCACCCTATCTACTAAGTCAAAGATTTCAACTTGGGATAAACCTCTGAAAAGCAACTACAGCTATGATCCACTCAAGATTACTTCAACATGAAGGAAGGAAGCACCTCACTTGAAGGCTATAAAAGGACCTCACATCTTCATTTGGAAATATATCACAATCCATAAGTTATCAAAATTTCAATATACATAGTTAGTTTTTATATTTTTAGAGGAAGCGGAAGGAATTCATAAATCCTCCTTAACTCGTTTTCATAGTGTTTGTATAGTGCTAAGGAGTAATGCTAGTGCATTGCTAGAAGATTTCATACAAAGTGTTTCAACATTTGTAACTTTTCTCTTGTTGTTCTCTTTTGTGATTTCTATATATATATAAACATGGTCTATTCAGTTTATATATATCTTGCAATGTCTCTAGTTAGCTAAACCTTTCTTAGTTGGAATGTTCTAATCATTTAATGAGCTTTTAAGTAAGTATGTTGCATGTATGTATGTTTGTACTTTAGTTCTTGCTTGATAATCTTTCCAAACTTATTTTAAACTTGATCACTTAGAATAAGTAAGATTTGTAAATGACCACAAATGGCTTACAATTAAGAACTCAAGAACTAATATGGGTGAGTGTTTTACATAAAGAAAACTTTGTGAAAACCATGCTAAGTCCTAGAGATAGGATAGTATAGTCCATAGGATAATTGTGGGTACTTAAAATACAAGAGTGAATTTATTTAAGCAAATTGGATAATTGTTAGGAGGCAAGATTGGCATTAACACCCTTTCTTTCTTGCATAGAACAAGGATCATAAGAGCTGGTAATGATACTCAAGAAAGTGACCGAAAGGCACATAGCTAATGCAACAACATTCAAAGGCAAAAATTGCATCACATCTTCGTATCAACCACTTATAAGTAAATTACTTGATGAAAACATTCCAACTAGCTTTTCTCTTTTACACTATCAACATTTATACTTTGCTTTCTAACTTAGTTGTGATCATCCAAAATTATTTTGTTACTTAGTGACTTTACACTTTATTACTTTATATTAATTTTAAAAGTGAGTTTTTCAATCTCTGTGGGTTCGATCTTTTACTACTTGTTTTTGGGCGAGTGTATACTTGCACACAAGTGTATGTGATTTCCATGCACCATATACATTGGAAGAAATTTGAGGCCATGCGTTCTCTTATTTCTAAACAAGTGTGAAGACTCATCCGTAATCCTCCTTCTATCGGGGTTCCACTCTTGGGAATACACTTTTCTAACTCATACTTTTGGCATGCCACTTCCACTGTGGGGACTTTTTGGGTTTGGAAAAGTCTTATCCATGGTAGAGGATATTAGCTAGTGTAGGAAGTGGAATATTGGTTTGGGACCGTAGGTTAATGTCATTGATAACTTATGGTTAGGTTCGGGAAAAAGGGTTAATGTCACTCTCCCAAGAGCTATTGCATCTATGGTGGTCAGCCTTGATAGTAGGCCAAACAACTCTTGGAATACCAATCTACTTAGACATAATCTCACTCTTACCAAAGTGCTATTGAAGCAATCGTAACCCCAACCTCTTGGATCTCAACTGTTGAAACATTTTATTGGCCACCGTCTAAAGACGGAAACTACTCAATCAAATCAAAGCTACAAACAACTTATTGCCACTCATCATTTTTCTACAACCAAGAATCATCATTTTCCTCCACCCACCCTACTGATTTGTGGGATTATATTTGGTCTAGCTCAGTGCCATCTAAGATCAAACATTTCATTTGGAGAGTTTTCATAATATCCTCCCCACTAGATCATCCATATTCAAAAAGAAAACAGCCTAAACCCCTTTATGCCCCAATCCTCATATGTAGTTATGAGCCTGAAACATTAGAACACCTATTTCTACTTTGTCCTTGGACTAGACCACTCTGGTTTCGTCTACAGTTTCTCCCTCACTCTTTAGCCTTAGTGTATCTACCATCCACAATTGGATACATGACTCTATTACCAATTACTCTCCTAATAACCCTCACTTCACCTCTTGGTTGTTCTACACAATATGGAAAATTTCGAAAAGTAGAAAGGAGGCTGGTTTGAAAATAAAACCCCAAACCCATTGGAGACACTTCAAAGAACCAAATCTCTTTTCAGAAAACTCAGGTGCTAATACTCCCGCCTCTAACAATGTGGCTTCTACCCAATCATCCCTAGTGCCCCCTTTGAGGAGTCTCCCTACTAGACCACCTCCCACTCTTCATGTTAAATTTAACACTGATGCATGTTTTGATGAAAACACGGGAAAGACATCTATAGGCATTGTTTGCAGATACGATAAATGAAATATTCTTATTGCTTTGGTGAAAGGGATCTTTGTCTATTCCCCTCTAATGGCTTAATCGTTAGGTCTTCGTGAATCTGTCTCCCTTTCTCACTCTCTTCGTATCTCAAAGGCGATCTTCAAGTCAGATAGTCAAGTGCTCATCAAAGCATGCAGAGGTAACACAATACGAGGTCAAATTAGTGCTATAATCGAGTACAGTAACACGTTGATATCTGAGTTTGACAAAAGCGGAATTACCTAGACTAATAGAGATGGCAACCAAGCTGCTCGCACAATAACTTCTTTCATATTTGATGAGGTCTTGACAGGTGATTCGATTTGAAACCCACCTGATGTTCTTCGCATGGCTCTTGTTGGTGACACTCGAGCTCTTTGGATCTGAATGATTGGTTGTATCTCACCTGCTGGAGGTAGTGGTCTTGAAGATGCGAGAGCCTTATTTGTCAAATTAGGGTTTCACAATTATTGTATGGTGTTGTAGTGGTTGGTTTGTTTTCCATATTGGTTTAAGTGGTTGTGTCGCGTTTTCTGTTTTGCCCTTCAAGGTCTCTTTCGGTTGTTTTGGCCAGCGTGCACTTTCGTTTATTTGGGCATGCGTGTTCGCTTTGGTTTATTGTTTGTTGTATTTTGATTGGGCTGTAATGCCTTTTGGACTGGTTAGCTTTGGGTTTCCTTGCAGTATTTGGTTGTATGAGTTTGGTTGGGCCTTGCCCACCATCAATGAATTCATATGACTTTGACAAAAAAAAATAACGATGGTGCGGAATAAATAAAAGATAGGCCCATGTTTTCCCCAACCCCCTACTACTCACCACACACCCCATAACCTCCTAAATACCAAAAATACCCCTACCTTCAAACCACTTCATCTCCCCCTCTCCCTCCCTAACCCCTTCACACCTCATTTTCCTCACAACACTATCCCAACCCAACCCTAAACATTCTCTAATCTCCAACCGAACCCCCCTCTCTCACTACCTCTCACCCGGTACATCTCTCTCTTATCGTCATTTGGTTTCCATTTTGTTTGCTGCATTTTTTTACCTTCAATTGCATGTTTTTTTCTAGATTTGTGTTTAGTTTGGGGCTCTCGCGCCAAACCATTTGAAAAAACTGAAAAAATAGACCAACCGGTACATGACTGCCGAACCATTTCAGCCATCACCTACCGGACATTATTTTTGGAAAATTATAAAAAATAAAAGTCCATCAAGCACCCACCAACTCATGCTCGATTTGGGGTAGCCGAGCCGAACGCTTTCAGTTTGTAAATGGTGTTGTGATGCTATCTGGTTTATATTTCTAATGTTGTTTTCTTTGTTTAGGTATGGCTAGGTCCCAAAGAGTACATTCATAGTCCGAGCCTGAGCCCCACCGAAGGAGACCACCTCCTAAAACTTCTAACCGAAGAGGAGGAGGAGGTCGGGCGCATTTATCGGCGTTGGCGGCGGATACTTTATCATTCCACCTACCTATTGGTGAGATGATATCACGCTTCGGTGGTGTACATCATTGTACATCCTCATCTTTGGGATGTTTTATAACATGGTGGCACAGGGGGAGCAACTACTGATCGACTACTTGGGTGCAGACCCCGCCGATGCTTTTACCCTGACACGACCAGAGGGTTGTATGTGGAGTTGAGATAGTTGAGGGAGGTGGTGTACCATAAGTACATGTTTAATTTATTAATTAATTAAACATGTACTTATTTTAATACTTTTGTTTTCTGTCTCACAGATAATGCCCGCCGAGATGATTGAGTTGGTGGATGAGTTGAAGTGTTTGATAGATAGGAGAGTTCCACAGATGATGCAGACTTGGACTATTTTTGACAGGATAAAGTCACTCGTGAGGCCATTGCGTAGACTAAGGAAGTTTGGTTGTGTCTATCAGAGGATGGAGCGATGATGACTCATATTTATATGAGTTATTTATGCCTTTATCCATGTAAATCAAGTGAGTTCTCAAGTAATATTAGTATCTTATTTCTCTAATTATTAAAGTTGTAGGAAAAGAAGGGTTAGAAATTGTTTTGTATTAATTTGGCACATCTGGTGCCCTTTTGAGCAATTTAATGTGTTTTATGAGTGCTGCAGTGTTAAGCGCTATAGCGTCTAACGCTATAGCGGCAAGAGGGCAGCTCGGCTAAGACTTTGAAGCAGGTCGGCTAAGTCTTTGAAGCGAAAGTGTACTTTTGGCGCCAAGCTCTTCACTCCAAATCTCATTTACTGTGCCCACTGTGCAGACTGACACGGCCAGATTTTAATGGATACTATAGGACACATGTCATTGTGTGAGTGGGAGGCTAGCTTCAGTTGGTGAGATGGCTAAATCACCTTTTGCACTAACTCTGGACACTACAACTACTCCTTCTTCTCTCCAACAACAGACATTCAGAGACATACAATTCGGAGACATAGAGAGAGTTTGAGAGAGAGAACTTGTGACAGATTTTCTCCATTGTTAAACACTTTGAAGCTTTTGTTTTTATTGTAATTTTTATTTTATTATTCTCTTCGGTGTTAACTCGACGTTATAGCGTCATCTCAGTGAATGAGTTGGAAGCTTCAGTGTGTATCTTTTGCCACCATTTCTTCTCACTTTGTTCTAGGTAATATGAGTGTTTTATCTTGTATTTTCTTGATGATGCTCAACATGAACTAAACACCTTGAGTTGGATTGCTTGGATCTTTGTAATGAACCATTAGTATTGTATTTATAATGTTGCATGCTTTGCGTTTCAATCTTTGTGTTATACTTCTTTCAAACTTGTTTTAGGGTTGGCCACTTAAAAATGAGTACATTCGTGGGTTCAGACATGGTCCATGGATCGACTTCAAAGATTGATATGAACGGAAGTTTATTTAAAGACATTTAAATAGATTTTGCTCCCTCTAGACATAGAAATGCAATAGTTCATAGAGCAAATGTTGTGGGGTCTTTATTATACAGGGGTGAACTTATTTAGAACCTAGATATAGGCATCTTGTAATGAAACCCTGGCGTGAGTGACTGAAAAGCACAAAAACATTTGCAACAGCGCTTGACGCTATAGCGTGTGACGTTATAGCGCTGTACTAATTGGGAATTTACTTAGTAAGAGAAATCCGACTTATTTCTCTCACATTTTACAACCACTCTTTTCTTTGTTTTCTTTAACAACCACTTTTTACCGATAACTGTGACTACAAACATTTGCTACTTGTTCCACTAAGTGCTAGTATAGCTTAAACTCTAAAATTAACATCAATCCCTGTGGAGAACGATCTTTACTTACTACTATATTACTTGTTGCGATTGTGTACACTTGCACAACTCCGTTTCGAACAACAAGTTTTTGGCGCGATTGTTTGGGGATTGCATTTAATTTTTATTGTTTAAGAATTCTTGCAATCTTAGTGAGATTTTACGTTGGTATTTGTTTCTACGGTGTGATAACAGAAACGCTATAGCGTATGCCCGCAATGAACCACACGAATTCGAGCTTGATCCCGATCCCGAGAGAAGATTCGTAAGGTTGAGACAACAACGAGAGGTTGCAACAACTCATGCCAATCATGTCCGAGCATAACACTGCGCAACTACGGGTGAGGTACTCTTGGGGAAGAACTCCTACTCACTTTGGAGGCAGAACTCCAAGAGGAGGAAGGACTCCAAGAGGTGGAAGGCAAGGTCCTTTTACTTTCACTGAACCAGATGAAGAATATTGGTACAGAGAGAGGTTCTGAATCAATGGCTTGATCAAATGGTAAATGACAGAGACAGGCCGATGAGGACTATGCTGCTTTTGATCCAACCTCTATGGAAACAAGCATCACCAGACCTGCTGTAACTGCAACTCATTTTGAGTTCAAACCAATGATGTTCCAAATGCTACAAACTAATGGACAGTTTGGAGGTTCTACTCAAGAGGATCCCTTTGCACATTTGAGAAATTTCTTGGAAGTGTGTAGTAACTTCATCATACCTGGTGTGAGTGAGGATGCCTTTAGACTCAAACTTTTTCCTTATTCTTTAAAGGACAGAGCCAAAGCTTGGTTGAATTCTTTGGAGGCTAATTCCATCACCACTTGGGAGGAAATGACAAAGAAATTTTTACAAAAATATTTCCCTCCCAACAAAAATGCCAGGATGAGGAATGACATTACATCTTTCAAGCAAAGGGATGGTGAAACACTGCATGAAGCATGGGAAAGGTGGAAAGAACTACTGAGGAAATGTCCACACCATGGAATTCCTATAGTGATTCAAATGGAGACCTTTTACAATGGGTTGGAAGCACCAACAAGGTCTATATTAGATGCCTCATCTGGAGGTGTGATTTTAAACTCCTCCTACAATGAAGCTTGTGATCTTATAGAGCGTGTTTCCATAAACAGCTCTCATGGCCTACTGAAAGATTAAACCCTGCCAAAAAGGTAGCAGGAGTCCATGAAGTGAGTGAAGTTTCTGCTCTCTCAGCTCAAGTGGCAAACTCTCACAAATATGATCAAGGGTCTGAGTACTGCAAACGCTATAGCGTCTAACGCTATAACGCCCAAGGAATCAACTGTGGCTGCTATTGAACAAGCTCCCCCTGGAGAAATTAGTTGTGTATATTGTGGGGGAGGACACCTTTATGAAGAATGCACTACAAATCCTGCTTCTGTGAATTATGTGGGGTACAACAAGGGCAACAACCCCTATTCTAACACCTACAACCCTGGTTGGAAGAACCACCCCAATTTCAGATGGGGAGAGTATCTTTGCCAACACAAGTACTAATGCTCCAGCTATCCCCCCAGGTTTTCCAGCTCAACATAGTCAAAGACAAAATGCTCCTACTATGGACAACTCCATGGAATCTTTGCTGAGGTCTTTTATTAGTGATTGTAAGACAACTATGCAGACCCATGAAGCATCTATAAAGACTTTGGAGAACCAAGTCGGGCAAATTTCTTCTGCTCTCACTCAAAGGCCAAGTGGTGGACTTCCTTCCACTACTGAAACCTCAACATCTCATGCACCAGGCAAAGAACATGTGAAGGCAATAACTCTGAGAAGTGGTAGGGATGTGACTGAGGCACCCAAAAGTGCAGGGTCAGGTGTTTTTGAAAAAGAAAAGAATCCTACTAATGCTATAGCGCCTGACGCTATAGCGGTTAAAAAAACACCTGAACCTAAGCTTGTGCCTGAATATCCTGCTCCACCTTTTCCTCAAAGGCTAAAGAAGGCACATGAAGACAAGCAGTTCAACAAGTTCCTGGAGGTCCTGAAGCAACTGCACATAAATGTTCCTTTGGTGGAGGCATTACAGAAAATGCCTAACTATGCCAAGTTTATGAAGGATGTTCTCACAAAAAAGAGAAGACTTGGAGAGTTTGAAACTGTGGCTATGACTGGAGAGTGTAGCATGTTGATGCAAAATAAGCTTCCAAGAAAATTAAAGGATCCTGGTAGTTTCACTATACCCTGCTCCATTGGAGATTTTTATTCAGGCCGAGCCTTATGTGACTTAGGAGCAAGTATCAACTTGATGCCTAAGTCTATTTATAAACAATTGGGTATAGGAACTGCCAGACCTACTTCTGTATCCCTTCAACTTGCTGACAAGACTCTTGCCTATCCTGAGGGGATACTAGAAGATGTTTTAATAAAAGTTGACAAATTTGTTTTTCCTGTGGATTTTGTTATTTTGGACTTTGATGCAGATAAGGACGTACCTATCATCTTAGGGAGACCATTTCTGGCTACAGGGAAGACACTCATCGATGTCCAGAAGGGAGAGCTAACAATGAGGGTTAATGATCAAGAAGTCAAGATTAATGTTCTAAATGCCTTAAAGCTCCCTGAAGACAACACTGAAGAATGCTCTTTTGTTGTTTCACTTGACCAAGTGGTTCAAAAACATTTTCAAAAGACCAATGACCACTTGGAAAAGGTTCTGAAAAACAACGAGGAATCGGAATTTATTGAAGAAGGAGCAACTCAAGAAGAAGAGTTGACTGTGAAGGAGGTTTGGGCTAGAAGATATGAGTCACTTGAACAAGAAAACTCAAACCTCAAGAATTGTGTTCCTTCCATTATTCAACCACCAATCCTGGAGCTCAAGGAGTTACCTAAGCACGTGAAATATGTTTATTTGGGGGAAAATGAGTCTCTTCCTGTAATCATCTCCTCTGGTCTCAACAAAGATCAAGAGAATGAACTCATTGCAACCCTAAAGAGACATAAGAAGGCTATTGGGTGGCAAATGGCTGATATCCATGGGATTAGTCCAACTATCTGCATGCATAGAATTGTTTTGGAGGAGAACTCTAAACACAGCATTGAAGGGCAGAGAAGGCTAAACCCTATAATGAAGGAAGTGGTGAAGAAGGAAATTCTCAAGTGGCTAGATGCAGACATTGTTTATCCTATCTTTGACAGTGCATGGGTGTCACCGGTGCAATGTGTTCCAAAGAAAGGTGGGGTAACAGTGATCACCAATGACAAGAATGAGTTGATTCCTACAAGGACAGTAACTGGGTGGAGGATATGCATGGACTACAGGAAGCTGAACAAGTCTACAAAGAAAGATCACTTCCCTCTCCCCTTCATTGATCAAATGTTGGATAGGCTTGCAGGTAAGGAATACTAATGCTTTCTAGATGGCTACTCTGGTTACAATCAAATAGCAATAGTTCCTGAGGATCAACACAAGACTACATTCACATGCCTCTATGGTACATTTGCATTCAGAAGAATGCCATTTGGTCTGTGTAATGCTCCTGCAACCTTCCAGAGATGCATGATGTCTATCTTTTCTGATTTCATTGAAAAGTCTATGGAAGTCTTTATGGATGACTTCTCTGTGTTTGGAGAGAGTTTCCAACAGTGCCTGACTAACTTAGAAGAAATCTTGGTGAGGTGCGAAGAGACAAACCTTGTCCTAAATTGGGAAAAGTGTCACTTCATGGTGCAAGAGGGAATAGTCTTGGGACACAGAATTTCAAAGAAGGGACTGGAGGTTGATAAAGCAAAGATCGAAGTCATTCAAAAATTACCTCCTCCCACAAGTGTCAAAGGTATCAGAAGTTTTCTAGGACATGCTGGCTTTTACAGGAGGTTCATTAAAGATTTTTCAAAAATTTCCAAACCTCTGTGTCAGTTACTTCAGCAAGATACCACTTTCAACTTTGATGAGGCATGCCTTGAAGCCTTCCAGAAACTAAAGAAAGCTCTGATTACTGCACCTATCATTGTTACCCCTGATTGGAGTAAACCATTCGAGCTCATGTGTGATGCAAGTGACTATGCTGTTGGAGTTGTGCTAGGTCAAAGGTATAAAATCTTTCATTCCATATATTATGCAAGCAAAACACTTGTTGAAGCACAATTAAATTACACAGTCACTGAAAAAGAGCTATTAGCTGTGGTTTTTGCCTTTGATAAATTTAGATCATACTTGGTGGGCACAAAAGTTATTGTTTTCACTGATCATTCAGCCATCAAGTATTTGATCTCAAAAAAAGATGCAAAACCAAGGCTAATTAGATGGGTTCTCCTCCTCCAAGAATTTGATTTAGAAATTCGTGATAAAAAGGGGGTGGAGAACCAAATTGCTGACCATTTGTCTAGAATTGAAGGAGAAAATGCAGGTGAAACATTTGGTGAAATCAAGGAGATCTTTCCTGATGAAAAGTTGTTAGTAGTAACTGTGCAAGCATGTAACGCTATAACGGTTGCCGCTATAGCGCACGACGCTGTAGCGGCTAATGCTACTGCACCCTGGTTTGCTGACATTGTGAACAACCTAGTGAGCCGAATTGTGCCTGCAAATTTGAATTATCAACAGAGGAAAAGGTTCTTCCATACAGTGAAGGAATATTATTGGGATGAACCATACCTCTATAAAAAATGTCAAGATCAAATGTTGAGAAGGTGCCCGTGAGAAGAGGAACAACCTCAGTGCTAGAGCACCTTTGTCATGCTTCCCCTTGTGGTGGACACCTTGGAGGAACCAGAACAACTGCTAAGGTGCTTCAATGTGGATACTATTGGCCTACTTTATTCAAGGATGCTCAAGAAATGGTGAAGAGGTGTGAAAAGAGCCAAAGGACTGGGAATATCTCCAACAAACATGAAATGCCTTTGACCAACATATTAGAGATTGAACTCTTTGATGTGTGGGGCATAGAGTTTATGGGGCCATTTCCTCCTTCTCATGGGAATTTATACATCTTGGTGGCTGTGGATTATGTTTCTAAGTGGGTTGAAGCCATTGCTCTCCCCAACAATGATGTCAAGTCAGTAAGCAAGTTCCTTCAGAAAAACATCTTCACCAGGTTTGGAACACCAAGAGCCATTATCAGTGATGAGGGATCTCACTTTTGCAACAAGTTGATTGAGTCTCTTCAAGGAAAATATGGGGTAAGACATAAAATTGCCACTGCATACCACCCCCAATCAAATGGACAAGCTGAGTTGTCCAATAGAGAGATAAAGAGGATGGACAAGATTGAGTCCCTAATTGGTTAGTGCACTTAGATGATGCTTTATGGGCTTACAGGACAGCCTTCAAGACACATATTGGGATGTCTCCCTACAGACTTGTGTTCGGGAAAGCTTGCCATCTCCCTGTGGAATTACAACACAAAGCTCATTGGGCCATAAAGAAGCTGAATTTGAATATGATAAGGCTGGGAAAGCCAGAATGCTGCAATTAAATGAACTTGAAGAGATTAGGCACTCAACTATGAGAGTTCAAATATTTACAAAGAAAAGACAAAGGCGTGGCATGACAAAAGATCCGAGAAAGAGAGAGTTGATTGAAGGAGGTCAAGTCTTTGCTTTTCAATTCAAGACTCAAATTATTTCGGGAAAGCTTAAGTCAAGATGGTCCGGTCCTTTCAAATTGGTAAAAGTTTACCCCATGGAGGAGTGTGGACTTATATGATGAAGCAACCAACACCACCTTTAAGGTGAATGGCCGAGGGTGAAGCAATACCATGGTGAACATGTGGTTAGGGACAAGACCACTATTGATCTTCAAGACCTCTATCATTAAAGAGGAAGTCTGGCTGAAGACTCTTAAAGCAAGCGCTCTTGGGAGGAAACCCAATGGTTAACTAACCAAAATTTTTGAGTTTAATTTTTGTTTTGTGCAGGAGTGAAAATGGGATGTGGAAATTTTTTGCTTGAAGTGCTGTCGAACATTCTAGCGCTATAGTGTTAGGTGTGTTAGTGGCGCTATAGCGCTAAGGTGGAGTGTCTGGAGAATTTGTCGAAAAGAAGTTTTTAGTTGGTGACGTGGCGCGCACGTTTCTGATACTGTTAACCGCTGCGCCCTAGCGTGCCACGTTTCACCAACTCCCATCACTTTAAGTCACTCAGCCATCCCCAACGGTCACTTCATAACTTCCCAAAATTCCCATAAATTCCAATCCACCCACTCTCTTTCTCTCTCACAATTTCCAATAGTTACCGTTATCTTCTTCTTCGTCATCTTCAACCATCCCAATTCACCCATATCTCAATTCCATCTCTGAAAACCGAATCTTACATTCCTTCACAACTAGAAATCCCTAATTTTCTTTGTGATCTTCAACTGTGCAAAAATGGTGAAGAAGCAATCCATTGCAAAATCCCCTAGAAAAACCGAAGCAGCTGAGCCCAGTTCTTCCAAAACCTCTGATCCTCAGCACGACCCCAAGCGCTTCTGAAGAATGAACTGCATAGCAGAAAGGGGTTTCAAATCTGACAAGGCACCTGACGCTTTCACGTCAACTGTTACAGCGCTAGGTTGGGCAAGTTTTGTAAAGCATCGTGGTGACTAAGTAGTACCTGTGGTGAGAGAGTTCTATCAGGGCATCCCACTTCCAAAGGAAGGAAAACGCCAAACCTATTTTGTGGTTAGGGGTGAGATTGTGGATTTTAGCCCTAGTGCCATTAATGAGTTTTTCAAGCTGGGGTATTCTGAAAAGGCCTTGGAGAAGAAACTCAACACCTGGAGCAGAGAGGAAATGGAGGAAGTAAGAAAGAGGATATGTTCTGAAGAATCTACCTAGGAGAAGTTTGGATCCGAGTTCAAGCTCAAAAAGGCATTTTTGGTGGATGAGGCTGCAATGTGGTTGACATTCATCAGACACTCTCTGATGCCCACCTCACACACCACCTTTGTGGAAAAGGACAGGCTGATAGTCCTTGATGCAATCTTGGAAGGGGACAATATTGATGTGGGGAAGATAATTGCAAGAGAAATTGAGAAGAGCAGAATCAAAACTGATGGTAATCTCTATTTTCCCTATTTAATTACTGAACTGTGTAAATTGGCTGAAGTAGAAATATAGATCAGAGATGAGAGAAGATCCCCTCTTGGGGCAATACCTGTTGTCTTCAAACCAAGGCAAAGAAGTGCCGCTATAGCGTTGAGTCAACTGAAAAAGAATCAACAGGCACTCTGCAAGTTTGTGAAGGCCAAATTTGAGTGGGAAAAGTCTGTGTTGGAGAAGTTGTCAAGAGGAAAAGAGTTGATGGAGCCACCAGTGTTCCCTGAGTGGTTGATAGATGAAGAGGGTGTGCAGGAACCACCTCGGCAAGAGGAAAGAATCACCAAGGAGGCTACCCCTGAGGAGCCAAGAAAAAGGGCAAGAAGCCCAGTACTGAAGAAGGTGAAAAGCCCAGCACAGAAAAAGAGGAAGGGGGTAAATGAGTCCGGGGAGGAGGAGTCTGGTGAGGACCACCCAAAAGGAGAGGAACGATCTGAAAGTGAAGAGTTGGAGGAAATTCAAATTGAACAACCACCCACCCCTGCAACAACCCAAAGAGAATCTCCCACGGCTACAGAGGAACCAAGTCCAAAAATGTCACCACCACCTTTTCGCACAAAAAGTTTTTCACCATCACCACAGCACAAATCCCAAAGTACTGAGGCTGCTGACGTTATAACATCTGAAGCTATAGCGTCTCCTAAAGAAGGCAAAGAAGAAAAGAAGAAGAACAAAGTCACCAAGTTGGCCCAGCCAAGCCGTGTCAGCGCCAGAACAAGGTCTGGCATTATTAAGAAATAATTTCAAACTCTTCTTTTGTAGTATAGGTAGTTGTAGTCGAAAATAAGTTGTGAAGCACTATAGCGTTGTTCTTGCGCTTCACAAATGTTAAAAACTTAATTAATTATGTCGAATTGTGTTTTTGTTAAGTCCTGGGCCTCTCCCCAGTCCAGTCCAGCAGTGAGGACACTGCTCCCTTTTAATTGGGGGGGGAGGACCTAGAGGTTTTAAAAAAAAAATTAGTAGAATTGCATGATCAATGCTTTGTTTCCAGTTTTTATTTAATGAATATCTTCTGTTTGGGCTAATCTTAGTGATGATTGTGTGAGCGAGTAAAGAGTAGCCATGCTTTTAAATAATATCTCTGCTTATTGTTGCTCCCATACATAAAAATCTCTGTGCTTAAGGAGAAACTTAGTTAGCCTAGGACTATCTGATGCTTAGGCTAGTCTTGGTTAACCAAGGTGAGATCAAAGCTTGACTAAAAACTTGAAGAGCTTTTGAAGCAAAGTTTGGGGGTGTTCAAGCTATATAAAGGTTTGCAACATTTTACTTTTAAGTCAAGTAATTCATTAAGTAAACATTAAGCATGTGTTGCTTTTTAGGAAAATGTCTAAGTGTGGAAAGGGTGTGTGGGTAGTAGAAGCCCACGGCCTAATAAGGCCAAGGCCCATTTAAGTCCCTTAGGACATGTTAAATGGTGCCTTCGAAGGAGACCATTTCCCATTGTTCCAAAATCAGTTAAGTTACCAAATTAAGTAAGTAGAGAGAGAAGTGAGAACCGAAGAGAGAAGGAAGAGAATCTGGGCGTGGAGAGTTCAAGCTAGTAGAGGAGAGGAGAGCTTGTTGTTGTGGTTAGTGGAGAGTGAAGGGTTCTCATCTTTTCTCCATTTATTAAGGTTAGGGGGCTCTTTTAATCCTTGTAATGTTTTGTGTTTGGTAGTATTTTGGTGTGAGTGGTTTCGGATCACCTTGCATGTATGTTTTATGTGTTGTTCATAACATGTTTTGCTGTGTTTTGCTCCTTGCTGTGGTTTGTGGTGAGATACGATGGTGGATCGGTGTGGAAAGAGAGAGGAGTGTAACACTCTCTCTGCATTGCAGTAAAGCATGAAGTGAGCTTGCATGGTGAGGCATTAGAGTGAGAATCGGTATAGTGTGCGAGAAAATGAGCTTGCATGTAGAGTTAGGGAGAGGATCGGAGCAAATGGAGTGAGTATCAGAGTGTGCATGAGTGTGGTGAGCTGGATGTGTGTTGCATGTTGAGTTTAAGTGACAAAACAGAGTGAACTGAGTACCATTAAGCTTAAAGTGAGAGAAACCGAGTTGAGGGAAGTCAACGTTTAGAGTGTCTTAGTGTTGAGGGTCTGTTGGTGAGCTTGAAGGTGAGTATGTGTCTAAACACCATTAGCGGGGTAAGGGCGCTTAGACCAAGTGTAGGTGTTTCGCCTTAAGGTTACCGAGTTGTAGAGGTAGTGAACCGAGGTCCTCGGTAGAGATAGCGTCGAAGGTGAAACGCCCAAGTGCCTAAGTGTAAGTGGCCGAACCGGGAGATATTGAGGAGTGAATTCCCATGTCATTAGACGATTTAGTGTAAGGAGTGCGTGAATCGTGAGCGCTACGAATTGAGAGTTGAGTATAGTTAGCCGAGGTACACACATAGTGTACCGAGGTGATGTTGAGTAGTTAGCGAGAGGTACACACATAGTGTGCCGAGGTGATGTTAGGCGCCAATGTTGCCTAGCACACTGTGGGACACCACTGTGAGT
Source organism: Oxytropis ochrocephala (assembly GCA_020916435.1). Taxonomy (NCBI): domain Eukaryota; kingdom Viridiplantae; phylum Streptophyta; class Magnoliopsida; order Fabales; family Fabaceae; genus Oxytropis; species Oxytropis ochrocephala. Next base: position 46,695,627 of record CM037092.1, on the reverse strand, counting down.
GCTATTTTAGTACCAATGTGCATAAGCCAGGGAGCGATTAAGTCCATTTTGGTCCGTAGGTGACATTTTGGTCCCTAAGTGTCGTTCACGGTCCTCGGTGTGACAATTAGTCCACCATGGAGTGCCGAGGTGACCGAGAGGTCGGTTGTAGGTCCTAGGGTGATTCTCACCGGGTGTAGTAGGTCGACCTTAGCCTTGTGATGATGTCTAGATGGTGTAGACGTCAGTGTGAGCGATGGAGTAGAACGACGGAGTAACGACGGTGAACGACGGTGTAAGCATTCACATGCGTTATGATTGATTGGTGTGTGATTGCATTTTTCATGAAGTCACATGTTCATGTGCATATAACGACGCGGAGGAGGTTTCGACCTCGAATGTGGTAGGACTTGGTCTCCATATCAAATAACGACGGAGTTAACGACGGAGAGCCGATGGGCTAAATAACGACGGTGGAGGTACCTCATTGCATAATGCCCAATGGTTGGGTTGCATTCATGCATACAATTCATAATTTCTTCGTGTTAAGAGTCGATTGATAATTGTTGTGATGATTTGAACTATCGGTGAGTGTTGTCTAGCCGAACCGAGGTGTTTTAATGCTATCTTTAACCTTAAGCTTTCTTCACATTATATTACTTGTGTTAAGAGACTCACCCTAGTTTGCTTTATGTTGCCTGCTCTTGTGGCAACTTGCAGGTACACATGAGTGATAGTTGTGCTTAGCTCAAGTCGGTCGAGTCTGCTCCAGTCGTGTAACACCGGGGATGGGGCCGAGTAGATTTTAGTGTTTTGTTTATGCCTATCTTGTGTATTTTTCTGTTGGATAGTCTTTTGAACTAAACAACTATCATATTTTTTGTAACCTTTACTACGTATTACGACTTGACGTCTTAATGGCCGAGATGCCTTATGTTGTGGGCTTAGACCCTTTAGCCGATGTGATGCGCATGATTACATGTTTAGTATAATGATGTGCAACTGTTTTGAACTTGATTGAATTCTGTTTTCTTTTTAAATCACCAAATGTAGCCTCCTTTGAGTGGAATTTTGAAACTCTGATTTTAATTTAGTAAACCGAAATGATTAGATAAGGGGGTGTTACATTGTTGGTATCAGAGCATAAGTTCGGTCTTGTCCGACCAAGTAGATTGAGTCTAAGTGTCTTAAGCCTCGAGTCTTAGGCTCGTTCTAAACCAGTTCTTGAGTTTGTAATCAGTGAAGTAAGAATGGTGGAAGAAATTTGGAAGAGATGATCTTTGCTATAGGCTGCTGCGTTGGAGGCGATGGCTAATCTTGTAGGGAATCGACCTCGTGCAGAATGCCGATGATCTTTGGAGCTCGTAGGCTCGCTACTTTCCGAGAGGAGAATCCTCCTACCTTCGAGGAGGTATGATCCTGATGGGGCTCTAGCATGGGTGAAAGAAATAGAGAGAATTTTCAGAGTGATGGATTGCAATTGATGAGCAAAAATGAGGTTTGGGACTCATATGCTCATTTGAAGAAGCCGACGACTGGTGGCTTGGAGTTCTTCCAAGGATGGAAGCTGCAGAGGAGGAGATCTCATGGGAGAACTTTAAGAAAGAGTTCATGAGGAAGTACTACCCCGAAGATGTGAGGGGAAAGAAAGAGATGGAATTCTTGGAGCTTAAGCAAGGTAACATGACCGTGTGTCGGAGTATCTTTGCCAAGTTTTACTCGAAATGATAAAGTTTTACCCTCATTACACTGGAGCTACTGCTGAGTTCTCCAAGTGTATCAAGTTTGAGAACGGTTTGAAGCCTGAGATCAAGCAGGCCATTGGGTATCAAAGGATAAGGGTATTTTCTGAGCTGGTGGATAGTTGTAGAATTTATGAAGAAGATAGTGTGGCTACTAGCCGAGCTGGGAAAGATAAGAAGACTTTTCAACCTCGATCACTGGAAGCCTTAAGACCATTCTGGTGGTAGAGGAAAGGGAAATTCTGCAGGGAGAGGAAAGCCTAGTAGGGGAGACGCTCCTGCTATTCTGACTTGTTACAAGTGTGGATTGCCTGGGCACAAGGCAAAGGAGTGCAAGGCTGAGGTGAAGAGGTGTTATAGATGTGGCAAGGAGGGCCACCTATCTGCTGAGTGTGGGCGAAAGGAGATAGTCTGTTTCAATTGTGGAGAGATGGGGCACATCAGTCCTAAGTGTCCAAAGCCAAAGCAAGAGAGAGGCGTGGGGAAAGTGTTTGCATTAGCTGGGTCCGAGGTAGTGAATGAAATCAAAGGTACGTGTTATATCAATGGTGTTCCTCTAGTTGCAATTATAGATACTGGTGCAACTCATTCCTTCGTTTCTGCCATGTGTGCTAATAGGCTGAGTTTAGTGTTGTCTTCATTGGGGAGAGAGATGGTCATTGACACTCCGGCTATGGGTTCAGTGACTACCTCTCTGGTATGTTCGAAGTGCCCACTGACTATATTCGGCAGGGACTTCTCTGTTAACTTAATTTGTTTACCACTAGAGGGAATGGACGTCATCCTTGGTATGGACTGGTTGGTAGACAACCATGTTCATATCCATTCTTACCGAGAGATCGGTTAGTTTTCCCCTTTCTACCGAGGTGAAGGAGTCGGCTTTACTTCCTGCTAGTCAAGTGCGCAAGTTGTTAGGAGAAGGGGTTACTCTATTTGCATTATGGGCGTCATTAACAGTAGAGAATCAAGTCAAGATTGAAGATGTGCCAGTGCTTAGAGAGTTTGCCGAGGTGTTTCCTGAAGAAATACCTGATGTGCCACCTGAGAGAGAGATTGAGTTCACCATAGAATTGATTCCTGGAACAAGACCGGTGTCTATGGCACCTTATAGGATGTCTGCATCCGAGCTGTCCGAGCTGAAGAAACAGTTGGAAGAATTCCTAGAAAGGAAATTAGTGAGACCAAGCGTGTCACCGTGGGGAGCACCCGTGTTGCTAGTGAAGAAGAAAGATGGAAGCATGAGGTTGTGCGTGGACTACAGACAATTGAACAAGGTTACAATTAAGAACAAGTATCCACTACCAAGAATTGACGATTTGATGGATCAATTAGTGGGTGCGCAGGTATTTTCCAAGATTGATTTGAGGTCAGGCTACCATCAAATCAAAGTGAAGGACGAAGACGTACCAAAGACGGCTTTTAGAACTCGGTATGGACACTACGAGTACTTAGTGATGCCATTCGGTGTCACTAATGCTCCAGGAGTATTCATGGAGTATATGAATCGTATTTTCCATGAGTACTTAGATCGGTTTGTGGTAGTGTTCATGAGCGATATCTTGTCTCACTCTAAATCGGCGAGAAGAGCATGCCGAGCACTTAAGGGTAGTCTTTGAAGATTCTAAAGGAGAAGAAGTTGTATGCGAAGCTATCAAAGTGTGAGTTTTGGTTGAGAGAAGTGAGTTTCCTAGGCCATGTGATTTCCAGCAATGGGATTGCAGTGGACCCTTCAAAGATTGAAGTTGTGTTGAAGTGGGAGGCACCCAAGTCGGCCACCGAGGTGAGGAGCTTCTTGGGATTAGCCGGTTACTACAGAAGGTTGATGTGAAGTTGGTGGATGTGTTTGAGAGCGTTGGCCGAGCTGATAACAAAGATTTTGAGCTAGATGCGCAAGGGGTTGTTGAGGTTCGGAGGTCGGATATGTATTCCCGATGACGAAGAGATCAAGAAGGCAGTGCGGAGGAGTGTCACGAAGTCGGCCGAGTATCCATCCGGGGCTACGAAGATGTATCAAGACTTGAAGAAATTATTCGTGGCAAGGAATGAAGAAGGATGTAGCTCGTTTCGTTTATGCTTGTTTGACTTGCCGTAAGTCAAAGGTGGAGCACCGTGGCCGGCGGGTTGATGCAACCGTTGCACATTCCTGAATGGAAGTGGGACAACATTTCCATGGACTTTGTAACCGGGTTGCCGAGGACAACAAGAGGGTTTGACACCATTTGGGTGATTGTTGATAGGCTGACAAAGTCATCACACTTTATTCCTATTAACATCACATACCCAGTCTGCAGAGATTAGCGTAGAATTTATATCAATGTCATTGTGAAGCTTCATGGAATCCCTTTGAGTATTGTATCAGACAGAGATCCAAGGTTTACTTCAGAATTTTGGAAGAGCTTGCAAGAGGCGTTGGGTTCCAAATTGCGTTTGAGCTCGGCATACCATCCTCAGACTGATGGTCAATCCGAGAGGACTATCCAGTCCTTAGAAGACTTATTGAGAGCTTGTGTGCTTGAGCAAGGAGGTTCGTGGGATTCGTATCTGCCATTGATAGAATTCACTTACAACAACAGTCATCATTCAAGTATTGGAATGGCACCATTTGAAGCATTGTATGGCCGTAGGTGTAGGACTCCACTATGTTGGCATGAAACAGGAGAGAGGGTTGTGTTAGGACCTGAGTTGGTTAGAGAGACTACTGAGAAGGTTAAGATGATCAGAGAGAAGATGAGGGTGTCACAAAGTAGACAGAAGAGTTACCATGTGTTGCACCCCGAAAAATCCTGTTTGGGTTTCTCAATGTACAACGTGGAAAAATTATGAAGCCGCCACCAATATTTTAATTTTAAAACCAAAACATCGGAAAAATGTCTTTTGAACAAGGCGGGTGGTCTTTTGAAAACTAGAGATATAGGTCCGGGGGTCGATTACGTGTGAGGAAGGTACTAGCACCGCACACGCCATTTCTACCGAAAGGGAACCTCTAATTAAATGTGTGGTTTAAATTTTTGATTTGAAAAATACCTAGATTTGCCTATTTATTTCTTGTTTGAAAATGAATGGGAAAACTTAATGAAAAATTTTATTTTTGGCGCTTGACGAGAGTTGGCCTCTCGCTCCTACGTATCTCCAGGTGCGATGGAGAATTCAAAGCTACGTAGTTCTTGTTCTTTATATTTTTTTGAAAGTGTGCTTGACGGGACATGAACCCGGTCCCACGTCCCCCACCGTGATGAGGAATCAAAGCTACGTAGTTCTCGGTTGTCCTGAAAAAAGTTTTTGTTTTTTATCTTGTTTAATTGTGAAAATCTGAGCTTTCATGGTGATCAATTGAGCAAAGGCTCCAAGTGACCACCATTAGCACTCCATTGTTAATGATCATGCAAGCAAAGGCTTCGCAAGACTACTAACAAAGTTTTTGATTTAGTGAAAATCTTTAGGAAAATTAGGCATTCACGGTGATCAATTGAGCAAAGGCTCCAAGTGATCACTACTAGTACCTCATTGTTAATAATCATGCAAGCAAAGGCTCCCCAAGACTACTAACAAAGTTTTTGATTTGAAGAAGTGAGAGTTTCAGGAAAATTAGGCATTCATGATGATCAATTGAGCAAAGGCTCCAAGTGATCACCACTAGTACCTCATTGTTAATAATCATGCAAGCAAAGGCTTCACAAGATTACTAACAACGTTTGATTTTAGAATAGGTATTCTATGACACTTGAATTGTACAGCTCATTCGTCCTAGAACGCTGATTAAACTAGTTGTACAACCAAATTTAATCCCTATTTATATTTTAGAAGAAAATATTTATTTATAAGTTTTTGTTTAAGAGCAATTGGTTTTTTGAGAATTAAGTAAAAACAAGAAAATGGGTGAAATAGTAAAAAGGGGTGTAACTAATTACAGGAGGTTGTATTATTAACGGGGGAGGTGTGAGTAGTAAAGCAGATGTTAAAAAAAAGGAATTTAAAGAGAAAAAAAACAAGGCAAGCCCATCAATCAGAACCGAACGTGAAACAAAACAAGAAAAGAAAAAAAAACTAAGCTTAAACTCTCTTCCCCTGCGCGTTCCATTTTTAGCATAGAGTGAAAAAAAACAGATCGAGAGAGAGAGGGAAGATCGCGAACTAGAGAGAGAAGAGGAAGAAGGCGACGGATGGGGCTTCACGAGATACGGCGACGTGCGTGAACGGTGACGGCGACGTGCGTGAACGGCGACGTGCGTGAACGGTGACGGCTACGGCGACGTGCCTGAACGGTGACGGCGGCGGATACGGCGGCTCTGCGTTTGGTGTTTAGTGGTGGTGGCGGCGGATACGGCGACGTGCGGTCGTTGTTGAAGGGAGGAAAGAAGGTGAAGGGCTGAAATGGTGGTGGTCCGTGATGGCTCGCGGTGGCTGTTGTTGTTATGGTGTGCGTGGAATGATAAAAGGTTGAGCTGGTTTTTGATGGGACTAAATTCTGGGTTTTCTTTTTTCCTTCCCCCACTGCATGCTTCCTTCCTCTGGTGTGTTATATGTGTGTCTCTCTTTTGGTTGTGTTGTGTGGGTTTGTGTTTTTGTTTTGTGTTTTTTTTTTCTTGGTTGCCGTGGAGTGGTGGTGATGACGGCGACAGCGGTGGTACGCCGGTGAACGGAGATGGTGGTGTTTAGGGGAGTGATGTCTCTGTATAGAAGTATTTTGTCTGTGCTCTGATTTTTGTATTAGAGCTCTTCTTGTTCACTCATTCTCCTATTCCTTTCTCCCTTCTTTTTTAATAAATCTTCTATTCCTCACATTTTTATCCTCCCCCTTTTCAGTATCCGATCCCTCCTTTTATCTTCAGTATCCCATCCCCTTAAGCTTGTTTTTTTGCTGACTTATCTACAGTTGGCAGCTTGTGAGGTCTCTATCATCTCTTGTATTTTTGTATGTTGTTTTTCTATTGAGCTTTGATTCCTCTGTACAGCATATAGTCCTAGGTTGGGAGCTTAATATGGTGCCAAGGTTATGAGTTTAGTAAAAGTTGTTTTGGCTTGAGCTTAAATTAGAAGTATAGGTGCAGAAGCATCTCTCTTATTTTATTTACTTTTTTATGTTTTGTGAAACTATTTGACTACTTTATGTATCTCATTTTTTTGCAAAACATCGGACAGATTTGAATATACTTAATATTTTTGTATCTCTCTTTTTGTTGTTAACTAATAATAAATAAACATCACTAATAATAATAATAAACAATGAAACAAATACGCATACCCGACAAGACGCGAGCGCACGCAACAGGAATCAAAACACGCACGCGAATAGAAATAATACGCGCAACTACGAGAATAAGTACGAGCGCACGATTCGAAATGATATGCGTGCACGACTAGAATAAGAAATACTAGATTACTAACGAACGCAACTTGAACACATTTGTGCAATTGAAACCTATAAAACGACACACATATTTTGGGGTTTTTTGAAAACGAGAAAAATACTTATTAAAATTGGATATTTACAAAAATACAATTTTATTTGATTTTCGACTAGTCGGACAAAATTGGGGTATGACAATTTGCCCCTCTTTATTTGGATTTTATCAAGAAATATGAATTGGCGAGACATATTTCAAGATAAAATAGAAATAAAGAATTCATAAATTATACCAATTTTGTCCACTTGGGGAAGTCCGAATTTTCTTTTTTCTTTTTCTCTTTTTTTTTTTGTTTTTTTTTTTTTTTTTTTTTCGAAGATAGACACTTTTCGTGTCGATGCGAAAACAATAAACGAACAATCGACGTCTTGGCGAGAAAAGGTAAAATGGGCACTTGCGTGCGAGGCGGTAAAATAAGCACTTGCGTGCGTAAAAGCGGAAAATGAGCACTTGCGTGCGGCGGTAAAATGCCCAGGCTGCCTAAAACCTGTAATCCTTAATTGAACTCTTGACGAATCCGAGTTTGCACGTGGCTTTGAGGAGCACGCATCCTGTTGGCCTTTTCGAGCGACCGGGGGGATCGTTATCAGCTCCGGAACTGATATACAGATCAATGCACGGCGTCCACTGTATCTTAGGCTGATACAACTATTCCGTTGAACCTCACATGGGGCTGCGATCCATCGCGTTGCTCGTATACGATGTGAGACCTGGGCAGAAGGGAGCGATGATCTCTCTGGGCTCCAATCCGCAATGCGCGCCTGAGCGCTCTCTTTTCTTTTCCTTTTTGTTTCTCTCTTTTCTTTTCTTTTTGAACTCCCAACTTGGGGGAGCATTTTCTGGAATCTGAAGGCGATCATTAACACTGCGGTGTTTACCCTCTCTCTCACTTGTCTGCAACTGAAAAGCGAACCAATGCATGCAATGCAAATGCCATGATTGTCATTTCCTTTTTCTTTCCTTATGATGAATGTAATGCAAATGCCTGAATTTCTCCTTTCTTTACTTTATTATTATTTTCTATGTCTGACGAGTGCATGATTTTATGCTTGGTGAATGTAATGCATGAGTTTCTTTTTCTGTTTTGCTCTTTTTATGAAGTGCAGGTATGCGAATGCAAAATTTTGGTGTTTGATGATATGTAATGCTCTTGTGTTTTGATGAAGTGGCAGATGACATGCAATGGGAATTTTTTCTTCTTTGCCTTTTTCTATGAAATGTGAATATGGCTATTATGATGAATAACATGAAATGATGAATGACATGGGATGTTTTAGCTTTCTTTTCTTCTATGGGATGCAAGTGTTGATGTGATGCAACTGTATTGCTTTGATGTTTGATGGGATGGTGAATTTTTGGTTCTTTTGCTTTATGGAATGCAAACATTACTATGATGTAGACGACACTGAATGTTTTTGTTTGACTTTTTTTTTGTTTATTTTGAAAATTGATTTGATGTCTGATGCAATGATGATGAATGTTTGGTTTGCTAGAAAGAAAGCAGTAAATGAACACTTGGCGTGCTGATAAGAAAGTGGTAAATGAACACTTGGCGTGCTGATGCGAAAATAGTAAATGAACACTTGGCGTGCTGACGCGAAAATAGTAAATGAACACTTGGCGTGCTGAGAAAACGGTAAATGAACACTTGGCGTGCTGATGCGAAAATAGTAAATGAACACTTGGCGTGCTGATGGGAAAACGGTAAATGAACACTTGGCGTGCTTTTAATGAACCACTTGGGACTCGAGGGCATTTGAACTCCGAACTGAAGGAGCGACTGAACTCTAAACTGAAAGAGCACTCGATCTCCGAACCGAAAGAGCGACTGGGAATGAGATTTTGAGAGTGACAAGTCCAGGATGACTGACTTGAGAATTAGATTGGGGATTGACACTTGAAGTGCTGATTCTTGGAACTAGGCATGAGGATTAACATCTTGTGTTTGCCCGCATTTTGCTTAGCAATGCAATGAGTGACACATGTAATGAAAACATATGCCATGATTGATGTCTTGAATATTATGGAATGCATTTGTTCTTTTGTATTTGCTTCTTCTTCGTAGTTTATGAAATGCAAATATCAACATGATGCTTTGATGTTTGAATGCAAGTGGATGCGGTGATTGATGCTTTGATGAATGGAATGCTCCTGTTCTACCTTCTATTTGTTTCTTTTTTGCTTCTTCTATGAAATGCAAACATTAACATGATGCAATGCTCTGATGTTTGATGCAATGATTTCAGTTTTTTTTTTTTATGGAAATGCTAACATTAATATGATGCCAATGCAATGAAAAGATTTCTGCTTTTTCTTCTTTACTATTTTCCCCTATGAAATGCAGGTATGAATATGGTGCAACTGACGTGGACCATTTTTCTTTTTGCTACGTGATGAATGCACAAAATGTGAGGATGCAAATGTAATGCTTTGACGCATATGCCTTAATGAATAGATTGAAATACCTAGATGCATGAGGTAAACATTTTTGTGATGATGAGATGCGAAACTTTGGATGCAAGGAATTGAGATGATTATTGACCATTCTGTTGAAAAACTGAATTTGATTCAAACTCCAGTGGTCTCAAGGTTTTTATTTACAAACAACCTCACTTGTTTTCTCTTTCTTTCCATGATGACTGAATTTTAGATATCGCATGACTAACTTGTGTTCTCTCTCTTTGAAGCATTGTCTAGTAAGCATGCATAGGAGTGCAAATGTGAATGAGCCAGTTAACATGGAATTGGTTTAGGGCATGGACATTTATGGCAAGTGAAGGAATGACAGACATGGTTATTGCCGAAGCTCATGAGGGATCAAGAGATACAAGATTGCCCCAATTCAGGTCTTTGATGAGTGAATAGCTTGCCCCTGTCTAGTGGTGACAACAACTAGGGGTGTAGAAGATGATGAATTGGGAATGCTTCGGCTTTTGAAATGAAAGGTGGAGCAAAAGAGATTTTGTCTCAACCCATAAAGTTTGATGTTGCCCCAGTCATAACAAGGACAAAGCTGCCCCAATTAGAATGACCAGACCTTGTTTAGGATAGTGGGTTGAGAGATTGCCCCGGTGAGGTTTTATAGGAATGAATGAGGTGAAGGAATGGGAAAGCACTTGCCCCACTTTCGAATGACATTTCAAATGGTTTCTTTGAGTGACGTTGTGAAAGGCGACAGAGTTATGGTGATGGTTATGAACTGAGGGTGATAGATGAATGGGGGTGGGCAATGAACAAACCTCCCCAAAGTTGAGTGGAGTGAGAGGCGAAGGGAACGCCCCCTAGTACACACTTTTGGTTCTCTTTAAGAACAACTCAAATGCAATGAAAGTTTTGACTTTTTGGTATGAGGAGAGGCTCCACTTGGTGACCACTAAACCTTGTTTTAATGCAACATGAATGCATCTTGGCGTGCAAGTCCTTCTTTGATTGTTTGTTTGTTTTTTTTTTTTTTTTTTTTGAGCAGCTTTCTTTTTTCTGCTTGTTTGTTTTTTCTTTTTGAGCAAACACGTCGTAAATGGATAAACTTATTTGTCCTAAGATTAAAACTTGAGAAGACGAAAGCAATCAGTCATTGATCGGAATGGACTTCTTAGGGTTGTGATGTGGAGAAGGGGATGATTGAGCTTAATGAGGTGTTTGGGGTTGATGGGGAGAATGGGTCTTATTCGGTGTTGGCCGATGGTCAATGGTTTATGAAGGAAACAGTTATTAGGTTTGATGAGGTGTTTGAAGGTTTTATGAAAGAAGAGATGGTTAAACCCAATGAATTGAGGGCTTTTTTTGAAAGGGGAAATGATTGAACCCATTGAATTTGAGGGCCCTTTTTTGAAAGGGGAAATGATTGAACCCATTGAATTTGAGGGCCTTTCTGAAGGGGAGCTCTTATGCTTCATGGCAAAATGTATTGACTCTTAATTTATACTCCCTTTGTCTTCCTTTCTCTGTTTTGGGATTCTTCTTTTGAAACTTTGTTATTCCCCTCCTTTTGTGAATTTCCTTTCCTTTTGACTTGGGTGAAAATGATATACCATCTTTGATGTGGAATTAACCCTCGTCTTGGGTGATGGGGATATCTTGGGCTTTTCTTGGCTTAAGATGGGTAACAAAGGGTATTTTTGTGATTTTGAATCTTTGGCTTAAGAGGGGTAGGAAATGGACTTTCTAGGATTTTAGGTTTTTGAGGGTATGGAGAGATGACCAAATTTCATTTCAAATCCCGATTGCTTATTTCTGTAAGACTTAACTTTAGGACAATAATTTATCTATCTTCATGTGTTTGCTCTTTTCTTTTCCCTTTTTTTTTGTGCCCTAATTTTTTTTTTTTGCCTGGACCACTCTTTGCGAGTTTTCAATCCACCGGGCTTATTTTATCTTTTTTATTTATTATATATTTTTTTAGAAAGACTTGCACTAAAGGAACATGATACTGACAAGGAGAATTAGTGATCACAGAATGCCCCAAGGATGAAGGACTTAAAGTGTTAGCGAGAATGAACCAAAAAGTCAAGTATGCACCGATGGGAGAGAATATGCGCTTTATGGGTGGACAGTATGGATTAGACTTGGATGGGGAATGATGATAAATGAAGGAAATTGACCGACTCAAACAAGGGAAACTGCACGTGACATGCATACTTGCTAGAAGAACGCTTCGCAGAGAGTTAACATTGGTTAAAACATGATAAAAACCTTTTCGATGAAGTGTTTCAGTCTTTTATCATGGAATGGATGAGATGCAATGCTTTTTTTTTACGGAAATACAAATGAACTATTGATGTGAAAAAGCGAGGGCCTTGGAACACCTTGAGTTTGCAAATGAGTGAGGTAAACTTTTCCAAACAATAAAGATTACTTTGCAAGAACATCTCATCTCATCTCTCATCACAACATTTTTGTTGTATGCAATGCATGGATGAAAACGTTATGATGTATACATGATGAAAATGAAATGCATGAAAGCATGTTCACTTGAAAAGTGTGATTATTCTAAAAGTTTTTTCTTTTTGATGTTTTCTTTTTATGCAAGACGAAATATGAAATGCCAATGCATTTTTGGATGAGGAATGATGAAAGAATGATGCTTCTTTTTTCAAAATGATTTTTATAGAGGCAAGACAAGATATATGAAATGCCGATGCTCCTTCCCTTTTTTGGAAGATGCATGTATGAAGGAATGATCTATTTGACCTAAAGTGATGAGGTTAATGAAATAATGCATGAATGCTGCATTTTGAATAAATTTGATGATGATTTTTGTTCATGATTATGAATGAGATGCTTTCTTGTTTTCATTTTTTTGTGTGCATTGAAATGCATGATGCTCATAATGATTTTTTTTAGAAAAAAAAAATGCATGGAAAAACATGATTTTTTTGCATGCAAAATGAGAGGTTAATGTATTATTTTTACATGATGTGTGAAAAAGGAAAACAATAATGCATGAGACACGCTCCTAATAAGACACGATTTTTGGATATTTCGAGAAAATTAGGGAAAAAGCCTTAGTGAATGGAAACACACACGTGCGGAGAAAGCATTTCAGACAAACCTTAATGAGATAGAGAAAAATGCATGTATGTATTTTATCAAGTTTTTGTTTTATGCAATGCAAATGATGTCTTTATATGAAAATGACGGCGATAATGTGACTTGACATGCATGTGAAAAATAAGATGAAAACATTTTTTCGAGTTTGGTGACTGAAATTTTGGGAACATCACCTCATTATATAGCCCGGTAAAAGAAAAGACTATGATGATTTTTTGAAAGTTTTGCTTTTTGCGTTTTTTTGAAAATTTTGTTTTATGTAATGCAAGGATGTATGCAAATGATGATGATGCTCTATGTGCATGCAGGATAAATGAGCGAGTTTTTATTGGCAATGACTCAAGTTTTTTTTTTTTTTTTTTTTTTTGGAAAATGCGGGTCGTACGTTATTTCATATGGACCAATAAGAGAAAGGCTACAACGGTAACTCTTTCTTCTTTTTCTTTAAAAGAGTGGGCCACATGCTGCCCCGTACGGACCGGCAAAAGAAAGGCTACAACGGCGGCTCTTTCTCTATTTTCTCTTCTTTTTTTTTTGAAAAAATCTCCTTCTCCTTTTTGAAAACATGCCTAGATTACAATGCAACACACAATTTGGTATGCCCCTTGTGTCCTACGAAGGCGGGAACCTAGGTTCTAGGACAACTCAAATGTTCCTCCCATGTGGGTTCTAGTCACTTCCTCACCAGGCTACCAGAGCTAAATCTCTCTTATGATAACACCCACAACAATGGAATGCCATCCGGTGAGAGTACCATAAAAGAGCATACTCGGCCGAAACTTTCGTGAGAGTCGAAGGACAACGGTCCAATTGCCGATCCACTACTCGTTTCCACTCTCCTAAGTTTTGTTAGACCTTGGGTTTTAGGCCCCTCTCAAAGCATAGAAAGCATAAGGTGTGAGTGTGTGTAGCGAGGACATACCGCCTAAAACTACCCACATATACCCCCACCTGCGAAGGAAAAACCAGAACAGTCCAGACAATAGCAAGCAATAACATGTTGTCTACCCTAGGGTTTAATATCAAATAAGCTAGCCTAGGGTTTCAACAACAATCAATTGCATTACTTACCTCAAGAAAAGGAGCGAAGAAGAAGGGATCACAATAGAACGGGGGGAAATGCATGAGGTTACTAAGCACATAAGCAAAGAGGAGGAAGGAAAAACAAACATAGAAGAAGAGAAAACAAATGCACATGCATACAACATGATAAGAAAGAAAATGAAACCGAAAGAGATAGAAGCAAACAAGGTATCCAAATCAAATCGATAGCACATTAAACCACACATTTAATTTGTTAGGCTTGACCCACTTAAAAAAAAAAGGAAAAGTCCCCAGTGGAGTCGCCAGCTGTTGCACCCCGAAAAATCCTGTTTGGGTTTCTCAATGTACAACGTGGAAAAATTATGAAGCCGCCACCAATATTTTAATTTTAAGACCAAAACATCGGAAAAATGTCTTTTGAACAAGGCGGGTGGTCTTTTGAAAACTAGAGATATAGGTCCGGGGGTCGATTACGTGTGAGGAAGGTACTAGCACCGCACACGCCATTTCTACCGAAAGGGAACCTCTAATTAAATGTGTGGTTTAAATTTTTGATTTGAAAAATACCTAGATTTGCCTATTTATTTTTGGCGCTTGACGAGAGTTGGCCTCTCGCTCCTACGTATCTCCAGGTGCGATGGAGAATTCAAAGCTACGTAGTTCTTGTTCTTTATATTTTTTTGAAAGTGTGCTTGACGGGACATGAACCCGGTCCTACGTATCCCCACTGTGATGAGGAATCAAAGCTACGTAGTTCTCGGTTGTCCTGAAAAAAGTTTTTGTTTTTTATCTTGTTTAATTGTGAAAATCTGAGCTTTCATGATGATCAATTGAGCAAAGGCTCCAAGTGACCACCATTAGCACTCCATTGTTAATGATCATGCAAGCAAAGGCTTCGCAAGACTACTAACAAAGTTTTTGATTTAGTGAAAATCTTTAGGAAAATTAGGCATTCACGGTGATCAATTGAGCAAAGGCTCCAAGTGATCACTACTAGTACCTCATTGTTAATAATCATGCAAGCAAAGGCTCCCCAAGACTACTAACAAAGTTTTTGATTTGAAGAAGTGAGAGTTTCAGGAAAATTAGGCATTCATGATGATCAATTGAGCAAAGGCTCCAAGTGATCACCACTAGTACCTCATTGTTAATAATCATGCAAGCAAAGGCTTCACAAGATTACTAACAATGTTTGATTTTAGAATAGGTATTCTATGACACTTGAATTGTACAGCTCATTCGTCCTAGAACGCTGATTAAACTAGTTGTACAACCAGCCTAATCCCCTATTTATATTTTAGAAGAAAATATTTATTTATAAGTTTTTGTTTAAGAGCAATTGGTTTTTTGAGAATTAAGTAAAAACAAGAAAATGGGTGAAATAGTAAAAAGGGGTGTAACTAATTACAGGAGGTTGTATTATTAACGGAGGAGGTGTGAGTAGTAAAGCAGATGTTAAAAAAAAAAGGAATTTAAAGAGAAAAAAAACAAGGCAAGCCCACTGGGCTGTAAACTGAACGTGAAACAAAACAAGAAAAGAAAAAAAAACTAAGCTTAAACTCTCTTCCCCTGCGCGTTCCATTTTTAGCATAGAGTGAAAAAAAACAGATCGAGAGAGAGAGGGAAGATCGCGAACCAGAGAGAGAAGAGGAAGAAGGCGACGGATGGGGGCTTCGCCGGATACGGCGACGTGCGTGAACGGTGACGGCGACGTGCGTGAACGGTGACGGCTACGGCGACGTGCGTGAACGGTGACGGCGGCGGATACGGCGGCTCTGCGTTTGGTGTTTAGTGGTGGTGGCGGCGGATACGGCGACGTGCGGTCGTTGTTGAAGGGAGGAAAGAAGGTGAAGGGCTGAAATGGTGGTGGTCCGTGATGGCTCGCGGTGGCTGTTGTTGTTATGGTGTGCGTGGAATGATAAAAGGTTGAGCTGGTTTTTGATGGGACTAAATTCTGGGTTTTCTTTTTTCCTTCCCCCACTGCATGCTTCCTTCCTCTGGTGTGTTATATGTGTGTCTCTCTTTTGGTTGTGTTGTGTGGGTTTGTGTTTTTGTTTTGTGTTTTTTTTTTGGTTGCTTGTGGAGTGGTGGTGATGGCGGCGACAGTGTGGTACGCCGGTGAACGGAGATGGTGGTGTTTAGGGGAGTGATGTCTCTGTATAGAAGTATTTTGTCTGTGCTCTGATTTTTGTATTAGAGCTCTTCTTGTTCACTCATTCTCCTATTCCTTTCTCCCTTCTTTTTAATAAATCTTCTATTCCTCACATTTTTATCCTCCCCTTTTGATGATCCGATCCTCCTTTTATCTTGATATCCCATCCCCTTAGCTTGTTTTTCTTTGACTTATCTACAGATTTAGCGACTTGTGAGGTCTCTATCATCTCTTGTATTTTTGTATGTTGTTTTTCTATTGAGCTTTGATTCCTCAGATGCAGATATAGTCCTAGGTTGGGAGCTTAATATGGTGCCAAGGTTATGAGTTTAGTAAAAGTTGTTTTGGCTTGAGCTTAAATTAGAAGTATAGGTGCGAATCATCTCTCTATTTTATTTACTTTTTTATGTTTTGTGAAACTATTTGACTACTTTATGTATCTCATTTTTTTGCAAAACATCGGACAGATTTGAATATACTTAATATTTTTGTATCTCTCTTTTTGTTGTTAACTAATAATAAATAAACATCACTAATAATAATAATAAACAATGAAACAAATACGCATACCCGACAAGACGCGAGCGCACGCAACAGGAATCAAAACACGCACGCGAATAGAAATAATACGCGCAACTACGAGAATAAGTAATGAAGCGCACGATTCGAAATGATATGCGCGCACGACTAGAATAAGAAATACTAGATTACTAACGAACGCAACTTGAACACATTTGTGCAATTGAAACCTATAAAACGACACACATATTTTGGGGTTTTTTGAAAACGAGAAAAATACTTATTAAAATTGGATATTTACAAAAATACAATTTTATTTGATTTTCGACTAGTCGGACAAAATTGGGGTATGACACCATGACAAAAGGAGGAAAGACTTAGAATTTCAAGCCGGTGACCATGTATTCCTTAGAGTCACCCCTGTGACTGGAGTTGGACGAGCTCTGAGGTCCAAGAAACTGTCACCTCGTTTCATTGGACCCTATCAAATCTTGGAGAGAGTTGGGAAGGTGGCATACCGAATTGCATTGCCACACAATCTATCGAATTTGCACGATGTGTTCCATGTATCTCAACTGAGGAAGTATGTTCCTGACCCGTCCCATGTCATTCAAATGGATGATGTGCAAGTGAGAGATGACCTCACTGTGGAGACCATGCCAATCAGAATTGAAGACCGAGAAGTAAAGACTCTTAGAGGGAAAGAAATCAAGTTAGTGAAGGTGGTTTGGGTAGGAGCTGCAGGTGGTTTGCTCCCATACATAAAAATCTCTGTGCTTAAGGAGAAACTTAGTTAGCCTAGGACTATCTGATGCTTAGGCTAGTCTTGGTTAACCAAGGTGAGATCAAAGCTTGACTAAAAACTTGAAGAGCTTTTGAAGCAAAGTTTGGGGGTGTTCAAGCTATATAAAGGTTTGCAACATTTTACTTTTAAGTCAAGTAATTCATTAAGTAAACATTAAGCATGTGTTGCTTTTTAGGAAAATGTCTAAGTGTGGAAAGGGTGTGTGGGTAGTAGAAGCCCACGGCCTAATAAGGCCAAGGCCCATTTAAGTCCCTTAGGACATGTTAAATGGTGCCTTCGAAGGAGACCATTTCCCGTTGTTCCAAAATCGGTTAAGTTACCAAATTAAGTAAGTAGAGAGAGAAGTGAGAACCAGAAGAGAGAAGGAAGAGAATCAAGCGTGGAGAGTTCAAGCTAGTAGAGGAGAGGAGAGCTTGTTGTTGTGGTTAGTGGAGAGTGAAGGGTTCTCATCTTTTCTCCATTTATTAAGGTTAGGGGCTCTTTTAATCCTTGTAATGTTTTGTGTTTGGTAGTATTTTGGTGTGAGTGGTTTGAGATCACCTTGCATGTATGTTTTATGTGTTGTTCATAACATGTTTTGGTTTGTGTTTTGCTCCTTCTTTGTGGTTTGTGGTGAGATACGATGGTGGATCGGTGTGGAAAGAGAGAGGAGTGTAACACTCTCTCTGTTCTGTGTAGCATGAAGTGAGCTTGCATGGTGAGGCATTAGAGTGAGAATCGGTATAGTGTGTGCGTAAATGAGCTTGCATGTAGAGTTAGGGAGAGGATCGGAGCAAATGGAGTGAGTATCGAGTGTGCATGAGTGTGGTGAGCTGGATGTGTGTTGCATGTTGAGTTTAAGTGACAAAGCAGAGTGAACCGAGTACCATTAAGCTTAAAGTGAGAGAAACCGAGCCGAGGAAGTCAACGTTTAGAGTGTCTTAGTGTTGAGGGTGCATTGGTGAGCTTGAAGGTGAGTATGTGTCTAAACACCATTAGCGGGGGTAAGGGCGCTTAGACCAAGGAGTAGGTGTTTCGCGCTTAAAGGTTACCGAGTTGTAGAGGTAGTGAACCGAGGTCCTCGGTGCCGATAAGCGTCACCAAGGTGAAACGCCCAAGTGCCTAAGTGTAAGTGAACCGAACCGGGAGATCTTGAGGAGTGAATTCCCATGTCATTAGGCGATTTAGTGTAAGGGAGTGCGTGAATCGTGAGCGCTACCGAATTGAGAGTTGAGTATAGTTAGCCGAGGTACACACATAGTGTACCGAGGTGATGTTGAGTAGTTAGCCGAGGTACACACATAGTGTGCCAAGGTGATGTTAGGCGCCAATGTTGCCTAGCACACTGTGGGACGCCAATGTGAGTGCTATTTTAGTACCAATGTGCATAAGCCAGGGAGCGATTAAGTCCATTTTGGTCCTTAGGTGACATTTTGGTCCCTAAGTGTCGTTACGGTCCTCGGTGTGACAATTAGTCCACCATGGAGTGCCGAGGTGACTGAGAGGTCGGTTGTAGGTCCTAGGGTGATTCTACCGGTGTAGTAGGGTCGACCTTAGCCTTGTGATGATGTCTAGATGGTGTAGACGTCAGTGTGAGCGACGGAGTAGAACGACGGAGTAACGACGGTGAACGACGGTGTAAGCATTCACATGTGTTATGATTGATTGGTGTGTGATTGCATTTGTCATGAAGTCACATGTTCATGTGCATATAACGACGGAGGAGGTTTCGACCTCGGATGTGGTAGGACTTCGGTCTCCATATCAAATAACGACGGAGTTAACGACGGAGAGCCGATGGGCTAAATAACGACGGTGGAGGTACCTCATTGCATAATGCCCTGTGGTTGGGTTGCATTCATGCATACAATTCATAATTTACTGTGTTAAGAGCTGATTGATAATTGTTGTGATGATTTGAACTATCGGTGAGTGTTGTCTAGTCTGACCAAAGGGTGTTTTAATGCTATCTTTAACCTTAAGCTTTCTTCACATTATATTACTTGTGTTAAGAGACTCACCCTAGTTTGCTTTATGTTGCTTGCTCTCGTGGCAACTTGCAGGTACACATGAGTGATAGCTGTGCTTAGCTCAAGTCGGTCGAGTCTGCTCTGGTCGTGTAACACTGGGATGGGGCCGAGTAGATTTTAGTGTTTTGTTTATGCCTATCTTGTGTATTTTTCTGTTGGATAGTCTTTTGAACTAAACAACTATCATATTTTGTTGTAACCTTTACTACGTATTACGACTTGACGTCTTAATGGCCGAGATGCCTTATGTTGTGGGCCTTAGACCCTTTAGCCGATGTGATGCGCATGATTACATGTTTAGTATAATCTTTGTGCAACCTGTTTTGAACTTGATTGAATTCTGTTTTCCTTTTTAAATCACCAAATGTAGCCCTCCTTTGAGTGGAATTTTGAAACTCTGATTTTAATTTAGTAAACCGAAATGATTAGATAAGGGGGTGTTACAATAAACCTGAAGTACCTAGTTAAACCCTTTGTCACGCCTGAAATCCCCCATTTCTGTGTGAAAATGTTAGTCTAGTCTTTGTTTTGAAAAAGTTAGTGATTTCACCAAAATAAGGACACGTTTGGAGTTTTTTTCATTAAAGGTATTTTGGAGATTTCACTGTTTTGAGGGTGTGTGATAATTTGTCAGCAAGATGCCGACGTATTATAAGTTTCATTTTTCTGTGGATTTGAACTTTTATTTTCATTCTTCGCACACCCTAGTGACTGACGTTAGAAATCACCATCAGCATCTAGTGTAAAGAGAACGAAATCAGAGCTTAATTAGTTCGATGGTAGTAGCGGGAAGCAGTTAACCACTAACATTTTCATTCTTCTTCTCTCTCTCTCTCTCTCTCTCTCTCTCTCTCTCTCTCTCTCTCTCTGCTGCTACTTCTCTTAAAACAAACGCACAGTGAGAGCTCGGATTTTTGCTCGGCAGGATCTTCAGAAAGGACCTATTCTCCTTCATTCCCTGTATGTCATTCCTTCTTTATTCGCCTTTTCTGTTCGCTTAGGGTTTTGTTTCCACTTGTAAATATTAGCACAACAGTTGAAATGTTGAATCAGGCGTGTTTGGTGATTATGGTTGAAACCTAATATAGAACTTCATTTTTCTATTTTGTTTTGAAATCTTTGCACTTGTTGTGTATCTATTCCATCTTCGAACAAATTTGTGACCGAAATAGAAAAATGAGAACTTTGATTGATCTATCTAGAAATTGGGACTGTGTACATGCCACTGCCATCTACGACAATAAACTGCTATATAGGGCATCTGAGTAGTTGTTTGGTTATGATTCCGAAAAGTACATTTGTGTTATCATTAACTATAGTCAGAACGGTCTCACATGAAAATTTTGGTGAAAGTTGTTTTGGTTATTTGTTGAATTTCTTTATTATGGGGTCATTGTGGGGACTGTGGGCATCCGCGAGGAAGAAAAACTCCCCATGGTCGGTGTAACACCCCATTTCTACCCGGTAATTTAAATCAAAAATCAGAGTATACAAAAATCATTTCTGGTCATCTTTTAGTTTAGTGTGTTATAAAATAGTGAACCGATTGACTATGGGATTACTCGGTAATCGATACTACTTGCAACAGTATTGACCTCCTTTGCAAGGCTCTCGGTGATGCCCTTGTAAATACACCAAATAAAGAAATTACGACCTTAGTGGCGAACCACAATTTAGCCATAGTCATTCAAAGACACTAATAGTATAACATAAATCAGTCCTCAATAAAATGGAGCGTCACACATCTCTCTTAAAACATTCAATAGTTAACTCATCTCATAAATATAATCAAAATACGTAACACCAGCAAATAAACTCGTGGAACTATAGTTTCACATAATGCAGCGGAAAATACTCATGATCTCAACAGAATAATTCAGCAGTCTCAAAACAATACATAGAAGGCTCAACAAAGAGCAAAACAAGACAACTATAGTTCATAACCCCAACCCCTAGGTGCTACGTATCAGAGCAGACCGACTCGGGGAGTAGTGAAGGTAGAAAGCCCTCACTCATGACTACCTGTGGTAAACAACAACAGAAAGGGTGAGTCTCTAACTATATAATAAAAGTGATAATAAGCAATATATGTATAATCATAATTCACAGCATACTCAGACACACCAATCATCACTCAACAATATTCATGCACTAATGAGAATGTATGCAATGTAAGTATGCATGTGGTACCATTTGCCCTCCCAAGATTCTCATCAATAATGGAGTCCTCATGACTCGCCCTCAACTTCACAATCATTTTATAAGGCCCTCCGCCGCCTCGAACTTCACAATCATTTTATAAGCTCTACGATCCAGCAATAGAATGTATGCATGAGACTCCATGTACAACACAAACACAATCTCAAACAAATTTCAATACAAACATTAACTCTTACCTCGATATTCAATCTCATTTTATAGCCCCCATGGCTTGCCCCTCCGGCCCATGCCCTCATGGCATGCTCACCACCTCATTATAAACTCTCAACACCATTAAGTCCCAAGGACTAATCTCCTCTAGAGTACTCAACCTCACTCAAGGACCTAAACCACCATTTAGGACCAAAACAATCGTCTAGGGACCAAACTGTCACCTAGGGACCAAAACAAAGACCCCCCAGGCACTTGGCGGACTAGGCGCCATTTTCCCCACATTCTCGCGCCCGCGGTGCAACACAAAGACTAGCGCCGTAAACTTCAAAGATTTTGGCGCCCGTGGCAACACGACCACCGGGCGCCACTTTTCTAGCAACTGGCGCCCCACAGGCAACACAGACCTAGACACACACTCGATACGCTTTGGACACAATCTCGGACACACGTGCAAAGCAGACTAGGCGCCTTGGCGCCTGAATTGGCGCCCCCTCGACCCAAAGACACTCAACACTTTCAAACCAAAAACCACCCGAGCCAAAATGTTTAAAAAGGTTTTTAGGCAGGTAAATACAAAATATGGCACGGTGAAATATGCACAGAAAAGTAAGTTTCACCCAAGTCACCCCCTTTACACACGCAAAGTCACCCCCACCGAGACATTTTTAAAATAAGACCTGTACTCAGGAAACCACTCGAGCCAAAACATTTAAAATTGAATTTGGGCGGTGAATACAAAATTTGGCACGAGAAAATGTGCCCGTAAATACAAGTTTCACTCCCGGCCCCAAAACACACACAAAATCACCCCACCGGACATTTTCAAAATGACACCTGCAACTGAAAAACCACTAGAGCCAAAACACTTAAAAATGAATTTGGTCGTGAATACAAAAATTGGCACGGTAAAATATGTTCGAAATACAAGTTTCACTCCCAGAGCCCCAACACACACAAAATCACCCCACCGGACATTTTCAAAATGACACTGGAACTAAAAACTACTCGAGCCAAAACACTTAAAATTGAATTTGGGCAGGTGAATACAAAATTTGGCACGAGAAAATGTGCCCAGAAATACAAGTTTCACTCCCCGGGCCCCAAAATACCCACATTCGCGCCTGGGCAAAGAAACACACTCACCCAAGTCATCACTACGGTGACACAGCGCCATTTCTCTAGGAAATTGGCGCCCACACTTCAACATTCCCGAAACCTCTCGCTCACGATGCACTGGCGCACGAATCCTAGCCATATGGCGCCCCAACATCAAAATCCCCAAATTCTACAAATTCTCTCAAACCAATCCACATTATAATCACTCTAACACCTCCAATTTCACAAATTAACAAACAATTGCACACCCAAATCATCAATTACATCAAAATCACGAAATCATATATTGTAAAACCCTAACTCACGCTCTAAATCAATTTTACCAACAAATTCATCAAATTCAAGAAATCAAATCATCATGCAATCATCAATTAGCATCAAACATTTCTATGATACACATAAAACCCATTATCTCCTCTATTATAGAGTGAGACTCCCTTACCTCGAATTAACTTAGAAAATTGAGTCTCACCAAGTCACGTACAAGAACCACAAAAACTATGGAGCTTTCCTCTTCTCCTTTCTCCACTCATGATCAAGCCCTTTTCTCTTTTCCTATCTTGGTGCGCCCCCTCTCTTCTCTCTTCTCCCTCTCTTTCGTTTTCTTTCTTTGTTCCTTCCTTTGGTGCGAAATGCACCAACCCTAGAGCCTAAGTCATTGGGCTTGGGCTCCCGGCCCAAAATGCAACACTCTGGTATTTCTAATACCACTCCTTTCTAATTAAAAATAAAATACTAAATATAAAACACTATATTATATTTAATATAATTAAAATAGTGCAACACTTTAAATAATTTAATCAATTACTTAATTAAATCATTTAGGGTGTTACAACTCTCCCCCACTTAGGAAATTTCGTCCTCGAAATTCGTACCTGAGTCAATTAACTCTGGATAAGACTCCCGCATCTTGCTCTCCAGCTCCCAAGTCATACTCTCACCAGCAGCTCCAAACCACACTACCTTGACCAAGGCAATGTCTTTCCTCTCAACACCTTCACTTCTCTAACATCAATCTTCACCGGCATAGTCTCCACGGTGGAGTTCTCACGCACTCTACATCACCCATGTGAATCACATGAGGCGGTCCGAATATACTCGAAGGCGTGACACGTGAAAAACATCGTGCAAGTTCGAAAGATTGGGTGGCAAGGCCACCCTATAAGCAACCTTTCCAACCTCTCGGTGATCCAGTGCGGTCCAATAAACCTTGAGTCAACTTCTTTGCCTTGAGCACGCCCAACACGACCATAGGCGTGACCTCAAGAACACATGCTCACCACTTGAAACTCCAAGCCCTTCCTCCTCTTATCATGATAACTTTTTGTCGCTCTCGGACTCTTTCATCTTCTCTCCGATCATTTTCACCTTCTCGATCGTCTCTCCTAACCAACTCCGGTCAAGGACAACACTCTCCCTGACTCATGCCAACACAAAGGAGTTCTCGCACACCGCCCATACTGATTGCCTCAAAAGGAGCCATCCCAATGCTCGAATGATAGTCATGTTATTATAAGTGAACTCAATCGATGGGAAGATGTGTATCCCACGCACCTCCTGCTCTAGCACACAAGCTCTCAAAAGATCCTCCAAAGATCGGATGGTTCTCTCTGTCTCGACCATCATCCTGAGAGGATGATAAGCCGAACTCAACCTCGGCTTGACCCCAATGCCTCCTGCAAGCTACCCCAAAACTCGATGTAAACCGCGGGTCTCTGTCCCGACACAATACTCTTCGGGACCCCATGAAGCTTCACAATCACACGAATGTAAATTCTAGCCAACTTTGCACAGGAAAGGTGATGTTGATAGGAATAAAGTGAGCGCAGACTTGGTCAACCTATCCACAATCACCCAAATAGTGTCGAGACCTCTCTCACAAAGATTTGGCAATCCGGTCACAAAATCCATGGAAATGTCAGTCCCACTTCCATTCCGGAATCTCCAAAGGTTGCATCAACCCCGCGAGCTTCGGTGCTCAATCTTTGACTTCGCAAGTCAAACATGCATACACAAATGCGCGCAACATCTCTCTTCATACCGTGCCACCAAAATAGTTTCTTGAGATCATGGTACATCTTAGTAGCACACTGGATGAATGCTCAACTTACTCCTATGGCTCTCCTCAAGTATCATCTTCTTTAACTCAAAGATCATCCGAACACAAATTCTGTCCCTGAACCTCAACACACCACGGGAATCCAACCTGTAATCCCCATCAACGGTTTGCTCACCAAAGAACCAAAGAATCTACCAACTTCACATCTAACTTCACGGCGTCTCGATACTAACCAAGAAGTCGCTCCCAATCCTCAAGATCCCCAACTGACACTGCGGGGTGTCACCTCACAAACCAGGACTCAAGTCACTTTAATTGCTCAATCAATTCCAATTCTCTCACCATCATAGTGACATATGCAAAGTTTTCCGACTCAAAGCATCGACCACGACATTAGCTTTGCTTGGGGTGATAGTTCAAGCCGAAATCATAGTCCTTCAACAATTCTAACCAACGCCTCTGTCTCATATTCACTCTCATTACGGTCAAACAAGTACTTGGACTCTTGTGATCACCGAACACTTCGAATCTAGTACCATAGAGATAGTGCCTCCAAATTTTCAACACAAACACAATCGCAGCCCAACTCTAAGTCATGAGTAGGATAGTTCTTCTCATGGGTCCTCAACTCACGGACGCATAAGCAACCACCTTCCCATCCTCGCATCAATACACCTCCCAAACCCATCTTGGAAGCATCACAAGACACAACAAATGGTTGCTCCCGCACAGTAACACTAACACCGGAGACGTGGTCAACCTCCTCTTTAGCTCTTGGAAGCTCTCTTCACACTTTGCATCCCACACAAATGCCTTTCCCTTACAGTCAATCGAGTCAATGGAAGGGCTAGCTTAGAGAACCCCTTCAATGAACCTCCTGTAATAACCAACAACCCCAAGAAACTCCCCGATCTCGATCCACGGACTTTGGGCTCTCCCACACGCAACACCGCATCAACCTTGGTTGGATCCACGGCTATACCATCACCGTAAATAATATGACCCAAGAAGCTCACCTCATGCAACCATAACTCACACTTTGACAACTTGGCATACAACTTCCTCTCTTTCAAGACCTCTAGCACCAACCTCAAGTGCTCTGCATGCTCTTCCTCAGATTTTGAGTACACCAGAATATCATCAATGAAAACGACCACGAACCGATCCAGATAGCTATGGAAAATTCGGTTCATGTACTCCATAAACACCCCTGGTGCATTTGTGACACCAAACGGCATTACAGAGTACTCATAATGCCCATACCTCGTTCACGAATCTTTGTTTTTCACGGATATCCTCATCCTTCACCTTAATCTGGTGATACCCGACCTCAAGTCAATCTTGCTAAACACTTTAGCACCCACCACCGATCCATCGGATCATCTATCCTCGGGAGAGGATACTTATTCTTGATAGTTACTTTATTCAACTGTCTATAGTCCACGCACAGACGCATACTCCCATCCTTCTTCTTTACTAACAGAATCGAGCTCCCATGGTGACACACTAGGCCTCACAAATTTCTTCTCAAGGAGCTCTTCTAATCGCTTCTTCAATTCGCATAACTCGGAAGTGACATCCCAGACGCGGTGCCATAGACACGTGCCTAGTACTGTGCACAAGCTCAATTCCGAACTCAACTTCCCTCTGCAGGGGCACACTAGGAATCTCATCCTAAAACACTTCGAGGAACTCACACACCACCACCAGTAACCCATCAACCACAACTCTTTCTCGGCAGACATAGACGCCATCAAAGCAAACAACTGACCACCCTCTTTCATTACCCTGCGCAATTGCTCAGCAGACAGCAAAGCAGACTCTTCCTCTTCAGGAAGAAGGAAACTAACAGACTTGCAATCGAAGCTCTTGTGACCCTGGCTTGCCACACTTGAAACACACCATATCAGTAGGAGCATCTCCCCACTTGGCTTCTTGCCCACAATGGACTTCTTACCTCAAAGCAGACTTACTACCACAGCAAATACGCTTTCCTCAATCAGCAGACACCTCATATGGCTTACTCTGGTTCTAGAACTCACCTCTATCAGTAGCACGAACAACAATTCAGAACTAAGTCAAGACTCCTAACTGTCATACACAACATGACAAACAGACACACTTGGTCGGACAAACCGAACTTTTGCTCTGATACCACTAATGTAACACCCCATTTCTACCCGGTAATTTAAATCAAAAATCAGAGTATACAAAAATCATTTCTGGTCATCTTTTAGTTTAGTGTGTTATAAAATAGTGAACTGATTGACTATGGGATTACTCAGGTAACTGATACTATTTGCAACAGGCATTGACCTCCTTTGCAAGGCTCTCAGTGATGCCCTTGTAAATACACCAGCGAAAGAAATTCTGACCTTAGTGGCGAACCACAATTTAGCCAGTCTCAAAACAAGACAACTATAGTTCATAACCCCAACCCCTAGGTGCTACGTATCAGAGCAGACCGACTCGGGGAGTAGTGAAGGTAGAAAGCCCACACTCATGACTACATGTGGTAAACAACAACAGAAAGGGTGAGTCTCTAACTATATAATAAAAGTGATAATAAGCAATATATGTATAATCATAATTCACAGCATACTCAGACACCCCAATCATCACTCAACAATATTCATGCACTAATGAGAATGTATGCAATGTAAGTATGCATGTGGTACCATTTGCCCTCCGGCATTCTCATCAATAATGGAGTCCTCATGACTCGGCCCTCCGCCCCTCGAGCTTCACAATCATTTTATAAGGCCCTCCGCCGCCTCGAACTTCACAATCATTTTATAAGCTCTACGATCACACTAAATGTATGCACGAGACTCCATGTACAACACAAACACAATCTCAAACAACTTTCAATACACACATTAACTCTTACCTCAGTATTCAATCTCATTTTATAGCCCCCATGGCTTGGCCCTCCGGCCCATGCCCTCATGGCATGCTCGATCCACCTCATTATAAACTCTCAACACCATTAAGTCCCAAGGACTAATCTCCTAGAATACTCAACCTCACTCAAGGACCTAAACCACCATTTAGGACCAAAACAATCGTCTAGGGACCAAATCGTCACCTAGGGACCAAAACAAACACCCCCCAGGCACTTGGCGGCACTAGCGCCATTTTCCCCACATTCTCGCGCCCACGGTGCAACACAAAGACTAGCGCGCGAAACTTCAAGATTTAGCGCCCCTGTGCAACACAACCACTGGGCGCCACTTTTCTAGCAATCGCGCCCCACAGGCAACACAGGACCTAGACACACACTCGGACACACAGTGCGGCAGACTAGGCGCCTTGGGCAAAGACAAATTAGCGCCCCCTCGACCCAAAGACACTCAACACTTTCAAACCAAAAACCACCCGAGCCAAAATGTTTAAAAAGGTTTTGGGCGAGTAAATACAAAATATGGCACGGTGAAATATGCACAGAAAAGTAAGTTTCACCCAAGTCACCCCTTTACACACGCAAAAGTCACCCCCACCGAGACATTTTTAAAATAAGACTGTACTCAGAAACCACTCGAGCCAAAACATTTAAAATTGAATTTGGGCAGTGAATACAAAATTTGTACGAGAAAATGTGCCCAAAATACAAGTTTCACTCCCGGCCCCAAAACACACACAAAATCACCCCACCGACATTTTCAAAATGACACCTGCAACAGAAAACCACTAGAGCCAAAACACTTAAAAATGAATTTGGTCAGTGAATACAAAAATTGGCACGGTAAAATATGTTCGTAAATACAAGTTTCACTCCTCGGGCCCCAAAACACACACAAAATCACCCCCACCGGGACATTTTCAAAATGACACCTGCAACCAGAAAACTACTCGAGCCAAAACACTTAAAATTGAATTTGGGCAGGTGAATACAAAATTTGGCACGAGAAAATGTGCCCAGAAATACAAGTTTCACTCCCCGGGCCCCAAAATACCCACATTCTGGCGCCTGGACAAAGAAACACACTCACCCGATCCATCACATACGGTGACACAGGCGCCATTTCTCTAGGAAATTGGCGCCCGCACTTCAACATTCCCGAAACCTCCTCCTTTCACGATGCACTGGGCGCACGATCCTAGCCATATGGCGCCCCAACATCAAAATCCCCAAATTCTACAAATTCTCTCAAACCAATCCACATTATAATCACTCTAACACCTCCAATTTCACAAATTAACAAACAATTGCACACCCAAATCATCAATTACATCAAAATCACGAAATCATATATTGTAAAACCCTAACTCACGCTCTAAATCAATTTTACCAACAAATTCATCAAATTCAAGAAATCAAATCATCATGCAATCATCAATTAGCATCAAACAAAATTTCTATGATACACATAAAACCCATTATCTCCTCTATTATAGAGTGAGACTCCCTTACCTCGAATTAACCGTAGAAATTGAGTCTCACCAAGTTACGTACAAGAACCACAAAGAACTATGGAGCTTTCCTCTTCTCCTTTCTCCTTGCGATCAAGCCCTTTCTCTTTTCCTCTCTTGTGCGCCGTCCTCTCTTCTCTCTTCTCCCTCTCTTTTCGTTTTCTTTCTTTGTTCCTTCCTTTGGTGCGAAATGCACCAACCCTAGAAACCTAAGTCATTGGGCTTGGGCTCTGGCCCAAAACAAAGACTCTGGTATTTCTAATACCACTCCCTTCTAATTAAAAATAAAATACTAAATATAAAACACTATATTATATTTAATATAATTAAAATAGTGCAACACTTTAAATAATTTAATCAATTACTTAATTAAATCATTTAGGGTGTTATTCTGATCGGACGAGGACGGGGATGAGGATTTGGGACACGGATGGGGAGTGCGGAAGCACTTTCGCCCCATTGTGAATCTGTGAGAAAGGTTGTGGTATTTAGTTGGTGTGGGATTTGAAACAGCCATGAAAGGTCCAATTGAGTACTCTTTTTTGGATTGTGAAAAAAATGAAAACTTTAAAGTACATAACGATAGACTGGAATAAATAAAAGATGTTTGTTGAAAGATGTCTTCATATTGTATTGCTCTCGTGTTTAAGCTATACAACAACCACAAAAATCATTGAAGCGCAGCATGTTTGGAAAAGATACTCTTTGATCCAAAGCATCATAAAGTTAGCATCAACAGATCACCTTTTTATATTGTGATACAAACAAAGCACAGAATAGTGAAAATGTGATTTGTTTCTTGTATTATTCTTCACAATTCAGAGGATCTCTCTGAATTGGAGTAAGGAAGTACAAAGATGAAGATAGAAAATGAATGAAACAGTCCAGAGCAGTCCTACTGCTGAGTCCTAGGCCTATTCCAGTCCCAAACCAAGCCTAGTGAAACAGTTACTCCTTCCCCCTCTTATACCTCACATTCTCTTTCTAATTAATTCTGAATATTCTTTTCCATTCCTCCACTCACTCACTGCCACATAGGCAGAGTTTGTTACATCATAGTGTAGTGTGTGCTTGTGTGCTAGTGGTCCCCAAGTAATTGTTTTCCACTTCTTTCTTTTATAAACATTAGGATTATTCCCAATGTACCCTTCATTAACCTTGTTCGTATCAACACCTTCCCCTTCAAAATTCACCTTGTCCTCAAGGTGAAGATGCCAAAAACAAAAAGTTCCCAGTCTTCCACCAGGATCCCATGACTTGAGACATGAGAACCAAGCTATGCATAAAATTGAGCATCCTCCAAGTTTGAGTCTTCCGTTTCCTTTATCCTTCTTTGCCACAAAACAGAGTATAAATGTACCCTTAATACCAACAGTCAATACCAAATGAAGCCTCCCCTTAAACTTCAAACCATTGCACTCCTACCAGGGTCCCATATCTTGGACGAGAATGATTGAGTTGTGCATGAAACGTAACAAATTCCTCTTGGATTGTATGCTCTGTTTTTGGTGTTATTTCTGACCCAAAAACAGAGTAAAGTTGCTGAAAAATAGAGTAACTTGACTCCTTTGAATATTAGCTGAAAACCATTGCTACAACTTCTACCAACTCCCTCTAGTAGCTTGATTATTTCACCAATCTCAATTGGATAATTGTGACCTACCTGGAATTTCAGTGTGGCCTTCATTCCAACTATTAACTTTGGTTCTTTTGAAGTTTCGAACCCACTTTGTACACAAGGATTAATGTGATTAGATGCTTGTGATTCAACCCTTTTTGTAATGAACAACAAAGCACTGTGTGGCAAATTTATACTCAACTTATACGTTAGATCCTTAGCTTCATAAAGCTGCACCATTGTCATGTCTTTCCTTCCTTGTTGAAGCCATGGGACGAACTCCACATATTGAAGGTTGCGACTACTGGTATTGACTTTCGTTGTAGCATTTCTCTTTGGGTAGCTACATGAGATGCTTATGGATCCTCTATTAACTACACCAAGAGCTGATAGAGAGCTTGGTGTCTTGTAGCCCTGAGACATCCCCTCAAAGGTTCGTGTGTTAAAGCTGACCTCAGGAAATTTAAAAGCAACTGGATAATTCTGGGCAGACTTCATTGTTGACGTTTGGGCCTGACCCATTGGGTTAGAGATGAGTTCCAAACCCTCTAGGGTCCAAACTGTCTTGGTCCCCTTTATTGGGTTTATTTCTCTTTCTCTTATTACTTTTAGCACCCCCTTCTTTATATAAAAACAGCCAGAGTCACTAAGAAAGAAATGGGCCTGACCCAATGACTTAAAAGTGAGATCCATCTTGCTAGGAACCCAGTCAACCCAAACTTTCTTCTTCCACCTAGACCTGTTGCAACCATCTACTTCGAGAGAGCGAAATGACTCTTCCCATTCGTGAACTAGACGTGCCTCCATCACCGTTGTTCCCCAGTCCGACGGTTCTTCCATCGGCGACAGTTCTCTGTCAAAAACTTGGTTCACTCCCTCCTCTTCCTGATCGGACCCCAGCAACTTCTCTTCCTCCTCTCTATAGCCTTCTCCCAATTTGTACGATGGCCACACCACCACCGTGAGTAAGTCACTATCTGGCGGTTCCGGTGGCTTCGGTGGCCGTGAATGGAGATCGCCGACAACAAACCTCCCCATTCTGGTTAGGAGAGACTGGCTCACATTCTTTAAGGTTTGAACGGAGTTTCCCGTTGGCGTCATGACGGCACCATCTGATTCTTCAGCTGCGCGGATCTGGTTCTCTCTATCTCGCAAGCTGCATGTGGTTATTTTTGGTTTGACGGCAGCCGCAGCGGTATCATTGTTCTTCTTGTTGTCTCTCTCTTTTGCTTTGTCCTCTTCCGCATGCTTCAATGAATTCGCAAGATCTGAAATCTGCACTTTCATATTTACCAGGATCTTTTCAATTATCTTTCCCACTTTATCAAATTCTCCCTTCATGAATGGCCTCTTCGGAGTTGTTGGTTTAACCCTCCGTCTACTCCTTCGACTAGGAGCATGATCCCACTGAGTACAACGTCTCTCTCCTCTCTTCTTTATTTTCCAGAATTGCTCAATTTCTTCAAGCCTCCGTCTCCATTTTGGTTCAGATGGCTCTGAGCTTCCTACTTCAGACTCCATATTCTTGTGCATAGTATCCTTTTGAGCATCCAAGATCAAGTGCTCTGATACCACTTGATAAAAATAGAGCACATAATAGTTAAAATGTGAATTGTTACTTGTATTATTCTTGCCAATTCAGATGATCTCTCTGAATTGGAGAAAGGAAGTACAAAGATGAAGATAGAAAATGAATGAAACGGTCCAGAGCAGTCCTACTGCTCAGTCCGAGGCCTATTCCAGTCCCAATCCAAGCCTAGTGAAACAGTTACTCCTTCCCCCCTCTTATACCTCACATTCTCTTTCTAATTAATTCTGAATATTCTTTTCCATTCCTCCACTCACTCACTGCCATGTAGGCAGAGTTTGTTACATCATATTGTGGTGTGTGCTTGTGTGCTAGTGGTCCCCAAGTAATTGTTTTCCACTTCTTTCTTTCATAAACATTAGGATTGTTCCCAATGTGCCCTTCATTAACCTTATTCGTATCATATTGTGTTGCCGAAAAGTTCACCGTTTCCATTTCTATTCTCTTTCCCACCTTTTTTCAATCTTAGGTCAGTTTTTACTCACTCACTCACCTTTATGCGATTTTGATAGAATGATAATTGATTTGGGACAGTATATGTTAGGAAGAAAAGAGGGCATGTGGGGAGCGAAACAGGGAATCATTCCCTCGCTATTCGATTGCCTTTTGTGTGAGTGAGTACTTGCTGATGTGTCAACGTACTAACTGTTTGAAGAGAGAAAACATATATGATATATTGTGGGGATTGGCTAGGGGTGAGGTAGGCAAGAATTGAAGTCACCAATAAGAGGCCCTGAGCACCTCAAATTGCTCAAGATGCTTTATAATTTTATTCCTTTTTTGTACTACAAGTGAAGTTCATTGATTCCCCTGATTATCCATCATTTTAATATACAAATAGTCCAACTGAGTTAGTTGGACCTTCATTTCCTTTTATAATGAATTGATTCTAATCAATTCGGTATCAAAGCACTCAATTCCTGGTGCGGTGCATGGTCCTTACGCGAAGCAAGATGGAAAATCGCGTGGAAGCATTAGAACAGATGTTTGGATGCATAGAAATTTCCCTGGCAGAGGTGTTGCAGCATTCGAACGAGCTCACTATGCGACGAAGAAGAGGCAACAAAGGCGATGGAGACAGGGAGTTCTCGCCACCTAACTATTCACGCTTACGACGGAGTGGGAATTACGTCCCCAATTATTGCGGAGGAAGATGCAAGTTGGAGATCCCCGTTTTTTCTAGCAACGACGCACATGGATGGCTGGTGCGAGTGGAGTGCTATTTTGTATCAATGGCGTGTGTGAGTGTGAGAAGCTAGACACAGTTGTCATCGTGATGGAGGATAAGGCCTTGAATTGGTTTAAGTGGTGGGAGTGGGAGGAGCAAGCACCATTACAGACATGAATGAAATTCAAGACGACGATGATTCACAGGTTCCAACCAGGATTGCTTCACACTCCACAAGGCCCTCTATTGAGTTTGAATTAGGAGGGAAACGATGATGGAGTATAGAAAAATTTTTGAGCTACACGTGGCTCTGTTACGTAGGGACGAGCGCGTGATACTTGAGAGTATCTTCCTCAATGGTCTCAAGGAAGAATCACAAGCTGAAATGAAGTTGTATGACCATGAAGACTCGGCTGATTTAATGGATTGTGCCTTACTGTTAGAAGAAAAGAATTTAGCCATCAATAAGAATGGAGGAATATGGAAGGACAATGGGGAATGGAAAGGATATACTCCCAAATTTCGTAGCACTTGGGAAACTTCCAAAGAAAAGAAGTAAGGGACTAAGATTAACTCTAATGGAGGGGAGAAAAGCGAAGGGAAGGTGATAGAGCAGTATAAGGGCGGGAGGTTAAGTCCCACAAAATTAGAGGAGAGGCACGGGTAGGGCCCGTGCTTCAAGTTTGAGGAGAAATGAGGAAGATATCACACATGTAAATTCAAACACATGAGGTTGATGCTTTGTGAGGTGGAAGGGAGTTCTAAGGAAGAAGAAATATGAGAGGAGGAAGAGAAAGAGGAAGTGGTGAATAAAAAACATTCCAATTGTCATTGCACAGTAAGGAGGGGCAATATTAATGCAAGAAGGCAGACCCATTGGATATGAGTCAAACTTTACCTGACAAGGCGCAAAAAAAGTCTGTATGTGAGAGGTAGCTCATGGCTATTGTGATAGTTGTCCAAAAATGGAGGCCATACCTTTTGGCAGACACTTTAAGATATACACTGACTAGAAGAATTTGAGATTCTTGACTGAGCAGAGAATCATGTGTGAAGGACAATATAGAAATGGATTTCTAAGTTACTAGGATACGATTTGAGATCAAATACAAGCCTGGAAGAGAGAATGGAGCAGCAAATGCTCTATCTAGAAAGATGTAGTTTCATGCAATCACCACTGTGCAGTGTAAGGCTTGGGAAGGGTTAGAGGAGGAGACACAGACAAATGAGAAAAGTTCACACCTTTTTTTATTGTGTTGTCGAAAAGTTTGCCGTTTTCGTTTCCATTCTCTTTCCCACTTTTTCTCAATCTCAGTTTAGTTTTCACTCACTCACTCACCTTTATTCGGTTATGATAGGAATGATAATAGATTTGGGAGAGTATATGTTAGGAAGAAAAGAGAGCATGTGGGGCGCAAAACAGGGAATCATTCTCTTGTTATTCAGTAGCTTTTTGTGAGTGAGCACTTGTTGATGTGGCGAGGTACTAATTGTCAGAAGAGAAAAAATGGATCTGATATATTGTGGGTATTGACTAGGAGTGAGGTAGTCAAGAATTGAAGTCACCAATACGAGGCCTTGGGCACCTCAAATTGCTCGAAGATACTTTCTGACTTTGTTCCTTTTTTGTACTACAAGTGAATCTGATAGGCTCTTATGTAATTATAAATTAGTTTTAGTTGTTGAGTTAGTTTTTTTAGGTTGTTAGGGAAGTTGTTCTAGTTAGTTTGGTTGTTAGGAGGAGTTTGTTATAATTGGTTGGGTAGTTAGTTGGTAATTAGAGGTTAGTTAGATTAACTCCCTTCTACCCCTTTTTCCACCCCCCTTTGAGGGATCTTTTGTAATTAAACATTTGAGTTGTAGTTTAGAATTTCTTTGGGTTTGGCAAAAGTTTCTAATAGGTGGGGTTAAGTCACCACCCTATCCCTTGTATCCCCCAAAAGATTCAATAAAGACTCTTCCTTTTCTACTCCATTTCTCTATTCTTTAGTCCTTTTGATTGTGCGGTATGCTAGGTGCCTATCATGTGGTCCGAGTTTGTCGATTGAAGACATGGCTAGCGAAACCGAGGGTTGATCACGGCGTTAGGCGTGAAAACAACAAAATTGGAAGAACAATTAATAGACATTACCAACGAAGGAAGGAAGGCCATCGTGAATATACAACGGTTGGAGGAGAACTAGAACAAATTGAAGAAAGAATTGAAAGAAGCAATGATGCGGGTTTCGATAGGATTGAAAACTTTATCAAAGAACTCATCAAGAAGGGTGAGAAAGAGATGATTGGGGACATATCTGTCAACAAGCAGGCAATGGAGAAGCCTTTGTTGCTGCAACAAAAATATTTTTGAAGGAGATAGCCACCATGAACCGATTCTTGGGCAAGAAAAATGGATGAAGGGATCAACCCATTGGAGTGGGTGTCACTAAGGCAAAAAAACAAGATTAAAATTTGATTTGCAGGTGGAAACAAATCTAAAAAATTCTGATTTGCAAGTGCAAACAGATCTGAAAAATAAAGAAACGGTGTCAAAAAACGAGGACAAGAATGGAGAAAACCCTAATATTGAATGGGGACACCTTGTTGATAAGGGAGCTGAATCAAGAGCAGGAAAAATCAGAAGCAAGAGCAGTGAAAAAGGAAAATCAGTCCTTAAATGCAAATGGGTTTGAAGGGCCAAGATCTAACCAAAATGCTTCTTTCAACAGCCTCTATACAAAGGAGAGAGTGAAGGCCTTTGATGGGTTGGTGAATGCTTCTAATTTGACCATAAGAAACCAAACTTTTCAGATGTTCTTGCTTTTGCACCACCGCCGAAACCGCCAGACCACGGTTCCCATGCTGAATTTGTTGATATTATTTTCTGGTTTCATGAACAAAGTGTTCTAGGAAGCCTAGTACAAAACCCACATGGATGTGTTCATATTTCTGCAATCCCTTTATTTGGTGATCATGGTGTTTACCGGTTTGTTACCAAGATGGAGTTGCCCACTAAGGTGTTTGGCAAATATGTCTTGTTGTTGGCAACAACTATGGGTTAGCTACTACAACATCAAATCTGGCAAAATGAAATGGAAAGTTGGTTGGATTTAAAGTTGGGGCGCCAAGCTCTCAACAATGGGATCTTGGGGGAGAGTTCTGCTGCAAACGACCATTGAACAAGACAAACTCAACTTGAGGGCAAGGTTGTTTAGAGAGGAGAGTACTGATAGGCTCTTATGTAATCATAAGTTAGTTTTAGTTGTTGAGTTAGTTTTTTTAGGTTGTTAGGGAAGTTGTTCTAGTTAGTTTGGTTGTTGGGGGGAGTTTGTTAAAATTGATTGGGTAGTTAGTTGGTAATTAGAGGTTAGTTAGATTAACTCCCTTCTACCCCCTTTGTATTGGTAGCCTATATATAGCTTTCCGCCCTCCCTTTGAGTTATCTTTTGTAATTACTTGTTATGCCCCAATTTTGTCAGAGTTCTTTTAAATAGTTTTTAATTTGGACTTTTTCAACCATTTTATTTTGGACTTTTTTGAAAATTACAAAAAAATAGTAGTTTTTGCGTATTTTGGGTGTTAGTTTTTAGCTACTATTCGAAGGAAATTTCTCTCTCCTTGGACCTCGTTTTTCTGATCTGAGCGGTGAAAGTGAAGACATATTTCCCATGAACCCGCTGTAAAAAATGAAGACGATCCGACGGTTAACGAATCCGGAATCACACTTTTACGATGAGAGGTTTGAGAAAAAGCGGACCAAAAACTACAGCTATTGCGAAGGAAATTTCTCTCTCCTCGGACCTCGTTTACGACAATCCAAGCGGTGAAAGCGTAGATATATGTCTCACGAACCTCTTTGTCAAAAAAGGAAGGCGATCCAGCGGTTAACGAATCCGGAATCGCAATTTTACGGTGGCGAGTTTGAGAAAAAAGCGAAAATTGTGTTTAAAAGGGGAATTGTTTTCTCTACCTTGTTTTAGTCCCACATTGCTCACAAGAAACAAGAGTTCCCTAGCAATTGGATATAAAAGAGGTTGAGAGGTGAAGATTAGATGGGAGAGATCATTGGCGGGTTACATGATCTTTTGGGTCAAAGCGAGAGCGGCCCATTTCACTAAAAGTCCGTCTTTGATCATTTGGGCGTTTTGAGTCGGCTTTCCCGATTCTCAAAGCGGTTCCGACGATCTTGGGGTCAAAATGGACTAGATAGGAGTCCTGGTTAGCGATTGACACAGTCGATTTGCTTTCGGTTCGGTTCGGCCTTCGCGAAGTCGAGTTAGTTTTGTATTTATTTTATTTATTTTTATGTACATATTTATTTATCATTTATTTATAATATAATCTACTTATTTATTTATTTATTGTTTATGTATATATCTATTCATATTTATTTATGTATATAGTTATTTATTTATTTATTTTTAGCCTAGTCTTTATTAATTATCGAGTTTTGTCTTTTATTTTATTTTTATGCACAAATTAGTTTATTTCTTCAAAATCAAATAAAAGACTAAGTCAAATTACCTACAACCGGGTTAGTCATCATCCTAGGACCAATGAGTACATGCAGATTCATAATCCTAAAAACTTATAAGTAAATAAATAAATCACTTTTCCTAAAAATAGGGGACTAAGTCGGATGTACAACCAAGGTTAGTCATTCTAGAACTAATGAAACATGCAGATTCGGGAATTCTAGAATATCTATTCTAAAACCAACTCACCTCACATCAAACAAACTTCTTTCAAAAAACCTCAAAAATACTTTCAAAAGTAGGGGACTAAGTCGGTTGTACAATCGAGTTAGTCGTCGTCCAGAGAATCGATGGTATGCAGTTCAAGGAATCTTAGGACCCCTACACTAAAAACACCAACCAACAAACCTTTTTCGGGAAGAACTACGTAGCTTTGATTCCTCCATTGCATCCAGGAGATGCGTAGGAGCAAGAGTCCACTCTTGTCAAGCACTAAAAACTAAAAATTTAAATAAGTCTTTTCCTCTATAAATAAAAGGGTAATTATTAATAAATCCTAATTAATTAGACCAAGGATGTCGTGGGGTGCTAATACCTTCCCCACACATAACGACTCCCGAACCCTAAACCTGCCTTGTCCTAAACAAAAAGGGATTTTCCGAATTTGCCCTTAAACTAAAATTTGGTGGCGGCTTCCTTTCGAACTTGGAAGAATCCTTTCCCGGATTTTTCGGTCGCTACATTACTCATTTGAGTTGTAGTTTAGATTTCCTTTGGGTTAGGCCAAGGTTTCTAATAGGTGGGTTAAGCCACCACCTTATCCTTTGTATCCCCCAAAAGATTTAATAAAGACTTTTCCTTTTCTACTTCGTGTGTGTTTGGTTACTGCGGTGATGAAAATTGATTTTGTGAATTGATTTTAGTTAAAAGTGAGTTGAACTTGATGTGATTTTTATTTGGGTACCTTTCCTGTAAACGTGATTTTTATTGATCATTGTTGTTTAGATAGGTTAGA
This sequence comes from Oxytropis ochrocephala, assembly GCA_020916435.1. Taxonomy (NCBI): domain Eukaryota; kingdom Viridiplantae; phylum Streptophyta; class Magnoliopsida; order Fabales; family Fabaceae; genus Oxytropis; species Oxytropis ochrocephala. The sequence continues at coordinate 46,656,618 of CM037092.1, read as the reverse complement.
TTAGAATTGTTTTTAAGTGTGAAATTACCAAAATAGTTCTCAACTTAAAATTACATTTAGAAACATTTTTTTCACAAATACATTAAAAACTTAAAATTTGATAAAATAAACAACAAAAATACAAAATAAACATACAAAATATCTAAATTAATCACAATTAGAGATTCGATAATATAATTTTAATTACATATGCAAGTTAGTGGATATTTTATAGAATTAATTTTTTTTATATTATTAATTTTATGCACTGGTAAAAAAAATTATTAATTCTATGTTTATTTTTTGACCAATAATTATGTTGATAATAACTTTGGATCATGCTTCAGCCAACCCCCTTCTACTTACTAGACACCCCTTTATAGGGTGAAAAGACCAAAAACCGTTTACTGAAAATTGGATTTTATATTTTTTAAAAAAATTACATACATTCGGTTCGTATACGGTTGATCGAACTTTGATCGAATCTGGTAGCGCGCGAGCGTGTATTTTTCAATGTTCGATGGAGGTCGGTCGAGCCGGTTCGATTGCCGTCTCGCGCGAGCGATGCATTTTTGTCTGTCACCTGATTTTCACGTGAGGGCAATTTGGGATTAAACCAAATTTAGGGGTGTCTGGTGAGTAGCTGGGGGTTGGCTGAAGCATGGGCCTTTGATTATTATCAAGGACGCAACATCCATTCAAGAAAAAACAACGCAGCGTGTATATTTATCTGATGTTTAATTTTACACTAGTATGACTAACACTAGTTTAATTTTACACTAGTTACACACTAGTATGGCTAACACTAGTTTAATTTTACAGTAGTATGACTAACACTAGTTGTTTAATTTTAACTGATTTTTATCGATTCGGTTTATTCTTTACTAACACTAGTATGACTAACACTAGTTATTTAAATTTAATTATTTTTAACGATTCAATTTATTCACTGCACGAATTGTTTTTTTAGACTTTTTCGGTTTGTATGACTTGTTGCACTTATCTATAATAGGTGTGATCGAACGTGAGCCATTGATTTAAAACAATCGAAATCGTTAAAATTATAACCGTCGGGGAGAATTCAAAAATTTAGCCGTTGACTGGACAAAGGAGAGGGTTCGGCGCACTGATCGATTTGGATCGGCCCACGCTTGGTCGAACCTGGTCAAAACATAATTTGGGGTGTCTGAGTAAACTTTGACTAGTTCGGCATAGTGAGATTCGATCAGGTTTGATCAAGCGTGCGCTGAACCGTATTATTGTTTAAAAAAAATATAAAATCCAATTTTCATTAAGGGTTTTTGGTCTTTTCACCCCATAAAGGGGTGTCTAGTGAGTAGGAAGGGGGTTGGAAGAAGCATGTGCCCATATTTATACCCCATTTATGTTGATTGGGTTGTATAAAAGAAACAAAAGGATATTACTTTCCCCACTCCCCATCCTACTCTTTCACACCCCTTAACAAATTTTATTCCAAAAATAACCTCGCGTGAAAGCATTTGTGGAGGCGCGTGTTTAATGGTATTCGACGACCTTGTTGAACACGTTAACGACGACTTGTTCGAACACGTTCGAACAACAACATCTGACGCGCAATAAAATTGGTGAATGTGGTGTGAGGTCCATTATTATTGCTTCGGTTAACAACATACAAAGCGAAATAAAATAGGATGTTGAAACGAGGTTATGCGAATATGTTAGTGACCCCATTCGAATAAGTGAAATTACGCACAAGAGATTGTGAAGTCAATATTTAACTCACGCGACGATGTTGTTAAATGCGGGTTCGAAGGTCCGTGTTCAAACACATGATAATTTCTTGAAAAAAAAGACGCTTTGGCTGGCCTTTTGGTCATTCACACCCTTATGGGGTGTGTTTTGAAATAGGAGGAGTGGGAAAAGCAAAACTCAAATAATTGGGCTTTAGTAGAACCCGATGACTTCACCGTCTAACCTAGAGACAACAGGCACTGTTTTGAGCAACACAAGAAATGCAGAAAAATGGAGTTCGAGACTGAGAAATGGGGGCAAAACTGGTACTTTGATTGTGAGTTGAGGGGCAAATGAGGTAACATATCGAAAAAATTTCAGAATCCAAACATCAAAATATATGATGAAATCACGGTTGGCAGGCTTAAAAGCGATTTTGGCTCACTGACTCCCTTGATTATTCATCATTTTAATATACACAAGAGTCCAATTGAGTTAGTTGCACCTTCATTTCCTTTATACTGAGAATTGATTGATTCTTATCAGGTTACTTTACCTCTCTCCTTAGCATTCTAGTGAGCAGTTTCGGTGGTTTTGTTTCTCTTTCCTTTTTATTTCCCTGCTATCAGTAAGTACTATATTCTTTTTGTTTCAAAGATAACAACTGCTAAGTACTTCCCTTTTATTTTGCATCATTCGTCGGTTCTTATTCACTTATGAAATCTTTCCAATTTTCCTATTTTAATATAAAATAAAATATTGATCCCCCCTCTTGCAACAATGTATGATACATTCAAGAATCTGGCATATACTTTTTAAATTGTAAGCCTTGAATTGAATCTGATTTTTCATTATTTTTACTGGCTAATCCTAGATTTATTTTGTCAATTTCTTGTTCAAATGTTTGCAGATTGTCTGTGCTTAGGTTTAACTGGTCCTTGAAACATACTACATAGTTTTGCAGAGAGAGAATGGGTTATATTGGGTCTCATGGTGTTGCTGCTCTGCATAGATACAAATATAGTGGTGTTGATCATTCTTACACGGCCAAATATGTACTACAGCCTTTTTGGAGTCGCTTCGTTAATTTTTTCCCCCTCTGGATGCCGTGAGTACTTTTTTTCTTTTCAAATTAAGGATGTTTCTTTGTTATAACTTAGTTATTTATATTAAAATATCTCCTCACTTTGAGTATGATAAATCATATGAACTTTGCTTGGGAAAATTGAGTTTTATTATTCTATGCAAACTTTTCTCCCATTTAAATAAAACAATATGTTATCATTGTAATACTCTCATTTCCAATTTCAATGAGCACACACAAAATTAGCAGTAGCCTTAGGCTTTGTCTGAGAGTTAGGAGGGAAAGACAGGGGAGGGGAAGGGAGAGGAAGGAAGGAGAATTTCTTATCTTGTTTGGGAGGGGAAGAGAATGCTCATGACTAGTATATTTTTTGTTTTGAGAGTATTATAAAACATGAGAGGAAACTCTTTGAATCATGAGATATAAAGTTTATAAATGATTATAGGATAAGAACATCAAGTTTATGATAATAATTCATTTGTTCCTTTCATTCTAAATAAATGTTACATTAAAGAATATTTCTTTGAAATAAAATTTTTATCCTCCCTTTGCTTGATCTCCAAAATCTTCCATCCAAACATACCCTTTGATATCTTCATAACCTTTTCCTATATCCGCAATTTAGGTTCTTGGTTTATATGCAAAATGACTGGTTCATTTGCTTTGCTTGTGTTCACTTTATGACTTAGAACTCTTTTAAATAGCTATAGCTGTCATCAGAAGCTGAAGTAGCCCTTATGACATAAAAGATTTTGTTAACTTAGATGCACTGTCATTGGCCTTTTTTTCTGTAATATCAGGGAAAATAACTTCCTTTTACTCAAGGTTTGGGTAATAAATAACTTTAAGAATAACAATTGACAATGACATTACCTGATGATGTCTGTTAGATTGAAATCATCCCCTAATATGTCATAATTCTTAGTTCACCTCCTGATTGTTAGTAGATATTTGTTTTGCATTTTCTGGCTTTTACCACATGCACTCTATTTCATGGAGAGAATACTATCATTTACTCTTGGGTGATACTCTGCAGCATGGTTATCAAATCGGGATACGTATCGTGTATCGGAAGACCTATTTTCTTAATCGTGTATCGTATCTTGTATCGTATCGTAAGATACACGATCAAAAAATATATAACTTTTTTAAGTAAAACTAAGTAACATAAGTAAAAAAATACATGAACTTCAAAATAAATCAACTCATAAATACATATAAACATAGTGTGCTAGTTTTGTTTCTTAATCAATCTAACATGAGGGACTTAGAAGGTTTGCTTTTGGCTTATTATATATCATTTAAAAATTTTCCAAAAACCACTTGAGAAGGCATTTTAGCGATGCAATTCGTATCGTAGATTCAACAAAATTCATGTATCGTAAGATACAACAGTGTGTATCGAGATACATGATGGGATACAGACAAAAAAAAGATACACACTAAGATACGTATCATTTTTGTTTGATTTCTTATCGTATCGGGATACAAATCGTACGTATCGTAAGATACTGATAACCATGCTCTGCAGTCTTTGTTTTTAATTTCTGAATTCACTAACTCATACATTTTTCTGTTGTTTATCCTCATCACTTGGCATTTTGGCATTCTGGGATATTTTGCAGTCCAAACATGGTACGTCTTGCTTCCTTTTTGATTGTAGTATCACCTGTAATCGTTTCTGTTGTAAATCATAAGCTATATCCTTGACACTGATATTTTTCTTGTTTGCAGATAACTTTGATGGGATTTATGTTCTTACTATTATCTGCATTGCTTGGCTATGTGAGTGGAGCCTGAGTTCATTAATCTTACTGCTTCATGAAGTTGAAGTCATAATAGTGATAATTTTCAAATGCTTTATATTAATTTTGTCAAATGATTAATGAAACTTACAATTCTTAGAAACAAGTATATGAGGTGTTTCAAGATTGCTGGTTAATTCGATGTTTTATTGATATTTTCTTTTGTGGAAGTGTTCATTACACATCATCATGGAAGGAATGACTCTGTTGAAACAGTGAATTTCTGGATCAATTATACTTAAACTTCGTCATTTATCCAGATATACTCACCTCAATTGGACTCAGCTCCTCCTAGATGGGTTCATTTTGCACATGGGCTACTTCTGTTTTTATACCAGGTTGGTTTTGCTCACTTACACTCAAGCTTACTGTTTCATAGCTCTGTTTTGCTGTCCTGATGGTAACTGATTGTTGAGATATGTTGTAAATAGTAGATTTATTTATATATGTATTGGGCCCATTTACCAGGCCTGTTAGGTTTACATATAGAGTAGCCTATTTAAACTCATTAGTGTTTGTACTCAAGACACAATATACAATTAATAAAACGGAACTACAACTGCTCTGTAGTCGCAGACGTAGGCAAAGATTGGCCGAACTACGTGAACAATATCGTGTCTCCTTTTCGATGCTTAGTCTCTATTCTAATCTCTTTAACATGGTATCAGAGCACTAACCAAACATGAGGGAGACGAGCACTAGGATCTTCTGTAGGAGGTGGGTCAGCGGGAGGAGGCGAGCACGGCGATAAGTTTGCAAGGGGAGGAGGACTAGGAGGGCGAGGAAGTTCTTTCTCATTCGGGTTGGCGGCGGGCTATGATTGATGAGATATCGACCTTAGAATCTAACCAAGCATGGACTCTTGTGCCACCTCCTCCTGGTAAATCTATTGTTGGGTGTCGTTGGGTATACACTGTCAAAGTTGGTCCTGACGAAGGTATTGATCGTCCGCCTTGTGGCTAAGGGCTATACTCAGGTTTTTGGTCTTGATTAGTTGATTACAGTGATACTTTCTCACCAGTGGCCAAAATGGCTTTTGTTCGTCTTTTCCTTTCTATGCCTGCCATGCGACATTGGCCATTGTATCAACTTGACATCAAAAATGCTTTTCTCCACGGAGATCTAGAAGAAGAAGTTTATCTGAGCGACCACACGGTTTCGTTGCTCGGGGAGAGTGTCGTGGGTATGTGCATCGACTTCACAAAGCCTTGTATGGTCTTAAACAATCCTCGAGCATGGTTTGGGAGATTCAACAGTGTTGTTCAAGACTATGGCATGATTCGGAGTGAAGCTGATCACTCGGTTTTTATAAGTTCTCCTCTCACAAATGTATTTATCACGGTTTGTCTATGTTGATGATATTGTCATTACGGTGATGATCATGTTGGGATTGCGGGACTTAAACAACATCTAGTCCATCAACTTTCGGTCAAAGATCTTGGTAAGTTCTGATACTTTCTTGGCATTGAGGTAGCTCATTCTAAAGCGAGGGATTGCTATTTCTCGAGAAAGTATGCTTTGGATATCTTAGAAGAAAGCCGGCATGTTAGATTGCAAGCGATTGACTCTCTATGGATCCTAATGTCAAGATCCTCTGGGATCGGAAGTCCTTTTCGGATCCGGGGAAGGTATAGGAGGCTAGTTGGGAAGTTGAATTACTTGACCATGGCGAGGCGGATATTTCATCTGTTTGTTAGTGTGGTGAGTCGATTCCTAAATTCCCACTTGGCGATCATTGGGATCTGCCGTGGTTAGAATCACGAGGTACATCGAAGGAGCTCTGGAAAAGGTCTTGCTTACGGATAAAGGTGATTCAAATGTTGTTGCTTACACAAATCTTGATTGAAATTTGGTTGTCCACTTTGAAAGAAGATCCACATCCGGTTATTGTGTTTTTATTGGTGGAATCTAATTTCATGGAAAAGTAAAAAGCAAAATGTTGTTGCGGATCAGTATTGAGAAATTTGAATATCGAGCTATGGCACTTACTACTCTGGAGCTCACATGGGTTGAAACATCTTCTTGAGAGTTGCGCTTTTGTAAAATAGGCACTTATGAGTCTCATTTGTGATAATCAAGCGACCACACATATTGCGTCGAATCCGAGTCTTTCATGAGTAGAACGAACACATTGAAATTGATTGTCATTTTGTTAGTGAGAAGATTGTGTCAGGTGACATTGCTACTTCATTTGTTGGTTCTAATGATCAAACATCTTCCAAAAGCTCTTGAGGACCAAGGATAACTTACATATGTGACAAAATTTGGATGCTACAATCTATATGCTCCGACTTGAGGGGAGTGTTGAGATATGTTGTAAATAGTAGATTTATTTATATATGTATTGGGCCCATTTACGAGGCCCGTTAGGTTTACATATAGAGTAGCCTATTTAAACTCATTAGTGCTTGTACTTAAGACACAATATACAATTAATAAAACGGAACTACAGCTGCTCTGTAGTCGCAGACGTAGGTAAAGATTGACCGAACTGCGTGAACAATATCGTGTCTCCTTTTCGATGCTTAGTCTCTATTCTAATCACTTTAACACTGATCATAATAAATTTTATACTTAAATGTATATTTGATCATTGAAAAAGACGTCTGTTGGAATTAGTTCCTATTTAGTTTGTAGTCTCTACATTTAACAAAATAGTGTGCTTTCGTCCTTTTTTTGGGTATAAGACTCTCAATATCTGGAAATCACATATGACTCTCACCAACCGAGTCAAGGTGAGTGGACCCCTTAATGGGTTAGAACTTAGAACTTTTTTCAGCACCTCTTCTAATCCTCACTAGAGACTAAAAGCACATGCTTTTAGGGACTAAAGCACCATTTTTCTTAAATCTACAATCACAATTGAAGGCTTTGTGTGCCCATACTTGTGACATAGCTGGTAAGTAGGTCGAGGACCACTTCAACAACGACCTCTGCCACTGCAGCCTCGATCTCCGCAGTCCAAAACATGCCGAGATTGTTTACAACCAAAGACATAGGGGAGCATGGATTTTGAAATTTACCCTGATCCAGCCAGCGTTGATAAGCATTAAAGTTCTTGGTCAATTTCAGAAGCATACTTCACTGGAATGAGAGTATTGACAAGATATTGTTGAAGCTTGAGTATAGTAATAACTGCTCCAACTTGGTGCCGCCACTGCAAGAAGTTTTTCTGCCGAGCTTCACCAAATGCACATGAATAAAGTTAAGTGGATGCCAGCGGCGGAAGTAGTTCAGTTGACGCTGCATGGTTATCGAAAAAGGATTCCAAGGGTTTGATCTTGAACAACCAGCCATTGGAGATGAAAGTCAAGCCCAAAAATGCTCTATATACCACTATATAGAGGCTATCAGTTCAGAGAGAGAGAGAAATGTAAAATTATCGATTCTGTGTTCTGTGAGTGAGATTCACTATTTCACTTTTGAATTCAGCATGTGATGGGTTTATATACAAGAGCTTGTTAGATTTAATAGAATAACTACTTGACCACTCATAACAGAAAGTGATGACTCAGTACTTTCTGTATTATGTACAACTTCCTACATAACCTATAACAAGCTATGCTGACTAGACTCTAATACATGCTAGACTTTTGATGCCGTTGATGGGAAGCAAGCTAGACGAACAAATTCTTCAAGCCCATTGGGGGAGCTGTTTGATCATGGTTATTTTTCTGCACCATGTTTTTCATTATATTAGTTTCCAATTTCCAGTTACGCCTACCTGAATGTTACTTTCAATTGCATTGCAGGGTGTGATGCACTTGCTTGTACGGTATGTCTCTTTTAGTGTTGGCTATCTTTTTCAAACTATTAAAAGAAAATAAAGACAATCTTTTATGAGAACTTATATTCAGTTTGAAGCACTTGCTTTTGGGAGCACATCCATGTGTGGAAGAAGTGTTTTCTGGTGGTGGTTAATATCTGCAATTCCATTTTATGGTGCAACCTGGGAGCAGTAAGTTATCATGTTCAATTAATGTATGGTAGATGACATGTTATATAGCACATTGTTTTTAACAATGTATTTAAGCTTCTATTAAAATATCTCAGTCTTATACATTTCAATCTGTGGAGCATTAAAATTTGTTTTAACTACCCTTCAGTCAAATAAAAGATGGCTCTAACTGAGTTGGAGTCCTCAGTCAAAATTAGTTGTAAATGACTCTGGAAAATTATTATACGTTCTTGTCCTATTTGTGCTTTTGTATTTGAATGGAATATATCATATTCTTAAGCTTGCTTCTGTTATATTGGCAATTCAGCATAATTATGCATTTTAATACCATATACTTGGAATATTGATTTTCTTTTAAATGATGGTTTGGGCACAGCTTTTCACCAACACACTTATACTGCCTGTTGTAAATGGACCTACAGAGGGCCTTATGCTAATATACCTCAGTCATTTTTCACTGCTATTGTGGGTATGTTCTATCTCTCAGTTTTTATTATATATCCTTAAAATCCAAATCCCATTATTGTTGGTGTTGGTGTTGCAGGTGCTGAGTGGTGGGTTCAGCAATTTGGAAAGTCTTTGCCCTTTTTGAGTTGGTTGCCTTTCATTGGGGGTAAGACTGTCCATCATTATATGCTGTTCTTTCTAGATTTGGGACAAGTGCTTAAGTGTTTTGTTCATTGCTTAATGCTATTTGTGATAATTACTATACCTGTAGCCTAGCTTTAAATATAACGCCCCCTAATAAGTATTTTTGTTTTTCCTTCACTGAATGCTTCTTGTGTAGTAACGATACAAGTTTTCTGTATAATTAACCATCTACTACCTAAGAAATATTAGATTGATATTTCCTAGTCTTCATTTTCTGTCCAACTTTTAAATTTGCTTGTTCAACTAAAATCTTGACGTCCTTGTCAGTTCAGATGCTTGCTTATCTTGTAAAACATAACTAAAAATGAAAACAAAAAACCAAACCAATTGCACAGTAAGGTCTGTTTGGTTTATGAATTTATTTTCTATTTTCATTTAATTTTTTCACTTTTAATTATAAAAAGAGCTATTTTGTATTTGCTTTATTTCCTCTTTACAAAGTTTTGTATAGAACAGTAAGAAAAAGATCATTGTTTTCACTTTTCATTATTATATGTTAATTTCTTTTTACTCTTTCCTATTTTTGAGGTTTTGTTTACCAAACAGTGAAAACATTTTTTCTTTTCTTTCGAAAGCTTTAAAAACAGGAAATAGTGTGAAAACAAGATAGTATTTTTTTAATTAAAAGTGAAAATAAAATTTTAATTTTTTTATTCGCAAATCAAGTAGGCCGGCCTTAGGATTGTTTACTTATTTGATGTACTTGAAAGAATAATGTGAAGGCCGTTTGGATACAAAAATAAGTGGGGTGTGTTTCAATACTTCTCCCGTATAAATAAGTGGGGTATGTTTCAATAAGGTGATATAGTAGAGCTCAGCTTGAAGATAATTATGGTCTATCTTTAGTTAGTCTCATGTTTTTTGTAAGTCCTTTGTTGATAATTTGTTGCTTGATTTTTAATTTTCTTTCTGAATTTCAGATATCCCAACATTCAGAGCTATATTGTGTTTGATGATAGTTTTTGGGGTTGTACCAACAGTCACATTCAAGTATGTATAGCTAAATTTTTGAAGTTCAATATTTAATAGCCTGCACAGTACGCCATTAGCCCTTGGCATAAAGGGTCTACACTCTTTTCTAACTCGTAAATCTGAGATACTTATTTTTAAGTTTACTTTTCATTTTGTTACTTGTTATCACGTCATACCAATTTAAGATCCTATTTTTTGACCGCGGATCCAAACAGCCTATTTGCGCTGGTGAAAGGTGATGATTTCCCCATGACTGGTGCACACCAATCTAAGTTTGTAATCTCAAACTTGTCTGCTTTTCAACAACTTTTGCTGTTTGGAGCTTCCAAATGTAGTTTGGAGAAGTTTGGGCCTTGATGTGCTTGATTTCTTGCTAAGGAATTTCTATGTGGTCGATGATCAATCTAGCAATCTCATTATCTTTCCAGCAATGCTTATCTTGTTGACGTCTACCACCTGCTTGAGTTACCTTTCTGTTTATGTTTTATAGAGTCACTATAAACATGAGCATAAGCGTTATTTTATCTTTTCAAGGGCTTATTTGTAGCAAGCTTAATGCTTAATAAGTTTTAATTCTAGGCAGAGTGCTATTTTAAATTTGCAAAAACTATATTATAGTACATGTACATTAATATCTTCATTGCATCCTAGGGGTAGTGTCTAGATTTCATTATATTATCTGATTATATTATTTTTTTAATTATTAGAAGTTTGGTACTAATATAAATAGGGCTTAGTGTTTTTGTATCAAAATAGGGCTTAGTGCTTTGAACTTTGCATCACATCTTACTACTGTGTTTCAATTTAATATCTTAATTCTTCGAGTCTCTGTACTCTGCTTTCCCCTTTATCCTAAGCCCTTTAATCTGAAACTGTTATAGGATTATGGCATTCTTTATATTATTTTAGATGTGTAGAATTTGGATCTGGATCCTCTGCTGCGCTTGCATGAGAATGGCGTTAGCCAGCAAGGCGTCAGATTTAGAGAGAGAGCACAGCTCTCTCTAGATCTGGCGGTCCTCGTTCTTATAACACCATTCTGCACGCAGAGAGATCCATGTAGTAAATTCGGTTTCTTAAATCATCCAGGTTAAAATATTCAGTGTAATGCATCTTTGATAGCTCTTGATGCATCTTCGGTTTCTTAAATGATCCTTGTGCTTCAGTATACCGTTTTCTAAGTTATTTTATGGTGGTCTTTTCAATTTCAACATCTTCTTTTGGTTCCATGCAGTGTTCTTAATGTTCACAAGGTTGTGAAGGCCAGAAATGGAAGTATGCCACTTGCATTGGCTATGGTAAACCCTTTTCCTATTGGAATCCCCCTCCATAATAATCCTCTTGCTTTATTGATGTGTTCTTTTTGGGCAGCTTTATCCATTTTTGTCCTTGTCGGAGGAGTGCTTGTGTGGTATTACTCAACTCAAGCTGCATCGTTTTGTTTCCAGTTTTGTTTACATCATATGCACATTCCATTATTCTTTTGTATATATAAAGCTTACTTGGGTGATTTTTGCAGGGATTATTTGTCACCATCTGATATCATAGCCAACTATCCACATTTAGTTGTTATGGGAACAGGACTTACTTTCGGATATCTTGTGGTAAGATACCGTCTTAAATTTGAAAAACTGTTGTTTAAGGCTTCATTTTTCTTTTCTCCTTTTTATTGCAAACTGCCTTTTATATTTCATTATCTTTGGTGCTTGTTTTAGCTGTTACCATTCATTAGTGTCACTTTCTTGGCTCTATGGAAAATGAATATTTTGAATAAAGTTAGATGTCTTTCTAAATGTTATAACTGTTTAATATAGTTTATGGGTTTATTGATTATGTGCAATCTGGTTTTGAGAAGCCACTTTTTTTTGTATTATCAATAATTATGTTGTCTTTCAAAATCATTAAATTATTCTTTTCATGTTTTTGAGTATATCATTGAACCTCTTTTAAATGGAAGCGCCAACCACACCAATGGTACCGTACCTAAGTTTTATCCATTTTGAAATTATTATTGTATCCTCAGTCTTGTTATTTAAGAGGATAGGTATTCATTCTAATATCTGGTATTGACAATTTGACATGTTATTTGGTTCAGTCAGTAGAATGCTAATTTTGGTGCTTTTAATATCTATTTTCTTTTTAAAAAGTATTGGACAATAAAATTTTCAAAACACTTTTTCACTGAAACGATTACTAACATTATGCATAAATTAATTCTTAGAATGCTTATCACAATGAGATTTCTGCTACATTTTGTGTCAAATTGAGGATCTGTCCTCAGATGGCAATATATGCTTTAGGACTTACATAAGGTCCCATGTAATGGAAAATTTTGCTTTCGCCACTTGGTATAGCTAAAATTGACATCCACATGAAGTTATCAAATCAAGCTTTTCTAAAAGTAAACTAAATATGTGAAATAAATAATGTAAACTGTATTTTACTATAAACTTTGCGTCAGTAATTTCGTTAGTAAATTCACCAACCTCTGTAATTTGAAATGAAAATTCTCTGCTTGCCACTATGCTTGTGGTAGGTTCTGTTCGTCTTAGTGGTTTCTTGGCAAGCAAGCATAATCCTAAAATTATGTATCTCACATTCAGCTTCCTTATGTAGTCAATAATTCCTCATATAATAACTTCTACTAAGGGAAGCATACTTTTGCAGGGAAGGATGATTTTGGCCCACTTATGTGATGAACCGAAGGGCTTAAAAACTGGAATGTGCATGGTATTGAGCTGTTTTTTTTCCGATGTTGCTTTGTCAAAACTAATTTAAGATGCATTATTTTTTCATATTTGGCGGGAGAACCAAATATAGTAATCTGGAAGTGTCATCATTGGGTAACAAAGAAGCATGTAATGCGTCATGCGCATAACCCCAAAGGGAGAGCCCATTCTAAAAGACTAGTCCATTAGGTGGGGGAACCCCTAGGCTTATAGGTGAGACTCCCCGATGTGGGACTCATAACAATTCAAGAGCTAACGTCCTTGGCAGCTTTCACACCACACACTTCACTCAACTTTATCGTTGGTTAGAACCTTTCATCAGTTAGAACTCTCTGTGGGTAGCCCTTTTTTGAGAAGTCAGCCTCTCATTGAAAGCACCAATGTTACGAAAATAATCCCAAAGTGAGAGCCCATTCCAAAGGGCTAGTCCATTTGTTGAAAGAACCCTTAGGCTTATAAGCTCCACTTCTTAGGTGAGCCCCACTTATAAACGATCTCATGTTACAAGAAAAAGCTTTGGTACTTTTGATCTTGTATGAGTATCCACTACAGTAGTGCATCTTTACTTGTATAATAATAGCTACATCATTATTTAGATTCATCATTCCTAACGAATCCAGAAAAGATGGAATGGCAAAGAACATGTTAGCTCAATGAAGACACTTCGATTAATCTAGCGAATTACATTCAAGTGATTTATTATTTAAAAGTTTATTACACAGATTATTGATGTAAGCATTATTTATCTTTTACAGTCTCTCCTGTATCTCCCATTTGCCATTGCTAACGCACTTGCATCAAGGCTAAATGATGGGTACGTGGCATGATTTTGTATTCTTAACTCTGTTGATAGATGTTGTTTGTGTGAATCTGTACTGTCACCTGTATTTTCTGATGGAAATCCATTGATGTACTTTTGGCAGGGTTCCTTTAGTAAATGAGAGACTAGTTCTTCTTGGTTACTGTGCATTTACAGGTACAGCTACTTTTTCTTTTTTTCCGGTTCTGCAAACAGACAATTTTAGAAGAGAAAGAAATAAGTTCAATAGAAAAAGGATAAATATACTCCCAGAGGAAACCAAAAAGACAATAACCTGAACAAATTAAAAAAAACTAGTGTTGAGATATCCTATAATTTATGACTAAGATTTGATATGATTTCGATTTGTACTTATGATTATAATATTATATCTTTAGGGATTTGAATTTGAATATTTGATGTATATTTATTAGGATTATTAGGGTTATCTCAGCAACTAGTATCTAGTCAAGGTTTGGCCGTACATGACTAGCAAAGAAACCCATCTAAAATAGCTATTAGCTGAGCTCTATAAATTGGCTAAACAGATCACCTTATCATATAAACAAGAGACAAAACAATTAATGATCCTTGAACATTTGTCATTCTTTGCCCACAATAAATCTAGTAGTAAGTATATAGCATTTTCTCAAAGACCCTTTTCCTCTTTCTTGCTCTCAACTTCTGCACTGGCAAATTCAACGAACATTTGAATGGATCGAACATTCATTAAGATTACCAAAAAGAGTTTACGCCACAATTAGCTACTATGCCCCAACGCTTCACTAATGTTTTTATTTGTAAATTACTTTTCTGTCCAATGTTGGATCCGATTTATGGGTTCCAGCCTTTATCTTTCTGCTTGTAATGTGAGGCAACTCATCTCACTTGGTAACTACTACTAACAACTGACTTCCAACTTAAGAAATTGAACACGCCACTGCTGTATTTTGGAGTTAAATTTGTTTTTGGCTTACCCTTGAGATGGAGTGAGTACATGTGTAATTTTCTATATTATCACTTTCTCTTGATGATTCTGTTTCTGCAAACACAGCGTCACTTTACTTGCATTTCGCAACGTCTGTCATCCATGAAATTACAAATGCTCTGGGAATATACTGTTTCAGGTAAATTATTAGCATTATAATTATTTACTTGTTGCAAAGTCTTGCATTTGTTACTCCCTTTGATTAATTCTGTTAGTGCATATAGAGAATTGATTTCCTGAGCTAGTATATGTGGATTATTTGGTTAAATTAGTACATAAAGATGTTTTTTTTGTTGTTGAACTGTACTTTCGAAAATTTAGGCCTGATAACTAGTCCTCTAGTATTGTATTTTTTTTTTTGTCTTTTTAGGAACAATTACTTTTGATTCTTACTGCCTTAACTTTTGTTTGATTGCAGGATAACTAGGAAGGAAGCTTGAGTCTACTCTAGATTTCATTTAGGTATGCCCTTTTCTTTCTAATTCATCACTTGTTTTGGACATGTTCTTTGTTTTCTAATCTTTCAATTTCAGTTTATAAGCAAACAATTAGTTTGAACATACAGTCTATCCCCTTTCCCTTTATGTTCCTGAGCCACTATCTTTTGTCATTTCAGCTTTGCAAATCAAGAGAACTACTGGCAAGCAAGGTTGTTAAACTCTAGTTTTAACTCATGGAATAACATGATTCCACGATTTCAGGTCTCCGATTCGAGTTAACTCACTCGTGGACACATTTCTGCGTATGCTCAAATTTGTTGTGATTCCACTCAGTTGAATTTGCGAGTCATCTCGTAAACTCGAGTAAACTCGGTCGAGTTCAACGGTGTTTTACTCGGCATAAGTATTTATGAACTTATATTTTTATAATTTAGTGTGATAATTTATGTAGTTTGATTCAAGTCTATGACACTTTATTACGTTGATTTGCTATTTGGTTATATTATGGAGTTGAAATTTTGAACTATTAGTGAATTGATGGTATTATGTAACTGTATATATATGTCATGCATATATTACTTTAAATATTAGATAAATTCGTAGGAGTTTAAGAGCTTATCAGTTTAGTTCACCTAAGCAACACCAGTTTTTGGCAATCTTGCTGACAAGGCTTTGGTCATTACTAATTTTGCTATTTGGAATTTATGCATTATTGATTCTTTGATAGACTAGGAAATCTGTTTGTGGAAACTCGACTGTTTCACCTCTATGAATATCCTTGTTATCTTGAATGTTAATTTAAAAAGGTCTGTATGTATTTTCATCATATTTTATAGGTTCCTATGTGGATCTGACATGGTTGTTTATGTACGGAGATTGAGTTCAAAATAAACCGAAATGAAGCTACAAGTAGAGAATATTAGAGCCGTAGCAGCTAAAATATGCTATTGATTTTGGTAGTGTTTTTTTGGTACAAGGTTCTGGTAATATTTTATTAATTACTTAAATTACTTAAAGTTAGTA
This sequence comes from Oxytropis ochrocephala, assembly GCA_020916435.1. Lineage (NCBI taxonomy): Eukaryota > Viridiplantae > Streptophyta > Magnoliopsida > Fabales > Fabaceae > Oxytropis > Oxytropis ochrocephala. Next base: position 46,640,480 of record CM037092.1, on the reverse strand, counting down.
TTAAATGAATTTTTTATTTATAATAAATATTTTTGTCATTAAATTGAAAATTCAACATCATATTAATTCCTTAGCCACCTTTGGTGTTTAGCCACCTTTGTTATTAAACAGTGTCATTTGTCTTCGTACTCATCATCAAAATGGTGTTGTTGAATGTATGTATAATCATATTGTTGATATGGGTCTCTCATTATTATCAAAAGACTACGTTCTCCTTATCCCAAGTATCACATACCTCTTACCACTTTGTTCAAAAGGTCACCAAAATTTTCATTTTTGAATGTTTTTGGTTGTTCTTGTTTCCCTATTTTGAGGCCCTATAATACTTACAAATTCAGTTTTCGAACTAGTGATTGTAAATTTCTTGTTTACTCTCCTTCTCACAATGGGTATAAGTTCTTGGATGCCAATGGTCGGTTATTTCTTTTTAATGATGTAATAATCTTTTGAATCCAAATTTCCCTTTAATAGTACACCTATTACAACTGGTCCCACCACACCTTCCTCGTTCACTCGATTCCCTTTAGGTATCCTTCCCATTACCCTACACTCAGGTATATACTCAGTTCCCACACCTCCACATACCTCACCTTCACCCCTAGCTCTATCGTTACTTGTGCTCCAAATACTTTTGAACCATCTTCTCCCATCGTACAAGCCACTCCATCTCCTATAGATCCTAATTTAAGCGTTAGTACTGTTACATCTGTTACTAACTTACGACCTTCACCCTCAACTACTGCTTCAATTTCTAATGAGTAGTCAACAGTTGCACCAAATTTTCACCGCATGAAAACTCGCTCTAAGAGTGGAATTGTGAAGTCTAAGATTTATCCCAGCCTCTTTCTCACTGTTGCTGAACCTTCTCTTCTATTGACTAGGTTTTATCTTCTCCTGAATGGAGGAAAGCTGTACAAGTAGAATTTGATGCATTAATGGCTAATCACACTTAGTCTCTTGTTCCATGACCTCTGGGCAAGTCTTTTGTTGGTACAAAATGGGTCTTTGAATTAAGGAAATCCAGGTGGATCCATTCATAAATACAAAGCTCAGGTGGTTGCTAAGGGTTTTCTCCAGAAATATGCTGGTGATTATTCAGAAACCTTTTCCCTAGTTGTCAAGCATGTTACAGTTAGAATAGTGCTTACTCTAGCTCTTACGTACAAATGGCCTATAAAACATCTAGATGTCAACAATGCCTTCTTGAATGGGTTTCTAACTGAGGAAGTTTACATGAAACAACCAACTGGTTTTGAGCAAAGTGATTCGAATCTTGTATCAAGGTTATTAATGGTCTCAAACAAGCCTCTTAGGCATGGTATGATAAGCTTACCCATACTTTGGTGCTAGCAAATGTGATCCTTCATTGATGGTTTACAATAAAAATGGTTGTTGCGTGTATCTCCTAATATATGTTGATGACATTATTATAATGGACTCTTCTCCTTCATTGGTCCAGGAATCATTACCCAACTTAGCTCAAACTTTTGCTCTTAAACGACTTGGTGATCTTGAATATTTGTTGGGCATTGAGGTTCGACATAAACACGGTGCTATGCTTCTCACTCAATCAAAGTATATAGGGGATTTGCTTCAACGAGCTCATATGGTCAAAGCCAAAGGTATTTCTACTCCTCTCCCTGCCAAACTCAAACTGTCCAAGTTTGGGTCTAATTATATGGATGATCCCTCACTTTATCGCTTTATTGTTGGTGCTCTTCAATATGGGACTATTATTAAACTTGAGATTGGTTATGCTGTGAATAAAGCTTGTCAGTTCATGTCTCAACTTTTGGATAGCCATTGGGCAACTGTGAAGAGGATTCTCCGCTATCTCAAAGGCACCATTGATTTGGGTTTGCTGGTCCAACCAGCGCAAACTCACTCCCCTATTGTTCTTTAGGCTTATCATGTTGCTGATTGGGCCTCAGATGTTGATTATAGGAGGTCCACTTCAGGTGACTGTCTTTTTCTTGAGCACAATTTTATTTCCTAGTTGTCCAAGAAATAAAGAATTGTTGCTAAGTCTAGTGTTGAGGCTGAGTATAGGAGTTTGACACTTGCTACCTCTGAGTATTATGGGTTCAGTCATTACCTCAAGAACTACGGGACTCCTTATCTCCTCCAGTTATATATTGCAACAATCAAAGTACTATTGCTCTTAGTCATAATTCTGTTTTGCATTCCCAGACTAAGCACATGGAGCTTGACGTTTTCTTTGTTTGAGAGAATGTACTCAACAAGTCTCTTATTGTTACTTATGTTCTTGCTGAAGCCCAAATTATTGACACTAAACCTTTGTCCAAGTTGCACTTCTGTGCACCGAGAGACAAACTCGTTGTCTATAACCTAAGTCAGCTCATACCCTGAATTTGTGGTGGAGTATTAGAGGTTTATCTATAGTAAAGTTATTGTATGTTGTGTACAATTACTATTTTACATTTAAGTATACAATTCATATTTTATGTCTTAAAGTGCTCCGTAAGTAATTTGTTGAAGGGCTAAACAAGTTATTTGTAAGTATAAAAGGAGTGGCGCTTTACACACAAATAGCAATCAAATGAAATATTCTATTCACTGAAACAGAGAAATATAAATGTCATGTTCTAGTTTTGTCATACCTTAAATAACACTAAAAAAGTTAAGAAGTGCATTATAAATTTAAAATTATTAGTATATATCATGTTTTATTAACACAAACTATTTATTTATTTATTTATTTATTTTCTTCTTAAGTATAATATCGTTTAAGAGTCTTATTGAACATATTGTCTATGCGCTCCACAGTTATAAGTTAGAACCTAAAACTACATTTTAATAATTTGTCAATAAAAATCCAAAAGTATAAAAAAGATGGTGAGTCAATAATTCGTATAAATCACAATTATTCGTATATTGTTATGCCATTGTAGATTGCAAATAATAGACAACCTAAGAGAAGAATGAAATTTAAATTGAACATTTTGCAACCCCTTTTTTATATATGGCTTCAAATGGCCTTCTCTAACCATCTTGGTAATCTTAGTGAAAGCTTCATCCCCATTCTAGTAAGGAAAACTGAATACAGCAGGTGGAGCAAGAACATGAAACATCCACTATTGATCAAAACCTGAAAGCAAAAACCACATATAGAGTGTTTCAATGTTTCAAGAAATAAGAGTAAACAGTTCAATCCTTCTTTTTTATGTCATAAAAGCTCTTCCAAATGCTCTTTAAAAGTCAAGTCAATAGAAAGACACTCTGATGAACATATTAACTTACCAAAATGCTAAATAGGATATATATGAGGTTCATTGAAGGAATCGAATTAACACCGGCGGCAGTGAGAATAAATGTAAGAGAAGCATGAATGTTAATGGTGATCTACAAGAGGAAGGAAGAAAAAAAAACATGTTAGTGATTTTTGGTATGAGATGAACCAAAAAATTGAGAGATGATAGCAGAATTTATTACCAGTTCTAGTATGTTTTCCCTTATCAAGAAAGATGAAATCAAGACAAAGCCAACAGCACCAACCGATCTTACCTGCAAACATTTTTATGGTTTGATTATGAAAAATTCGCGAACAAAAACCAGTAAAAACAATCACTTCAAATAGGTATAAGAAGCTTGAGGCTGAAGGCAACACATTACAATTGTGCACAAGAAAATTGACAGCTTCCAACTGGTTTCCAACCTGTTAAGATGCAAAAAAGAGACACGAAAGCAGTTACAATACTATTTAGGTTATTTGAACATAAATAGGTCAATTATTTGAATTTTCCATGCTTATAAGAAAATATTTCACAGTATTACGTCTTACAAAACATACGATATGTCTAAAGCGTATATTTAGAAGATATTTAGGTGAAGCGGGGACCTGAGCCCCTATGCTTTAACATGGGGACTTAGATATGGCCTAAGTAATCCTTATAAGGCTTAGACAATTTTCACCTTACAAGTCGGTTTTGTAGGAATGAGTTAGACTTAGACCTCTGTAGTTAATCGCGGCTGCCGTGGCCGCAATCGCGGTGGCGCGATGGTTTGGCGCCACACAATAAGTTGTTGCGGCGCGGATTAGGCTTGTGGGAGTAGCGTGTGATGCGGGTTTGACGCGGATCCAACACGGAGAAGCAGAAACAGTAAATTCTGCTTGAAAGTCTAAGTTGCACTTTCTTATTAACAAAGAAAGTCATAAATACCCTCGCTTTTTTAACTGTACATATATTTTAAAATCTTTTGTTTTTCACCATGGGTTAATTTACTTTTACCCACAGACTCTTCTTCTTCCCTTTACCCACAAACTCTTCTTCTTCCCTGAGACACGACTGAAACGCAAGCAACAACAGTAAAACAGAGCAGACAAAAAAAACAGTAAAACAGAGCAGATCACATCCCTCTTCTTTCCTTTTTCTCTCTTCATCTCCCTACTTACGTCTCTGTAAAAACTTGTCCCTCTATTTTCAACTGCAAAAAGTCGTCCCTCTGATTTTATTCCCACAGTTTTTACAGAGTATTCCTCTCTGTTTTCTCAACACCTCAGTGATAATTTATGAATGTGTGTTTAATTTTAAGTGTTCCTTCATTCTTTAGCCTTTATATGTGTATGGTATAAAGTATGTGTATTGTTTAACTGGACTTCGGCGTGGCGGTCATGCAGGTACCGCTACACATAATAAGCGTTTACGGGTTGGCGCTATTTGCTATTAACTCTTTGTTAAGATATGTTGTAAATAGTAGTTTTATATGTATCGAGCCTAGGCAGTTAGGTTTACTCTATTTAAACTCATTAGTGCTTGTACTCATGGCGCACAATATCTGATTAATAAAAGCGAGAACTACAGTTTGCTCTGTAGTCATAGAGCGTAAACGCAGTTGGCGAAGCTGCGTTATCAATGTCTTGTTTAGTCATTTCAACATGGTATCGAGCCTACGATCAATAGGTCTTAGAAAAACCTAGTCGTCTTGTCCTAAAGTCACGTGACCCACTTGTTTTGAGCAAAGTCCATCTTCCACGTGCGATCTTGCTACCACACCACCACCATCAGCCTCGCCATCAAAGCGGCGTGAAAAACATAGCGAGGAGGCGGCGCGTGGCCTACAGCGCCGGAAGGTGGCCGGAATGGTGGCAGCGCGAGGGCGGCCAGCGAAATTTTAAGGGGTTGGTCGAATGCATCCGAAATGTGGTTTAAGGGGCAAAATCTTTGAGATCACCTTACCAAGAATTCTTGAGATATTAATAAAGATCTGCGTCAAGGCGGGAACAAGCGGTATCAATTAGTCTCTATACGTGGCAAGCTATTGAACCTCTCTGTTGGTCCACTTATCGCTCATACACCACTTGTTATGATATTTGGCGAAGGCTAGAACGTGTATTCTAATGATATTCGAGCGCCTTTATGGTGTTATTCATAGTTTAGCCACCGCTGAATGATGAGAAGACAACATCATGACATATGCAAACAAAACTCGATCCAAGCGTAAGCGAGTTCAAGCTCTGAGGCCAAACCAACGACTCAAAGAAAATGCTCGCAAAACTAGACAATGTTTGCATGATCTATGTCCTTCATCAAAAGTATGAGTCACTTGGAGCAACATTCTTTCTGCATCGATATTCCTCCACGAGAGGATCTTATCGGGCGTCTTATATGCCTTCCTAGTCTAGAAGGATCACGGAAGCAATGGATCTCAAACTAACATAGAATCATCTACTCTTGTTTCAAACTTTGCGGTCGTGGGGGTGGTCGAGGAGGTCGTGTTGGAGGGCGCCCTCGGTGCACTTATTGTAAGAGACTTGGTCATCACGAAGACAAATGCTATTCCGCTTCATGGCTTTCTGAGAAACGATAAATGTGACTCGAGTTAATGATTACGAGCGAGCTTGATAAACAAAATGTTGTTTACGATGAGAAGTATAAGGCATTCTGCGGTATAAGACTTCCCGAGCTTCTTCGCCGACCAGATTGCTCGTTACGGTAATTCTACGATCTGTTTCTCTCGATCATCACTGTTGACTCTGGATTATGGACACTTGGAGTTTCCGGTGTGTGTGTTGGTAATCCATCTCTTTTATCAAAATATCGACCTAACACCCCACATTATATTCTTTGTTGCTTGAAGCGGATCAAAAGTTAAAACTAGTGGCATTGGTGAAGCCAACTCCTCTTCCATCATTACCTCTTGACAATGTTCTTCTTGTACCCAATTGTCCATTTAATTTAATTTCAGTTAGTCGTCTGACTCTACGTCTTAAATGTTCTGTACGTTTTGATGATTATTTTGTTATACGGAATTTGGAGTATCACGGCGGACGATTGAGTGCAGGATATGAGTCACATGGACTTTACTACCTCGATCTACCCGACCTTCATCTACACTTGCCTCCACTTCTAGTCACGAGTCTCAAGTCTTCTTCATTGTCGGTTAGGTCATCCAGTCTCGAAAGTTCAAAGCTATGGTTCCTCATTTGTCTCACCTGCAGTCATTAGATTGTGAGTCTTGTCAGCTTGGGAAACATGTTACGTGGATCTACCTACTTAAGGATAGATCGAACTTCTTGGTGTTTTTCAAAATTTCTTCAAGAGAAATCAAAAATCAATTTGGTTGTTATTTCGTACTTTCTGCAGCGATGACAATGCAAAAGAGTATTTTTGCATCATTTAATTTTTATGGTTGAAAATGGTGTCATACATCAATCATCTTGTCCCATACCCCACACAAAATGGTATTGCGAGCGTAGAACTAGTCATATAATTGAAGCAACCGCGCACTTTGCTTATTCATGCTAATGTTCCTTTGAAGTTTTGGGGATCTTTGTCCTCCTTTGCGGGGCAACTTGATTAATAGAATGCCATCCTCTGCTATCAAAAATAGGGTTCCTCATTCCATATTGTTCTCAAAGCGAACCGCTTGTTAAGTATCTCTCCTCGAGTCTTTGGATCGACTTGTTTTATTCATGATCATACTCCGAGGACTTGATAAGTTGTGCGCTCGTGCGATTAAGTGTGTCTTCCTTGGTTATTCAAAAGTTCAAAAAGTGTATCGATGCTCTTTGTCCTCCACCACGCATCAGCTTACATATATCTGCGATGTCACCTTTGAAGATGCACCATTCTTTGCATCTCCCGTTGAGTCAGTGCATCTCTCCGATTATCACTATTCTGATCTTGTCGGTAGTTCCATTTACACCCGTCATTAATCGGATAGATCACCGCTTCTCCTACGGAACCTCCTAGTCCTCCTGGTCCTCCTCCGCACAAACTTATCGTGTCGTGCTCGTCTCCTCTGTCGAGTCACCTCCTCTGAAAGATCCTGGTGACTCGTCTCACCTTGAGATTTCTCTCTACTCTCGGATCGCCTCACAGAGTCGGGCGACCCTCCTCTGTTGCCTGCGTAAAGGTACGTTCCACTCGTAACCTCATCCTATTTATAATTTCCTCGATTATCACGGCTTATCACCTTCACATTATACATTTGTATGCTGCTATTTCTTATCACCATTCCTAAATCCACGCGAGAAGCTCTTTCTCATTCGGGTTGGCGGCGAGCTATGATTGATGAGATAGCGACCTTAGACTCTAACCGGACATGGACTCTTGTGCCACTCCTCTGGTAAATCTATTGTTGGGTGGCATTGGGTTTATCTTGTCAAAGTTGGTCAGACGGAGGTATTGATCGTCAAAGCCCTTCTCGTGGCTAAGAGGCTATACTCGAGTTTTTAGTCTTGATTACGGTGATACTTTTCACCGGTGGCTAAAATAGCTTATGTTCGTCTATTCCTTTCTATGGTTTGAATGTGACATTGGCCATTGTATCAACTTGACATCAAGAATGCTTTTCTCCACGGAAATCTAGAAGAAGAACTTTATCTGAAGCGACCACACAGTTTCGTTGCTCGGGAGTGTCGTGGGTATGTGCATGCGACTTCACAAAGCTTTGTATGGTCTTAAACAATCCCCTCGAGCATGGTTTGGGAGATTCAGCAATGTCATTCAAGACTATGGCATGATTCGGAGTGAAGCTGATCACTCGGTTTTTTATAAGTTATCTCACAAATGTATTTATCTGGTTGTCTATGTCGATGATATTGTCATTACAGGTGATGATCATGATGGGATTGCAGGACTTAAACAACATCTAGTCCATCACTTTCAGGTCAAAGCTCTTGGGAAGTTACAATACTTTCTTGGCATTGAGGTAGCTCATTCTAAGGCAGGGATTGCTATTTCTCAGAGAAAGTATGCTTTGGATATCTTAGAAGAAATCGGCATGCTAGATTGCAAGCCAATTGACTCTCCTATGGATCCTAATGTCAAGATTCTCTGGGATCGGGAGTCCTTTTCGGATCAGGGAAGGTATAGGAGGCTAGTTGGGAAGTTGGATTACTTGACCATGGCGAGGCGGATATTTCATCTGTTGTTAGTGTGGTGAGTCGATTCCTAAATTCCCGCTTGTGTGATCATTGGGATCTGCAGTGGTTAGAATCTGAGGAACATCAAAGGAGCTCTGGAAAGGACTTGTTTACGGATAAAGGTGATTCAAATGTTGTTGCTTACAGAGATCTTGATTGGTTTGGTTGTCCACTTTGATAGAAGATCCACATCTGGGTATTATGTTCTTATTGATGGAAATCTAATTTCATAGAAAAGTAAAAAGCAAAATGTTGTTGCGGATCTAGCGGCGAAATTTGAATATCGGGCTATGACACTTACCACTCGAGGAGCTCACATGGTGAAACATCTTCAAGAGTTGCGCTTTTGTAAAATAGGCCTTATGAGTCTCATTTGTGATAATCAAGCGACCACATATTGCGTCCAATCCGATCTTTCATGAAGCGAACCAAACACATTGAAATTGATTGTCATTTTGTTAGTGAGAAGATTGTGTCCGGTGACATTGCTACTTCATTTGTTGGTTCTAATGATCAATTGGCGAGACATCTTCACAAAAGCTCTTGGGGACCAAGGATAACATACATATGTGACAAAGCTGGATGCCTACAATCTATACGCTCCGGCTTGAGGGGAGTGTTAAGATATGTTGTAAATAGTAGTTTTATATGTATCGGGCCTAGGCAGTTAGGTTTACTCTATTTAAACTCATTAGTGTTTGTACTCATGACACACAATATCTGATTAATAAAAGCGAGAACTACAATTTGCTCTGTAGTCACGACGTAAACGCAGTTAGCGACTGCGTTATCAATGTCTTGTTTAGTCATTTCAACAACTACATAGAGTTAGACCACTGAAGTTAGATCTATCATGCATCAGTAGAGTGAGATGTGTCAATGCAATTAATGAATTATCCCATATTTGGATTATTTGATAAAACTAAACAATTCCAACATGTAGAAAAAACACGCTTCATTGTGTCTTACAAGCCGGTTTCGCAGGAATGAGTTAGATCCCATCACGCAATGCATCAAGGAGAGTGAGATGTGTCAATGCAATTAATGAACTATCACATATTAAGATAATTTGATAAAACTAAACAATTACATGTAAAAGTAAAATGGGAGAATGGGCTAGTACTTGGTAAAAGTAATCGCTTTACTTTCAACCAATTAGGTTAAAGGTGAACTTAATTCTATGAACTCAAAGCAACTTTGTAGTTGCTATAAATTCATAAGCTCTCCTGACTTAGCAACCAATTAATCTTCTCGATAGATTTCATTCTTTCATGCATATTATGTCTTCTAATTTCATTATTCCATTTGGATTCTATTATTTGTAGGTTTAGTGTCTCCTAAATGTTCTCCTCTAGCACTAAGTGACGGCCATTACAAATCTCCAGCTCCACCACCACCTTACCATCCACCCTCCTACCCTGAGTCTCAAATTCTAATTAATAAAAAGAATAAACCTCCACCAATTTTTGACTATTTTAAGTTGGCAGCCAACATTGAGTTCAACAATGTTGGCCATACTTCAGCCAATTTAAGATAGCCAAAAATTGGTGTAAATTTTCTTTTATTATTTAAGTGGAGACTCAGTAGTGGAGAATGGATGTAAGTGATGATGAAGAAAATAGAGAAAAAATTGGTGGAGTTGGAGATTTGTAATGGTTGTCACTTAAGGTTAGAGGAGAACATTTAGGAGCCACTAAACCTACAAATAATAGAATCAAAATGGCCCATTTGTGAGAATGGAATAAAGAAATCAGAAGACATAATATGCATATAAGACTGAAATGTATATGGGAGATTAATTGGTTGAAATGCTAAGTCGGGAGAGCTTATGAATTTATAGCAACTACAAAAAGTTGCATTAACTTATATAAAGTAAAATAACCTTGAACCAAATACTAATCCATTCTCCGTTTTAGTTTTCTTCTTTTGTGCAAAATCTTGTTAAAGCTTCCTAAAGGCACACAGTGAAGCATGTTTTTCTATATGTTGCAATTGTTTAGTTATATCAAATAATCCAGATGTTATAATTCATTAATTGCATTGACACGTCTCACTCTGCTTGATGCATTGCATGATATTTAGGTCTAAGAAGTTTGAGGCTGAAGGTAACAACACATTACAATCGTGCACAAGAAAATCGATAGGTTGCAACAGGTTTCCAACCTGTCAAGATGCAAAAATAAGACAGGTTTCCATCCTACAATGAAAATACTTCAGTCTTACAACAAATACGATATGCCTAACGCATATTTAGAAGATATTTAGGAGAAGAAGGGACCTGAGCTCCTAAGATGGCTTCAGATTACCAGCTGCTTGGTCTGTTTAACTCAAATTCACTAATGTAGCAATGAGAGTATATCTGATCCAGTTTGTCTAATTTACTTCTATAATCCGATCGTTGTGCTACCGAATTCCATAATAGAATTTTGTGTAAAAGTGAGGTGAAGAAATTAGAAATCTATTTCACGTTAACTTGAATTGAAAATTGAATATCATGATTAATGATTAACTGCATTATTCAACAAGGACAATACTTTTAATTCAAGGAATTTCATTATAAAGTACTGCAAAGTTAACTTTAAAAGAACATAAATCAGTGAACAACGTACCTCCACAAGGTACCCATTGTATAACCAACAATACCATGCTTAAGCTGCATGAAAGAAATATTTACAAATCAAGTAATCTATACGCGTTTTTGCTACAGTACACAAACTACAAATAAATATTTATCAAAAAAGAAAACTGAAGCCAGCCAAATGTTTATTCCAAGATTAAATTTCTCAACAATCATGACTGCAGTTCTTACAAAAATGGCCTTTGGGGTACGTGCATAAATTTAGCATGTCATTATAGTGTAAGTAAACTCTTCATTGACTATTACCATCTCTAGAGGAAGAAAATATCACCCAGGTGAAATAATTGGATACACATTTGATAAGTATCCTGCAACTAATTGGTACTCAACAGTTGTTCACATCAAATATAAACTAAACTAAACTAAACTGTCATTCTTTCATAAACAAAATTATTCAGGTGACAAAAATAAGAATAACCCCTCAATTTGTCTCTAAATAACACCTTTCTTACTTCATCTCTAAACTATATAAATATAATAACCCGTCCCTAACGTTTTGTGAAATCTGTTACATTAGTCCCTAAAAGAGACTACTTTTAAAACTTAAGAGACTAAATTGATGGATTTCACGAACTTTGGGAGCTGCTTATTATTTTCACATGCTTTAGGGATCAAGTAGGAGAGAGAGTGCTAGCTTAGGGACTCAATTGAGGATTTACGCTAAAAGGCAAATGTCACATAGCGACAAAGAAAACACAAAGCCAGAGTTGAGAATTGAGAAGCCTACTGACTAGCTCAGGAAGTGAATGAAGATAAAAGCAAGCTCACCAGATAGGTTAGAGCTTTAACTGGACCAGACAAAACAAACAAGAGTATAGCTGTTGCCACCTACAACATGAACATAACTGCAACAATAAAAATTCTGCTAATTCAAAAACTTTTCAACAATTATCCATTGCATTTTTTGAAGCAATTAGCAAGCCTAACCAGAGTTTTCCTTCCAGCATCAATGCCCCATCTCATAGAGGATATCACTATTGGCAATGAGAAGAAACAACTAAAGTAATTCTGCAACCAGAAAAATAAAAATTAAAAAGCCAAATAGTGAGGAAAAATATTGTAACAAATATCAATAATGTCAATTAAAACTTTTCTATCACTCAGAACAAACTCACCAATTCTCATCTTACCAAACTCACCAATTTTCATCCCATAAAAAAAGGGGGAAAAACCCCATTATTCTACTTGCTTAGCCAAACCATACCCACAAATAAAGATCCAATTTTTGTTGTAGCTAACTGATTTTCAACCGGAAAAAAAAAACAGACCCATCATTCTAGTTTCTTAGCCAAATCATACCCACAATTAAAGATCCAATTTTTGTAAAGCTAACTAATTTTCAACCCCCCCCAAAAAAAAAAAAAAACAGACCCATCATTCTAGTTTCTTAATCAAACCTATGTAAAATGAAAAAATTGAATTTTTATACTGAGATTAACAAACCTCAATGGCAAGAGAATTGCTCAAGAAGTAGACCAAACCAGTGAGTGCAGCAAACATGGAGCACTCAACCAATTGCAGTGTCTTCTGGTACACTGGACCATTTGGTGATAAGTCATTAAGTTCTGGCTTGTCTTCTTCTCCTTCATGTTCTTCATTGCTGCAAATTTGTATTCCAATTTTTGAAACCCTTTGAAGGGGAAATGAACGAGAGAACAGAGAAAATGTGGGTTTGAGTCTTAGAGGAAATTTTGGTGGTGGAGATGTTGAGGGGAATGGAAGAGAGAGAAATTTATGTTGGTGAGAGAAAGTGTGGAGTGGCTTCGCTTTGGTGGTAATGGAGATGAAGGAAGAACGTTGTTGATAAGTTTTCAGAGAAATCATGGATAAAACTTAAAGTGGTGGAGTTTGGTTTCAATGAGCAAAAAGTAAGTTCCAAATGAAAAAAAAAAATATGTTCGTTTTTGTAGGTCGTTTTTTTTTCTTTTTCTTTTATTAAAAATAAAATGAAATAACGAATTTTTTGGCTCATCTTCTTCCAGCCACTTGATTATTTGGTATCTGTGCATAAAGGGTGAAAAATAAGATCATTATACTTGAAATCATGATTTATATTTTTAAAATATTAACTATGGTTCATTGTATGGTTGATCGAGCCGGATCGAATTAGCGTGTGAACATTAAATTCGGACACCCCAAATGACATTTTTAACGAGTTCGACCAGCGTGGGCGCATTAGATCGAACTTGTGAAGGTCGAACCTAGTTGTTCTTGGTTTTTTTAATGTGCGTTTAAAACTACTCGAGCGATAAATTAGCAATTTGTAGCGATAACTTATTAGCGTTATTATGAATGTAACCATAAATTGAATACTCGATTATCGATCTTGATAAGTATAACTAAACTAAATACATATATATATATATATATATATATATATATATATATATATATATATATATATATATATATATATATATATATATATATATATACACACACACACATAAGTGCAATCAAGTAGAATACAATCAGTACAAAATAAAAAGTAAAGAATCATGAGAATACAATCAGATCCTTACTGAAACACAACTACTCTGCATTGCCTCTCCCACGGTGGGAGACATCCATAGGCGGGAGAGACACATTTAAACCTCCTCAGGCCCCTCTTGAATGGCTTTGCAATTGCCTTAAGCCTCTCCACTATCTTCTAGCCACGGGTCCCATGTGGAATCCCAACACCTTCCAGCATGTGCTCCAGCTCATCGTACAGGGCAAGGGTCTCAGGCATCGTCTATAAGACAGTAAAAAATACTTTAATAACAAAACAAAATTAAATAATGAATGATTTAAAAACATTGTAACACTAAAGTAAATGATCATACCTCTCTAAGCTCTGCAACGTCGAAGGGGTAGTTGTCTGGTGTTAGGTATGGGTGGGATACACTCCTAAAACACGCAATGTAATCCTGAACAATGGCTAGCTCGGGCTGCTGAGCATCAAAATGAAGATCAGTCTGAGATGATGTAGAAGGCCTAGAAGTGGGTGGGCGAGCCTGAGAAGTGGATAGGTGAGCATGAGATGGCCCATCCAATTGAGCACCATCAGTATCTATATAATCTGTTGCACCATCAGTGTCTATATCATCATACTCCAATGCTGCATCCGCTGCAGTGTCAAGCTCAATCTGTTTCCCGCGTCCACGTCGTCCACGACCATGTTGAATCCTAAGAGTCCTTCCTTGGCGCACGGAGGCAGTGGGGCATATCCTCTCGACGTCCTGCTGCCTCTGGCCCTCAAGCTACCTCTCGACCTCGGGCTGTGGCTCGCCAGAAGTCCCACGCCACATCTCTCGGGCTGAATCTCGCTAGAATTTCCACCTCCTCTGGTGTTAGCCATAGTGAAAAGAAAAAATTTGAATTGTTAGAAATCAGTTAAACTCAACATCTCAGCAACATAGAATTAGAAAAGAGTCACTGAATCAGCATCCAGCAACAATCAGGGGGTTCGGCTCTGCGAAATGCCAACCGAATCGAAGAACGCTTGTCCGAACCACCCTTAACAGGTTCAAAGCATGTTTGTCCGGACCACCCAAAAGCAGTCACATATATAAGGGCTTCGGTGCACGCCTGATCGTTCCGGATCGGCCTCTGCTAGGCCAAACCACCCAAAACAACGGAAAAAAATAAAAAACACGAAGAAGAAGATGAAGAAGCATACCTAGATGTCAATGGAAGGAAATGTCGTTGATTGTTGATGGAAAACGAACAAAAATGATGGATTGAAGTTGAGGGGGTGTGGGTTCGGTTGTAGGGTAGTTTTTAGGGAGAATGAGAATGTGAGGGGGTGTGTGGGGGTGAGAGGGAGTAGATAAGGGAAATGAAAGATTTCAAATTGGGGGTATTTTGAGAATAATAGGTGGTTTAGGGTGTCTAGTGATTAGAGGGGGGTGGGGGGGGGGGGGGGGGGTTGGAAGAAGTATTGCTCTTTTTTTATCAAGTGATATGCTTTTCCCACTCTGCCTCCTACTCAAAACACACCCCATAACCATGGGAAAAGACCAAAAGGCCATTGGCCAACACATCTTTTTTTTTTCAAAAAGGTTCACCGGTTTGGACACGGGCATTCGAACCAAATCGAACACAGTCATCCGAGTGTGTTAAATATTGACACACACCCTCTTGTATGAAATTGAAAAGGTTCAAATACCTCCAATCGAACAGGTGCGAATAGGCTTATTCGAACACCCTATTTATTCCGTTCGTATGTTGTTAACCGAACCAGTGTTAAAGGATCCTAAAATTTCGACGATTCAGATTCTACCAAAAGTTTTAATCAATGACTTACTATCAGTCAAATGTGTCAGATAAAGGAGTGGATGTCATTGCCTTGGAAAATATGCCAGAACGGATAGAATTTAAACGGCTCAGATTTGTGATCTAAAAATGAAATAAACGGCTCACATTTTACCATGCCTATTATAAATAGGGTTTCAGTTTTCACAACTTCCTCACAACTTCTTTCACCAAACCCTACTCTGCTTCTTCACAAATACAACCAACCTAAAATGGAATGGCAGTTGTGCCCAACCCAGTACTCAAGCGACAAATTTCTAACGACCCTTCATCACCGTGGAACTGTCACCACTGGGGAAGATGGTGTTGTGTTTCGTTGTCCTAACCATA
The DNA here is from genome assembly GCA_020916435.1 of Oxytropis ochrocephala. NCBI lineage: Eukaryota > Viridiplantae > Streptophyta > Magnoliopsida > Fabales > Fabaceae > Oxytropis > Oxytropis ochrocephala. The sequence continues at coordinate 46,624,827 of CM037092.1, read as the reverse complement.
TCTTCTATAAATTTGAATAGGGACATCACGTTACGCCCCCGTGAAAGAAAAGTGAGAGGAAGATTCGTCCCGGAGGAGAGTGGCGTAAAGGCGTGGAGCGTATCGTTCACTGAAAGTACCACTTTGTGGAGATGGCCAGTGCATGCATTTATTCAATTATGGAGATCCGCAGCGACGACGACTTTCGCACAATGATAGAATCTCATGTTAACCTTCCAATGGGACGTAGTATCTTGGAGCTGTATGTGGACATAGTACGCACTCCGGAAGAGGTCATTTATCTTCTGGAACAGGGACTACCCAAATAATCGCTTGTTTTGTATTTCTTTGCTTATGGTTGTTTTTATCGTTTCATTATACATTATGTATGTATTCTTGTAATGCTCATTTGAGTTGTTACTCGTTTTTAATGAAATGAAGTTTGCGCCAACTAATAAATAGACAACATCGAAAATACACATAAAATAAAACATTCACATCAATATCCATACAAATAGAGAATGATCCAAAGAACTAGAAAATATCCCATACATCCAAAGTAATATCCCATACAAATAGAGAAGGTCCTACTGTGTGTTGCGGACCCTCCTACCATACACGTTACCAAACCTCCTCCTAAGTCTACGGAAAGGGTTTAGTAGCCTCTTGATGCGGTCAAATACGCTCATTGTTGCCTCTAGGACATTGTAATTCATGGTTCCCTCCATCTCATCAACCAAATCTAGCAACTCCGGTACCATCTGTCAAAGAAATAACATAACATAACTATTAAAACAAGTAGATGTTTAATAAACTAATAAAGAGAAATAATATGAAAAAGGCGCACCTCACTAGTATCGAGCTCATCCTCAAGGCGTACATAAAGCTCAGGTGAGAGAAAGGGATGTGAGACCCTGGCAAACCAATCAAAGTAGCCTGGCACAATGTTTGAGGAATACGGTCTACAAGAAGGCCCCCGCTCCACCAAATGCAGCTCAAAGTGTGCCCACATCTCATCCACTGCTTGCTCTACAGGAGTGCAGACGGCCCGAGTAGAAGGTTTGTGGGATGCCCTGTACCTGATCAAACTGTCTGAGGACGCGATCTGGAAAATGGGGCACCAAGCACCCACCACTACGTAAGAAGCCTCTAAACCTAGCCATCTCCTCAAATGGTCTATGCACCCTATGGGCTGTGTAGGGGTCCTAGGTGACCTCATCTCGATCTAGCCGGTCAAGAGCTAGTCTAACTGCCACACTGCCAAGGTCCCTCACACACACCCACCGCTTCACTCGTGGTAGTCTCTCATCATATGCAGGGTCCACCACCCAAGACCCAAAGTTCGCACCCTGGAAGTGCTCATAAATCCAACCCAGTAATGAACATATCATTGGTTGATTATTAATCCTAAAGTAACCCTAAAGCAAACAAAAAAATAGAATATATTTTATACCTGGAGTAAAGCAAGATGGCCAACAATCTTCTTGGTCTTCTTTCTGGTAGCATCCTTGAGCTGGTTGTTATACCCCAATTTTGTCCGAGTTCTTGTATCATTGTAATATTTTATTAAGTAGTGTATGTGCAAGTCTCATTGTGACAAATTGTAACATCCCAAATTCCCTTTAATTTGGTGATTTAGAGCAAATCTAGATTTTAGGGGTAGAATAGTAATTTTACCCAAGGACTAAGAAAATGTGGGACTATTTAATTATGAGTATTATTTAATTGACTAATTTATTTGAGGTTCTTGTTAGGACCAAATAGTAAATTAGAATAAATAAATAAAGGCTCATTGAGTGATAATATTCTACTAAATCTTGCCTTACATCCCACCTTACACCTCACTTGCTCATAACTAGAGCCGTCAAAATGAGCCCAACCCGACGGGCCGGCCCAACCCGCCCGACAAAATAAGTAGTTTGGGCCAAAAAAAATGAGTTATAAATAAAATTGGCGGCTCAAGGCCACCCTAAAAAAAATTACCGGCCGTCGTGGGCGGCCGTCATGGGCGGCCGTCATGGTTTGGGCTAACCCGTTGCGAAACAATTTAAAAAAGCGATTGTAATTACATTTTTTTGTGAACCACTTACTTTTTTATCTAACCCAGTATTGTTTTTAGGCCCAATTTACTTGCAGCGTTTTTAGTCGATCCAAATAGAAAGATTCAAAGATCCACTTGCTTGGCGGTTTCGGACCACACACAAAACAAACCCTAAAGCGCTTCACTTTCTCATTTCTCCTCCATCGCGGTTGCGAGATCCACTATGTCACGCCCTCCGCGTCCTCCACGTCCTCGCGCATCCTCCATCCCCAAAACCACGAGTACTTTCGTCTTTCATTAGATAGCTAAATGTTGTGGATCTTTTACTTCATTGAATTACGTTTTTGTTTTATGAGCGGTTTTGTTTTTGTAAAAATGATCACGAGTTTGAATACCCATTACGGTGTTAGTGTTAATATTGATGTTGGAGAGAACAACGACTTACGTGATGTTAGAGAATGATGATTTACAAGCATGTGTCAAAGAAGAGTATGAGCCACCAAAGAAGAAAGCTAAAGGTTATACCTCAAATGCTTGGAATCATTTTGAAAGACTTCTGTTCCTAAAGGTGGGACACCAAAGTGTAAATGCAAAGGTTGTGGGCGGGAGTACCGTTGTGCGACCGGGGAGAGTCTGACTCACTTAGCCGTCATATTGAAACTTGTGGAAAAATTCGAAACTTGAAAATGTTTTGTCAAGGAAACTTGATGATAAAGTTGTTCGTGACTTGATTGCACAAATGATTATATTGCATGACCTTCCATTTCAATGTGTTGAGTGGCGAGGTTTCAAGCATATTCACATTATATTTCTTTTGGTGAGGTAAATCTTTGTTTCAAGAAATACTACTCTCTTTGATGTGATGAAGGTCTACTTGCATGAGAAAGAAAAGTTGAAAAATCAATTAGCTAGGCATAATGGTAGATTGTGTTTTACCTCTGACTGTTGGACTTCTTGCACTACTCGTGGTTATATGACTTTAACTGTGCATTTTATTGATGAGGACATGTTAAGAGTTTGATGATTCAAGCATTTTGTGAAGCTGCTGCCCACCTTTTCTCTTTGGCTAATTACTAGTACTCTTTTTTTTTGGCATTACTTGCCCACCTTTTCAAGTAATCTTTTATTTTTATATATGTTGTTGCCTTGTTGGATTCTAGGTTGGGAAGTAAAATATATCTGTTTCTTTATGTTTTCAGTTGTGTGTAAAAAAAGTTTTCAATTGTGTGAAATGTGAAAAAATGAAAATTCTAATAAAATCAGTGTTTAATTAAAAAAAAGTGAATTGAAGAGCCCATGGGCCACTGACTGTTTGGCCCGCATGACCATATATAGAGTGATAACTGAGCCGAATTAAATATGGCCCGACTGCTTGAGCAAGAAATTGTCTTTGGCTTGAATGAAATTTGGCCCGAATAAGTGAGAGCACTTAGAATGTGACTCTACTCATAACCCACCCTAGTACCCTCACTTTCCTCTCACTTACTCCCTTTGTTCCATTTTTTATTAGGCTAAAAAAAGAAAAAAACACAAGAAAAGAAAAGGAAATGAGCGAAAGAAAAGAAAGGAAAGAAAGAGAGTGAGAGAGGCGAGCGAGAGAAAGAGAGAGAAAAAGAGAGCGGATATGGCTGGAAACATCAAGTAAATATTTTTTCTTCATATATTCTTTGTTACTGAGTAGTAAAACTCACTATGTTTGGTGTGATGTTTCGAGGTAACAAATAACATTGGATGGCTGAAGAGTATATCAGTTGCTCGTCGATAGTCAATGTAGAGTGTCAGTCACCGGATCACGATCAGAGTCCTAGCTTCAAAGGATCTTATTGTGGCCAAGCTAGTTATGTTAAGCTAGATTTTTGTTTTACATGTGTGAATCCTTCAAAACTTAAGTGTAATGCTAAATATTTGGAAGTTATGTCTTATGAAATTTTAGGGTGTCACACAAATGATTCTATGTACTCAAGTAAAAGATAAGTAGCTTGTGCATATCAACCATAATTAACATAAAGTTGAAATAAAGATGCATGATTTGATTCTCGGTCAATCATCCCACATGTCCTTTCCTTTTGACCCTCTTTGAGAAATTGAACAAGCAAGTGAAGCAAAGCACAAGAGCTTACAAAATAAGAACAAGAAGATGAAAATACCCAAAACTGCAGCTCTAATGAGAAGGCAATTTCTCTCTCCTCAGACCTTGTTTTGACGATCCGAACAGTGAAAGTGAAGATATATGTCTCACGAACTTGCTGTCAAAAAATAAAGACGATCCAACAGTTAACGAATCCGGAATCACACTTTTACGGTGACAGGTTTAAAAAAACGAAAATTACTTTCTATGAATGGGAATTACTTTCTCTATATTGTTTTAGTCCCACATCGCTTGGGAGAAACAAGAACTCTCTAACAGTTGGCTATAAAAGAGATTGAGAGGTGAAGACTATGCATAGGCCATTGGCGGGTTAAGTGATCTATTGGGTCAAGCCTTTGTGGCCCATATCACTGAAAGTCTGCCTTTGATTATTTTGTGCTTTTTGAGTCGGCTTTCCGGTTCTCAAAACAGTTTTTGCAAAGGCGGTTTGGGGTCAAAATGGATCAGATAGGAGTTCGTTTCGCGGTTGACCTGGTAAGACTGCTCGGTCCGGTTCGACATTCATCGTGTCCAGGTTAGTTTTGTATTGATTTTGTCTAATTTTTTTATGTACTTATTTATTTATCATTTATTTATAGTTTATTTATTTATGTATGTATATATCTATTCATATTTATTGATGTATATAGTTATTTATTTTTTAGCCTACACTTTATTAATTGTTAGTTTTGTCATATATTTTTTGCACAATTTAGTTTCTTTCTTCAAGAACCAAAATAGGGGATTAAGTCGATTGTACAATCAGGTTAGTCAGCTTTTTAGGGTCACGAATGAGCCGTACGACTTAGGTCCTAAAGTCCCTATATAAATTAAATAATTTCTATCCTAAATACCAATAGGGGACTAAGTCGGCCGTACGGCCGGGTTAGTCATCGTTTTAGGACGAATGAGCCGTACGGCTCAGTAATCTTGAAACCCTATACAAAATATAATAAATAACTAAACATTTTTTCCCAAAAATATGGGATTAAGGTAGTTGTACAAGCCCAGTTAATCATCGTTCTAGAAACGAATGGCGGGACGGCTCAAGAGTCCTAGATTACCTATTCTAAAATCAAACCAGCTCACACCAAACCATTTTTCAAAAACTTCACACATCATTTTTCAAAAAGAATGGGATTAAGTCAGTTGTACAACTCAGAGTCCTAAACCAACAAACTTTTTCAGGAAGAACTACGTAGCTTTGATTTCTCCATTGCATCTAGAGGTACGTAGGAGCAGGGGCCCACTCCTGTCAAGCACTAAAAACTAAAATTTTAATTAAGTCTTCTTTCCTTCAAAATTCAAAATAAAAGGGTAAAGTATATAAAATACAACTAACTAGACGATAACCTTCCTTAGGAAGGATGTCGTGGGGTGCTAATACCTTCCCTACGGATAAACGGCTCTCGAACCTTAATCTTGCCTTATCCAAACCCAAGGGGATTTCCGAATTTGCCCTTAAACTAAAATTTGGTGGCGGCTTCCTTTTCGAACTTCAAAGAATCCTCGCCTAGATTTTTTGGTCGCTACACAAGTCGTACAGATGGGCAAAGGCCATCCCCCCAGTAGTGATCTCTAGTGTCAACCAAATCAATCATCATACTAAGATACCAAAGCTTCACCTTGTTCCCTAACACTAGCAGCATGGTCCCACCGCCTGTCAGTTATGGTGTGGTTGTCGACCGTATCCCTCAACCAGGGCAGAGCAACAAACAACCCTCGCCCAAAAGTATGATGAGAGGCATCTTTGGGGGTGGCCCCCAAATACTCAATAAGCAGCCGCTCCCCCTCCCACCTACTGTACTCAAGCATGTCATAGAACTTTCCAGCTATGATGATGTGGAACAACTGGGATACATCATCAAGTGTGATGGTCATCTCACCAAAAGGCAGGTGGAATGATGATGTATCTGGCTGCCAATGCTCTATGAATGCGTTCAGCAGCCCCCTGTGTAATACCTAAAAACCTAGGCCGACCAGAGGGGCCAACCCAGAAGTATTAAGAGTATCTGAAATCCTAGCATGAACCACGATGCTAACAGGTCCGTGTGGAATCGGCTTTACCTTTTCACGAACCTGCATTGACAAATGGTATCCTAAGCCAATGTATTCAAAAAAAATAAGAAACAAAATTACAACAATCAATTATACAACAGTAACTTACCCGACCAACCTAGAATTCGTTCAGAATATGTGCCCCGAATGTGGGCAATCACAACCATCGATCAATCAACCGGGGGAGTGGGAATGTGGACCTAGGAGCAACCTCCTCACGAGGAGCGACCTCCTTCGATGTCGAGAAGATGAAGGAACATCGTGACGAGAAGATGAAGGATCGATCGGATCAAGCTGGCTGGATCTTTGAGCATCACGCTCAATGTCGTGGCCAATATCCTCAGCACTAATATTCTCAGTCGGGGCGAGGGCCTCATAGGAGGTTGCGAGGGAGTTACCTACCATCGAAGGCTCCACGAGAATGGCCGCCACAGTCGGTATATAACTAAAACAATAATTAACAGTATTAAAACAATTAGACTAAGACAATTTAATTAAAACAACCAATTAAACCCCCATCAAAGTAAAATACCATAAATCACAGAAAATTTACTGTCAAATGACAGTTCGAATAGCCCCATTCGAACAACCCCATTTGAACCTGATCGAACAGCCCCATTGGAACCGGCCAGTTTCACAAGTCAAAACACCCTACATTCGTATACACCCATTCGAATGCATCTGAATGCCCTTGTTCGAACGCCTTCATCTTCACCGGTTCGTATGCGGCAAACAGAGCTTTTGCGCAGAAAAAAATGTTAATGCAATACAAGGCGTGAGGCTTACCTTGAACAAAATGGAACGATTAGAGAGTGTGAGAGGAGGCGAACAAAACCTAGTAAGGAGTGAGAGTGCTAGTGGAGGAGAGGAGATGAGTGAGAGTTTGGAGGAGATGAGTGAGAGGGAGAGAGAGGGGCTAGGGTTCGGATGTGGGGTGAGTGAGAGGAGTGAGGGGAGTGTAGGGGTGTGAAGGGGTTAGGGGGAGTGTTTAATTTTTGGGTTTTTTAAATTGGGGGTAGTTTGGGGTTTTTAGGTTTTAAGGGGGTGTGTTTGAGTAGGAGGGGGAGTGGGGAAAGTAATGGTCATACAATAGAAGGAAAATGGGTGGCCTGCAGCAGACCAGCTCAACCCACTAGATAAACACCAAACAACTAAAATAGCAATAAAATGAAATAAACACGGTGTAAATAGTAATAAGCACTATTGGGCCTCAGAAAACTAGCCCAATTACATGACAAGTCCAGAGTACACTACTCCACCTAGGCCCACCAACGAAATAATTGAAGAGAGAAGTATAGACGCGTTCTTTCACGGAATAGGAAAAGAACCCCCCACTCATCAACGAAGCAGCGGGAGAAAGAACCCTAATTCGGCAAATTATTCTTACCCATCACAACGCATTAACTCCATCACAACTACCACACAAACTCAGTTATTCACCGATTCAGAGTTGATTAACGTTGCAAGCACCATTAGAGGTTGAAGCGTCCAATTCGAGGGAAGAACACGGTTCGCTGACAGCTTTGCAATCATGTCTGCCACCAACAACAAGAGTTTTGTTTTTTAAGATAAGCCCAACAACAAGAGTTGGTTGGTGATTTATTTTTATCTCATCTGAAGGTTTTAAGTTTGAGGTGAAGCTTGCGGTTGGTGGCGGATGTGCATGATAAATGGGAATGGAGTATCAATAATTCTAAATTTTTTTGTGTAAGGTCTTGCTATATTTTTATGATATCTTCGTTGCCCGGTACACAAATGTCAAGTGAGACCCTTGTTAATTTGGATGCAATTTAGCCTTTTTCTATACTTTTATGATATCAAATGTGGCTTTTTTTTTCTATTGGCATTTGTTTTTAGGCGAGTTGCCAACAAGGGATAATCTTGTAAAGAGATTGGTGGTGGTTGACAATATGCTTTGCCCGTTTTGTAATATTCATGAGGAATCTGTTCGCCATATTTGCTATCATTGTGATTTCTCTAAAACTATTTGGAAGCCTTATTACTTGGTTGGGTTGGATCAGGTTGAAGGATTAGAAAGAGTCAAATCATTTTAGGTTCTTTGTGACTTTGTCAAAGGCAATAGCAGTGATAAGTTTGCTTATTTGATTTGGACGACAACTATGTGAATTATTTGGAGGGAAAGAAATATTGTAGTCTTTGGTGGGATTTGGCTGACACACTACTTATAGTAAACAAAATCAAACATATTTCTTGGGGGTGGTTTATTGGAAAAACAGGTGGCTGACTCACGACTTATAAGTAAATCTTTACTTTTATTATGTTTCTTTTTTTTAGCACATTTATCCCATTAGTAGATAAAAGATGTCAAGGCTTAGACCCAACTTACGACGAGGTTCAAGGCCTCCTATTAGTGTTACTTCAGACCTATCGCAAAGTTTTCTTTTGGGCTATACTTTTTACAACCCCTCCCTACTTACTAGACATCTCCAAACCATGCGAAAAGGCGAAAATGTCATTAATGAAACACATGCGTCTTTTTTTTGGGATAAGGAAGTTTCAGAACTAAACTTTGAGCAAGCGGAAGTTTAGTTACGAAACTTCCTATCAGTGTCTAGTGAGTAGAGGAGGAGGGTTATGCGATATTGAATAGGTTATTGGGTTTTTGTACCCCACCATTTCCTTCTATACCCCCACAAAATTTGTTATTCCCAAAATGCCCCTATAAATTTCCCAAATTAAAATGGATTTATCTTTTAATTAGATGAATCTGTTATGTCATTTTACTGAAGGGCATTTTGGGAATAACAAAAATTGTGGGGTTACAAAAAATCCTTGGTTATTTGGACTTATGTTTAGCCGTATTTCTAGATTGGGCTTTGCCTTCCTTTTATTGGATCACACATTTGATCAAAGGGTTTTTTTTGTACCCCCACCCCTTCCCTATATACCCCCACCCAGTATGATATTCCCAAAATGCCCTTCAAAAAACCTGTTTTTTATCAAAGTAACACGAATCATATATATCTCTTTTGGGGCATATATACGATGGGCAATGTTTTGACATCGTATATATGTCCATTGTGCGTATATACGATTGATGCGTTTTAAGTCAATCGTATATACGCACAATGGACATATATCGATGATGTCAAAACATTACCCATCGTATATATGCCCCAAAAGAGATATATACGATGGGCTTATTTTTGGTTAACAGTTATGATTTTATTACCGGTTATAATTTGAAGTCTCGTGATATCACTGACGACATCAGACCCGAGAATCTTTCTACTCCAACATAGATAATTATGTGATGCAATCAGTCTCAACACCTCCTGAATGTCCGTTCTAGGACCCCTCTTTGTAGACCGGGTGTTTGTGGCTATAAACTTGGCGAAGAGTAGTCACATTCTCGGATCTAGCTTCTTGAAAGCGATAATAGTAGCTTTTGGTCCGACATCAAGATCCGCATGCTCGTTAACGGATCCTTTGCGCGCTTAGACGGGCGCCCAAATAAACAAGTACCAATGGAAGTTTTAAGCAACTCGTGCGTGTGTCTACCACATTTAACCCTCACTAACCAACCCCACGGCTAACAATGCAAGTAGCTTTCATTCTAAAAGGACAGCCTCTCCTTTTAGAACCGAAAACACTTGAATCATTAGTAAACCCGCCTTGCTTCTCACACCCAAAATCAATCTTATCTCGTCTCCCCCTCTTTCCAGCTGCTTTTTCTGATCTCACAATAACAACGACTACACGATACTTCTACCAACGACTTTGGCCACTCCTCCACGACTGGCGTGTAGAAAATATCTACAAAATATATAATTTACTAAGTACTTAAGTAATTTAATTCTATTTACCAAACTTAAGTAACAAAAATATCTGCGTATCCGTCGTGAGCGTCGGTGTAGTATCAATATCAACGAGAGCCAAGCGAGAGTCGGCATGTCTGCTGCTTTGTAAGCGGGTCAATATCTGTTTCAACAAAGCAGATAGCAACTCGAGGAAAAAGCGAAAAAATAACCCGATCGTATATACCTCCTCAACCTTGTATATACGATGGGTATTTTTTTCACATCGTATATACATGACCCAAATGTATATACGACTAGATCTTCAAGCCCACTCGTATATAACCTATATATGATGGGTAGTCAACGAAGCATTTAATAATGCAATCGTATATATGTCTTGAAGGACATATATACGATGAGTAGTCAACGAAGCATTAAATTATGCAATCGTATATACGTCTTGAAGGACATATATACGATGAGTACTTTTTCAGGTCAGCGTTAAATATTAAATGTGATTATACCTTCCATTGAGGTATATACGATGCGAGATATTGTGGGTCCCAGTCAGAGAGAAATAAATGAAGGTCAAAAAGTGAATTATGACAGGGGTAAAATTGGAATAACAATAATGGGTGGGGGTGGGAGGGGATGGGGTGGGGGTATAAAAAAACTTGCCCTTGATCAAAAAGCCATAAATCAAAAGTCAAAAATTAATACTATTATATCCATAAAAAAATATATATATTATGAGCAGAGTGGAAAGCTGAAAGCCGCGCCAACAACCTAGCATATATGAAAACAAAATCAAGGCCATATTAAATTTGGGGGGACAAATTGATAATCAGCATCAATTCTGGATCCTAAAAATTCTGGATAATCACACTTAATTCTGGATCCTACAAATTGATAATCACACTTAATTCTGGATCCTAAAAATTCTCTATAACAACCAAACAAAAATCAGAGCAAAGAAAGAATTTTTTTAGAAATCACCTAAAAGATTAGTAGTTTCACATTGAAACCCTAATCAGCTAAACACTGTATAAAATTCTAAGCAAGGGAAACAAGAGTTAATTAATCAGAAGAAGTGGAGGTAGTAAACAATCAAAAAGGAGTTTCAGAAACTTGGAAACCAGGTTGGTTTACTACTAATAAATAATAAATCTGAAATATAGGCAATACATGTTTTAAGTTCTTTTACTTGCTTAAATCTGTATGTAATTTTACAGTAGTTTGTTCATGTCTTAAGTGTAAATAATGATAAGTTGTAGGATATTGTTAATGAAAAATGATCAAAAATATATATTCTTGAAGGTTCGTAGCAGAAGCTGATTTGGTTGCTTCCAACAATTCTTTTTTTCTTGTTTTAACATAACACAAACGCTAATTATTTTTCACGTTCCTAATTTAAATCATTCTCTTTTTAAATTAATTTTTTATTCGCCTTTTGAAATTTGTATTAAATAGGGTCAATGTGTGGATATTTTAATCAAAATTGTGAGTCAATGTGCGGATAACTTTTTAATTTATTCTCTCTAGCTTTAGTAGTGATTCCAATACCAGTTCTACATCATGAATGCTTTTGAGCTTATGAATCTGGTTAAGCAAACTGTTGATTCCCTCAAAGACCAGACAAATGTAAGTGACTCTCTAATTGTCTCATCTCCTTGTTTCTAAGGCAATGAAGAATACTCTTCGTTAACAATTTAATTTTTATGACCAGAAATCTATCAAGGAATTGAAAAAGTTAGAAAATGCGAAAGATATTCCTAAGCATGCATCAGCTATGGTTGTAACAGAGGATAGTCTCACTACTAAAGTATTTCTCTTGTCACTACAAATTCTATTTCTCTTTTTATTTTTTTTAAAAAAATTTGGATGGGCAAAAGATATATATATATATATATGCGTAAAATATAGCGAGTTTCGCTATATAAATCAACCTATAATAAAGATATACTTTGAGTATGACTGTTCCCCTCCCCACAAAAAAAAATAATGTTTAACTTATATATGGGAATATTTTCTTTTTCATAGGGTGGGAAGAAAAGAGGACGAAAGCGAACAAACGAGTTTGTTGCACCAATTTCCACTACCTTCGAACTACTTAATATTTTCTCCCAAAATAATGTTGACATCGAGGCGGTATGTGGTATTGACTAGGTTTCCCTTTATGATCAATTCTCATTTTTCTTTTCTCCACATGCTCATTTTCAAGTCCATGTATATATAATGCCAAATTGATTTTTTGATGCTCATTTTTCTTTATATATGTCATGATGCATGCATTACAATAACATCAAAAGAAAATTGAGTGGAATAATGAATAGTTGTATTTAACGTTGTTGTGAAAATGTTTGTTTGTTTGTATTTGGAGCAGGATATGAGTTCAATAGCCAGTACATCAAAAAATCAGTTGACTAGTGATTCAATGGAATCGGAGAATGATGAATTTTTTGCAAATCTTGAAGAAATAGAAATGGAGATTAGTAAGAGAAGGAGTGGTCAAATGGAGGAGAATTATGAAAATCTAAGAGAATTACAAATTCTAGATAGGAAGATCATAGAAGAATGGTTTGATGGTCCTATAGAGATAGGAGAATAAGATGATGATGATGATGATGATGATGATGGTGATGATTACACTAAGTATGAAGATCTCAAAGTTGTTGATTACACTACAACATAGTTCAACATATTTTTTATGTGTGTGGGCATAAAGCTACGACTTTGATAGTCTTACATTTGCTCTAGTTTCTTTAAGTTGATGGAAACATTTTGGGTCTCTTAGGTTGATTTCTATATTTTACCAAAAAACTAATATTAAGAAACTATTTTTCATTTAAACAAAATGAATTTCATGATTTTTTTTAAAGTTGGACTGTTGTAGATAACATCAAGGAATGTTACGGAAGGTTGTTTGGGATCGCGTTGAAATTTTATCAACCTTTTGAATTGTCGAGCATTCTCTCAATCATACTCAGCTTCACTTTTTAGTTTTAGGGAGTCACATATATTTTGATTATGTATTATTTAGTTTGTGTTTAGGATTCTGTTCAATCTCTTTTGTATCAACCAACATCTTGTAATCCCACAAAAACCCCAAACCTTATATTGCAACATGAAGTGTCTTCTCAAGTTTGCATGTGTTGCTATAAGTAGTGAGAAGACTCTAAGAAGCTTTCCTAATAGATCACAAGGAGTGTATTAGGTGTGTAACAAGGTAGAGCCGTGTTAAGAAAACACCACAAGAACTGTTAGTTCGATTAGGTTCCTAGGAAAGAGAGGGGATCACAATGGGCACGCTTAAGTACCAAGTATTTGCTAGCCATAACTTTTCGCAAACAATACTGTTTTTCAAAAATTCAAGTCGAAGATATTACTGGGATGAGTCGCGGACTAGGTCGCTCACTTTAAAACGTTTCGTGGCACTGCTGAAAATTGTGCAAACAGACTATTAACCACGACGTCCCCAGGATAAAACAACCTAGTCGACACTGCAACGAAATTTCACTGCACCGTGAAAATTTGCTCTTAGAGGTACACCCTCAATATGGTTATGAAAACCACTCTTTAGAAAATAAGCTTGGAAATGCTTCAAGCTTTCTAGAGAAGAAGAAGAGAAGGTCTAGAGAAAAGAGTAAAGTTGGAAGTGCATCAACTTTTGGTGCGAGTAAGAAATGAGGTGAGGACTCCTTTTATAGGTGAGGATGAGGGAGGGATCCATTGGAAATTAAAGAGCCAACGTCTCTACTGAGGAAAAAAAACCGTTGCGAAATAAATACGAACAATTACATTTTTGACTTGGTCAATAGTCAAACGGTCAACCGAATTAAAAAAAATTAGTTTTCAGAAAAAAATATTATAATAATTTAATGACGTAATTTTTATTAATAATATCATAATATATATTAAAGAACTTTAAAAAAATTAAAACAGTACTAACTAATTTTAAGCGAGATTTTGAAAAAAAATCACGGATTATGAGGTGATATTCTTTCGCTAATTTTAAACAGGATTTTGAAAGAAGCACGCATTACGAGGTGATCAGCGAGATAATTTTTCCTCGTTATTTTTTAGCGATAGGTGATAGCGAGGAAATTTGGCCGTCGCTAATTCCCTCACTAATACTTTTTTTTTTTAGTGGATATGGTCGTACAATCCTAGGATCACTAGCTAGGATCAGTACATATGATCAGCGATCGAGAGAGCTTTATCAAAACTTTTTCAAAGTGAACTAAAAAAATTATCTAATCGTCGTGATCAAGGAAGTAAGAACAAGATTGCAAAAATATACAACTTCAATAGGAGAAGCAAAGTAAATAGTATTATTAGAAGATCCATAAAATAAAAACACATCATCACTTGCAATGCATAGCAGAACAAAGCGTATGATACTTGGACTACGATATTCAAAAATATCATGTAACTAATCCAGTCTTTGAGCTAGGCACTCTTTATTCAGCTAATCATCTGATGAACAAACCCTCTGAATACAAATCATCTGACGCTTTTTCTATCACATGCTGCTGCTTTCAAGTAGAGGAGACTTTGTTCTGAATCTCTCAAATTGGACGATTTAATTTGTTTCATTTCTTGTAGATAATGAAGGTAAGAGTACCTAGAATCACTATTAGAAAAGGGGAGATTTCGTACAAAATTTCAAACGGGTTTGGGATAGATTTCAAACGTTCTTCGCATGGAATTGGGACCGATATATAGTTTGTGACAGACTACTTTGCACAACCCGTTCGAAAAACACTTGTTTCAAATTCAAGATATCCGTCCCAAATTCTGTCCCAACCCATTTTCAACCGATTTCAAACGAATTTTCGACAGAATCCGTTCGAAATCCGTCTAAAATCTATGCAAAATCAGTCTGTTCAGAATCCGTCTCAAGTTTTTCTGAATTATAATATAAATTCAGATGAAACCTTTTCAGTTTGAAGTTTTCGTATGAAAATGCTACTTTTCGAGTAGTGAATCTTATTATTGTCATCAACATCATGAGTCTAGAGAACCTCATTCAAGGTGAACGTTACTGTCAAAGTGATTTTCAAGTAGAGAAGAAGCTACAATGTTGGAACATTAGTGATTCAATTTCTAACACCTTGTACTTCGTGTTCACATGTAGAGTTGGTGATTCAATTTCTAACACCTTGTACTTTGTGTTCTAATCCATGCAGAAAAATTTAAAGGATGGTCCAAAATTAGCTACATTTGTATTGAGATGAGATGATATGAATCTCAAGGAACACTAATTGTTTTTTTTAGATAGACAATTGTTAGTAGGGGTGGGGGAAATGTTAGTTTCTGAGATTTGAACTTGAGACCTCCTTGCACTCATTTTAGTGCACTTTTTTTTCGATATCTCTTGCATTTCCATGCATTGATTTTACTTAAGATAGAAACACTATTTGTTAATTAGAACCCATGACCCCATCTTACAACAAGCAACATATCACCGCTGAGCTGTGCTAGCATAATATTTTTTTAAATTAAGGAAGAGGGAGATTTTAATAAACAAAAGTGGAAAATGAAAAGAGACTAAACCCCTTGAGGAAAAGGGGGTAGTTCTTATTTTTCTTCTTGAAGTTGTTTTACATTAGAATGTTTTAACTAGAGACTTCATTCCTCCTTTTTGCATAAAAAAATAGATGAATCTCAAGAAGAAGGGTCATAATTATTTAAAAATACATAATTTCTAAATTGTAATAATTTATGATTTTTTTTTATGAAAGTAATAATCTATCTAATCTAATCTAATATCTATATATCTATTTATACAAACAAACCTCCTATGAAATTACCAATTTGGATATCTTATTAATAGGACACATTTATAATCTACGGGTAAAACAATTCATCTTTCTTCATTTTTCATTTTACTTTTCTCATAAACAATCAATCTTTCTCTTCACTTCACTTTAGTTTTTTTTGACTTAATTTCTACATTTATACAAACATTATTCTACTAAAATTACCTATAAAAATGTAAATAAGTCACACTAAAAAAAATTCACCTTAAAATTTAAATTTCTCTCTCCAAACTCTGTTTACAATCTTATTGAAAATCTACTATCACCTTTTATTGATAATCTACTATCTATCTTTTACTATCTACTATAATCTACTAATCAACTAAAATAATCAATTGAAACTACGAGATAACTGCATTGATATATAAAAAAACACGGGATAACTACACTAATATATAAAAAAACACGAGATTAATATTCAACAATGTTATTTGGACAAAAAAAATTTAGACAAAAATAGACAAAAACTAACTTACAATATCAATTAACTAAGTTTTTAGGTCATTAACCAAGTGATCAATTAACCAAGTTTTTAATCAAGCCTCGAAAACTGTGAAAAAGCAGGTTGGCTAATGGTCTAAAAAACTTGGTTAATTGGTGTTGTAAGTTGGTTTTTGTCTATTTTTGGCTGAAATTTTTGGCTACATAACATTATTGATTAACATATTTGTCATTGATAATTAATTTTTTTGAAGACTACTACTACTACTACTACTACAAACCTACTATCTAAAAAAAAGACTTAATGACTATTCAAATTATTAATTAATATTTAAAATAATTATTTCTTATTAATAAGCTACTATCTAACTTTTACTATCTATTATAATATACTAATCAACTAAAATAATCAATTGAAACTTTGAGATAATTGCACTAATATATAATAAAACATGTGATAACTGTAGTGATATATAAAAAACACGAAATTAATATTTGGCTTCGATAATCATAATTTTTGAAGACTACTATAAATCCACTATCTAAAAAACAAGAAGGCTTAATGACAATTTAAATTGACTAATATTTAAAACACACGTGACAAATATTTGTCACTAATACCTAAGAAATGACAAATAATTGTCACTGATATATAAAAACCAGAGATAAATATTTCTTATTGATAATTTATCTACTATTCATCGTTTACTATCTACAATAGTCTACTAATCAACTTAAATAATCAATTGAAACTACGAGATAACAACAATGATATATAAAAAAACACGGGATAACTGCACTAATATATAAAAACACAGAATTAATATTTGTCATTGATAATTCAAATTTGTGAGTACTACTACAAACCTACTATCTAAAAAACAAAAAGGTTTAACGACTATTTAAACTATTGCTTAATATTTAAAACAAATATTTATTACTGATCAATTGAAACTACGAGATAACTGGACTGCACTGATATATAAAAAACACGGGATAACTGCACTGATATATAAAAATACGAGATTATTATTTGTCATTGATAATTAAAAATGACATAATTGTCACTAATACCTAAAAAATGATTGCACTACGGGATAACTGCACTGACAATTTAAAACACACGTGACAAATATTTGTCACTAATACCTAAAAATGACAAATAAACACAGGATAAATATTTCTTATTGATAATCTACTATCTATCTTTTACTATCTACTATAATCTACTAATAAACTCAAATAATCAATTGAGACTATGAGATAATTTCGCTAATGCATAAAAAACACGGGATAACTTTACTGATATATAAAAAATACGGGGATAACTATAAACACGAGATAACTACACTAATATATAAAAAAACACGGGATATAAAAAGACACTACATTAATATATAAAAAAACATTGGATAAATGCGTATTGTTTTTAAATGATACTTTTACATTTTTAGATTTTAATATTTATCTTTTTTTAAATAAAAAAAACTCCTTTTTTTATCTACTTTAAGTTTGCATTTATTTTCACGGGATAATGTTCAGACTTTTTAAATAATGTCTAAGTTCAATTTCAAAAAGAACACGACGGCACCCCGTGCGTATGCACGGATATCTTACTAGTTTATGATCTATAGTGGACCTCTCATCCAAAAATATGTGGACTCTATCAGGTGAAGGGTCATTGCAAAAAAGGTCGGACGGAGGGTCACCGAAAAAGAAAACTATTCAAACTCTATTGGAAACCCTACCTAATTCTTACAATTTTTTTTTTCATTCTCAAGGATGGATTTAAATTCAAGATATTGGTTAAATTGAAAGAACCCGAACCATCTTATTGTTGCGTTCGTGTTGTAGTCGCAATATCAGTGCAAGTATACAAGTCGTACAAGTAATAAAGTGGATAAAAAGTAAGAGATCGTTCCCACGAGGATTGGTTTACTCTCAAAGTTCGAGTCTAAAAACACAAGTGAAACAAGTAACAAATCAGCACTAAAGTTGGTGTTAATATTAAGAACATAAATAAAACAAATAAATAAGAAGTTGTTTGTGAATATGGGTGATAATGAGTTGGATTGCTGCATGCAAGTAAATCCTTTCTAGTCAGACGTTATAACGTTTACACGTTATAACGTTTGAACGCTGTTGCAAAAGAGCTGTGCTTTTCAGTCACAAAACGTCAGAGCTTCAAGTACTAGAGGTCCTATGTCTAGGTTCTAAGTAGGCCCACTCCTGTATTTTAAGTACCCACAACAATGTCCTATGAACTATTATCCATTCTATGTCTAGACTTAGATAAAAATGCCTAAATGTCTTTAGTACACCTTTTCGTTCATATAAATCTTTGAGTTCTTTTCATAGACCATGTTTGTACCTATGAATCTACTTATTTCAAGTGGCCAGTCTCAAAACAAGTTTGGAAATATTATCATGCAAAGATTTAAAACATATAAGTGTCAATACTTCATAACATTTAACTAGAAATTCATTACATGCAAAACAACAACCCAACTACAAAATGTTTAGCTCATGCTGAGCATATTTACAGAAAGATAAGGAGTTAAAATCCAAATACCATACATAAAGGAAAAGATACTAAGCGCAAAAGATACACCTAAGTAACCTTCCTGCATGCACGCTGTAGAGACGTTACAACGTCTGAGCCTCACAGTAGTGGTTTGCGAAGAAAATAAAAATGTAGTTTGAGAAAAGTAAAATGAAGAAGTCTGTGTCCAGAACTTCTTTAAGACAACTTTCTCTGAAATGGAGTGGGAGTGTAAGCGTCTGTCTTGAGAGAGAGATGAGTCTTCAATATATAGCCAGCTGGGTCACGTGTTTGCTGATGTCATTTGCCCACCTACCAAGCACACTTGCATACGAATCGACATCATGCGGTGCTACAGTGCGTCATCCTCGCCAGCACAGAGGGAAGAGAAGATCTTCTGACTTTTTTAAATCTTTGACCATCATTGCTAGCGCGCCAAAACTGAGATCTTTCACTCTTGCTCTGCTGCCCTTCTACAGACGTGATTAGGGACGTGGCCACGTTCAGCTCTTTACTGCACAAACACAAGAAGAATCAAAATGCTCACAAAGGCACCAATTGGTGCCAAAATGCACAGAACTTATAATTTAGCCCCTAGCTAACTAAGAAACAATAAACTAACAGAAAACTAATTAAACTAATTAATATTGCTAGAGAACTTGCATGATTTATTTTTGAATAAGTATAAATAACTCATATAAATATGAGTTATCACACCCCCAAACTTAAATCTTTGTTTGTCCTCAAGCAATCAAGACAAAACAAAATTAACAGAAATGCATGAAATCAACTACACCAGCAGGTTGCATTCTACTCAACCATTTGATCAAAAATTATTCTCAAGGGGCTAATTCTCTACACACTCACGCACCAATGCACAATTACATTCTAGATTCATTACTGCCCAAAGTGAGTGTGTGATCTCTGCATTAATTCCATTTCTAGCTAGGTTCAGAAGCTATTTTAGCCTATGAAAGAGTGGTTTCCATTTGGTGAAAGCAAAACATCTTTCAAAACAAAGAGTAGACTAACATTTTCACATAAGACATGAGGGTTAATTTAAAGCATGACAAAGGGTCTTAATTGGGTGCTAGGACTAGATTAGTGCAACTATTTTTCTGACTCACACACGCAAATGACTACAACCCCCTCATTACTGAGCAACTTCCTTTGATTCTCTCCACTTGGAGTTCTTTTTTTATTTATTATTTATTTATTTATTTATGTGGAGTGCCCAGTATTTATTTCAGGGTATTGCAGCAAACACAAAGCACATGTGGATTTTCCACTTATTTACAACAACACACTCTTTTTGGTCTTTTTGGATTAGACGTTATAACGTTTATAGATGGGACGTTATAACGTTTGAAACACAGAACACAATACACAAACACACACGGCATACGTTATAACGTTACGGGTAGACGTTACAAAGTTGCACTCACACTACACATGCACTAACCATCCTACAGTCTTTGCACCCAACCTTAGTACAACCTGATATACCCCCAAACTTAGCTTCTACTGCTACTCTAAGTTTTTAATCAAGTTTTACAATCACCAAAGTCAACCAAAACTAGCTTCAGCATAAAATATTCCCAAGCTAACTAGATCTTTCCTTAAAACAGAGTTTGTGTGGAAGCAGCAATCAATTCCATTCATCTAATCATGCATCAGCTACTTACACACATTTATCACTAGATTTAGCCCAAAGAGAAATATTTTTAAAGACTAGCAGAGTAAGAATATAAGCTGATTTTGCATTTGATTTCATGCTTGCACAAAAAAAACAAAAAAAAAACTTAGGACATCAGGATTCTCCCCCCCACACTTAAAGTTGAGCAGTGTCCCCACTGCTCAATGATGAAAACTCATTTATTTATTTATTTTTATTATTATTTTTATATATATTGGGGGAGGAACAATCAAACAGAACACAAACAAACTACTAAAATTAAAACTAAAATTACTCTACTGAAAAATAAAGGGCTGAACTACTTGTTTAAAGTACCAGACCTGAGCCTTCCACTCTGCTTGGTTGGAATGCCTGCTTTTCCGGTCGCCTTTTTCTTTTCCTTCTTCTTTTTCTCTCCTCCTGCTTCTGTAGTTGTGGTGCTTGTTATTTCATCTGATCCTACTGTAACGCCCCAAAATTAATTAAGTGATTATTTAACTAATTTAATTAAGTAATATTTTAGTTGACCATATTAAAATAATAATAAGGTAATTAATTTAATCTAGGAGTGGGGTGTAGTAAATAAATGGTGAGTATTTTAGTTAAGTTGGGAGGATGTGTTTAAGTACCTAAGGGGTGTAAATAAGGGGCCCAAGCCCACTAATAGGCCCAAAGTCAAGACTTAACTAGGGGTAGGGTTTTCATTTCATTAGAACAAAGAAAAGAAAAAAAATAGAAGAGAGGGAAAGGGGAGGAGGCCGCGCAGCTGTTCATCAAAGGGGGAGGAAATTTCATCTTCTTGCTTGTGGTAAGTAGTATGGGGTACCAATCTTTCCCATTTTTCTTCCTCTATCCTTTAGTGTAAGTTTCATACATTAATCTTGTCTCATTTCCTCTTTTCCATGGATGGGTTTGAAGCTCAAGTGTAGGAGAAAAGCTATTAATTGGTGGTTCTTGGGTTGTTGGTGGAGGGGTTTCTTGGGTTGTTAAATTTTGAGGTATGGGGGCTCTCTTTCATAGTTAATAATCTATAAACCATGAAATCATAGGGATTAGGTGTTAGGAGTAATTATTTGGTTGATTTAATATGTGTTTTGAATGATTTACTTGAGTAATTGAATGAATAAGTGATTATATTGGTTGTTGTTTGGAGATTGAAATGTTATTGCATTGATTGTTGATATTAAGGTGTTATAACATGATTTTAATGAAGAATAATAGGTGGGATTAAAGTGATGGCTAGGTGTTTGGTGATTTGCTTGAATGAATATGATAATGTTTTACAAGATTGTATGGTGTGGTGTTTTACATGTGAATGTTGTTCTTGAGTGTTGGTGTTAAGGTGAGTTACATGAATTTAATACAATATGGTGTGTAATACGTGTTAATTAATATGGAGATGATTGGTTGTTAAATTGATATAATTGAATAGGAGGAATATTGGTACTTGTTAGGTGTTTGATAGATTGTTTGAATTAGAGTTGGGTAGGAGTGTGTATGATGTTGTTGAGAAATTAAGTTAGGTGTGCAGTGAATAGTGTTAGGGGCGCCAATATGCAGGGAATTTGGCGCCTGGGCTGCTGTTTTTCTTCGGTTTGAGTGTGTGCAGGGGAGGGGGCGCCAATTCCACAGGAATCTGGCGCCTGGTGCACTGTTTGTGCAGGTGGGTGATTGTGTTGGGCGTGAACAGTGTCAAGGGCGCCAAGTTTCGAAATCGGCGCTGTGTGTCTGAAGTGTGGTGGGTGGGGCGTGAATAGGTGTTAGGGCGCCAAGTTTGCGAGAAATCGGCGCTGTGTGTGCGCAGTGAAATGGAACAAATTATGGGTTGGGGTGTGGCGCGGTGGGCGCCAAATTGGCGAGCCCGGTCGCGCTGGTGCACTTGTTGTCTTGGCGTGTGTGCGTGGTGTGTTGTGCGGGCGCGCCAATTGGCTGCCTGTGCGCTGATTGCACTTTGTGTGTGCTAGAGTGTCTTTGGTGTGTTGCGCGGGGCGCCATTTGGCTGCCCAAAGTGCTTTAGTGGCGCTTGTGTCTAGGTGTGGGTTCAAAATAGTCCACAGGTGTTAAATTAATCCTTATGGTGTCAAAATAGTCCCTAGGTGTTAAATTAATCCTTATGGTGTCAAAATAGTCCCTAGGTGTTAAATTAATCCTTATGGTGTCAAAATAGTCCCTAGGTGTTAAATTAATCCTTATGGTGTCAAAATAGTCCCTAGGTGTCAAATTGGTCCTTGAGGTGTCAAATTAGTCCTTAGGTGTCAAAATGGTCCCTGGGTGTTGAAAGGGTCCGTAGGAGGTGATTTGGTCCCTAG
Source organism: Oxytropis ochrocephala (assembly GCA_020916435.1). NCBI lineage: Eukaryota > Viridiplantae > Streptophyta > Magnoliopsida > Fabales > Fabaceae > Oxytropis > Oxytropis ochrocephala. The sequence continues at coordinate 46,602,071 of CM037092.1, read as the reverse complement.
GTGTGGGTTTAGTCCCTGGTGTTGACTTTAGTCCGTGGAGTGGCTTTAGTCCTTTGGTGTAGAATTGTCCCTGGGTGTTCTTTTAGTCCCTATAAGAATTTCTATTTATGGTGTGGTGTATTATTGGCGAATAAATATTGGTGAGTTGGGGGTCTATGATCTTTCTTTGGTGTTGGTGAGCCCACAAGGCTATTGGTGAGCATGCTATTGCATTATTTGGGTGATTTGGTGTTTCTGGTGCATAGTCATGGTGTCGCATTATCATATGCATATTTTGGTGAATAGGCCTCGGCCTCTTAAATTATTGGTGAATGCCCTCAAGGCTATTTTGGTGATGGATCCACATGCATATGCCCGTGGAGTATTGGGTTGCATTTCATACATACATACATATTCTGGTGATTGACTGGGTGTTCATAAACTAATGGTGTATTGACTGGTGTGCCTTTATTTCTGGTGTAACTGTATTCCTGGTGTAACTGTGTATTTCTGGTGTATTTGAATTGACTGTATCTCTGGTGTGCCTATTCTACTGTGTTTCTTGTTTTATCTATTATTTCCTATGTATAGAGACTCACCTCTATCAAGCGTCGTGTTGCTTCGTATGTGTCGAACTGCGGTGTGATGGATCAAGGTGACTAGAGATCCTTCTTCTAGTGTGGTCGAGTCGGCTCTGATACGTAGCACCGGGGGGATGTTTAGTTTGTTATTTCTTTTATACTTTGAACTAAGATGTTAAGTTATTACTTTCCACTGCTGTAATACTTATTCCCGGATGTTATTTGGTGCTATGTATCATATACTTAAGTTTATTTTGATTAATATTTCGGAGTTTTGATTTTGGTGTTTTAAATGTGGCACCCTCAAGTGGTCTCACTAAAAGTTTTTACGCACTCTGATTTTCAATTAATTAAATAGTAGTTATGGTAGAAGGGGGTGTTACACCTACCACACCTGAGCTCGCACCATCAGCAACTGAAGCTTCAGCTTCCTTGGTCATTTTTGCGCTGCTCTCAGCAATCCTCTTCTTGGCTTCTTCCCACGCCTTCATTGCTAGTTCTGCAGGATTAACTTGCTATGCTTCATTGGGGTCCATTTGGGCTTTTTCAACCTCTGGCTCTTGAGACGTTACAACGTTTTTGGATGAACCACCAATAACAACAACTTTTTCCTGGGCTTGCTTCAGGAGATGCTCCGCCAACTTCTGAGTAGCCTCTTCCATTGCCTGCTCCTTTGCTCTTTCAATGGCAGCCTCACGCTCTTTCATCACTTGCAATTCTGCAAGCTTTGCTGCAGCCTCTTTCTCAGCAGACGTTATAACGTCTGCAGCTCCTTCTTCAGCAATGGCAGCAAGAGCCTCCTCAGAACCACTAGCAGCAACAAATGCTGCACTTGTAGCAGTGGCTGGCTTTCCTTTGGCAATTTCAGCTTTCCTCCTAACTGGTAGTTTTTGTCTCTTGGCTGTGGCAGCCTTAGCTTGTTCTTGCTCTCCACTAGCTTGGGTTTCTTTGGTTGCAGCTGCTAATTCTTGCCTCTTCTTCCTTCCAAATGGGTTTTGGGTGGGCACACTCTTTACTCTTGTTCTTTTGGGTGGGGACATTAGGCGTGGAGTCCGGATTACTCCCTACATTGGTTGCTTCAGACGTCGCCACGTCTCCTCCCTGCACTTCTTGAGCTGATGGTTGTTTTTCTGGTTCAGGTTGGGGTGGGGGTGGTTGTGTAATAGGTTGGTCTTGAGGTTTGGATTGTGGTGTTTTGGGGGTGTTCTGGTCATGGGTGGAAGGTTCTTGAGGTGAGGGTTGTGGTTGTGCGGCTTTTGGTGATAGTGGTTTAGGGTTAGTTGTTTTGGGCTGTTTCTTGGTTGGCTCCTTGACTATTTGGGCTGTTGGGGACTCAGTTTCACTAATTGTCTTTTCACTGGAACTACCTTTCTCCTCAGAATGCTCTTCTTCCTCTTCCTCGCTTATGATTTCCATGCTTACCTTCCTCGATTCATCTGCATCATTATCACTAATATCATCCAGATCAGTTGAATTAAATTCTTCCTCACTACTTACCTTTTTGTGCTTCTTCTTTGCTGGGCTCTTTCTTTTTGCTGGGCTTCTTGCTCTCTTTACCCTTTCCTTCTTCACTACCCTAAGTTGGATTGTTGATAAGGGCACATCGTCTTCATCCTCCTCTTGCATCCACTCAGGGAGCACATGCTCTTCAATCACCATCTTTCCTTTTGATACCTGCGCAATTACCTTCTTCTGCCACTCGAACTGTTCTTTGACAAATTTGGCCAAGCTATTTTGTTGCTCCACCAGACGTTGCAACGTCTGCGCTTCAACAGATGTGGTAGCTCCTGCAGCTCTTACCCTAGCCTTGAACTTTGTTGAGAAGGGTCCTTGAGGCTGCTCCCTAAGCTCGGTGGCTTCAATTTCTACTCCGGCCTCCATACACAGGTCAGTGATTAAGCAAGGGAAGTACAAATACCCATCCTTCCTGTTCTTCCACTTGTTCATCTCCCTATTAATCAGCTTGCCTACCTCAATCTTATCTTTTGACATGATTGCATCAATAGAAATTAATCTTTCCTTGTCTACCCAGGAGGTGTGAGAAGTAGGTATCAGGCAATGCCTAATGAAATGAAACCAGGTGTTGGCTTCATCACACAGATACCTTTTCAGAATTTTGAACACGCTTCCATGGTCACCACTCCTTTCCCACACAGCTCCTTCAACACAGATTCTCTCCTTGATTTCCTCCATCTCCGCCATTCCATAGGTCTTCTGCTTTGTCTCCACAGCCTTGCCATAATACCCTAGACCAAAATAATCATTGATGACTCTCACACTGAACTTCACTTCTTCACCGCGCACTTTTGAGATGATTGAGGGCTCTCCATCGGTTCTTTCCACGATTCCCTTGTAGAAGTCATGCACTAGCGTTGCAATGTACTCCTTTCGGTGCACTATAAACTTCTGCCATCCTAACGCTGCGACAGTTGCAAGAAAATCAGAGTTTGGACTTTCTAAGCTAAAACCCCTTTCTGGTAATAGGGCTTTCTTCTTTGATGGATTTGGGATTTCTGGAATTGGGGCTGAGGAGGAGCTTAGGTCAACATTCTTGCCTTTTCCAGAAGATTTGGTAGTAGCTTGCTTAACTTTGGTCATGGTGTTTGCGAAGGGTTTCTTGGAAGAAAAATGGGGGATTTGAAATTCTGAGATTTTGAGGAAGAAAGAGTAAGGGTTCTTTCAGAGAGAGAAAAGGTTAGAGAGTGGTTGTAGGTGGGTTGATGATGGTAACTGGCTGGTATTTATTGGGAAATGGTTATGGGAAGTTGAGAAGTGGTGGAGTGGAGTAATGGGAAAGGTAACCGTTGATTAGACAAGTTAGGGAGGAGGGTGACGTCGTGGTCAGTTACCACGCGAGGGCTGTAGGGTGAAATGATTTCGGCCACGTCACCACTTACGCCTTTGACTAAGTTTGAATCCGGTTTGACCTCTTTTCTCTTCTTTTTCATTTAAACCTTGCCCAGACAGCAAACGTGACAACGTCTTACCGAGACGTTATAACGTCTATCACACTTGAATCTCTCCTTTTCTCAGCTTCCATTCCTACACAAAAACAAAGATTAACAGACACATAAATTGTTGGTTAGTCAAAAATCCTTGGGTTTCCTCCCAAGAGCGCTTGCTTTAAGAGTCTTCAGCCAGACTTTTTCCTTTTAATTTCAAGGGTTGTTGAAAGACAATTGGGTCTTGTCCCTTTCCACATGCTCTCCATGATATTGTTTCACTCTTTGGCCATTGACTTTGAAAATGGTATTTGTCTTCTCATCAAACAAGTCCACAGCTCCATAAGGATAGATTTTCATTAGTTTGAAAGGTCCTGACCATCTAGACTTTAGCTTCCCAGGGAATAATTTCAATCTTGAATTGAACAGCAACACAGGTTGTCCTTCTACCAACTCTCTCCTTTGAATTCTCTGGTCATGCCACTTCTTGGTCTTCTCCTTATATATTGCTGAATTCTCATAGGCAGTGTGCCTGAATTCTTCTAGCTCATTTAACTGAAGGAGCCTCCGCCTTTGTATGATCCAAGTTTAATTGCTTCAATGCCCAATGGGCTTTATGCTGGAGTTCAATTGGTAGATGACACATTTTTCCATAGACTAGCTTGTATGGGGACATGCCCAATGGTGTCTTGTATGCTGTCCTATATGCCCACAGTGCATCATCTAAGTGCAAGGACCATTCCTTCCTATTGGGACCAACCATCTTCTCAAGTATTCTTTTAATTTCTCTGTTGGAGATCTCTGCTTGACCACTGGTTTGGGGTTGATAAGCTGTAGCAACTTTGTGTTTCACTCCATATTTAGCCAATAGGTTCTCAATTAGCTTGTTGCAGAAATGAGAACCTTCATCACTAATTATAACTCTAGGAGTGCCAAACCTTGTAAATATATTCTACTTAAGAAACTTGCTGACTGATTTGGCTTCATTGTTGGGCAACGCCACAGCTTCAACCCACTTTGACACATAATCCACAGCTACCAGAATGTATAGGTTTCCATGAGACATAGGAAATGGTCCCATGAAATCCATTCCCCAGACATCAAACAACTCAACTTCAAGAATATTTGTCAGTGGCATTTCTTGCTTGTTGGAGATGTTTCCAGTTCTTTGGCATTTGTCACAGCTCTTCACCAACTCATGAGCATCCTTGAAAATTGTTGGCCAATAGTATCCTGATTGTAATACTTTTGCGGCGATTAGTACCTCTCCAAAATGTCCACCATAAGGTGCTGAATGACATTGTTGCAACACATGGAGTTGTTCTTCTTCAGGAAGACACCTTCTCAGTAACTGATATTGGCACATTTTGTACAAGTAGGGTTCATCCCAGAAATAATGTTTCACAGTGTGGAAAAGCTTCTTTCTTTGCTGATAGTTGAGTTCTGCAGGCACAACTTTGCTAACTAGAAAGTTAACTATATCAGCATACCATGGTGCAGTAGCATCAGACGTTATAACGTTTGACGAAATTGCCATAGACGTGGTAACGTCTTCAGCTATTCTGGCTACTGACAACAGTCTCGCATCAGGGAATTTTTCTCTTATCTCCTCATTACCTGTTCCTGCATCGATCAACATTCTCAAGCCTAGAAAGGTGATCAACAACTTGGTTCTCCACCCCCTTTTTATCACGGATTTCCAAGTCAAATTCTTGGAGGAGGAGAACCCATCTAATAAGTCTTGGCTTTGCATATTTTTTAGCAATTAAATACTTGATGGCTGAATGATCAGTAAAAACAACAACTTTTGCACCCACCAAGTATGATCTAAACTTATCAAAAGCAAATACAACAGCCAATAACTCTTTTTCAGTTACAGTATAATTCAACTGGGAGGTTTTACTGGCATAATAAATAGAGTGAAATTTTTTTCCATACCTTTGCCCTAATACAGCTCCTACCGCATAGTCGCTTGCATCACACATCAACTCGAATGGTTTGGACCAATCTGGAGTGACTATCACTGGAGCAGTTACCAAAGCAGTCTTCAATTTCTTGAAGGCTTCATGACATTGTTCATCAAAGTTGAAGACGTTGTCACGTTGCAATAGCAGACACAGTGGTTTGGAAATCTTTGAGAAGTCTTTTATAAATCTTCTGTAAAATCCAGCATGTCCTAAAAAACTTCTGACCCCTTTTATAGTTGTTGGTGGAGGTAGCTTGTCAATAACATCAATTTTTGCTCTGTCCACCTCTAGTCCTTTCTTTGATATCCTATGCCCCAACACAATTCCTTCTTGCACCATAAAATGGCATTTCTCCCAGTTGAGAACTAGGTTGGTTTCCTCACATCTTACCAGAACTCCTTCCAAGTTATCCAGGCATGCCTTATATGAATCTCCATAGACTGAGAAATCGTCCATAAAAACTTCCATGGAGTTTTCAATAAAATCAGAAAATAAGGCCATCATGCACCTTTGGAATGTTGCAGGAGCATTGCACAGCCCAAATGGCATCCTTCTGAAAGGAAAGGTATCATAGGGACAGGTGAATGTTGTCTTCTCTTGATCTTCAGGAGCAATGGCTATCTGGTTATAGCCCGAATAACCATCAAGGAAGAAATAGAAATCCTTGCCTGCAAGTCTGTCTAGCATCTGATACCCTTGATGCTATTCTTGGCAATTTCTTCCAAGACAATTCTATGCATGCAGATTGTGGGACTGATACCCTTGATATCGGCCATTTGCCAACCAATTGCTTTCTTATGTCTCTTCAGGGTAATAATGAGATCATTTTCATGCTCTTGTGAGAGCTTAGAAGAAATGATCACAGGTAGGGAATCATTTTCCCCTAAAAAGACATACTTTAGATGATCAGGTAACACCTTCAGCTCCAATGTAGGTGGTTCTTTAATGGAAGGCACATTCTTCTTGAGATTTGATTCCTCTTGCCCCAAAGATTCATACCTCTTTGTCCATGCCTTGGATGCAGGGGAATCAGACGTGACAACGTCTGCAGTTGACGTTATAACGTCTTGAGGAACAACCTCTTCTGTTAATAACTCTGTATCTCAGCATTGCCCAGAATCTTTTCCAAGTGATCATTATCTTTATTGAATTGCTTTTGAACCACATGATCAAGGGCAACCACATAAGAACATTCCTCTGTGTTAGGATCTGGATACTTGAGTGCGTTGAGGACGTTGAACTTGACTTCTTGGTCATTGACTCTCATGATCAATTCTCCTTTCTGCACATCAATGATTGTCCTTCCAGTGGCTAGAAATGGTCTTCCCAAAATGATAGGAACTTCTTTATCTGCATCAAAATCTAAAATAACAAAATCCACTGGAAACACAAACTTGTCAACTTTAATCAAAACATCTTCTAATATGCCCTCAGGATAGACTCTACTTTTATCAGCTGAAGTAAAGAAGTAGGTCTGGCAGTTCCTATACCAAGTTTATCATAAATGGACTTGGGCATCAAGTTGATACTTGCCCCCAAGTCACATAAAGCTTTGCCAATGTAAAAATCTCCAATGGAGCATGGTATAGTAAAACTGCCAGGATCCTTGAGTTTTCTAGGGAGTTTATTTTGCATAATTAAACTACATTCCTCAGTTAAAGCAACAGTTTCGAACTCCCCTAGCCTTCTTCTTTTGGTGATGATGTCTTTTAAGAACTTAGCATAGTTTGGCATCTGCTGTAATGCTTCAACCAAAGGAAGGTTGATGTGTAGCTGCTTTAACATCTCCATGAACTTGCTGACACTACAACAGAAAAGGCAATAGGTAGCACTTTTTTTGGCCCTTTGGTAGCGCTCGTGGCGCTCTAAACCGTCTTGCTCTGTTGCCAAACAGCCAAAAGGTAGCGCTCCAAAAGCGCTACCAATGAACAAGAAAGAGTAGCGCTTTTTAGACTAAGCGCTCCTTATTTGGAGATGCGCTTAGACCAAAGGGAGCGCCTGTTATACAAAGCGCTCCTTATTCCTACACTCAAGAGTAGTGCTTCTGGGCACAAACGCTCCTTATCCCAATATGCGCTAGTACCAATGGCAGCGCCTTTTAAACGAAGCGCTACCTATGCCTATTTTTTTTTAAATTTTTTTTTTCTATTTTTCCTAGCTCCCTGCTCATAATCATCAAGCAACAATACCAGCAAACCAACAACAAATTCCAAATCAAAAATCCATATTCAAATCAAATTCCAACTAATTTATAAATCCACCAAAATTACATAAATCATCATACACCAGAAGATGAATGTCAACATAGACAACAACAAAAATTACAACATATCCAATATTTACATCAATTTCAATTTTGCATGAATCAAACCGACAACATGACGACACCAGTCTTCTTTGACCTCTGTAAGTTCCGCATCAGAAAATGGAGTTCAAAACGGATATCCAGGGAAATACTGAAAAAAATAAAATAAAATGAAGTTAGGAATACATCAAAATTACTTGAGGGGACGCGATTTTCAAGCAAAGAAATCTGAATCGAAGATAAGTGGAAGCTAAATCGAAGGTAAACGTGAGGAATCGAAGAAGATGAGCTTTGAAGGGACACGATGAGCTTGGAAGCGACCAAGGTTAGGGTATCAAGCACGTGTGAATCAAAGAAATAATGCCGAAAAGTGGATGAGCTTGGAAGCGCTGAAGGTTAGGTTTGAGAGAGAACGCGTGTGAATGAACACGTGTGAAAAACAATTTTTTTAACAATAAGGACCGCTCGCCATTAAGCGCTACCTATGGTCTTTCTGTGTTTCACAATAAGGAGCGCTCAAAAGAAAGCGCTCCCTATGCTCCTTCCGTGTTTTGCAATAAGGAGCGCTCGTCCCCTAAGCGCTCCCTATGATCACTCCGTGTTTAGCAATAAGGAGCACTCGTCTTCTAAGCGCTCCCTATGATCATTCCGTGTTTAGCAATAAGGAGCGCTCGTCCTCTAAGCGCTCCAAATGGTCGTTCCGTGTTCTCAATAGGGAGCGCTTATGTCAAAAGCGCTACTAATGGATGCGATCTTTTTTATGATTTCTGTTGTAGTGTGAATTGTTTATCTTCATGAGCTTTCTTTAATCTTTGAGGGTAGGGTGGAGGAGGATATTCAGGTACAAGCCTAGGTACAGTCTTGATTCCTGGTTCAAAATTAGACGTTGTAACGTCTGGTTTAGACATCACAATATCTGGAGTATCCTTCTCTTTTTCTCCACTTGTGCTTGTCTCCTTCCCCTTCTCTTTTTCCTTCTCTGGCACCTCTTTCTCCACAGGCATAGTTGGTTCAAGATATTCAGACCACTTCTCAATGAAATAGCATTTACCTGTGCATTCACCCCATTATTACCATTTGGATTAGATGATGATGATGGTGTTTCTGTTGTAGATGGGAGAGTTCCATTCTGCCTTTGAGTAAGAGCTGAGGCTATCTGCCCAATTTGGTTTTCCAGAGTTTTGATTGAAGACTCATGAGTTTGCAAAGTTGTCGTACAGTCACTTATGAAACTTTTCATCATGGCTTCCAAGTTGCTATTGTTGTTATTCTGCACACACTGCCTCTGCTGTTGTTGTTGAGGGGGAAATCCTGGGGGTATTGCAGGAGCAGTATTGCTAGCATTCAAAGAATTGTTGTTTCTCCACCCAAAGTTTGGGTGATTTCTCCAATTTGAGTTGTAAGAGTTGGAGTAAGGACTGTTACCTGTGTTCCGAGCTACAAAGTTTACAGACTGAGGGTTATAGGGACACTCTTCGTACGCATGCCCTTCTTCACAATAGACACACACTACTCCCCCAGAATGCGTGGGTTCAACAGCTGCAGCAGTCTGTCTTTCAGACGTGGCCACGTTTTGAGTGTTCATGGTTTTAATCATGTTGGTCAGGGTAGCAACCTGAGCAGAAAGAGCAGTTACTTCACTTATCTCATGAACACCAGCCTTCTTTCCAGGAGTAAATCTATCAGATGGCCAATTGGAGTTATGGGTGGCTATGTCATCTATAAGCTTGCATGCCTCAGAGAAGGACATGTTTAGAATGACACCACCTGATGAAGCATCAAGTATCAATCTAGTAGGCTGATCTAGACCATTACAGAAAGTCTCCATTTGAATAACCACAGGAATGCCATGGTGTGGGCACATTCTCAGTAATTCCTTCCACCTTTCCCAAGCCTCAAATAATGATTCCCCTTCCCTTTGTTTGAAGGAAGTGATATCATTTCTCAACTTAGCATTTTTATTGGGAGGGAAGTATTTTCCAAGAAACTTCTCAGCTAGCTCATCCCAAGTGTGAATTGAATATGGTTCCAAGGAGTTCAACCAATTTTTGGTTTTATCCTTGAGAGAATATGGGAATAGCTTCAGTCTGAAAGCATCCTCTGAGACTCCATGGATGATAAAATTGCTACACACATCCAAAAATTGCCTTAGGTGTGCATATGGATCTTCTTGAGGAAAACCCCCAAATTGCCCTGCAGTTTGCAGCATTTGGAACATCATTGGCTTGAATTCAAAGTGACCAGTATGAAGGGTTGGTCTTGCAATGCCTGTTTGTAAATTGCGAGGGTTGAGCACGGCGTAGTCGAGCATAGGCTCGTCCCCTCGTCATTGACCATGTCTTGTGGCCTGCATTGATGAGTTCTTTGCCTCTGCCATAGTTCATCATCAACAAGTGTCTCAGTATGGAGTGCGGTCCACGACCATGTCCTCTACCTCCTCTTGAGCCGGTCCACCTCTAGAGCTTCTACCACCGGTACCATGTTCGAACATGATTGGCGGTATTTGTTCTTTGTTGTTGTTGCCTCCTTCTTAACCTTTGTTGTCTCCTAAGTTGCCTGAAGGTTCTTTCAGGTTCTGGATCAAATTCAGGCGCAGATTCACTCCCCTGGTTCAATCGAACTAGAGCTTGAGTTGGAAATAAGCATCTGTTGTAACGCGTCTACTGTTCACACACGTAAAACAACAAACAATACAAGATAAAATTCTTTCAACTAGTGTTTTAATACTTTTGAACAGTAAAAGTTAACTTCAATCCCCGGCAACGGAGCCAAAAACTTGTTGCGTTCGTGTTGTAGTCGCAATATCAGTGCAAGTATACACGTCGTACAAGTAATAAAGTGGATAAAAATGAAGAGATCGTTCCCACGAGGATTGGTTTACTCTCAAAGTTCGAGTCTAAAAACACAAGTGAAACAAGTAACAAATCGGCACTAAAGTTGGTGTTAATATTAAGAACATAAATAAAACAAATAAATAAGAAGTTGTTTGTGAATATGGGTGAGAATGAGTTGGATTGCTGCATGCAAGTAAATCCTTTCTAGTCAAACGTTATAACGTTTACACGTTATTACGTACAAATGCTATTCTGTATAGACGTTATAACGTTTGAACGCTGTTGCAAAAGAGCTGTGCTTTTCAGTCACAAAACGTCAGAGCTTCAAGTACTAGAGGTCCTATGTCTAGGTTCTAAGTAGGCTCACTCCTGTATTTTAAGTACCCACAGCAATGTCCTATGAACTATTATCCATTCTATGTCTAGACTTAGATAAAAATGCCTAAATGTCTTTAGTACACCTTTTCGTTCATATAAATCTTTGAGTTCTTTTCATAGACCATGTCTGTACCTATGAATCTACTTATTTCAAGTGGCCAGTCTCAAAAAAAGTTTGGAAATATTATCATGCAAAGATTTAAAACATATAAGCGTCAATACTTCATAACATTTAACTAGAAATTCATTACATGCAAAACAACAACCCAACTACAAAATATTTAGCTCATGCTGAGCATCTTTACAGAAAGATAAGGAGTTAAAATCCAAATACCATACATAAAGGAAAAGATACTAAGTGCAAAAGATACACCTAAGTAACCTTCCTGCATGCACGCTGTAGAGACGTTACAACGTCTGAGCCTCACAGTAGTGGTTTGCGAAGAAAATAAAATGGAGTTTGAGAAAAGTAAAATGAAGAAGTCTGTGTCCAAAACTTCTTTAAGACAACTTTCTCTGAAATGGAGGAAGATAGATGATGAAGGGATTGAATGGTTTGATGTGGGAGTGTAAGCGTCTGTCTTGAGAGAGAGATGAGTCTTCAATATATAGCCAGCTGGGTCACGTGTTTGCTGATGTCATTTGCCCACCTACCAAGCACGCTTGCATACGAATCGACATCATGCGATTGCTACGATCGTCATCCTCGTCAGCACAGACGGAAGAGAAGATCTTCTGACTTTTTTAAATCTTTGACCATCATTGCTAGCGCGCCAAAACTGAGATCTTTCACTTTTGCTCTGCTGCCCTTCTACAAACGTGATGAGGGACGTGGCCACGTTCAACTCTTTACTGCACAAACACAAGAAGAATCAAAATGCTCACAAAGGCACCAATTGGTGCCAAAATGCACAGAACTTGTAATTTAGCCCCTAGCTAACTAAGAAACAATAAACTAACAGAAAACTAATTAATATTGCTAGAGAACTTGCATGATTTATTTTTGAATAAGTATAAATAACTCATATAAATATGAGTTATCACTTATTCAAACTCTCTTCGATATTCTTATAACTTTTTAATATTGCTCTATAATGTTATATTTTTAATTGATATTTTTATCTTTTCCCTCTAATTAACACCAAAATCAGCATACGTGAACAACCAATAAAACAGTTAAGTATTCATTGCCAAAGTCGATTTTTCAGCAGTATAAATAAAAAATAACAGAAAAACAAAATAGTTAACAAATCTTCATTGTCAAAGTCTCTCACTATTGGTTGCCTTGACAATTTCAGCGATATGGAGACGTCAGCTCTTGGGTTCGAACCCGAGTGATCAATTGTAGTGTGTGTAATATTTATTTGCTATTTCATCTAAGTAGACTAAAAGAATTTTGACTTTTCAAACTCGAGCCGATTTCATACCAACTCATAAAAGTAGAGCATTTTGGTCCACAAAGTAAGGAATAGGAGCAGTAAGTACATAAAATATGGGATATAACTAAGAGCATCTCTAATAGGGAGTTCTTACTAGAGTTAGATTTTAATAGATACCCTATTAACAGAATGAAAAGTAGGTACCTATTGGGGAAGAACGCTTAAATAGAAAACCCTCTATCTCCTCTAATGCGCGGACCAACTATAACACCCCCTTTTCTCAACGGTAATTTAATTTAAAATCAGAGTTCAAAAATTGTTTTTCTTTTAAAAATACATCCTCAAGGGAATGCTACGTTCACACCAAACTTCACTTTTATCTAGTCAACCATACTATTCACTAATAAATATAATCGCGTGATACATAGCACGACTTTAATGGGGCGAACCCTCAAAACACCGGTTCCTTAAGTAATTCATACATCACCAAGTACAGTTCAACAACTTAAATTAAAACAACTAATAGCTACTCTTCCCGGTGCTACGTGATCGAGCAAGACGCCACAACGGTGATCGAGGAAGGAAGAACCTTCACTCGGGATCACACGCGTTCTTGCCGACATAAGAAGCAACATAAAAAGCAGAAGGGTGAGTCTCTAACACATATAATAGGATGTATGATAAACATCATGTTAGAGAAAGGCAACTAGAACACCACTACCCAATAAACAAACACACATCATCAAGTTATAACACATCAACTCCTAATCATCAAGAAACATCACCAATATGCATGAGTATATGCATGAATGCAACCCAACACCAAGGGTATAATGCATGTGGTACCATCACTGTCATTATTTTGCCATTCGGGCGTCTCCGTCACTAATGATATTAAGGCCGAAGCCTACAATATCGAGGCCGAAGCCTGTCTACGTCCTTTAATGCATATGAAGCATGTGACTCCATGAACAATGCATCAACCACAAACAATCATATCATGTATGTTATACCCCAATTTTGTCCGTCTTCTTTTTCTCGCTTTAGTCGTTTATTTTTAGTAAGGGCGTGTTTCGGAGTCGCATGATTACGAGAATTATTAGTGTAGAGTCTCGGTTACTTATTTCAATCACTCCGTTCAACTAAATCGAAACGCCGTTGTTTAAATTAGGCACGCACGCGAATGATCGATCTTTTCGCGCGTTCTTCAATTTAACGTCCGTATTCGAGTTTAGTCGTACGTAAGCAGGTCTACCTAAAGTCTTTTTTTCACAAAAAGTTGGTTTAAATTCAGATTTAATAATGCGATTCTGAGTTAATTTTGGGGTTTTAGTTAACGCGCCAATTTCTTTTATTTTTGGTCTCGTTTTAGCGCAGTTTGTCGAATCCGGCCGTTCTCGTCTTTGTATTTGGTCGGACTCCTTTTTTCTTATTGTTATTTTTATTTTTGTTTATTTAATTTATTTAAGCACTTAATAGTTCAAAAATGTCAAAAATTCTACTTATTTTAATTTACAATCTAAAAGTGTTTAAGAGTCAAATAAGTCCAAAAATGTCAAAAAATTCTATTTAGTTTAATTTACAATTTAAGAGCACTTAATAGTCCAAAAAGTCCAAAAATACAAAAATGATAATATTAAAAATACAAAGAATATAAAAACGAAAATTAAATAAAGGAGCAAATCAATAATCTCTGGGAAGTGCATTCTTGCTCTCCAAGATCGCTCAGTGAGATCTGCAAAAGCCAGTCAAATAGCAATTAATGCTAAAACCTAATTTTCCACTATAAATAAATAGCCCGATCTGAGTCAAAGACACGAGAAAAAAGCGAGAAACTACTGCGAAAATCACCCAAAAATAGGATTAGAGTTTCACATCAAAACTCTAATCCATTAAACACTGATTCTAAATTTCTGATCTGAAAGAAGGTGTAGCGGTAGCATTCGGGAGAATACACTAGCGATTCTTTGTAGTTACAAGCAGCGCCTTTGAGGAGCCTAACGTGAAGCTGGAATAACGAGGTTGGTTCATTATAAAAAAAGACATAATCACCGTATGCATAGTCCATCCTTTTAGTTGTGCTTGTTATTAGATCTAGAAACCACATATTTGCTTGCATAACAACCTGGACTCTTGTTTACGTCGAAAGCGAACCATGAGAACTATTTACATAATGTTTCAAATCGAGTCATGTTTTTTTGTTAAAGTGCCATTAAGTTTTGTCCTCGATTATAAGTCATTTTCGTTAAAATATGTGGGAATCGGATCTGTATTCGAATTAGATTTAAAGCGTATAAAAATCATGTTGTTTTTTTCTTTTCTCTACAAAAAAGGACGAGGAACCATCCGTTCTTTTGAAAAAATCGAAACGAAACCATATCAAAACCTTAAAATCCGGATCGAGAAAAAACTGTAAAATCCAACGGAATCAAAAATAATAAAAACTAATCTCGGGGGTGGTTCACGAGCTCAGGTCTTCTTCTCCCGTGAAACCATCCCACAAAACCAGAACCACCACGTTCCATCGCCATGCTCCCATTCTCTCTTCCCCAAACCGAACCATCCATCATCATCACCACCAAAACGAGCGACAAAAAAAAAATCGAAGAAGAGGAAACCGAAGGCGTGAAAAGTCACCACCGCTGGAAACCGAACCTCCTCTCTCGCCGTTCAAACCACCGCGCCGTCGTCCTCCTCTCTCTCCCCCATCGTGAGACCTCTCACCTTCTCTTCCCACGAACCCGCTTTTCTCTCCTCCGCGAAGACCGGGCGAGAATCGCGTCGGAATCCTCTCTCTCCTCGAGAGAAACGGCCATGGCAGTGGCTGGGTGAGAAAGGTTTGGAATTGGAGATTGGGTTTACTGGTCTTTTAGGTTTGGGCCTCATATCGTGTCCTTTTGTTTTCTTCTTTTTTTCGATCGAAATGATACTTGCACCCCCTTACTTACGCGCACACCTCCCCACTTAAGCCCGGGCCAGATCTTGGGCTCTCCCATCTGAACCGGCTTTCCTTTTGCACCTCCAATTAATTATGCGACCACAGTGACTAACAAAACCCCAATTTACTATGTTCAGCCCCTGTTTCATTTTTTAATTCTTTTCCAACGCAAACGTAAATAATTTTTCTCGTGAAATTAAATAAACGGCTAAGTCGGTTGTACAACCGGGTTAGTCATTGTTTTAGGAGCCAATTAGTATGCATGATTCAAGAACCACGCAAACTTAATAAATACAAATAAACTATTTTTCTAAACAATAAACGGTTAAGTCGGTTGTACAACCGGGTTAGTCATTATTTTAGGGCCAATGAGCTGTACAGTTTAGTAACCCTGCAAATTTAAAATATAAATAAATTATTTTTCCTAAAAAAAATAGGGGATTAAGTCGGCTGTACAGTCGGGTTAGTCAGTCAGTTTCTAGAACTAATGAGTACATGCAGTTCGGAGTTCCGAATACTATTCTAAAACAAACCCACCTCACACCAAACCAATTTCTTCCAAAAACCCCAAAATTATTTTTAAAAAGTAGGGGATTAAGTCGGTTGTACAATCGGGTTAGTCAGCGTCCTAGGAATCAGTGAACTGTACAGTTCAAGGAATCCTAGGACCCCTACACTAAAAAACACCAACCCACAAACTTTTTTAGGAAGAACTACGTAGCTTTGATTCCTCCATTGCATCCGGAGGTACGTAGGAGCAAGACTCAACTCTTGTCAAGCACTAAAAACCAAAAACTTAAATAAGTCTTTTTCTCCATAAATAAAAAGGGTAATTATTAAATAAATCCTAAATAATTAGACAATGGATGTCGTGGGGTGCTAATACCTTCCCCACACATAATGACTCCCGACCCTAACAATGTCTCGTCCTAAAACCTAAAGGGATTTTCCGAATTTGCCCTTAAACTAAAATTTGGTGGCGGCTTCCTAAGAACCTTTCGAAGAATCCATTCCCGGATTTTTCGATCGCTACAGCTGGCGACTTCACTGGGGACTTATTTATTTTTAGAGAGTCAAAACCTAGTCTAATTAATTTAGGATTAGCTCAATTTTTACCCTTTTATTTATTTATTTGCTTTTGCATAATTATGTTATTTATTTGTGTAAACCCTAGGGTAGAAGACAGATGTTTGTATATATGTTTGTTTGTCTGTTTGCGACTTTGGGTTGTTTTTAAATTGCTCCTACACACACCGCACTTCTACACTTCACACACGTGAGAAAAGTCCTCTGCCCGGACTCGAGCATAAACCTAAGTTAGAACGAGATTGCGTAGTGATGGCTGCGGGGACGTGCGCCTCGTTGGGTGGTCATGAAAATCTCACCTAGAGTTTGATTCCTTTTGAGGATGCTATCCTCCTAATAGCTTGCCTATTGTTGGGAGTCTGTGTTCTTATTGGGTCCTTGGCTCTAGGAACCATGTGTAGGATTCTTTAGAACCACCCTTGTGAGGTTCACTATAAAAAAACTTTAGACCCACTCCATAAGATACCTTCCTAGGTTCACAAAGGAGCTTAACACCCTTGCATTCAAAACAAACATGAGTGCATACCGTCTTTTACAAACACAAAAATAAAAAAAAAATCAAATCAAAGAAAACAAGAAAAATCAAAATTGTTATTTCCGCAAAGCTTTTTTACATGCATTTTTCCTTTTTCTTGCATTACAAAAATATTGAAACAAACGTTTTATATTACATGCATTTTTTCTTTTTGCATTTCAAAAATATTGAAATAAGCGTCAGGGAGTTACAAGTTTTATTTTGGAGAGAAGCCATGCATGCTAAAGTCAAAATCAAGTTTTGTTCTTTACTCTCCAAATGAAAGTTTATAACTCCCCAACGTGATAAAATCAAATCATATGTTATCATCTCATACATCTCATACACATACGTTTCATGCGCATACATTACCATTTCATTTACATTTCATACTTATTTCATACTAACATCATGCATTGAAAAAAAAAAACAGAAAAAAGGCAAGCTGGTTCATCAACATCGTTATTGGACTCGTTCTCAAGCAAGGAACATGGCCGAAAACCAAGACAATCAGGTGCTGAAGGATGACATTGAAAAGCTGAAGGAGCAAATGAATGACATGTTGGGTTTGAAAGATCAGATGACCGAGATTTTGAAGCTTCTCACCGAGAAGAATGCGGGAGATAACATTTCAGCTGGGGCACCAATGACCAGGCCACGAACGTATCCCGTCCCCATAACTCTGATCTCAACACTCAGGGTGTGCAATGGCCTCAATGGGGTCTACCACCAGATTACACGCCTCCGACCATGGGTGTTGTCAATGAAGAAGATATTTTTGGGGTTGCTGCACAAAATCAAAATGGAATAGCAGGAAACAATGTTGGTGACGAGACAGAACAAATTCAGCACAAAACTTCTGGCACCACCAAAGGTCTTTCTCAAGTTCTCGAACCTGACTTCAAGAATCATACTCGCCCTGTTCCTCACAATGTGGGTGGTCTTTCTCATGGCTACCAAGCTGAAGATCCTCAAGCAAGAGATAAGCTGCAAATGCTAGAAGAGCGTCTAAGAGCCGTGGAAGGATCCAATGTGGAAATAAGTGACGCATATGACTTATGCCTCGCTCCCAATGTGATCATCCCTCATAAATTCAAAGTGCCAGACTTCGACAAATATCGAGGGGCAACCTGTCCTCGTAGTCACCTGACTATGTACTGCGCAGAAAATGGCTCGGTTTTGCGGCGCAATGATCACCGCTTATTCATTACTTCCAAGACAGGTCTAGGTAGCGGCTTGACTTCAACCGTATACCACGGTTGGAACGTGCTCATATTCAATCTTTGGAAAGATCCGCCGATGCTTTTCTTAAGCAGTACAAATATAACATCGATATGGCTCCTGATAGGACACAGCTGCAAAATATGACCAAAAGAGACAACGAGTCCTTCAAAGAATATGCCCAGCGCTGGAGAGGGTTGGCCGCACAGGTTGCACCACCTCTATTAGAAAAAGAAATGGTTGCCATGTTCATGGAAACTCTTCCACCCCCCTACTATGACAAATTGATAGGAGGAGTATCTTCAAGCTTCTCAGACATGGTTACCATAGGAGGAAGAATAGAAAATGCAATGAGGACTGGGAAGATCACTCATAATTCTGACGGGACTCCTACAATGTTCAATAAGAAGAAGGGGGAAGTCAACGCCTTAGTAAAGAATCAAGGAAATTCGCACTATAATTCTCCAGCACCATCAAGCCATCAAGGGTCATCTTAATACGACCCCATTCCCATATCATACACTGACCTGTGCAGCCAACTTATCAGCCACAATGTGATTTCTCCTCGTCAGATGAGACCAGTTCAGCCTCCATTCCCAAGAGGACACGACCCCAAAGCTAGCTGTGAGTTCCACGCTGGGGCAGTCGGTCACTCAGCTGAAAATTGTTATCCCTTAAAGCACATTGTTCAAGGCCTCATTAACACAAAGCAGCTAAACTTTAAGGAAGGTGATGATTAAATAGCAGCTGGTGAGAGTTATCAAAGTACTGAAGACGGTGTCGTCAATCATGTGCGCGTTTCTCCTACAAATAAAGAGTTCAAGAACTGAGGGACTGTCGATTTTTCTGTGATTTTCAATTCAAAGTAATTTTCTGTAATGCAAATCCTATGGCTCTGCCCAAGGCCTTAGGACATTTCAATAAGGGCACACATGTTTCATTTAAGTATCATTATTAATAAAATAGCATTTTGAATTCTCTAATAAATTCTCCTTCTATCTCCCTCATTTGTTTGCTTTGACTTCTCCTCTATCCGCTTTCACTTTCAACTAATGCAGTAAAAAAAAAAATCTCTCAAAAATAGCAATATCGGTAACTCATATCATAACCTTGATCACCTCATTAATCAAACTGGGGAAAATGTTGAAGATGACTGGGAAGCCCCATGAGAATCTAGCTGGAAAGAACTAAATCTACTAAGCTTGGGCACAAAAGAAGACAAAAAGAATACAACAACAATGAACCAAGAAAATTCATTCGAAGCTTGTCTAATTGGGTCGACGTCATTAAACGCCCACCGGTGTAACAAGATCTATGATTTAGTCTGCCCTTACGGCCTCCCAAAAAAAGATCGTCACAAACAATGGCGGCAGAGCTGTTTGTAGGCCTCAGGTCATAGTCCCTCCCCATACCCCCCAAAGGTGAATAAGGTAGTTGCAGCAACAAACAAAGAATATCAAAGAGATCCCACAGAAAGCGATCCGCAAACACTCCTTCTGGCCTCACATGGGGTTCTGACCTAAGTTCACACCTCAGCAGGGGCAACCCAACGCAACAAAGGAAGTCATCAAACAAAATGGTTGCCCCATGTCATGACCAGCTGTATCAGATAAGAACAAAGAAAGCTTAAGAAAGTTTGTCTTCGACAATTTCAAGAAAGAGACATGGTGCCCAAGGAAATCTTACTTATCCCAAAGGATTCTCAACCTCAAATTACGAAGAACCTTACGTGGTGAAGAAATTGTTCTCTAGAAGAGCCTTAATTCTCACGACGGTGAAGACCTCCCAGTCAACTCAGATGCAGTCAAGAAAAAGGAATGATATAGATAAAAGAGAAAAAATGAGCCAAGCAAGAATAAGCTCGCTAGGTCGAAAACCCAAAAGGGCGACCTAGGCAAAAGTTAGAGCGACCCGATGGATCGAAAACCCAAAAGGGCGATCCAGGCAAAAATTAGGGTCAAGAGATTGGACCAAAGTACTGAGACAAACAACACTTCTGAAAGTCGGACAATGAGGGGATCAAGGTTGTGAACATGAGTAGCCGATGGCGTTATCTCAAGGAGATTAGCTACCAACAAATCTGCTTAGTATTTTTGGCTTTTCTGTTTCTTTCACCTCGGTTACCGATGTAATCTTCAGTCAGTGTGCCTTCTACATACTCGGCTTCCGATATCAACATCAAACACTTTCCATTCTCTTTCACTCTATCTCTTTGAAATGAGGTTTTATGATAAATGATACTGAATTGTGAAACATGTGGCATAATCATAAGCATTACTATCATTACGAAATTTTTGCTAATCACAGAAATAACGCAATCTCCTACAAAAAGCAGTCATTGCAGAAAATGAATAGCTCTCATGACAATTCACGATCACCAGCATGTCGACCCAGCAGTACAAATACACAAGATGGCTTCATATCTCACATTGGAAGTCCCGCGAGTTGATGAAACAGTAAAAAAGAGATTGCCAAAAAAAAAAAAAGTCATACCACATTTCATTCATCATCCCACTACATATCAATCATTGCATGTGCATACATCACATACAAGCAAATACTTTTCATTGCATTGTTAAATACACCAAGCATAGGTTGCTTCTTCATTTTAAAAAAACACGACAAGTGTCAGTCCCTATATTTTGTTCCGCTAATGTCAGCGTTTCAAGCGTTGATCTCTCACATCATATCACAAATCACCGAGTTGATCTCTACAGACCCCGAGTGGTCCTTCAGAGCACTACGCTCCTTCAGTGCCCTAAGTGGCCCAGGTCGCAAACGTCGTAGTCGAGCAGCCCGACGGACCTTCCGGACCCGCGTGGTCGCCTTCGACTAGTTGTGTCGGCCTAAGACACACGATGTACGTCCCTTCATGGTCAACATATCGATTCTAGACACGATCTTGACCCATCATGGCCGCTCGTATAAAGTCCCCTCGACCGTTTAATTAGTACCGTAGCTAATTGCGCTCCTTGAGACCACGATGGTCCTTCAATTAAGGCCTAAGCGACCTTTCGGACCTTAAGTGGTCCTTCCAGAGCCTTGTCGCTCCTTCGGACCACGAGTGGTCCTTCGAGAGCCTTAGTGCTCCTTCAGTCCTTTGTTGACCCTTCATTCAAATCTCGGTTAATGCGCCAAGTATTTACCACTCCCTCTTATCTCTCAAACCTTCCACTTCCCCCTTAAACGGACAAAATTAGCGTCTATCTTATCTTTATTCCTATTTTTACTACGAAAGTTCTAGAGCTCAACACTTTCTAGTAAAATATTAATAAAGAGGGGCAGCTGTTATACCCCAATTTTGTTCGTCTTCTTTTTCTCGCTTTAGTCGTTTATTTTTAGTAAGGGCGTGTTTCGGAGTCGCATGATTACGAGAATTATTAGTGTAGAGTCTCGGTTACTAATTTCAATCACTCCGTTCAACTAAATCGAAACGCCGTTGTTTAAATTAGGCACGCACGCGAATGATCGATCATTTCGCGCGTTCTTCAATTTAACGTCCGTATTCGAGTTTAGTAAATGCGTGGCGAGTCTACCTAAAGTCTTTTTTTCACAAAAAGTTGGTTTAAATTCAGATTTAATAATGCGATTCCGAGTTAATTTTGGGGTTTTAGTTAACGCGCCCATTTCTTTTATTTTTGGTCTCGTTTTAGCGCAGTTTGTCGAATCCGGCCGTTCTCGTCTTTGTATTTGGCCGGACTCCTTTTTCTTATTGTTATTTTTATTTTTGTTTATTTAATTTATTTAAGCACTTAATAGTTCAAAAATGTCAAAAATTCTACTTATTTTAATTTACAATCTAAAAGTGTTTAAGAGTCAAATAAGTCCAAAAATGTCAAAAAATTCTATTTAGTTTAATTTACAATTTAAGAGCACTTAATAGTCCAAAAAGTCCAAAAATTCAAAAAATGATAATATTAAAAATACAAAGAATATAAAAAACGAAAATTAAATAAAGGAGCAGCGTCAGTAATCTCTGGGGGTCTGTTCTTGCTCTCCAAGACTGCTCAGTAGATCTGCAAAAGCCCAGTCAAATAGCAATTAATGCTAAAACCTAATTTTCCACTATAAATAAACAGCCCAGACATACAGTCCAAAGACACGAGAAAAAGCAGGAAACTACTGCGAAAATCACCCAAAAATAGGATTAGAGTTTCACATCAAAACTCTAATCCATTAAACACGGTTCTAAATTTCGGATCTGAAAGAAGGTGTAGCGGCCGGTAGCGATTCAGAGGAGAATACACTAGCGATTCTTTGCAATTACAAACAGTAGACCGAGGAGCCTAAATGTGTGGAATAACGAGGTTGGTTCATTATAAAAAAAGACATAATCACCGTATGCATAGTCCATCCTATTAGTTGTGCTTGTTATTAGATCTAGAAACCACATATTTACTTGCATAACAACCCAAACTCTTGTTTACGTCGAAAACGAACCATGAGAACTATTTACATAATGTTTAAAATCTGAGTCATGTTTTTTTTGTTAAAGTGCCATTAAGTTTTGTCCTGATTATAAGTCATTTTCGTTAAAATATGTGGGAATCGGATCAGATTCGAATTAGATTTAAACCGTATAAAATCATGTTTTTTTTTTTTCTCTAAAAAAAGGACAGAACCATCCGTTCTTTTGAAAAAATCGAAAGCAGAAACCGTATCAAAACCTTAAAATCCGGATCGAGAAAAATCGTAAATCCAACGGAATCAAAAATAATAAAAACTAATCTCGGGGGTGGTTCGCGAGCTCTCGGTCTTCTTCTCCGTGAAACCATCCCACAAAACCGTAACCACCACGTTCCATCGCCATGCTCCCATTCTCTCTTCCCCAACCGAACCATCCATCATCATCACCACCAAAGCGAAGCAAAAAAAAAAATCGAAGAAGAGGAAACCGAAGCTGTGAAAAGTCACCACCGCCTGAAACCGAACCCTCCTCTCTCGCCGTTCAAGGAATCCTTGGACCCCTACACTAAAAAACACCAACCCACAAACTTTTTTAGGAAGAACTACGTAGCTTTGATTCCTCCATTGCATCCGGAGGTACGTAGGAGCAAGACTCAACTCTTGTCAAGCACTAAAAACCAAAAACTTAAATAAGTCTTTTTCTCCATAAATAAAAAGGGTAATTATTAAATAAATCCTAAATAATTAGACAATGGATGTCGTGGGGTGCTAATACCTTCCCCACACATAATGACTCCCGAACCCTAACAATGTCTCGTCCTAAAACCTAAAGGGATTTTCCGAATTTTACCTTAAACTAAAATTTGGTGGCGGCTTCCTAAGAACCTTTCGAAGAATCCATTCCCGGATTTTTCGGTCGCTACAATGTATGAATTGACACCGTCACTGGATTTACCTCCGTCATTAAATCCACCGTCATTTAATTCACCAAGACATCATCAATAGCGCTATGGCTAACATCACTACATCAGTCAATAGCTCTATGGCTAACATCAAACTCACCGGACACATCGACACCAAAATCAATAGCTCTATGGCTAACATCAACCTCACCGGACACATCGACACTAAATGTAGTGGACTAGACTGTCACTACAAGAACCAAACTGTCACATAAGGACTAACCCGTCACCTAAGGACCAACTGACTTCACCATTCAGCAACTTAGACATACTCGGCACAAAACAACACCCAAATTTGCGCATGGCAGCAATCTGCGCCACACTAGCGTCAAAACAGCACCTCGTCACACTCACACTGCGCCTGGGCCCACATACACCAACCTTCGTCACACCACACTGCACTTTGGCACACCACACTGCACCTCGGCACACCTACACTGCACCTCAGTACACTACACTTCGACAAGCCTTGCAAAACCCAGCTTGGCGCAGCCTATTCCCACCCCTAGTTGGAGAGTGAAGTTCATATTAAATGCCACTATTAAAAAATTATAAAAAAGTAATTGTATACGTAGGCCCTATTAAATTACTCAAATGAGAGTTTATCTATTGTGGATGCTCTAAAAAAGTCTACATTTTTCACTTAACAAGATAAAATAAATTGATTTTTTTTTTCAATCTGTTTATATACGCAACCTTAAAATCAAATTTTTAAAAATTAAATAAACCAAATTATATATATATATATAGACACCAGGTGTCAAAACTTAGTGACTTATACCAACTAATAAGTAATAACTTCACGGATACAATGAAATTTATCAATCCAACCGTTGAATAACATTGTTTTATCATTGTGATGATGTATATCAAATTTCATAAAATTTAGATATTCATAGGTGTGTGTTGCACCCCGAAAAATCCGGTTTGGGTTTCTCAATGTACAATGTAACACCCCCTTTCTAACTACTACTATTTAGCCAATTTAAAAATCAGAGTTTTCAAAAACTTTTCCACGCACCACAAAGAGAGTGCTACATTTCATCAAAACAACATAACATAACACTTTAAAAACTTGAACACCACTAGTGTGTGATATATAGCACGTCAAAATGGGGCGAACCCTCAAAAACACCGGTTTAGTTATTTACAACATCCTGAATATGATTCACCAGCACAGCGGAATATCAACCAATCTAGAAGTATTTAATACATTAAATACCAGACTAAATAGATCAAGATAAAATACTAAGTGACTAGGACGCCCCGCCCCCCGGTGCTACATATCAGAGCATGACCATAACTAGAACTACATTCGCTATCACCTGCAGGTTGCCGACATGATAAGCAACACGAAAGCAGTAGGGTGAGTCTCTTTTCATAAATAATAGCAAATAAGATAAACATTATATTAGGGAAGGCAAACTAGAAGCACCAATTCATGACAATTATCAATATACGTCAACAATTCACAATCGCCAAGAAACACCAACACATACCAAACAACACACCGAATGCATGATTAATGCATGAAATGCATACCCAAACTCCACGGGCATATGCATGTGGATCCCATCACCAAAATAAGCCTTGAGGGCACATCACCAATAAGGCCGAAGCCTTCTGCTCACCAATAAATGCACATGGTTTATGTGACGCCATGAACAATGCACCATACACACCATATTCACCACATTGAGCAATTAAGCGTCATCACCAATAATTAATAGACTCACCATTGCTATTAATTAACTCACCATCACCAAAAAGAGGTCATAGACCCATCACCAAAATAAGCCTTGAGGGCACATCACCAATAATTTACAATAAGGCCGAAGCCCACTCCCTTATAATTAATTTCAACATTAAACACATCACCCATTTACACCTTTTAAGTAGAAACTCTAAGGCTAACAATTATTGTCAAGGACCAACTCACACATAAAGGACCAACTTGTCACATAAGGACTAAACCGACACCCACAAGGACTAAACGGTCACCTAGGGACTAAACAGTCACATAGGGACCACAACAACACATTAAAAGGACCAATAGTGCACAAGGACCAAAACAGCACTTAGACACTTTGGGCAACATTGGCAACACCCGCACAAAAAGCTGGATTCCTACAGCAGTACACCTACTTTGGCGGATTATTTAAAATAGCAAACGACATCGAAAAATTACAAAAGACCACTCGTCGGAAAGCCACGGATGTGTAGTTTCTGGATATATCTTTAAATTTTCAAAACAATGAGCCAATTAGTACGATTTTTAGAAACAACCCGAACAGTTCCCAGACTGGACAGATTCTGTCCTCCCACTTCATTTTACTCTAAAATGACTTAAACTTGACCAAACGGGACAAAACCTTAGCCCAAACAAAAGCAATTTGAGTATACTTTATAAAGGAAAAAGAATCGTTCAAAACGGAGTTCATTTGGAGACATAAAACTTGCAAAAACCGAACCTACTCACAGTTTGACTCTAGAAATTTGACCCGACTTTGGAGACTCATAACTGGAGCTACACAACTCCGAATTTAACGAAACCAGTGCCAAAACGACCGACTTTAAGTCTATTTTCGAAAACACTCAGCCACATAATTTTTGAATCAACCAAACAGTACCAGTTTCAAAAAGACCGAAACAGTGTCTAGAAACGCACAAAACCATAAGCAAGTAAAACTCATCAAGATCAATCACCCAGACCAATTATAATCACGGCACAATGCATCACACTCCAATTTCAACACAAATTCATTTAGGCAAGTTATCAAACACCTTGCAATCATCATATTTTCATACTCAGTTTCATTGAGGCAATACATCTAACACCTTGCATGCATAGTTCATATCATGTTCATCTTAACAACAATTAGCATGGGTTCATCAATTTTAATTCAAACATAACACCAATTAATTCAAACAACACATAAACAATTCAAACAACACATAAACAACAATTAATACCCTAAACACCTAACCCACACATAACCACTCATCCTACAACCTATTATGTATGAAAGAGAGCCCCCTTACCTCAAAATTGAAGAACGCAAGTAGTCTCTCCTTCACCAACACAAAACCCCCATAACTAGCTTCTCTACCACTTTGAGCTTCAAACCCCCATCCATGGTAAAGTAGAAATGAGAAGGAATTAGTGTATGAAACTTACACTAAAAGATAGAGAAAGAAAAATGAGGAAGATTGGTACCAAAATCAACTTACCCAAGCAAGAAATGAAATTTCTCTCTCCCCCTCCTCTCCTTGCAGCTGCGTCAGCCCCCTCCCTTCTTTCTAACTCTCCTTTTCTTTCTTCTCTTCCAAAATGGGAAGGAAACCCCACCCCCTAGGTTTATTTACTTGGATATGGGCCTACTAAGGGTCCATGGGCTCTTTATGCACCCCCTAGTTACTTCAACCACTCTCTGACATAATTAATTCCACACTCCCTTATTTACTACCCAACACCTCTTAGTTATATTAAACACCCTATTATTCTTTTAATATAACTAATCACTATAACACCTAATTAAATAAAACTCCAAATTAATTATTTGACCCAAATAAATGTTGCAAGCCTTAAATAACTTAATTAAATAAATAATTAAATTATTTTGGGGCGTTACATACAACGTGGAAATTTTTTGAAGCCGCCACCAATATTTTAATTTTAAGACCAAAACATTGAAAAAAGGTCTTTTGAACAAGACATATGGTCTTTTGAAAACTAGAGATATAGGTTCGGGGGTCGATTACGTGTGAGGAAGGTACTAGCACCGCACACGTCCTTTCTACCGAAAGGGAACCTCTAACTAAATGTGTGGTTTTAACGTTTGATTTGAAAAATACCTAGATTTGCCTATTTATTTATTGTTTGAAGATGAATGGGAAAACTTAATGAAAATTTTTATTTTTGGAGCTTGACGAGAGTTGGCCTCTCGCTCCTACGTATCTCCTGGTGCGATGGAGAATTCAAAGCTACGTAGTTCTTGGTTGTCATGAAAAGGTTTTTGTTTTTTATCTTTTTAGTGAGTTTTCGAAATAGGACGAGTATCCAGCGAATGATTAAACTAACAAAGGTTATAGGTAATCACCGCTAAGTACTCTTGAAAAATGGGAGTCACCGCCGCTAGTCAGACGAACAAAGGTTACGATTGGATTTGTTAGTAGCGACTTCGTTTTTATTTGATCTTTTGAAAATGGTTTTCGAAAGAGATTAATTGGCACGAATGATCAAACTAACCAAAGTTATGAGTGACCATCGCTTATTGTTCTTTGGAAAAAGACATTGCCACCAATGGCTAGACGAACAAAGGTTCTGATTAGCCACTAGCAACAATGGGTTTAAGAATGATTCTTTTTATTATGAAAAATGCTAATGTTTATGGTTTCAAAAATGTTTTTTATTTGTTGCGCTTGGCGAGCGTGGCTCGCTCTCTCGTTATCCCAAATAGGAATCAAAGCGACGTAGTTCTAACGAGCCTTGAAGATGAAAATGTTTTGAAAGGGTTTTGGAGAAATGAAGAGCTTTCATAATGATCAAGCAAGTAAAGGCTTTGAGTGATCATTACTAATAACTCTTGATAGCGTTCATGACAATCAAACAAGCCAATGCCTTGGGTGATAGTCACTAATAACTTGTGTTAATTAGAAAAGAGTTTGAATGATTTTGGGGGAAAATGGGTGAAGTTATTATCAATGATTGGTTACAAACTTCAAACGCATTTAATAATCAAATAATCATGCATATGTCACACATCAACTAAGACTAAACATGCCGATACAATCAAAGATTCAATTGTCAAGGATGCAAGGTGAATTTCTCAAAACAAATGCGTGTGTGTGAGGAGAAGTGCATTTACCCTAACGACTCTATGCTACAACAGGCATGTAGGCTTACGTCTTCATTAGGAGGTCATACACATAGAGGGAATGGCACACAATTAAATCAAGGCTAAAGTAAGTCTATCCTTTGCAATACCTCACGAACCCTAAACCCTAAACATACAATCTCATTTGTTATTCACTAAGAAATTAAAAGGGGAAGGTTGAATCATCTAAAATCATCTTCACCACTTTAAAACATGATGCACTAGGCATAAGTGGGAATCATATGATTTATCATCAACAATGGACAATAATAAAACTAGAATACAAGAGCAAGTAAGTAAACACTAAAACCAAGTTGAATCACATAGAGCAATCTTCTCACTTTGAGAAAAGTGCACTAGACACTAGTGAGAATCAACTTGCCTATCATCAACGACTAACAATAACTAAAGTAAAACAAGAACACATAAACAAAGTTGCATCAAGGCTAAAGTAAGTCTATCCTTTGCAATACCTCACGAACCCTAAACCCTAAACATACAATCTCATTTGTTATTCACTAAGAAATTAAAAGGGGAAGGTTGAATCATCTAAAATCATCTTCACCACTTTAAAACATGATGCACTAGGCATAAGTGGGAATCATATGATTTATCATCAACAATGGACAATAATAAAACTAGAATACAAGAGCAAGTAAGTAAACACTAAAACCAAGTTGAATCACATAGAGCAATCTTCTCACTTTGAGAAAAGTGCACTAGACACTAGTGAGAATCAACTTGCCTATCATCAACGACTAACAATAACTAAAGTAAAACAAGAACACATAAACAAAGTTGAGTCCTTTCTAGCAATCTTCACCACCTAGGTTAAGGTGCACTTGGCACTAGTGGGAATCATATTGCTAGATCATCAACCAACAACAAAAATAATATTTAACACTAAAATGAAATACTAACAACAAAGTTGAACATCCTCAAGCAAAGAACAACAACAAAATCAACTTGAAAATATTTTAATCATAAGTAGGCAAACCAAGGGAAACCTAAGTCCACATTTTATAAAAAAACACAGGCTGTAATCAAAAACATGGGGGGTGTTATTAACAATCAGATGTTAAAAAAAAGAACTTAAAGAAAGGAAAAAAAAAGGAAGCCCACACAGGCTGTAAACCCACTGCCAAACAAAAAAAGCAAAAAGAACCTAACTTAGACCCATTCTTCCCTGCGCCGTTCCATTTTCATTCCACAGAGGGAAAACTGGAGAGAGAAAGAGAGGCGGATCGAGAGAGAGAGTACCGCGACGAGGAGGAGACGACGTTGGGAGAATGGCGCTCGCTGGAGTTTCGCGACAAGGACCATTACGGCGACGTTCTCGGTGGTTTGAGCGGCGGATTCACCGGTGGTGTGGTTCGCTGGAGATG
The DNA here is from genome assembly GCA_020916435.1 of Oxytropis ochrocephala. Taxonomy (NCBI): domain Eukaryota; kingdom Viridiplantae; phylum Streptophyta; class Magnoliopsida; order Fabales; family Fabaceae; genus Oxytropis; species Oxytropis ochrocephala. Next base: position 46,572,316 of record CM037092.1, on the reverse strand, counting down.
GTGACGGTGACAGAGACGACAGCGGTGGTGGGAAAAGTGGTGAGTTTCCTCTTTCGTTCCATCTTTCTGGTTTTGGGTAAGGTATGGGTTTGTTTAGATTGAATGGTGATTTGATTGCTGGGGTTGTTGTTGTTTTGGTGTTTGGTGGTGATGAGATGGGGTTAAAGAGAAAATGGTTTCTTTGATGGTGAAACAGAAAGTTCTCACTATTTCTACATTGTTTTTCTACTTTTCTCCCTATTTCCAAATTAAATTTAGATTTTCTGGGTATTTGATAGTGTATCTGTTGGTGTGCGTTTTGGGCGGCTGTGATGGTGGGTGGAGATAGTGGTGTTTGGACCTGTTTGGTGAGGTGTGGGTAGGTGGTTCTGGATGTTTGAGAGGGTGGAAGTGTGAATGGTTGTGGCCAGTGAGTGGTGTTTGGGTGTTAGCCGTGAGTGAGTGGCTTTTACTCCCATTTTACTTCTCTAAATCTCCGTCAAGTGTGTCTCCCTCTGTTATGTGTGTGAACTTGTATTCATAGTGGAATTGTTGTGGTGTAGGTGTGGGTGAAGAGCAGTGGATCATAGCTGTTGGGAGACCAACAACAGCAGCAGCAACAAGGACATTTTTCCAAAAAAGTTCAAAGCTAGGAGACATAGAGAAATGACAATGAAACTCATTCTCAAAATGCCACAATGGGCGAGAGCGAAGAAACATGGGCAGCAACGGCTCCCTGTTTGTGTTTTTTTATTTGTTTTGATTTTATGTACTATTTTGTCCCTATGTGTAAAGTGAAGTTGACTTCTATTGCATTGTAAAAAAAAACTGATATTATGCTTAAAGAAAAACATTTTAAAAACTGATTTTGATTATGATTATTTACATTTTCATTTTTTCTTGACAATAATAATTAATTGAACTAATAACAACAATTATAACAAGGTAATGAGCAATGAAAAAAAACCAGCACGAGAAGCGAACACGTGCGCGCAATGAGAATCACGTGTACACGATTAGACATAATAATTTGCACACAGAAATAAAAGCGAGCACACGATTCGAAATGATACGCGCGCACGATGAGAATAAGAAATGCTAGATTGACAACGAACGTAACTTGCACACATTTGTGCAGTTGAAACCTACAAAACGAGACACATATTTTGGGAGTTTTCTGAAAACGAGAAAAATGCCCGTTAAAATTGAGCGTTTACAAAAATACAATTTTATTTGATTTTCAACTAGTCGGACAAAATTGGGGTATGACAGTGTGTTATCTAATAACGCACTTTTACTTATCTTTTAAATAACATATTAGTCATCAAAATAAAGTAATGCGATAAAGTATCAAATGATTTTTGATTTGTATGAAATTTGATATATATGATGTTCCGGCAATGACTAAAAGTCCATGATTGATTGGGCTTGGCCCAATCTCCTCACAAAGCTCGGCCTAGAGCGGACCACGCACAACGCCCCCACCTTCTAACGGCTAGGATCAATCCTCGGAATCCGACGCCCACGGTACGCCCGATTGCTCTATAAATAGAGGTACACCCCTCTACCACGGTACGTTCTGCTCATTTCACGCATCCCATTCATTCTGGGCTCTGCCTATCCTCTCTCTCTCTCTGACATCCTCTTTTCTTTCTCTTTATCTCGGTCACATACTGACTTGAGCATCGGTGTGTCTTGCAGGTACCACCCACTTGATGTGGATCTTCAAGTTATCTCGGGCCTGCCGAGCATGATCTTCAAGCTCCGATCTCCCTCTCTCCGCTCGGACAATTCACGCACTTTTCCTAGAACACTTTGATCAAGTACCCCAACTGAGAACCGAATCTGAAGTCCAGGTACCGAACAATGGCGACCACAGTGGGAGGCACATCGCTGTCTTCCAAGACTCATACCAGTTCAATTCTTCCTCGGATCGCCGACCGACCAGCTACCGAGGATCACCCCGGCATCGGCGATCTCGGGCTAGTTTCAAGCTACTACGGACATCCCGAGGTATGTCCTACCTGTCTATAATTCCTACTACCACAGTTACTTGCAGGAACAACACGGGATCTCTCCTCATCAAGTCCCTACTTCGGATCCTTCTCCGTCCGTGTTCAGGAGCTAGCTCGTCGCTGAATAGCCTAATCTGGCTCCAACAGCTCATCGCCGAATATCCTAATCTGGCTCCAACAGCTTGCTCTCCCGAGCTCGGCGCTGAATAACCTAATCTGGCTCTAACACCTCGCTCTCCCGAGATCGTCACTGAATAGACTAATTTAGCTCCAACAACTCGTTCTCTCGAGCTCGTCGCCGAATAGCCTATTTTGGCTCCAACAGCTTGCTCTCCCGAGCTCGTCGCCGATTAGCCTAATCTGGCTCCAACAGCTCGCTCTCCCGAGCTCGTCGCCGAATAGCCTAATCTGGCTCCAACAGCTCGCTCTCCCGAGCTCGTCGCAGACTATAGCCTACTCTAACTTCAGCAGCTCGTCTCCGAGCTCTTGCAGATTGGCCCACGGCACCCTCAACGGTTCTCTGACTGTTGAGTCCAACACTCCATCAGAGAACCCACCGAGTTTGCCCTTCCCCCTGATGTCGAGCTGACGAGTTCCATCCGGGGTCGAACGGTTCCATCAGAGGCCGAAGGAAGGATACCCATTGCGCAGTCTCTGCCCCGAAGGCCGGTCGTCTTATGCGACACTGGTAAGAAGGCCGGACGTCTCACGCGACACCGATAAGAAGGCAGAGCGTCTCTTACGAGAAGGTCGAAAAGACCACAACGGCCTCGATAGGATGAAAGTGAAGGCCGGGCACCTCCATAGCTCTGGTACCAAGGTCGTTCGCCCACAGCCGGCATCGGTAAGAAGAAGGAGAAGGGGGCCCATAGTGGCCTTCCTATGTTACATTGTCAATGAGCATTCCCGACGCTCATCTGCCTGCCACCTCGGCTCCTGTCCACAAGTTTGAACACTTGTGAGAATTTCCTCTACAGGTCCTCTACGGCCTCGCGTTCTCTCCTATGCCCCGAATGGCTACGCCTCACCTCGGCAGTCAGGACAGGTACACTACTAAACATGCACGTTTATACTTAAGCAATAAACATAGTTGAATCCGGGTATTTAAAGGACAGAAAAAGGGGATGGCACCCATTGTGCTTACAAATCAGAGCCGGCCCCAGACACGTCTGACGCCGGCATACAAAAAGACATTAAAAATTGTTCGAGAAAATTACAAAGGGGAACTTCAATTCTCCCCCATCTCAGCATCGTCATTCCCCGGGCTCACCGGCGTCTCAACACCGACATCTTTGGTGCCGTTAGCTTCAACATCCTCGGCCTCAGTTTGGTCACTGCCGACATTGTCAGCATTGTTGACCTCATCAACCTGCAACTTGGGAGGAGGAAAGATCACTTTGTCGTTCGACAAGATCTTGCCGTCCTCAACTCTGTAGAGCAGCTGCATGAACTCAGTCCTGAGGTTGGGCTCAAACACCAAAGCTTTGAGTCGACATCGAGGGTAGCCTTCAACCGCCATTTTTGCGCCGTCATCCTTCAGCGTCAGGCACTTCCTCTCAATCTCGGCAATCCGAGACGAAGCTTTGACCTCGACAGCCTCCACCTCTTTTCGCACGCGCTCAAGGTCTTCCCGAGCCAGCTCCAAGTCCTTGGATACTTTCAAAAGATCCTTGGCCTTCTTCTTATTCTCGGCGGCTTTGGCCTTCGCCTCAGACAACTTCTTCTTGAGCTCAACATTCTTCTCAGACTCTTCTCTCTGCACCAAATTTTCTTTCAGGAGCTCTGCATACCAATAACCACCAACAACTTTTAAATCTCGGGAAGTTCGAGCAAGTTTGGCTTTGATTGTGTGATTATATGCCTGGGTGTCAAGATATATACCTTTGAGCCTATCCGGAGTGTTCGCAGCAATGACGGTTTTCATCTTCTTAATGGCCTCGACCCCAATCTTGGCGACGTTGGCCCACGACTTCAAAGTCGACCTCGATGGCGGTCGCGATAACTCATATTTATATGAGTTATTTATACTCATTCAAAGAATAAGTCATGCAAGTTTTCTAGCAATACAAGGATTATTTAGTTAAGTTTTATGTAATTTCTGAGTCTTTAATAAATAAATAGATGAAGTGATGAATCATGCATTTAGGCACCAAGTGGTGCCCTTGAGAGCGTTTTGATGCTTTTTGTGCTTGTGCGGAAATTCGATCTTTGAACGTTACCACGTCCTCACCACGTCTATTAAAGCGTAGCGAGAAAAGGGGTGAAAAGATCTTCATTTTGGCGCTAAGCAATGATAAGTCAAAGATATAAAAGTCGGAAGATTTTTACGTTCCCATGAAATGACGCACGAAGCATCGTAGCTCTGAGCAGTTAATAGGAAAAATAGAAGAAAGCAGATATGGTAGGTGGGCTAGTGACATCGTGACGCGTAAGCAAGGAGGCTATTTAAAGCTCATTTCATTTCTCTCTCAAGCATCATCTCTTCCACCAACTTCGAATCACTTCATCTTCATCATCCCACCATCCTCCATTAACTTAGAACTAGTTTTGTAAAGAAGATCCGAAAGCAGACTTCTATATTTTACTATTCTCGAACTTAGTTTTTATTTACGCATAAGTGTAAGGTTCGGGCGTTGTAACGTCTATCACAGCGTACATGCTAAGAAGTTACTTGGGTGTATCTTTTGCACTTGAGTTCTTTTCATTATGTATGGTATTAGGATTTACATCCTTTTCATTCTCGTAATGATGCTCGGCATGAGCTAAACACTTTGTAGTTGAGTTGTTGTTTTGCTATTAATGAATTTCTAGTTAATGTTATGAAGTGTTAGCGTTGCCCGTTTTAAATCTTTGCGTAATAATATTTTCAAAACTTGTTTTGAGGTTGGCCTCTTAAAATAGGTAGATTCATAGAGTACAGGACATGGTCTATGAAAAGAAATCAAAGATTTATATGAATGAACAATGCACTAAAGACATTTAGGCATCTTTATCTAAATCTAGACATAGAATGGATAATAGTTCATAGAACATTCTTTGTGGGTACTTAATATACAGGAGTGGGCCTATTTAGAACCTAGACATAGGATTTCTTGTACTTGAAACTCACGGCGTTTTGTCTTTGAAAAGCATAGCTCTTTTACAACAAATGTTCAAACGCGTGGCCACGTCTGCGCGATTAACATTTGAGCGTCATAACGTCTAAGCGTTATGACGTCCGCTAGGAAGGATTTATCGCATGCAACAACTCAACTCATCTCTCATTCATATTCACAACCAACTTTTATTTCCTTGTTTTGTTTAAATCTTTAGCTTTAAAACCAACTCTTATTGTCGATTTGTCACTTGATTCTCTTGTGTTTTGAAACTTGAGCTTTGAAAGCTTATCAATCCTCGTGGGAACGATCTCTTACTCTAATCCACTTTATTACTTGTACGATGTGTATACTTGCACTATAATTGCGAAAATCTATACTATTACACAAACGCGAACAAGTTTTTGGCGCGCGTTGTCGGGATTGTAAAACTTTTATTGTTCAAAAGTATTAAAGCACAAGTTGAAAGGATTTTACTGTGTTGTTTGCTGCTTCTGTGTTTGAACAGGTAGACGTTACAGCGTATGCTTAGTTCCGACTCAAGCTCTAGTTCAATGAACAAGCGGTGAATCAAACTGAGAGTTTGATCCGAACACAGAAAGAACTTTTAGGCGGCTAAGGAGACAACAAAGGTTAAGAAGAAGAGCAAAGAACAACAAGAGCAACACCCAACCATGTCCGAGCATAACACCGGTTCTAGAGGTGGACATACACCAAGAGGAGTCGAGAGGACAAGGTCTTGGGCCACAAACTCATACGAAACAATAGTTGTTGATGATGAACACTACCAAAGGCAAAGAACTCATCAATGCGGGACCACAAGATATGGTCAATGACGGGGGCGAGCCTATGCGTGATTATGCCGTGCTTAACCCTGCCCATCTACAAACAGGCATTGCTAGACCAACCCTTCATACTTGGTCACTTTGAGTTCAAGCCAATGATGTTCCAAATGTTGCGATCGCGAGTCAATTTGGAGGTTTCCTCGAAAGATCCATATTCTCACCGAGACAATTTACGGATGTGTGCAAAGAACTTCATCATTCCCGAGTCTCGAGAGGATGCCTTTAGATTGAAGCTCTTCCCATACTCACTCAAGGATAAGACTAAAAATTGGCTAAACTCCTTAGAGCCAAATTCCATTCACACTTGGGATGAGCTAGCTGAGAAGTTTCTTGCCAAATACTTCCCTCCCAACAAAAATGCTAAGCTGAGAAATGATATCACTTCCTTCAAACAAAGGGAAGGGGAATCATTATTTGAAGCTTGGGAGAGGTGGAAGGAATTACTAAGAATGTGCCCTCACCATGGCATTCCTGTGGTGATCCAAATGGAAACGTTTTATAATGGCCTAGATCAGCCCACAAGATTGATACTTGATGCTTCATCAGGTGGTGTCATTCTCAACATGTCCTTTTCTGAGGCATGCAAGCTCATTGATGAAATAGCCACCCACAACTCTCATTGGCCATCAGATAGATTTACTCCTGGGAAGAAGGCAGGTGTTCATGAGATAAGTGAAGTCACTGCTCTTTCTGCTCAAGTGGCTACTCTGACCAACATGATCAAAACTCTGAGTACTTCAAACGTGGCCACGTCGAGAAAGCGGTATTGCGGCGATTGAACCTACCCGATCACGGTGGAATAGTGTGCGTTTATTGTGAGGAAGGGCATGTGTATGAGGAGTGTCCTACAACCCTCAATCAGAAACTTTGTCTCTCGTAACAAAGGAAATGGTCCCTATTCCAATTCCTACAATTCAAACTGGAGAAATCATCCAAATTTCAGTTGGAGAAACAACAATGCATTGAATGCCGGCATATCTTCTCTGCAATACCTCCGAGATTCCTCCTCAACAACAACGGAGGCGATGCGTGCGTGCGAACAACAATAATAGCAACTTGGAGGCCATGATGAAAAGCTTCATAAGTGATTGTAAGACTACTTTGCAAACCCATGAGTCTTCAATCAAAACTCGAAAATCAAATTGGACAGATATAACTTTCAAATTTCTCACTCAAAGACAGAATGGATCTCTTCCTTCTACAACGAAACACCATCATCATCAATCCCAATGGTAATAATGGGGTAAATGGTCGGTAAATGCAATTTCTTTAAGAAGTGGTACTTGAATATCTGAACCAACTATGCCTGTGGAAGAAGAATTACGGGAGAAGCAAAAGAAGTACCAGTGAAAGAGAAAAAGAAAGGGAAAGAAGCGAGCACAACCGGTGTGAAGGATATTCCGGGACGTTACAACGTCTAATTTTGAACCGAGAATCAAGATCGCATACCTAGGCTTGTACACGAGTATCCTCCTCCACCATACCCTCAAAGATTGAAGAAGGCTCATGAAGATAAGCGATTCGGCAAGTTCATGGAAATGTTAAAGCGCTACACATCAACCTTCCTTTGGTTGATGCTTTACAACAGATGCCAAATTATGCCAAGTTCTTGAAAGACATCATCACCAAAAGGAGAAGGCTAGGGAGTTTGAAATCTGTTGCTTTAATCAAGAATGTAGCTTAATTATGCGTAATAAACTCCTAGAAAACTCAAGGATCCCGGCGACTTTACTATACCATGCTCCATTGGAGATTTTTACATTGGCAAAGCATTATGTGACTTGGGAGCAAGTATCAACTTGATGCCCAAGTCCATTTATGACAAACTTGGTATAGGAACTGCCAGGCCTACGTCTTTAAGCTTAACTTTAGCTGATAAAAGCAGAGTTTATCCTGAAGGCATATTAGAAGATGTTTTGATAAAAGTTGACAAGTTTGTGTTTCCAAATGGATTTTGTTATTTTGGATTTTGATGCGGATAAAGAAGTTCCCATCATTCAGGGAGACCATTCTTAGCTACTTTGGAAGGACAATCATTGATGTGCAGAAAGGAGAATTAATCATGAGAGTCAATGACCAAGAAGTCAAGTTCAACGTCCTCAATGCACTTAAGTATCCAGAACCAAATACAGAGGAGTGTTCTTATGTGGTTGCCATTGACCATATGGTCCAAAAGCAGTTCAACAAGGACAATAATCATCCGGAGAAGCTTCTAGGAATAATGAAATACAAGAGTTGTTAGCGAGAAGAAGTTGTTCCTCCGGACGTTGTAACGATCGCTGCGAGACGCGGGCCACGTCCCGAGCCCCTCGCACCAAAGTCATGGACAAAGAGGTATGAATCTTTAGGGCAAGAGGAGTCAAATCTGAAGAAGAATGTGCCCTCCATTAAAGAGCCACCCACCTTGGAACTAAAGGTATTACCGGATCATTTAAAATATGTCTTCTTAGGGGAAAATGATTCTCTGCCAGTGATCATTTCTTCCAAGCTCACTCAAGAGCAGGAAGATGATCTCATTACTACCCTAAAGAGACATAAAAAGGCAATTGGTTGGCAAATGGCAGACATCAAAGGTATCAGTCCCACAATCTGCATGCATAGAATAGTCTTGGAGGAGAATGCCAAGAATAGCATTGAAGGGCAGAGGAGATTGAACCCCATAATGAAGGAGGTGGTGAAGAAAGAAATCATCAAATGGTTGGATGCAGGAATCATCTACCCTATCAGTGACAGCTCCTGGGTAAGTCCAGTTCAGTGTGTGCCCAAGAAAGGAGGGGTTACTGTAATACAAAATGAAAAAGATGAGCTAATTCCAACAAGGACAGTAACAGGTTGGAGGATATGCATGGATTACAGAAAGTTAAACAAAGCAACTAAGAAGGATCATTTCCTCTTCCATTCATTGATCAAATGCTAGATGTGGCTCGCGAGGGAAAGATTTCTCTTTGTTTCCTTGATGGTTATTCAGTTACAACCCAGATAGCCATAGCACTCGAAGATCAAGAGAAGACAACATTCACTTGTCCCTATGGTACCTTTGCTTTCGAGAAGGATGCCATTTGGGCGTGTGTAATGCTCTGCAACATTTCGTAGGTGCATGATGGCCTTATTTTCTCGATTTCATTGAGAACTCCATGGAAGTTTTTATGGACGATTTCTCGATCTATGGAGATTCGTACAAAGGATGCCCGATAATTTGGAAGGAGTTACGATAAGGTGTGAAGAAACCAACCTAGTGCTCAATTGGGAAAAATGCCATTTCATGGTACAAGAAGGAATAGTGTTGGGACACGAATATCAAAGAAAGGTTTAGAGGTGGACAGAGCAAAGATTGATGTTATTAACAAGCTACCTCCACCCACAACTATCAAAGGAGTCGAAGTTTTTAGGACATGCGGGGTTTTACTGAGAAGATTCATCAAGGATTTCTCAAAGATTTCAAAGCCCTTGTGTGCATTGTTGCAACGTGACCACGTCTTCAATTTTGATGAGCAAAGTGTCATGAAGCTTTCAACAAATGAAGATCGCCTTGGTAATGCTGACTCGATAATAGTCACTCCAGTTGGTCTAAGCCATTTGAATTGATGTGTGATGCAAGTGATTATGCCGTGGGAGTCGTATTGGGCAAAGGTATGGAAAAAATTTTCATTCTATTTATTATGCCAAGAAACCTTAGATGATGCCCAATTGAATTATCTTGTGATGAAAAAGAACTTTTGGTCGTTGTATTTGCATTTGATAAGTTCGGATCTTACTTAGTTGGTGCAAAAGTTATTGTTTTTACTTGATCATTCAGCCATTAAGTACTTAATTTCTAAAAAGATGCAAAGCCAAGACTTATTAGATGGGTTCTTCTCCTCCAAGAATTTGACTTGGAAATTCGTGACAAAAGGGGTGGAGAACCAAGTTCTTTGATCATCTTTCTAGGCTTGAGAATGTTGATGCAGTGCAATTGAAGAAGATATACAAGAAAAATTTCTGATGAGAGATTATTGTTAGTAGCCTCGATGAGTGAAGACGTGGCCACGTCTATGACACTTTCGTCAAACGTCATAACGTCTGATACTACTGCTCCATGGTATGCTGACATAGTTAACTTCCTTGTTAGCAAAATTGTGCCTGTAGGATTCAACTATCAGCAGAAGAAGAGGTTCTTCCACACGATAAAGCATTATTTCTGGGATGAACCATACTTGTACAAATTGTGTCCAGATCAATTACTAAGAAGATGCCTAGGCGAGGAAGAGCAACTCCATGTGCTGCAACAATGTCATTCAGCACCTTATGGTGGACATTTTGGAGGTACTAAAACAGCTGCAAAGGTCCTACAATCAGGCTACTATTGGCCAACATTATTCAGAGATGCACATGAGCTGGTTAGGAGATGTGACAAGTGCCAAAGAACAGGAAACATATCAAGCAAGCAAGAGATGCCACTCACAAACATTCTGGAAGTAGATTTGTTTGATGTATGGGGAATGGACTTCATGGGGCCATTTCCTATGTCCCATGGAAATCTCTACATTCTGGTAGCTGTGGATTACGTGTCAAAATGGGTTGAAGCAGTGGCATTACCAAACAATGAAGCCAAATCAGTTAGCAAGTTTCTGAAAAATAATATATTTACAAGGTTTGGTACTCCAAGAGCCATAATCAGTGATGAAGGCTCTCATTTTTGCAATAAGCTAATTGAGAACCTTTTGGCTAAATATGGAGTAAAACACAGAATTGCTACAGCTTAACACCCCCAAACCAGTGGCCAAGCTGAAATATCTAACAGGGAGATCAAAAGAATAATTGAGAAGATGGTTGGTGCCAACAGAAAGGAGTGGTCATTACACTTGGATGATGCACTTTGGGCCTACAGAACAGCATACAAAACACCATTGGGCATGTCTCCGTACAAGCTAGTTTATGGGAAGGCTTGTCACCTGCCAATTGAGCTCCAACATAAAGCTTATTGGGCAATAAAGCAAATAAATTTGGATCATGCAAAGGCTGGTGAGGCAAGATTGTTACAATTGAATGAGCTAGAAGAGTTTAGACACCATGCCTATGAGAGCTCTTGCAATGTATAAAGAAAAGACCAAGAAGTGGCACGATCAAAGAATTCAAAGGAGAGAGCTAGCGAGAAGGACAACGGTGTTGCTATTTAATTCAAGGCTTAAAATTTGTTTCGGGAAAGTTGAAGTCAAGGTGGTCGAGTCCATTCAAACTAATGAAGATCTATCCTCATGGTGCTTTGTGGATTTATTTGATGAAAAGACAAACACCATATTCAAAGTTAATGGCCAACGTGTGAAACAATATCATGGAGAACATGTGGAAAGGGACAAGATTCAAATGTCCTTCAACAATTCTTGAATGAAAGAGACAAAAGTCTGGCTGAAGACTCTTAAAGCAAGCGCTCTTGGGAGGCAACCCAATGATTTTTAATTTTTCTGTGTCTTTTTAATTTTTGTTTTGCCGGAATAAGTGTTGAAAGAAAAGTGAAAGATGGTAGGCGTCGTAACGTCTCAGTATTTACTAGGCGTGGGCACGTCTGGGCAGTCAAGGCAGATTTAAATTAAGTCAAGAGCGTAAGTGATGACGTGGCAGAAATGATTTCCTCTCTGCCAAAGCGAACGTGGTAACCCGACCACGGCGTCATCCCCTCACTTAACATGTCTAATCAACGGTTACTTTTCTCCATTACTCCACTCTACCATTTTTCAACTCCCCATAACCTCTTCCCCATAAAAATCTAACCACTCACCACCATTCCACCTCCTGAAATCTCTTTCTAGTTTCCTTCTCTCTGAAACAAAATTCTCCCATCCCTTCCTCTGAAAACCTAAAATTCCCAGAAAAACCCCCATTCCCTTCCAAACATTTTCTGCACAAACACCATGACTAAAGTGAAACAATCAGCCACCAAATCATCTGGGAAAGGCAAGCATGCCGACCTGAGTTCATCCTCAGCCCCATCCCCGAAACACCAAACCCATCTAAGAAGAAAGCCCTACTTCACGAAAGGGGTTTCATCGAGAAAACCCCAATCCTAATTTTCTATGGCCGCCGCGTTTGGGTTGGCGTAAATTTGTTATGCACGAAAAAGAGTATATTGCTACTGCGGTTCACGATTTCTACAAGGGAATCGTGGAGGCTGAAGGAGAGCCATCCATCGTCTCAAAAGTAAGAGGAGAGGAAGTCAAGTTTGGGGTAAGGGTCATTAATGATTATTTTGGATTAGGATACTATGGCAAAGCTGTGGAGACCAAATAAAAGAGCTATGGGTTGGCTGAAATGGATGCAATTAAAGATAGGATATGTGTTGAAGGTGCTTTATGCAGGAAAGAAGAGGTGAGCATGGGAGCGAGTTCAAGATAATGAAGAAATACCTTTGTGATGAAGCCAACGCTTGGTTCCATTTCATAAGGCACTGCTTAATCCCTACCTCTCACACATCTTGGGTTGACAAGGAGAGAATGATTGTAATTGATGCAATCATGTCCAGAGACAAAGTGGAGGTTGGGAAACTGATCAACCGCGAGCTCAACAAATGGAAGAACAGGGAAGGATGGATATTTGTACTTCCCTTGTTTGATAAGCGATCCAGTGCATGGAGGCGGGAGTGGAGATAGAGGCTTGAGCTTGGGAGCAACCTCAAGGCCCCTTCTCAACAAAATTTCAGCCTAGAGTGAAGACTGCGGTCTTTGCTAGTTCTGCGATGCTCGGGCGTTACAACGTGCGGAGGAAAGCGCAATTCACGCCAAATTTATTAAGGAGCAATTTGAGTGGCAAAAGAAGGTATTTGCCCGTGTGTCCAAGGGAAGAAAGCAATTGTAGAGTCTGCGTTGCGGTGGATGCTAGAAGAAGAAGATGATGAAGTGCCCCATGTCTACAATCCAAAGAAGAGGCATGAAGAAGGAAAGAGCAAAGCGAGCAAGAAGCCCACCAAAGAGGCAAAGCCCAAAGAAAGAAACAAAAGAAGGTAAGTAGCGAAGAAGATTTTAATTACGATGATTTAGATGATATTTCCGAATGTGATGCGAGAGGAATCCAAGAAAGTAAGCATGGAAGTGATTAGTGAAGAGGAAGAAGAGGAGAGCCCGGAAGAAAAAGGGAGTTCAAGTGAGAAGACCGTAAGTGAGTCCCCGAAATTCAAGCAAGCAAAGAGCCAGCCCAAGAAAGGTCCAAAACACCTAGCCCCAAAGCACCATCCCCACAACCAAAGACCTTCACCCCAAGAACCCTCCACACACGACCAAAACACCCCAAATACTCCATAATCCAAAGCTCGGGACCAACACATCCCACAACCACCCCTGACCCAACTCCGAACCTCAAAAACAACCATCACACTGAGAAGCGGGCGTGGCGGCGTCCGAGCCAACAATCACGAAAGCAACCCACAATCCCAACCCATTTCCCCACCCAAGAAAACCAGAGTGAAAATCGCGCTTGCATACAATCCATTTGGAAGGAAAAAGAGACAACGAGATAGGCTGCTGAGTCAAATCAAGCTCAAGGAGCGGAGAAAAAGAGAAGTGGCGACCACCACAACACTCGGCGAAACTTCCCGTGATCGAAAAGACCCAAAGTCTTTGCGGGGAAGCTCACACGCCACTAGTCTTTGCATTCATAGCCACTAGTGTTTCGAAAAAGCCCTTCCTGCTATTCTTTGAAGAGCGCTGCAGACGTTGCAACGTCTGCGCGAAAAAGAGGTCGCGCAGCAAAGCTTGCGCGAAATGCAAGTCACTAATGCAAGAGAAGCCGCCATGGAGAAAGTTAGACAAAGAGCAATGGAGGAGGCCACTCGAAACCGGCGAGCACTTGTTGAAGCAAGCCAGTGCGATTCTTTGGGAATCGAGGATCATCATCAGACGTGGCGACGTCTAAAGAACCAGAGGTGGAAAAAGCCCAGGTGATCCCCAGTGAACCAATGCAAGTTAACCCTGCTGATCTAGCAATGAGGATGTGGGAGGAGGCCAAAAAGAGGATTGCAGAAGCCTCGAAGTCTTTGCTTTGTGGAAGTATTGGAGCAAGTACAAAAGAGAAGGAATCAGATGAAACAACAACCACCACCACTGAGCAAGGAGGAGTGAAGGTCAAGAAAGAGAAAAAGGAGAAGAAGAAAGGAGAAGGGCAGGCAGCAGTACCCACCAGACAAAGCGGAAGGCTAAGGTCTGGTGCATCAAACAAGTAAGTCCCACATTTAATTTCAATAGTAGTAGTAGTTTTTTTTTTAAGTTTTAATGATAATTTTAGTAGTTTTTCTTTTTTTTGTTCAGTGTGAGAAACCCCCCTAAAAAAAAAAAAAAAAAAAAAAAAAAACAAAACATGCTGTTTATCTGTGAGCAGTGAGGACACTGCTCATCTTTAAGTGTGGGGGGGGATCTCAATGTTTTAAATCTCTGTTTGTGATTGTACATAAAATCAAATGCAAAAGTAGCTTCTGTTCTTACTCTGTCAAGCATGAAAATAATTCTCTTTGGGCTAAGGTTAGTGAAATTGTGTGTGTGAGTAACCTATGCATGATTAGATGTAAAGAATTGATTGTTGCTCCTACACAAACTCTGTTTTTAAGAAAGAATCTAGTTAGCTAGGGGATATTTTGTGCTGAAGCTAGTTTTGGTAAACTTTGGTGAGAATAAAACTTGATTAAAAACCTAGAATAGCGATGAGAAGCTAAGTTTGGGGGTAAATCAAGTCGTACTAAATTTGGGTGCAAAGGCGTAGGATGGTTAAAGTGCGGTGTAGTGTGAGTGCAACGTTATAACGTCTACCCGTAACGTTAGAACGTTATGCCGTGTGTGTGTTGTGTAGTGTGTTCGGACGCGTTGCAACGTCCAACCATAAACGTTGTAACGTCTATCCCCAAAAATGCCAAAAAGAGTGTCTTTATTACAAATAAGTGGAAATTCCACATGTGTGCTATGTTCCTGTAATACCACAGAACAAATCTTTGAAGCACTCCCTAAAAAAAAAAAAAAAAAAAAAAAAAAAAAAAAAAAAAAAAGCTCCCAAAGGGAAGCAAAATAAAAGAGAGTTGCTCGATAATGAGGGGTTCTGATCTTTTTGCGTGTGTGAGTCAATAAATTAGTGCACTAATCTAGTCCTAGCACCCACTTAAGACCCTTTGTCATACTTAAAATGAACCCCCATGTCTTATGTGAAAATGTTAGCCTATTCTTTGTTTTGAAAGATGTTTTACTGTCACTATTTGGGAAGCCACTCTTTCATAAGTCAAAACTGTTTCTGAACTAGCTAGAGGAAGATTTAAATCAGAGATCACACACTCACTTTGAGCTTTAATGAATCTGGAATTTAATCATGCAAGTGGTGTGTGAGTGTGTGAGGAATTAGCCCTCGAGAATGAATCTTTGATCTGTTGATTGAGTAAGAGCATAACTTTGCTAAGTGTAGTTGATTTCATGCTTTATTTTGCTGTTGTCTTGATTGCTTGAGGACAAGCAATGATTTAAGTTTGGGGGTGTGATAACTCATATTTATATGAGTTATTTATACTCATTCAAAGAATAAGTCATGCAAGTTTTCTAGCAATACAAGGATTATTTAGTTAAGTTTTATGTAATTTCTGAGTCTTTAATAAATAAATAGATGAAGTGATGAATCAGTGCATTTAGGCACCAAGTGGTGCCCTTGAGAGCGTTTTGATGCTTTTTGTGCTTGTGCAGGAAATTCAGTGCTGAACGTTACCACGTCCCTCACCACGTCTATTAAAGCGTAGCAGAAAAAGGGTGAAAAGATCTTCATTTTGGCGCGCTAAGCAATGATAAGTCAAAGATATAAAAGTCGGAAGATTTTCTGTTTCCCCATGGTGGCCTTGCACGAAGCAATCGTAGCTCTGAGCGAAGGTCGGAAAAATAGAAGAAACAGATATGGTAGGTGGGCTAGTGACATCAGCACGCGTAAGCAAGGAGGCTATTTAAAGCTCAGCTCAGCTCTCTCTCAAGCATCATCTCTTCCACCAACTTCAGAATCACTTCATCTTCATCATCCCACCATCCCTCCATTAACTTAGAACTAGTTTTGTAAAGAAGATCCGGAAACAGGACTTCTATATTTTACTATTCTGAACTTAGTTTTTATTTACGCATAAGTGTAAGGTTCGGGCGTTGTAACGTCTATACAAATGCATATGCTAAGAAGTTACTTGGGTGTATCTTTTGCACTTGAGTTCTTTTCTCATTATGTATGGTATTAGGATTTTACATCCTTTTCATTCTGTAATGATGCTCGGCATGAGCTAAACACTTTGTAGTTGAGTTGTTGTTTTGCTATTAATGAATTTCTAGTTAATGTTATGAAGTGTTAGCGTTGCCGTTTTAAATCTTTGCGTAATAATATTTTCAAAACTTGTTTTGAGGTTGGCCTCTTAAAATAGGTAGATTCATAGAATACAGACATGGTCTATGAAAAGAAATCAAAGATTTATATGAATGAACAATGCACTAAAGACATTTAGGCATCTTTATCTAAGTCTAGACATAGAATGGATAATAGTTCATAGAACATTCTTTGTGGGTACTTAATATACGAGGAGGGGCCTATTTAGAACCTAGACATAGGATTTCTTGTACTTGAAACTCGGCGTTTTGTCTTTGAAAAGCATAGCTCTTTTAACAAATGGCGTTCAAGCGTGGCCACGTCTGCACAGTTAACATTTGAACGTCATAACGTCTAAACGTTATGACGTCTGGCTAGGAAGGATTTATCTGCATGCAACAACTCAACTCATCTCTCATTCATATTCACAACCAACTTTTATTTCCTTGTTTTGTTTAAATCTTTAGCTTTAAAACCAACTCTTATTGTCGATTTGTCACTTGATTCTCTTGTGTTTTGAAACTTGAGCTTTGAAAGCTTATCAATCCTCGTGGGAACGATCTCTTACTCTAATCCACTTTATTACTTGTACGATGTGTATACTTGCACTATAATTGCGAAAATCTATACTATTACACAAACGCGAACAGGTACTGGCTATTTTCTCTTTGTGCCTCTTCTCCAATGTTTTTTGCAGCTTGGCATTTAGGAGGTGGCTACCACTACTTTTGAGCACGACCTCGGCAACGGGTTTTTCCTGTTCCTTATTTTTGGAACCTTTGTCAGTACCCGACTTTGAGCTCTTAACAGCATTCGAAGTGGCCCCTTTGGGCTTCTGGTTCTGCTTGCTCGGATCGGAGCGAGGGGCCAACCCACTTTCCTTCCTCGAGAGCGAGAGGGCGACTTTCTTCTCAGCAATCTTTGGGATCTGAATGACAGTGTCAACGGTGGACCCAGCCAGCATCTCTTCCAGTTTATCCATGTTACCTACAAAAATCAAGTCGGTGTTAGAACCGGTTCCATCAACGGTTCAAGAAAATAAATGCAAAGACTAAAGCATCTACATCTATCAAAATAGGCCTTAAGTTTGGCCTCAGACTTGGCCAACTTATCGATCATCGAGCCGCAATGAAGTTTCATTCCCTTCTTAGCCAACAACTTTCCCCATTTGTCAAGTAGCCGGAACGATTCCACATCGTCACCCTTCAGAGTCTCTAGTTCTACTGAATAGTCGGGATTCTCGATCACATGCCCTGAACTCGTGAAATGGTGAGCTCGGTTCCAACTCAGTGGAAAGAAAGACTTAACTAGTTTCCCGTCTTGGATCTCGGCAATGGACTTTTTCGCTGCCACGTATAGGGCTTGAACGAAGAAAAAGGACGTCTTGAAGTTCTTGTTTGAGTCATTCGCCGGATTAAAATACGAACAGTCGGGCTTATTCTTGAATCCGACGTGACCATACCTGGTCCCGTCCTCGCTAACTTCAACCCTGCGGGTCACATTAAACATGGTGAAGAAGACCCGAGCTGATGGTTCCCTCTTGAGGTACTTCATAACAAGCTCAAATCCTCTCAAGAACCCCAAAAAATTCGGCAGTAGTTGCGTCGGAGCATCCCTCAGGTATCTCAACACTTGTTGCTAAAAAGAGTTCAAAGGGAGTCGGACGTTCATCGCTTCAAGTTCCGCCCCATAGAAAAAATATCTGAAGTGCTTGTGCTCGCTGCACACCGAAACCTCCGGCACGTGTGTCAGCCTCCACTTCTCCCCCTCGGATTGATTCAGGTAATACTTCTCGAAGTAAGAAACAGATTCTCCGACTTCAACTTACCATGGATGCCACAGACCTCGGTAGACACCCAGTTGTACACATCCTCGACGGGCTCAGCATGGTCCTCAATAGTCACAACCAAGGCGGCAGGTCGAGAAGTCACCACAAAATACTCCCCCGCACTCGAAGATGATTGCCTCTCCGGATCAGGAATAGGAACTGAAAAGCTTGACCTCGCAGAGACATTCATGTAGGTTGATATAAATAGAGAACGGGACCCTTTGGGGGCCGGGATCGGTTGTTCATCAGCCGACCTTTTCAGAATCGGTTTGCCGGGTGGTATAAAACTTTGTCTCTCTTCACTCTTTGTCTGAGCCATCTTCAACGAAAGGCACTACTATATCACTCGTCTAACTATCGTCTATACTATCTACTTTGCTGTATTTCCGCCTCGGATAGTCGGAGGCTAGGATAAGTCACCTATCAGCAGTTCTGGGCGATTGTCCAAGGGCGAAGTCAGCCCCGCCTAAGCTAACTAGTTCTAAAGGTACGAATGTTTAAAACACCTTAAAAAGAGAAAGTATCTCAGAACTAACCTCTTGCAGGGAGAATCTAGGAAATCTGGCAAAGATTGATCTCGGCGCGGCGGAGCAACGAACTCGTGCGGTGGCTGATAACTCATATTTATATGAGTTATTTATGCTCTTATTACTTAAATTAATGCAAGTTCTTAAGTAATATTATTGTTTAATTAAGTAAATATATGTTGTTTAGTGTAAAAGAGGGTTAGGAACTGATTATGTGACAAATTGGCACTTTAGGTGCTTTCTTGTTATTTTAAATGTTTTTGTTCAGTGTTATAGCATCAGTCGTTATAACGTCAGACGTTATAACGTTGGATTCTGCAGTAATGAGAGAAAAAACGCGAAAAGCGCTTTTATGTCAAATCACCGAGAGCGGACTGAGCAGTTCTGCAGCAGCCACCCACTCTGTACTTTATAGGACACTTGTCTATTTTGTAATAGAAGATAAAAATAGTTGGTGGGATGGCTTGTCAACCTTTTGAGAAGATATTTTCTTTATATTGAAGCCTAAAACTTCATCTTCTTCGTGTTGGAGTTGCTGGTTCAAAAGAGAGGAGAGTTAGAAATAACTCTCTTGCACTCCATTTTCGTCCAAGCTCTATTTTCACAATAAATAGTATAAATTCTGCTGATCTTGTGAGGCGTTATAACAATGAGGCGATCTCGTGAGTGACGTTTGTAGCGCACGAGCCGTCATCATTTGGAGTATTTTCCATCTCTTTTTGATTTCGGTTTTATGGCTTTAGGTAACACCTTTATGCTTTATTTCTTGTGTTGTTGCTCATCATGAGCTGATTCTCTTGTAGTTGGATGCTTAAAGCTTTGTAATGACTTTTTAAGAGTTTTAATGTAATGTTTGATGTTAGCTTTTTAACCCTTGCTTGAAACTTCTTCCAATGCTTATTTTAGAACTAATCAGCTAAATATAAGTACAATTATAGGTTCAGACATGGTCTATAAATCGAACTCGAGGATTAATGTGGGTGAGTAGTTGTTGTAAGGAAACTTAGAACAACCCATGCTTAAACCTAGACATAGGAAAGCATAGTTCATAGGGTGAATACTGTGGGAGCTTAATATACTTAGACATAAGATTCTCGTAACGAAACCTTGACGTTAGTGACCGAAAGGCACACATCAAATGCTACAGCACCCAGCGCTATAGCGTCAAACAGAACATTAAGCTATTTTTTAATGAATTACATAGTGAAAGGCATTCCAACTACTCTCATTCTGAATTTCTACTTACCATCTATCTTATTTGCTTTTGTAACTTTATGTTGATAAGTTTTTGGCGCCGTTGCCGGGGATTGTGAAAGTTAATTTCTATTATTTAGTTAGTAAGTTTAGTTAGTTTTTTTTAGTGTGTTCTGTTTTTCAGCAATATTTTTTTAATTTGCACTGTGCTCTATGTTTGTAGTGTATTTTCTTTGTTGATATTACTATTATTGTTTGTATTGAAAAAAAACCATTTTATGTGTGGTTGATCAAGAGGAAGAAAAAGAGAGTGTAGAGTGTGAACTTGAATGTGCTCATTTGGAAATGGTGGAAGAAAAAAAAATTGTAGTTGTAGAAAAAGAAAAATTCAAAAATAGTGACAAGAAAGAAAATCCAAGGTTGAGGTATGACAAGAATCATGTGACAATTGAGAATCAACCTTTGGTAATTGAAGAAAATATCCCTCCGCAAAAATGAGCTTCAAATTTTTCAAGAAAGGGGAAATTCCTATCCCAAATGCTTATTGGTTGGTGCATGGGAACACTTGCTTCCATATGCCAAATACATGGGATTTCTGACCAAAAAGAGAAAGCGGAAGGATGATATTTTCTTCTTGTCCTATTATCCACCCTAACTTGGGTTTTGAATTCCAAGTCTGGCTGAGGACTCTTAAACCAAGCACAACTGGGAGGAAACCCAGATTTTTTATTCTAATATTTGTTGTTTTTGTTTCTATTTTGATGTTGCAGGGCTGTCCCATGGCATTGATGAAGTGAGCTTTAATTGTGAAGCGTTATAGCACCTGACACTGTAACGTCCACTACTGCAACAGCTGAAACTTAACCAGAAAAGAATTGTGTTGTGTTCACCAATCAGTAACTCTTCCCTCTTGTGTTGTGTTGTGTTGTGTTGTTTGTTCATTGTCAATTGTCATTACTTGAGGACAAGCAATGGTTTAAGTTTGGGGGTGTGATAACTCATATTTATATGAGCTATTTATGCTCTTATTACTTAAATTAATGCAAGTTCTTAAGTAATGTTATTGTTTAATTAAGTAAATATATGTTGTTTAGTGTAAAAGAGGGTTAGGAACTGATTATGTGATAAATTGGCACTTTTGGTGCTTTCTTGTTATTTTTAATGTGTTTGTTCAGTGTTATAGCATCAGGCGTTATAGCGCCAGACGTTATAATGTTGGATTCTGCAGCTGATGAGAGAGAAAACGAAAAAGCAGTTTTTACAGCATGTCAAATCACTGAGAGCAGACCAGAACAGTTCCTGCAGCAGCCACTCACTCTGTACTTTATAGGACACTTGTCTATTTTGTAATGGAAGATAAAAATAGTTGGTGGGATGGCTTGTCAACCTTTTGAGAAGATATTTTCTTTATATTGAAGTCTAAAACTTCATTTTCTTCATGTTGGAGTTGCTAGTTCAGAAGAGAGGAGAGTTAGAAATAAATCTCTTGCACTCCATTTTCGTCCAAGCTCTATTTTCACAATAAATAGTATAAATTCTGCAGTGTTGTGAGGGACGTTAGAACGACAGGCGATTGTGTGAGTGATGCTGTAGCGGCACAAGAGCTGTCATCATTTGGAGTATTTTCCATCACTTTTTGATTTCGGTTTTATGGATTTAGGTAACACCTTTATGCTTTATTTCTTGTGTTGTTGCTCATCATGAGCTGATTCTCTTGTAGTTGGATGCTTAAAGTTTTGTAATGACTTTTTAAGAGTTTTAATGTAATGTTTGATGTTAGCTTTTTAACCCTTGCTTGAAACTTCTTCCAATGCTTATTTTAGAACTGATCAGCTAAATATAAGTACAATTATAGGTTCAGACATGGTCTATAAATCGAACTCGAGGATTAATGTGGGTGAGTAGTTGTTGTAAGGAAACTTAGAACAACCCATGCTTAAACTTAGACATAGGAAAGCATAGTTCATAGGGTGAATACTGTGGGAGCTTAATATACAGGGGTGAACTTATTTAGAACTTAGACATAAGATTCTTGTAACGAAACCTTGACGTTAGTGATCGAAAGGCACACATCAAATGCTACAGCACCCAGCGCTATAGCGTCAAACAGAACATTAAGTTGTTTTTAATGAATTACATATTGAAAGGCATTCCAACTACTCTCATTCTGATTTTCTACTTACCATCTATCTTATTTGCTTTTGTACCTTTATGTTGATAACATTAATGATTCTACACTTTGTTATTGTTACTTGTTTTACTCACTAGCTAATTTACTAATTTAATTATAGAAGTAAACTCACCAATCCATGTGGAGACGATCTTACTTATCATTATATTACTTGTTGCGATTGTGTATACTTGCACATCACCTTTTCGCACAACAGTGGCTCTGGTCTCGGACGGTGGTCGGAGTTTCTCTCTCATAAAGGCTCTACACAGCGAACTTCTCTCAAAAATCAGCAAACTGGCAAATGAAGGCGCCACCATGCCTTATATACCTCCTAGCACGCCAAGAACGAAGTGGCACTCCTGTTCAAAGCATTTGTCCGACATCATTATTGCAGGACTGCGAGGCGTCGCCTCGAGGCAATCAAACGTCACTTCACTGTCGCCCCACTCAACGGACAACACGTGGCATCATCATCATGATTCTTCACAAGCAACTCAAGCCGAAGCCGACCTCAGAGCTCGTCCCTGACTTGGGGGGCCACTGTTTCGGCCAGGAATACAAGTCCATGATTGATTGGGCTTGGTCCAATCTCCTCACAAAGCTCAACCTAGAGTAGACCACGCGCAACACCACCCACCTTCCGACGGCCAGGATCAATCCTCGGAATCCGACGCCCACGGTACGCCGGATCGCTTTATAAATAGAGGTACACCCCTCTACCACGGTACGTTCTGTTCATTTCACGCTGATAACTCTTTTTTATATAGAGTTATTCAATCAATTAAACTTAGGTTATTACTTATTTTCAAGTAAATTAATATATAAATATAGCTTATTAATAAAGAAGAAACATTTCAAGGATTTAAATGGATTATATCATTGAATTATGAAAAATGCGCTTGTCTTGTTATGTTTGATGTTTTGTTCAGTGCAGCTACTTCAAGTGTACCAACACTGTCTGCATCAGGAGTGCCCACACTCCCTACACCTGCTACTGCTACACCGGCATTATGCACCAAAACATCCAATGACTAATTTGATGCTTCAACACTTGACATGTGATGTCATGCTTAGTCATAGAGAGCAGTTCCACTTGCATATTTCGGCGACTTCAAGTGGAGGATTGCTTTAAGGGAGCCATTCATCTAAGGCCATTTGGCACTTCACCATTGGACCACCCCATGTGATAAGATGTGAAAGACCAACTTGCTCATAGAAGACCAGAAGATTAACCATGGTTACTGATCTCAGTTACATTTTGGCGCCAAGGAAACCCTCCAAGGGAGGAAAGCTCAATTGCCTATAAATAGAAGCCCATATCTTCACTTCAAGATCATCCTTCATCCAAGTTCTTAAAGGATCACTTATTTTTCTTTATTTGTAATTTAGTTTTAGTTTTCATTAAGTTTCTTAAGAGAAGGAAGGCAAGGAAGTGTTTGACAACCACTCCCTTCACTTCTACTTGGAGGAAACTTGTGTAAGACATCATATTGTACTTCAACTTGGGAATCTCATGCAAAAGATCTCTCCTTTGTGTAATCTCTATCCTTTTGAGTTCTTTTCTATTACTACTCATTTGATTATGCTCTTTGCAGATTTTCTCTATTATATAATGAGTAATATGAGCTAAATTCCTTTAGTTGAGATGTTGTATCCTTGTAATGAACTTCTAAGAAAGTAAATGTGGTTTATGTAGTGTGTGCATTTTAACTCTTGTGTAATACTTTTTCAAAGCTTATTCTGAATTTGATCACTTTAGAATAGGTAGACTTGTAACAGCAGACATGGGTTACATTTAAGAAATCAAGAGTTAATAAGAATGAGTGTTTGTAACAACATCTTTGTTAGACTAGTTTTAATAAAGAATTGGTTGTTAAAACCGTGTTAAGTCCTAGACATAGGATAACATTGTTCTTAGGGTGATACAGTGGATGCTTAAGAGACAGGAGTGAACCTATTTAGCATGCCTAGACATAGGAAGCTTGTAATGAAACTCTGAAGAAAGTGGTGAAAGGCACATCTTGATCTGTTGCATTCAATGTACCTACACTGCATACAACACTAAAATTCTTAGAAGTGATTTACTTGGTGAAAACATCTCAATTACTTTATCTCACTGATCCCTTACACACATTTATTGTTTATATTGTTTTAATTCAACTTGTATACTCCAACCAATTGTGAATAGTGTAGACACACTAAGTGTACACTCTAAACTTGCTAAAGCTTTACATAATCCCTGTGAGTTTGATCTTTTCTTATCATTATATTACTTGCAAAATATGGGATAAAACACAAGATTGTTGTTGTCTATCACTCACAAACAAGTGGACAAGCTGAACTTTCAAATAGGGAAATAAAAAGAATGCTTGAGAAAATGGTTGGACCAAATAGGAAGGATTGGTCCTTACACTTAGATGAAGCATTATGGGCATATAGAACTGCATTTAAAACTCGATTAGGTATGTCCCCCTATAGGTTAGTTTATGGCAAGGCATGTCACCTCCCTGGTGAATTAGAGAACAAGTCATATTGGACTATTAAAAAGCTAAATTTTGATCTCAACAAGGCAGGTGAGCAAAGGTTTTTAGAGCTAAATGAATTAGAAAAACTTAGGCAATTCTCTTATGAGAATGCAGAGATTTATAAAGCAAAAACCAAAGAATGGAATGACAGAAAAATCCAAAGAAGAGAGCTTAGAGAAGGAGGAATGGTTCTGTTATATAACTCTAGGTTGAAATTATTCCCTGGAAAAGTGAGATCAAGATGGTCAGGACCATTCCAACTAGTCAAAATTTACCCCCATGGTGCAGTTGATCTATATGATGCAGCAACTGATGCCACTTTCATAGTTAATGGCCAAAGAGTGAAGATGTACTATGGAGAGCAAGTGGTGAGAGATAAGGTCACCACTCATTTTGAAAATCTCCAATTTTATGTTTTGAGTGTTTTGTAGGAATACAGGATAACAGTGCAGCCAGTGTAGCTACACTTGGTGTGCTTACACCTGATGCAGCCACACTGCCTACACCAGTGTTCCTATATCAGCGTTGTGAAGCAAAAGAATTGGGTGAAAATTTTTCACTTGTCAGCTCATCAGATTAGTGGAAAGCTTGATTAGGAGCTAGAGTAATGCGTTGTTAAGCCTAAACACCACACGCGTCACCATGCATGTCAATCTCTACCACCTAACGGCTAGTTATTCAACTAACCCTTCCACTAACTCACCCACTCTCTCATATAAACGGTCCATATACCCTCAGTACCGTTCCTTCCTTACACTCACACACAACCGATCAATTCTTCTTTCACAAATTACCTTCATCATAAAGTAATCATCTTCTACCTTTCACCCAAAACAATCAAAAACTCTCAATTTCAAAGTTCAACAATGGCGAGGAAGCATGCAGCCACAAAAACATTGAGCATCAAGTGCAGTAACACCAACAAAAACAAACCCCAAGAAATCAAATGCACCTGCACCAATGACCATCATTCCTGGGCACGAACACTTCTGGAACATGAAGTTCCTACCAGAACGTGGATTCAATTTTGCCAAAGCTCACCACTCCTTCTTATCAACTGTCAACAATTTGCATTGGGAGGTTTGTGCAACAAAGGGCCTACTACTTGGAGCAACTAGTTCGTGAATTCTACTCAGGTATTCAGAACACAAGAGGAGGTACCATCTTCTATTCCATGGTTAGAGGTAAGGAAGTATTCTTTGACCCTGATAGGATTAACCAACACTATGATTTAAACTATCATGGGGAAGATTTTGAAAATAAAGTAGACACCTATGGAAAGAAAGATATGAACTTGATTATGGGTAGGATAGCAATAGAAGGGGCACAATGGGAGAAAATTACACCTACAGAGTATAAGCTTAGAAGTGGTGATTTAATCCCTGAACTTGGCAACTGGCACTTCTTTGTTGATGGATCAATCCTTCCCACATCACACACATCAAAATTGTCTAAGGAAAGATTGATCCTTGTGGACACAATCTTAACTGAAGATAATGTTGACATAGGGAGGTTGATCACTAGAGAAATTTTAGACTGTCAAACTAAGGGGTCAGGAAAAAGAGAGAAGAGAGGGAGAGTTGCGAAGAGAAGAGGAAAAAGAGGAAGAGGAGTCGCACAAGGAGAGGGAAGGGTCGTGTGTTGTCGTGGTTTCGTTCGTGTCGTCTTCATCGTGGTCTTGGAGCTTACGTTATTCGAGGTAAGGGTGGGTTTTAACACTAATAATGGGTTATGATGAGGGTATATGGGTAGTTAGGGTTTGGTTGGATTATTTGCGATGTTGGATTGAAATTGATGATGGTGCGATGTTTCTATTGTTTTTATTTCGCATGATATGTTGTTATTGAGTCTTCAATGGTGTTTGCCTTTATGTGATGATTGATTTTGATGATATATGATGTTGATGATGATTCTTGATAATGGCGTGATGTTGTGGTTGCTTTCGCAATGATGTTGATGTTAATTAATTCCTTATTATTGTGTGTGGTTGCGTCTTATT
This sequence comes from Oxytropis ochrocephala, assembly GCA_020916435.1. NCBI lineage: Eukaryota > Viridiplantae > Streptophyta > Magnoliopsida > Fabales > Fabaceae > Oxytropis > Oxytropis ochrocephala. The sequence goes on along the minus strand of CM037092.1, from coordinate 46,545,804 downwards.
AGTTGTTGTTGCGAGTCGTTGTCATTGATGGCAGTGGTGGTTATTTGCGTGGGTGTGCGGCGGTGACGATTATCGTTGTTGCCGTGTTAAGTTGCCGTTTCGTGTTATGCAATTGTAGTCAAGGGACCTAACATAAGTGGTAGCAAAGCTAGAGCACTTTGTTCTGGAAAACATTGTATCAAGAGAAATAGAGCGTTGGATAAAATAGTTGTAGAATTTTGTGGCAAGGTTCATGATTCGAAATTAGGTATTTCTTAATGAACTTTAAGAGTATATATATGTAATTTAAATATGTTTGTGTCTGTTTTTGATATTTCTTTACAAAATTGGATAAATAATTTGACAACAATTTTATATTGTTTTGGCATGTAGCCAACGGTGGGGACCAAAATTCACCAAAAATTAGAAAACTTGGTGCTGGAGTGCATGTTCTTAGACACAAGGATGCATCTATGCGAGACAATGTAGGCAAATGTGTGATCAACAATGTGTCACAACGACCGTATACTTCTCACGAGTTGGTAGCAAGTATGTTGGTCTAATGTAAACCAAATGCCTGTTTATTGAAAAAATGTGACAATTTATAAGTAAATTGTCGTTATTTTAAAAAGATTTTTTTTTGCAGTGAGAAAGATGAATTAATTTAAATATTTGTTAGAACTATTATTATAAAAATAATTTTGTAAGAACCAAACTGGATATTCGTTGTATTTGTAGGGACTAACGTAATATTTCATTCAATTTAAAAAAATTATATATAAATATGGTATTAGTTTCATTGTTTTTATTGCTTTTGTATTTCCAGGTAATAAATGTGTTCAAAGGAGACAGAATAGTCGGAAAAAAAGGCGTGGAAGATCATTTAGTTTGTGAACAAGAAGGAGATAATGATTCAATCATTGTTGGTTAGTAGTATTAGTATATTAATATGTATTAAGTTATAAAATTTTGTAATTGAGAAATATTTTTAATTGAATAGTATGTGTTTTGTTAATTGTTTTTAGAAAAGGAGACAAGATATTTAGATATTGGCGTCCCTAATTGTAGTTGTACCTCTTGTGGTGCATTGATGTGGTTTGAAGAAAGAAGATGAGAAAAAGTTTCAAACCCAAGTGTCCAAAGTTCCTTTGTGTTTGTTAAATGCGATCGTGTGGTTCTTCCCATTCACGAGTATCCTCCAAACCCATTGAATGAGTTATACTATAATGATGATCAATGAAGTAAATACTTCCAAAGTAATATAAGGTCATTTAATAGTATGTTTGCTTTTACCTCAATGGGAGGAAACATAGTTCGAGAAGTGAATGATGGGGGTGGTCCTCCAATTTTTGTTCTACATGGAGAGAATTATCATCAAATAGGTAGTTTGCTTCCACTTCCTGGTGCTAGGCCTAAGTTTGCTCAACTATATATTTATGACACTGATCATGAAGTTGCAAATAGAATGTCTGTTGTCAGGTAATATTAAATGTATTCTATTAGTATTTTCCATGTTTTACAATATTTATTATATTTTGTATATGCTTTTGTATTTGGTTATATATAATTGATTCCTACTATAGGTTTTATATATATTTGCTGGATTCTAAGTTTTGATTTTAAGATCTAATGATGTTATAATCTTCTATGCAGTATGGCGGACGATGAATCGTCTGTGAGGTCTAACATTGTGCGAGAGTTAATTCAACTTCTTGATAGATGCAATCCATATGTTAAGACATATAGATATGTTCGAGATAGACTTAGCACTGGAGAAGTTCAGAATTTGAAGTTGCGTATATTAGGCAAAAGAGGAAAAGATACTAGGAGATATAATTTGCCATCTGCGTCTGAGGTTGTTGCACTAATTGTGGGGGACTATGATACATCTAATGTTGATAGGGATATTATTGTTGAGACACATTCGGGTTTTTTAAAGAGAATATCGACATTAAGTGTTACATATTTGCCATTGCATTATCCATTATTTTTTCCGAGAGGTGAAAATGGGTGGCATGAAAAAATCCCGTATAGTGATGGTGCTGATTGCGTTGCTATTAAGAGAGAGTATGTGACTCTTCGAGAATGGTTTTGTTATAGAATTCAACAACGATAATCTGAATTTTCCGTTCTACTTAATGGCAGAAGGTTGTTTCAGCAATTTTTGGTTGATGGGTATAGCATGATTGAATCACAACGCTTACAATGGGTTAGAAATCATCAACAAGAAGTTAGAGCACATTTGTATAAAGGTTTGTCAGATGTGGTACTTCGAGGAGATAGAAATCCATTGGCTGTGGGTAGAAGAATTGTGTTGCCATCGTCTTTCACTGGAGGTGCACATTATATGCACCAGAATTATCAAGATGCTATGGCTATTTGTAGGTGGACTGGATATCCTGATTTGTTTATAACTTTCACATATAATCAGAGATAGTCTGAATTAAAATCATTATTCACAAATTTGAAGTTGAAAACGAAAGATAGACCTGATTTGGTGTGCAGGTTATTCAAGGTGAAGTTAGATCTTCTTATTAAAGAGATTAAAAAGGGTAAGGTATTTGGAAAGATAACAGTAGGTATGTTTTCTCTAAAATTTTCTTTCAAATACTTGAGTTGTTTGATCTGATTATTTTTATTATTATGTTCCTTCAAGTATATATATATATATATATATATATATATATATATATATATATATATTTTATATTTGAGTTTGTGTTTTATGTTGAAATAAATAGTTTATCTCTAATTACAATATTTGATGGTTTTGTATGTGATTTGGCAGTCATCTATACAATTGAGTTTCAAAAGAGGGGATTACCACATGCACATATTTTGGTTTTTCTTCAACAAGGTAATCGAATTCTGCATCCAAGTGATATTGATAAAATTATTTGTGCAGAAATTCCAAATAAGGAACTTGAACCTGAATTATTTGAAGTGGTGTCGACACTGATGATTCATGGTCCATGTGGAGGGATGAGTACTCAATATTCTTGCATACAAGGTGGTAAGTGTATAAAGTATTTTCCAAAGAAATTTAATGATTCAACGTGTCTTGATAAAGATGGATATCCAGTTTATCGACGAAGAGATAATGGTATGGTGATACAAAAAGGTGATAATGTTGTTGATAATAGGTTTGTTGTTCCTTACAACAAATACTTACTTTTGAAGTACAATGCTCACATTAATGTTGAATGGTGCAACCAATCTCGGTCAATAAAATATATTTTCAAATATGTGAACAAGGGTCATGATCGTGTCACTACAACGTTCTATAATCCAGTGAATGGTGAGGTTGTCGATGTAGTTGATGAAATACAGATGTATTATGATTGCAGGTATTTATCAGCATGTGAGGCAATCTGGAGAATATATGCTTATGATATTCATCATAGGGAACCTTCTGTTGAAAGATTAAAATTTCATTTGCCAGATGAACAATATGTTATTTATGATATTTCTCAACCGTTGGATAGAGTTCTTGAAAGAACAACTGTTAAGCATACAATGTTCTTGGAATGGTTTGAAGCTAATAAAAAATATCCGAATGGGAGAAATTTAACATATAATGAATTTCCATTAAAGTTTGTATGGAATTCAAAGAAATATAAGTGGTGTCCTCGGAAAAAGGGGTTTAGTATTGGTCGAATGCATTTTGTTCCTCCAGGTACAAGTGAGATCTATTATTTGAGGACTTTGTTGAATTATGTACGTGGACCTACATCATTTAAAGGCATTCTTACTGTTGGTGATGATGTGAAGACAACTTTTAAAGATACATGCTATGCATTAGGATTGTTAGAAGATGATAAAGAATATATTGATGCAATCAATGAAGCAAGCCATTGGGGCTCTGGATCTTATTTGCGGAATTTGTTTGTGACTTTATTGTTAGCAAATCAAATGGCTCGACCGGAATATGTTTGGGAACAAACTTGGCATCATTTAAGTGATGATATTCTTCAGAGACAAAGGTTTATTCTTCGAGTTCCAGGTAACGAGGAGTTTTATGTGATTATTAATTTTCGGTTTGGTGAGTTTTATTATGGGGTTAACATTTTTTGTGTTTTGATTTGTCTTTAATAATAGGGTTAATTATTTTTTAATTAGAAATTGTATATTTTGTTTATTTTCAGATTTGTCATTGTCTTTCGAACAGCTTCAGAATTTGGCACTGCGTGAAATTGATTTATTTTTGCATAGTAACAATCGAAGGCTAGAGGAGTTTACAACAATGCCACAACCAGATTTTGATGCAGCTTCTGAACAGTGCAATAGGCTGATATATGACGAGTTGAACTATGACAGAGATGCTTTAGCTCAAAAGCATATATCATTAATGTCTACAATGACAAACGAAAGCAAAGTTTGATATATGATAAGATCATGTTAAGGGTAAATGAAAATAAAAATTTGGATTGTTCTTTATTTATGGGTTTGGAGGTACTGGGAAGACTTATCTTTAGAAAACATTATCGGCCGCATTAAGGTCTAAAGGGGAGATTGTAATGACTGTTGCCACTAGCGGTATTGCAGCCCTGCTTATGCCAGGGGGCGAACTGCACATTCTAGGTTTGCTATCCTGTTGCACCCCGAAAAATCCGGTTTGGGTTTCTCAATGTACAACGTGGAAAAATTATGGAGCCGCCACCAATATTTTAATTTTAAGACCAAAACATTGAAAAAAAGTCTTTTGGACAAAGCGAATGGTCTTTCGAAAACTAGAGATATGGGTTCGGGGGTCGATTACGTGCGGGGAAGGTGTTAGCACTTACACGCGTCCTCTCTCTGAGAGGAACCTTTAATTAAGTGTGTGGTTTTAACGTTTGATTTGAAAGATACCTAGATTTGCCTATTTATTTCTTATTTGGAGATAATCGAGAAAACTTAATGAAATTTTTATTTTTGGCGCTTGACGAGAATTGGCTTCTCGCTCTCACGTATCTCTAGTGCGATGGAGAATTCAAAGCTACGTAGTTCTTGGTTGTCATGAAAATGTTTTTTTGTTTTTATCTTTTTAGTGAATTTTGAAATAAGGCGAGTATTCAAATGAATGATTAAACTAACAAAGGTTATGGATAATCACCGCTAAGTACTCTTGAAAAATGGGAGTCACGCCACTAGTCGACGAACAAAGGTTACGATTGACCATTAGTAGCGACTTCGTTTTTATTTGATCTTTTGAAAATGGTTTTGAAAGAGATTAATTGTACGAATGGTCAAACTAACCAAAGTTATGGGTGACCCCGCTTATTGTTCTTTGGAAAAGGCATTGCTACCAATGGCTAGACGAGCAAAGGTTACGATTAGCCACTAGCAACAATGGGTTTAAAAATGATTCTTTTGTTATGTAAAATGCTAATGTTTATGGTTGTGAAAAGAATTTTTATTTGTTGCGCTTGCGAGAACGTGACTCGCTCCTACGTATCCCAAATGGGAATCAAAGCGACGTAATTCTAAGTGGAAGGGGGATACTAGTAAAAATGGGGTGCTAGTTAGCTGCTAGGTGGTTGTGTATGAAAACAGGGGGAGAGTAGTGCCATCTCGGCTGGTAGGCAGGCCACCTCGGCTGGGGGAGAGTGGTACCACCTCGGTGGGAGAGTGGTGCCTCTCTCGGTGGTAGTGGCGAGCCACCTCGGTGGGGGAGAGTGGTGACACCTCGGTGGGGAGAGTGGTACCACCTCGGTGGTGGCAGTAGCGAGCAACCTCGGCTAGGAAGAATGGTGTCACCTCGGCTGGGGGAGAGTGGTGCCACCTCGGCTGGTAGGCAGGCCACCTCGGCTAGGGGAGAGTGGTGACACCTCGGGGGGAGAGTGGTACCACCCCGGCTGGTAGGCAGGCCACCTCGGCTGGTAGGGGCGCGCCACCTCAGTTGGTAGGCAGGCCACCTCGGCTAGGGAGAGAGTGGCACCACCTCGGCTAGTAGCGAGCCACCTCGGTGGGAGAGTGTGGCACCACCTCGGCTAGTAGGCGAGCCACCTCGGGTGGGAGGCGCGCCACCTCGGTTGGTAGGCAGGCCACCTCGGCTAGGGAGAGTGTGGCACCACCTCGGCTAGTAGGCAGGCCACCTCGGCTGGGGAGGGGCGCGCCACCTCAGTTGGTAGGCAGGCCACCTCGGCTAGGGAGAGTGTGGCACCACCTCGGCTAGTAGGCAGGCCACCTCGGCTGGGGAGGGGCGCGCCACCTCAGTTGGTAGGCAGGCCACCTCGGCTAGGGAAGAGGGTCACCACCTCGGCCAGTAGGCAACAAATTATGTTTTTATAAACTTTGAATCTTTCTTAAAGAAAATGTTTGATTTTCAGTATTGTTATTTTGATGATGATGATTATTGTTGATAAGAAAATTGCATTGCAACATTTGCATAAATCATGACCTTTCAAACCAAAAAACGTTGCTCAACCGATCCTAAAACATAAAACAATTAAGAATGATTAAGAGAGAGAACAGAAAAATAATTACCGCAAAGCTGGAACAATGAATCTCTTCTCTCAAATCTCACAAAGCAAAATAATAAAACTTCTATGAAACTTTCAGCAAGGAGAAAAAAAAGAGAAAAGAAAAAAAAGTGAAGAACTAGATCTCTCTCTCTCACTCAAGCATCTCAAGACCCCTTCTTTGCTCCTCTTGCTCCTGGATCTTCACCAAAGTTCTGACTTCTCTTCCTTTCCCTCTCTCTCTCGAAAAAAATCCTCCCTCTCCCAAAACCGTAGCCCCCTATTTATACTAAAAACTTGATCTTGTAGTGTTGCGTTTTGACCTTCGTTTTTTCGTTGAACCTTGCATCTAGATCTGAAGATTTTGAGTTTATTGAAATAACCAAGATGAAAGAATGTATTTCGTTGAAATGGGTTGATAAACCGTCAGATTTTTGTGTGTTGGTGACAAAAATGGGGATTTCGTGAGAGGAAAAGATGTCCAAAAAAAGAGATTTCTTGTGAGAAAGAAGAGAAAGAAACGTGGGTGAGAGATGGAGAAGGAAACGTGTAGAAGAAAGGAAGAGTTGGGCGGCTGGTATGGTTTAATGGGAGAGGTTGAAAACGTGTGAAAGGGAGAAAGAGTTGGGCGGCTAGGGGTAGTGGAAGTGATAGGAAATTAGGGTTTGTGATGGAGGCAATTAGGTTTTGTGAGTGAGTGAGGAAAATAAGGCAATCCGGTCGGAGCTAATTGAGCAGGGCCTCTGACAGTGGGCCCAATTCGTTGTAACACAAATATACCCTACTTACACCTCCTTTTTACTAAGTCGCCCTCTTATCTCTTTTTGTCTCTTTTTTTTTTGCTTTCTTTTTTATGCCACTAAATATATGTACTAACTAAATAGGAAATAAGGTATAACCTGAAAATAACTATATTTTTCAACTTCCACAAAATAAGATATATAACTACAAATAAATAAATAAAAAGTCATTATTATTTTTGGTCGGACAAAATTGGGGTATGACAGCTGCCCCTCTTTATTTGGATTTTATCAAGAAATATGAATTGGCCGAGACATATTTCGCAGATAAAATAGAAATAAAGAATTCAGAAATTATACCGATTTTGTCCACTTGGGGAAATCCGAATTTTTTGAATGGGTGTCAGCCTTCGGCCAACAAAAACAGAAAATAAGCTTAGTGCCAACCCTCAGTAAGCCAGCGAAAGCGATAAAGAAAGTAGTGAAGAAGGTACCGGCCCTCGGTAAGCCGACAAAAGCGGGAGATGAATTGGTGCCAACCCTCAGTAAGCCAGCAAAACAGAAAATGAATTGGCGCTAGCCTCATGCAAAGAAAAGCGAAATAAAGCGAAAAAAGCGATAAAGAAAGCAAGAAGAAGGTACTGGCCCTCATAGTCGACAAAAGCGGAGATGAATTGGTGCCAACCCTCGATAAGCCAAAGAAAAGCAGAAAATGAATTGGCACTAGCCTCATGCAAAGAAAAAGCGAAATAAAGCAAGAAAAAAGCGATAAAGAAAGCGAGAAAGAAGGTACTGCCCTCCGGTAAGCCGAAAAAAAAGCGGGAGATGAATTGGTGCCAACCTCTCGATAAGCCAAAGAAACAGAAAATGAATTGGCGCTAGCCTCATGCATGCAAAAAGCGGGAAATAAAGCGAAAGAAAGCGATAAAGAAAGATAAAGAGAAGGTACGCCCCGCGATGGCGACATCGGAGGCTGCTAAAGCCTTTTAACGAATCGCGAACGATCCGAGTTTTGCACTTGGGCATGGTGATCTTCAAGAGCGGCCGGGGACAATATCAAGTCTAGATCTCGATACTTCCCTAGATCACGCCCATGTCTTAGGCCGACATGGCTATCCTTTTATTTGGACCCAATGGGGTCGAAGGACTTACCCGGCTCGAATACGAGGTGAAGTCTGCTTTGTGAAGGGACGCTTGGGTCCTGAAGGGATTCACGAATCCTGTTGACTGATTGATTGAAATAGCCAATGTTGTCGCATTGGATTGAGTTACCTGCATACGTCAGTTGATGCAAGGAATGATGCATGGAGCATGGGTGCATGTTATGCAACGGCATGTTATGCAGGAGCATGTTATGCGAGTGCATGCAATGCTATGATTTTGGTGTGATGATGCATGTGGTGGAACACTCTTGAGGTTTTCCTTTTGATTTGATTTTTCCTTGATCAGTTTTTTTTTTTGATCATCTGCTTTTTTCATTTGCTCTTTTGCTATTTTTACTTTTTCTTTTGCTGGTTCGACCAACCCGTGACGCAACTGTGGAACTGATTAAGATTGTGGCGGCGTATGAGCCAAACGCAGATTTGCTTTGTAATTTTGCCATTTGAGGATGATTACGAGCATAATTGTTTTCCTGCGAACTTAATTTACTTTGAAAAGTTGTTTCTTTTCCATGACTTTTAGAAATTCCGCAATGATTGTGATGCTTTATGATTTATGCACATGTTTTACAGACCAATGTCACCTTCATCATAAAACGTTTATTTGAGCAGAAAAGCAGGGAAATAGAAAAGCAAACAGATATGAGAAAGAGTGAACTTTATTGATGTGAAAACCGGTCGTACAGAAAGTTACGCCGACTGTTCAATACATTTGAAAGTTTAAACTACAAAAAGACACGGAAAAGAGAGGAGCTAATTTACATTGTCCATCTCTCGTGGGACGAAGCCAACCATTTATGTCCTTAACCTTGATCACCCCTTCATCCAAACCTTCGGGGAAGTTGTATGCCTTTTCTTACTTTTCATGCCTAAGTTTTCTGACCCTAATTTTTGCCTGGATCGCCCTTTGCGGGTTTTCAATCCACCGGGTCGCTCTGATTTTGCCTAGGCCGCCCTTTGCGGGTTTTCAACCTAGCGAGCTAATTCTTACTTGGCTTATCTTTCTCTTTTTCGTCTATTTCTTTCAGGCATAATACTTCTTCACTTGATCAGAAATAACTGGGTTCCTTAAATCTTCTCCGTCCATGTTTGTGAGTATCAGTGCTCCTCCAGAAAAGGTTTTCTTGACTACGTATGGGCCATCATAGGTGGGAGTCCATTTTCCACGGGGATCACTTTGAATAGGCAGGATCTTCTTGAGCACTAGGTCTCCCCCGTTGAATTCTCGGGGACGAACCTTCTTGTCGAAAGCGGTTTTCATCCTTTGCTGGTACACCTGTCCATGACACAAAGCTGTGATTCTCTTCTCCTCAATGAGATTTAGTTGATCTAGGCGAGCTTGTACCCACTCTGCTTCCTCCAGCTTAGTTTCCATTAGTACCCGCAGAGAGGGTATTTCAACCTCGATAGGGAGCACTGCTTCTGACCCATACACCAAAGAGAAAGGAGTTGCCCCAGTTGAGGTACGCACTATCAAGAAATCTGGTAGCCATGCAAAGCAAAAGGAAGCATTTCATGCCAATCCTTGTAGGTTATCACCATCTTTTGCACAATCTTCTTGATGTTCTTGTTGGCTGCTTCGACTGCCCCATTCATCTTCGGGCGATAGGGAGAGGAATTATGATGCTGAATTTTGAATTCTTTGCACAGGTCCTTCATCATTTTCTTTGTTCGGAGTTCTTTGCCATTATCGGTGATGATCTTGTTTGGAAGACCATAGCGACAAATCGTGTCTTTCTTTACAAACTTGGCAACTACAACACTAGTTATCTTTGAGTCTGGCCGCTTCAACCCACTTGGTGAAGTAGTCAATTGCGACGGAATGAAGCGATGCCCATTCGATGCTTTAGGCTCAATAGGACCAATAACATCCATCCCCCACATTGAGAACGGCCAAGATGCAGTCAGAACATTTAGTTTGGCAGGCGGCACATGGATATGATCGGCATAGATCTGACATTTGTGGCACTTTCTTACAAAATCAGAAAGATCGATTCCATCTCGCAACGGTAGTAACCCGCCCTTAAGATCTTTCTAGCCATGGTGTGCCCACTAGAATGAGTTCCAAATGAGCCTTCATGCACATCTCTCATGATCTTTTCGGCTTCTTCTTTCGCGACACACCTCAAGAGAACCATGTCATAATTTCTCTTGTAAAGGACCTCACCACTCAGAAAGAAATTCCTCGACAGCCTGGGAGGGTATTCTCTACTGATGATGTATTGCTTGATGTCATGATACCAAGGCTTCTCGTCGGGCTCTTCATCTATTGATGTGCGATGTGATGCGCAGCGAGCTTCGTCTTTGAATTACGATATTGGTCAAGCTCTTGTCACAGCTAACATTGAACATGGAAGACAGTGTTGCCAATGCATCGGCCAACTGGTTTTCATCTCGAGGGATATGTTTGAAGGTAATCTCGTCGAAAGACTCCATCAACTCTTGCACATAATCACAATAAGGAATCAATTTGGGATCTCTGATCTCCCAATCGCCTCTTACTTGATGAATAACCAAGGCTGAATCCCCATACACATCTAGCCTTTTAACTTTCCATTCTAGGGCTGCTTGAATACCCAAAATGCACGCTTCATACTCTGCTATGTTGTTTGTGACATAGAAGCTTAGTCTTGCAGTGACAGGAATGAAGCGGTTGTCAGGAGATATCAACACAGCGCCTGCCCCATGCCCCCATACATTTGACGCACCATCGAATATCATTCTCCACCTTTCACTTTCTTGGGACTTCCCCTCGTCGAACAATGCCATGATATCTTCATCAGGAAAATCATGCCGCATTGGTTGGTAGTCTGGAATCGGCTGACATGCTAAGTACTCGGCAAGTGCACTGCCCTTGATTGCTTTCTGCGTGACATACAGGATATCATATTCTGAAAATAACATCTGCCAACGAGCGATCCGTCCTGTGAGTGCTGGCTTTTCAAAAATGTACTTGATGGGATCCATTTTAGATACCAACCAGGTTGTATGACTCAACATGTACTGCCTTAAACGATGAGCGGCCCATGCTAAAGCACAACAAGTCTTTTCTAGCATTGAATATCTCGTCTCACAATCAGTGAATTTTTTACTCAAGTAGTATATAGCATGTTCTTTCTTTCCTGATTCATCGTGTTGCCCCAGCACACATCCCATCGAATTGTCCAACACAGTTAGATACAAGATAAGTGGTCTTCCGGACACCGGCGGCATCAGGATTGGTGGGTTCTGAAGATAATCTTTAATCCTTTCAAAGGCTCTTTGGCAATCATCGCTCCACTCTAGTTTTTGGTTCTTGCACAACAACTTAAAGAGAGGCTCGCAAGTGTCGGTTAATTGGGATATGAACCTTGAGATGTAGTTCAGTCTCCCAAGGAAACCACGGACCTCTTTCTCAGTTTTTGGTGCTGGCATTTCAAGGATTGCTTTGACTTTATCTGGATCGACCTCTATCCCTTTCTGACTGACGATAAATCCCAGTAACTTTCCGGATCTCACACCGAAGGTGCATTTCGCTGGGTTCAACCTGAGCTTGAACTTCCGTAGTCGTTCGAAGAGTTTTTGCAGATTAACAATGTGCCCCTCATCAGTCTTGGATTTTGCAATCATATCATCTACATACACCTCAATTTCCTTGTGCATCATGTCGTGGAATAATGTCACCATTGCTCTCTGATAAGTTGCACCAGCATTCTTGAGTCCAAAAGGCATCACTTTGTAGCAAAATGTTCCCCAAAGAGTTATGAAGGTGGTTTTCTCCATATCTTCTAGAGCCATTTTTATCTGATTGTACCCTGAATACCCATCCATGAAGGAGAATAGAGAATGTTGGGCTGTACTGTCTACCAGAATATCAATATGAGGCAGAGGGAAGTCATCTTTGGGGCTAGCTCTGTTCAGATCTCTGTAATCGACACACATCCTGACCTTGCCGTCTTTTTTTGGAACAGGGACAATATTTGCTACCCATTGTGGATACTTGGCCACTCTTTAGAAATCCCGCATCAAATCGCTTTTTACTTCATCCCTGATCTTCAATGACATCTCAGGTTTCATTCTTCTCAACTTCTGCTTGACCGGTGGACACTCTGGCTTCACTGGCAACCTGTGTTCAACAACGTCGGTATCTAGCCCTGGCATATCTTTGTATGACCACGCAAAGACATCAGCATAATCATGCAAGAGTTGGATTAGCCTTTTTATGTTCACTATCTTCCATGGCGATGCATCTGACCTTAACCTCTCTCTTATCCTCTTCTGTACCCAAGTTGATTATCTCAATCGACTCTCCATGAGGCTGAATGATCTTTTCTTCCTGCTCTATTAGTCTCATCAATTCCGGAGGAGTTTCCCAGCTTCCTTCAACACCCCCTTCAGTTTGGTTAATTGGGTGATCAAAGTCATAATAGGATTCATTGGCACTGTTATTTTCAGAGATAATTACTTTTGATCTGCATTCGTGGAAGCAGAAAGTAGAATGAAAAGCGAAACAAACAAAATAAAGCGAAAAGAAAAGAAAGAAAAGATAAATGAAGAAAAGAGATTTTATTGATGGAATTCAAAACAAGCGTTTTTATTGATGATGGTGTCATTGAAAATAAAAACATGCATGCCCTAACAAACTATCCTGAGCCTTGGGCAGAGCCAAAGGGGTGCATTACAATCATTACTTTGAACTAAAAGTGATGGGCAAGTCGACAGCTTCCCAATTTTTGAGCTCTTCTTTAACAAGGCAACGACGGACTAAGCTGGTACCGCCTTCTTCATCCTCTAAACCATCCTCAACAGCAGTAATTTGATCCACGTCTAGTAACCCTGCACTCTTGAAGCTCTGACGGATGTCACAGATGGGGATCCTCTTTGACCGTGGGTCCTGACCTCTCAGCTTGGCCAACCACTCACCTCTTCTCTCTTCAGCCAACTTCTTCCTTTCAGCCTCACTTGGGTGGTATCCCAACCCGTAACGACCCTTGTTTTCTTTCAGCTGGATAGGAGCAAGAATTCCTTGACCTACTTTTCCCAAACCACATCCCAGCTGGTATCCCTGACCCATCATGATCCTTGCAACCATCTCTTCATCTTTCGACAACTTTATCACGGGCGATGGCAATTCACTCCCTCCAAACACAGCATTGGCAATCTCGAGAGATTGAAAAGAAGTTTCCAGGGATTCTTCGGCTGCTTCTACATAGCGGAAAGGAGAAGGTTTGTTAACTAACATCTCTTCCTCTCCGAACACTACCACAATTTTATCATCGACCACAAACTTGACTCTCTGATGTAGAGAGGAAGGAATGGCTCCCGCCATATGAATCCATGGCCTTCCGAGCAGACAACTGTACGACGAGGAGATGTCCATGATTTGAAAGTTAACGCAGAAAGTCTCGGGACCTATCTGAATGGGGAACTCCATCTCCCCTATTACCTCCTTCTTCGATCCATCAAACGCCCTCACCAATGTCGAGCTAGGCTTCATGAAAGAACAATCCACATCCAACTTGCTTACAGTGGACCTTGGCATCACATTTAGAGAAGAACCATTATCAATCAGAACACGAGCTAGCACGAAATCCCCACATTTAACAGAGATGTGTAGGGCTTGGTTGTGTTTCCTTCCTTCTGGGGGAAGCTCGTCATCGACAAAAAGTCACATGGTTCGCGACCCACGATATTCCGACTATTTCACAAAATTGGCCCACGGAAATATTCTCGAGCAACATGAGCCCCATTCGATTACTTTCATTAGAGGGCGATTCGATGCGCTTTCGAACTTAGCAACAATGACAAAGATTGAGATCTTTGCTGGGTCGATTCATCCGGTCAACCACCTTATAGTCACTTTACCTTACAATTTTTAGGAACTCATCAATTTCTTGTTCGCTTACTTTCTTTTTCTCGAGCATTCTCCGCTTCTTTATCCTTCCCTTACGAGCCACATCTTGACTTCTTTGGATGATTCACCCCAACGAACTCGGGGGCATATATCGACCACTCCTTGTAATTCCACTTGCCCCAGTTATATTGGTAACAACATAGGTGTTTGGAGAACTCTCCACTGGAGGCAGGGTACTGCATTTCCATGGCACTGCACTGTCCTTCTCATATGGGAATGGAGCAGGAATCTCAATAACCACTGGCTGAGGCTTGACTTGGGCTGGTCTTGGATTGTACAATATCTCAATTGGCTTCCTAGCCTCTTTACCATCATTAGACTGCAACATCAACACACTTTCTTCCCTTTCAACCACTCCCACTCGAACCACATAACGATCCATCAAGTCTTGCAAAATTGGCTTGAAAACTTCACAAGCGCCTACACATGAAGGATCAGCACATACACAACCTTTCTTGATAACACCACAACGGCACAGCTCAGCATGTATATTTTCAAGAGGAGTCTGGATACACTTAACATCTTTTATCATTGTCTGCCCCACAGAATCTTCTACTGCATTAACGGATGGTATCCCATGTCCCGGCAGGGGGTTTGTAGTTGTGCTTGGACCATTCTGCTTGAAAGAGAGCCAGTTGGCGTCAATCAAATCCTGGACTACATGTTTGAAAGCCTTGCAATCTTCCACCGTGTGACGACCCCTCCATTATGAAAGCTACATGTAGCATCAGCATTGTATCCCCTAGGAAAGGGAGGTTGCATAGGCTTCATGGGGCGAGTATTGATCAAATTCTTTGAGACAAGGTGATTGAACAGCTCAGTATAAGTTATCGGAATCGGATCAAAACTGGCACGCCTCTTCTCTTGATAGTTCTGGGCTCTGTGACCTGAATTAGTTTGTTGTGGTGAGTGGAAGCAGAATGGCATCGTTCTTTGTGGAGAGAAATTGAAAGATGGGCCTCCCTTGCGATAATAACATTGGTTTCCTTCTTTCTTCTTGGGGAAGTTGGAAAAGGGTTTCTTTTGTCCATGGAAATTGCTAAAATCTCCAAAGAATCTTTCCATTGCAAGCAATCCGGTGCTCTAATCGTTCTCCAATGACAACCATATCTGAGAAACTGGATGAAACACTCCCCACCAACCTATCATAATATAGCCCTGGAAGAGTCTCCATAAACATGTATACCATCTCCTTTTCAGTCAATGGCGGCTTCACCTGAGCAGCTGTGCTCCTCCACTTTTGAGCATATTCTTTGAATGATTCTCTATCTCCTTTACTCATGTGCTGTAATTGAGACCGGTCGGGAGCAAGGTCCATGTCATACTGGTATTGTTTCAGAAACGCTTCAGAGAGATCCTTCCAACTGTGAATGTCGGAGGATTGTAGCTGCATATACTAATCTAACAATGCCCCGGTTAGGCTGTTCTGGAAATAGTGAATGAGCACTTTGTCATCGTGAGCATAAGCGGCCATCTTTCTAACATACATCGTCAAATGGCTAGATGGACACCTAGTGCCGCGATATTTATCAAAGTCAGGTGCTTTGAATTTAGGAGGGATGACAACATCTGGGACAAGGCACAAATCTCGGGCATCTTTGGCTCTAGTACCCGATCCTTCCATAGCTCTTAACGCTCTTCCCAAAGTAAGTGATACCGATCCTATCTTTGAGTGTTCTCAAACAAATGACCTTGTGGATAGTTCCCGATCGTAATAATAACCCCATATCGAGCGGGGTTCCCATATGATGGACAACATACGAGGATTTACTGCAGGCTCCCGTGAGTAGGACTAGGTGAACTTCTTGGCAGTACAATACCGGGACTAGGAGTATGAATTTGTGGTCCAATAGCAGCTCCACTAGATATGACCGTGGCGGGTTGACTCGACCCCACAGAATAGCCCGACAGAACGGACGGCACATAACCCATTGGCATCCCCGTGATATGTCGTGCGTTCGGGTGACTCTGTCCGCTCACCCCACGGAGAATGGGCAAAGTGACCGACCCTGGTCCAGGAGGAGTGTGAGTAGTTGTAACCAATCACACACCGGAGGAGAAACGAAAAGTAGCAACCCCTTCAGATTCACAACAGAGGCGGTCCCAGCCGGCGGCCCCACCTCTCGGTTCTCAGTAGCATACTCATTACTTCGGCCATCTGTGCTTCCATAGCCTCAACTTTGGTCTTCAAAGCCTCTGATTCTCCTGAGCCAGCTGCTCAGGGTTAAGAATCTCCACAGCCAACTCATCTTGAATCGGGCAGTCCTCAATCTCGCAATCCTGATTGCTGGCCATCAATCTTGCTTGTAGACGGGTGTAATATCGGTGTTGGCGAACCAGCTTGCCTTTCTTTTCTGTTGGTAGAACATTTTTATGAGTACAAGTATGAATGCGTAGATGAATGCAGTGCATATGCACATGATTTTATGTTATTTTAGCCCGGGAATCGTGAGACAACTCGCTCTTGTCATAAGCAAATATCGAAACATTTTAAAAGCGTAACGAGAATTGGAATCAACAAGCGATATGAGCATACTTCATTCGAGTTTTAAACCATTCATAAGAAAGAAAAATAGTACAATACCATTAAGAGTGCAATACAATATCTCTCAGAGAAAAATACAAAGCTCTTTAGAAAATTACAATATTCCAAAGAAAAATTACAACTTCCTAAAGAACATTCTAAAGGGAACATATGGCCTTCAACTCCTCTTTCTTTGCTCTTTCTTTGCTCTTTCTTTGCTTGCAGCAGCGACTCCCTCAGCCTTTTCCATGAGCTCCTCGATCGGGGCCTTGCAGTTCACAAACTTCATACACATGTCTTGGGTTATTGAAAGGAAACATTTCAAATTTCAAAATCCTCCTTAGCTTTCGGGGACATCCTCATACGATTGATTAGCTAGCCATGCCAACCTTGAAAATTTACCCCTCCAAAGTGGACCTCATCTCTTAGCACTTTAACAATCTCTTGCTCTTCTATCTTGCCAATTAGTGCTAGGAAATGCTGCTCCCGGGATCGCTCTCTCCGCTTGCACTGCGCTATAAGACTCCCCTAGGTCCCGAGAGATTCCTTTCCAGTTCATCGAGACCTTCCTTGCTCATACCTCAAGATTTCTTGATATTCCCTGAGAACATTCCCAATGGAATTTCTTTCTTGTTCAAGACTCCTCAGCTGACTTTTCAACTCCACCACCAAGTGAGGTTCTTGTCTAGGCTCAGTCGCCACAATCTTCCATTCTTTGGCTTCTTCAAGGGCCTTTCTTGTTTTCTGCTTGTATCTTTGGAGTTCATCTCTAGCCCCCCTTAGGTATTTCTGAGTTTCCAGTTTACTCTTCTCTTCCGCCTTGAATCGCTTGACACTCTCCTCAACAGCTATCATCTTAATCTCATTCTCTTCCTCTAACTTCCTTTTTTGTAGGGTTACTTTCTCCAACTCTGCTTGCAACGCCCTTTTTTCTTCCTCTGCTTTTGCTAAGGCAGATTTAACCTCATTCACCTCCTCAGGGGTAGGAAGGCGAGGCTCTGGCATCTCTTTCTCGACTGGTAGTGCCTCTTGGGAAGGTGGGCGAGCACTTTGGATCCTTTCATGCAACCATTGGTAAAAAGTGACATCACCAACCTTTTTCATGAGCTCATCTTTATCTTTACGGACCACAGTCTCCCATGCCTTTGAGATTTTTCGAAGTAAACCCTTGTTCTTTGGATCTTCTCTGTCAAGGAAAACGGGAGCCAACATGTCTTCAGTAGGCATATTCCTCATAGGGTACCCAAGTTGTCGGATAATTAAGGAAGGGTTATAGTTGATGCAACCTTGAGTCCCCATTAGGGGCACATTCTGAAAGTCTCCACACTGAAACACAACGGAGGGCCTGTCCTTCCAACATGAATGAGTGAACCAGCGCACCTTGAGGGCATTGAGACTCCCTAAGGTATGCACCCACTCCTGAGCACTTTTGACCTCTACCTCACAACTCAAGGCATAACCCAACAGATATTTAGCTTGCCCCTTGTGAGCAATGACATGGTTGAGGAACCAGGCATATAATACATGAAGAGAGCAGGCAATCTTCTTTTTCCCCAACACCCGATGATGAGTAAAGGAGTAGTAAGTGTCTGCAAGGGCGGTGATCTTGGTTTGATTGGATTATCCTTGCTTATGAAGGCTAAGAACACCCCAATGGCAGTCTCATCAATGAACTTCTCAACTTGTGGGAAAAGGACAATCCCGAAAATGGCTAGTGCCAGTAACTGTTTGAATGGACCCCATCTGTTAGCTTGAGCATGGGACCTCATTAAGTCTTCAAAATAACTCAGTGGAAACCCCATTATACGGTTCTTTTTCTCTTTTCGAAGCTCTAACTCCCCCACTCCAACTTGCAATAGCGAGAGAGTCTTTTATCTCGAATATTGATGCCCTGGGCACGGATAGGTGTCGCCTCCGACCTAGAGAAACCCAAAATTTGCTCATACTCCTCTAAAGTTGGTGAGAGTTGGAAATCCTTGAAGATGAAACAGTGGATATCCGGGTCATAGAACTGACTGAGGGCTTTCACAGCATTTTCTTGAAGATCCAATTGTAGCAACCGAAGAATATTCCCATAAGCCTTTTCAAACATCCCACGCTCATCTGGTCCCATCAGAGAGGCGCACTCTGTCAAACTGGTCACATCTGCTTTATTTACTACTGGAAATCTCGAATTTAGCATACCCTCGCTCCTTGATCCCATGTTATCTCGTTTTTTTTTCACGCCTATGACAAGATTCCAAGTTACTCCAAGATCACCGACAAATAATTTAGATGCATGAAGAATGCTACATGAAGTCCTTATTTTTTAGAATTTTGTTTATGTAATGCATGATGTTATGATGCAAAGTGCGGATGATGAGGATGCTTTTTCATATTATTTTCATAAAGAAAGATATTTACAGGTAGTGGTTTGAAAATTTAGGACAGTATACCCTACATGCCACCTCATATAGGTATTTATGAAAGAGAAGGAAAAAATATATTCTTTTTGATTTTGTTTTTTTTTTTGTTGAAGGAAAAGAACTAAACTAGATGTAATAATGCAACACACAATTTTGGAAACGCCCTTGTGACCTAAAAAGGGGTGAGACTTACGATCTAGGGCAATTTAAAGGGTAATCCTTCCACGTAGCTCTATTCACTCCTCACAAGGCCACTGAGCCACAGTCCCTTTCACAAAACTCCCCACAAATGCAGCAAACTGCTAGGTGTGAGGCATCATGAAAGAGCACAACTCTGGTTGAAACTTTCGCAAGTAGCCAAACGGACAAAGGTCCTGATGGGCCCTCACTACTCGAATCCACTCTCCTAAATTTTGCAGACCTGGGTTATGGTCCCACTCAAAACATGTAATCACAAGGTACAAGTGTAGTGTGTGTCAAGGACATTTTCCCTAACACTACCCCACCTGAAATGAAAACCAGAGCAGTCCAGACAATTGCAAGTAATAACATGTTGTCTACCCTAGGGTTCAATATTAATCAAATACAACTAATCTAGGGTGCCAACAACATTGCATTTCTTACCTCAAGAAAGGGGGCAAAGAAGAAGAGGACATGATAAGAGAGGGAGGCAAAGCAAGATATTCAAATCAATCATACAAACCACACACTTAATTAATTAGGCTTGACCCACTTTTTTTTTCTTTTTTTTAAAAAAATGTTTTTTTAGTCCCCAGTGGAGTCGCCAGCTGTTACACCCCGAAAAATCCGGTTTGGATTTCTCAATGTACAACGTGGAAAAATTATGGAGCCGCCACCAATATTTTAATTTTAAGACCAAAACATTGAAAAAAGGTCTTTTGGACAAAGCGAATGGTCTTTCGAAAACTAGAGATATGGGTTCGGGGGTCGATTACGTGCGGGGAAGGTGTTAGCACCCCACGCGTCCTCTCTACTGAGAGGGAACCTTTAATTAAGTGTGTGGTTTTAACGTTTGATTTGAAAGATACCTAGATTTGCCTATTTATTTCTTATTTGGAGATAACTGAGAAAACTTAATGAAATTTTTTATTTTTGGCGCTTGACGAGAATTGGCTTCTCGCTCCTACGTATCTCCTAGTGCGATGGAGAATTCAAAGCTACGTAGTTCTTGGTTGTCATGAAAAGGTTTTTTTGTTTTTTATCTTTTTAGTGAATTTTCGAAATAAGACGAGTATTCAGCGAATGATTAAACTAACAAAGGTTATGGATAATCACCGCTAAGTACTCTTGAAAAATGGGAGTCACTGCCACTAGTCAGACGAACAAAGGTTCTGATTGACCATTAGTAGCGACTCGTTTTTTATTTGATCTTTTGAAAATGGTTTTCGAAAGAGATTAATTGGCACGAATGGTCAAACTAACCAAAGTTATGGGTGACCACCGCTTATTGTTCTTTGGAAAAAGGCATTGCTACCAATGGCTAGACGAGCAAAGGTTCTGATTAGCCACTAGCAACAATGGGTTTAAAAATGATTCTTTTTGTTATGTAAAATGCTAATGTTTATGGTTGTGAAAAGAATTTTTATTTGTTGCGCTTGACGAGAACGTGACTCGCTTCTACGTATCCCAAATGGGAATCAAAGCGACGTAATTCTAAGTGGAAGGGGGATACTAGTAAAAATGGGGTGCTAGTTAGCTGCTAGGTGGTTGTGTATGAAAACAGGGGGAGAGTAGTGCCATCTCGGCTGGTAGGCAGGCCACCTCGGCTGGGGGAGAGTGGTACCACCTCGGCTGGGGAGAGTGGTGCCCTCTCGGCTGGTAGGCAGGCCACCTCGGCTGGGGGGAGAGTGGTGACACCTCGGCTGGGGGAGAGTGGTACCACCTCGGCTGGTAGGCAGGCAACCTCGGCTAGGAAGAATGGTGTCACCTCGGCTGGGGGAGAGTGGTGCCACCTCTACCAGCAGCGAGCCACCTCGGCTAGGGGAGAGTGGTGACACCTCGGGGGGATAGTGGTACCACCCCGGCTGGTAGGCAGGCCACCTCGGCTGGTAGGGGCGCGCCGCCTCAGTTGGTAGGCAGGCCACCTCGGCTAGGGAGAGTGTGGAACCACCTCGGCTAGTAGGCAGGCCACCTCGGCTGGGGAGAGTGTGGCACCACCTCGGCTAGTAGGCAGGCCACCTCGGCTGGGGAGGGGCGCGCCACCTCAGTTGGTAGGTAGGCCACCTCGGCTAGGGAGAGTGTTGCACCACCTCGGCTAGTAGGCAGGCCACCTCGGCTGGGGAGGGGCGCGCCACCTCAGTTGGTAGGCAAGCCACCTCGGCTAGGAGAGTGTGGCACCACCTCGGCTAGTAGGCGTGCCACCTCGGCGGGGAGAGCGCGCCACCTCGGTTGGTAGGCGAGCCACCTGGCGGTGGGAAGAGGGTCACCACCTCGGCCAGTAGGCAACAGATTATGTTTTTATAAACTTTGAATCTTTCTTAAAGAAAATGTTTGATTTTCAGTATTGTTATTTTGATGATGATGATTATTGTTGATAAGAAAATTGCATTGCAACATTTGCATAAATCATGACCTTTCAAACCAAAAAACGTTGCTCAACCGATCCTAAAACATAAAACAATTAAGAATGATTAAGAGAGAGAACAGAAAAATAATTACCGCAAAGCTGGAACAATGAATCTCTTCTCTCAAATATCACTAAGCAAAATAATAAAACTTCTATGAAACTTTCAGCAAGGAGAAAAAAAAGTGAAGAACTAGATCTCTCTCTCTCACTCAAGCATCTCAAGACCCCTTCTTTGCTCCTCTTGCTCCTGGATCTTCACCAAAGTTCTGACTTCTCTTCCTTTCCCTCTCTCTCTCGAAAAAAATCCTCCCTCTCCCAAAACCGTAGCCCCCTATTTATACTAAAAACTTGATCTTGTAGTGTTGCGTTTTGACCTTCGTTTTTTCGTTGAACCTTGCATCTAGATCTGAAGATTTTGAGTTTATTGAAATAAACAAGATGAAAGAATGTATTTCGTTGAAATGGGTTGATAAACCGTCAGATTTTTGTGTGTTGGTGACAAAAATGGGGATTTCGTGAGAGGAAAAGATGTCCAAAAAAAGAGATTTCTTGTGAGAAAGAAGAGAAAGAAACGTGGGTGAGAGATGGAGAAGGAAACATGTAGAAGAAAGGAAGAGTTGGGCGGCTGGTATGGTTTGATGGGAGAGGTGGAAAACGTGTGAAAGGGAGAAAGAGTTGGGCGGCTAGGGGGTAGTGGAAGTGATAGGAAATTAGGGTTTGTGATGGAGGCAATTAGGTTTTGTGAGTGAGTGAGGAAAATAAGGCAATCCGGGTCAGGCTAATTCGAACGGGCCTCTGACAGTGAGCCCAATTCGTTGTAACACAAATATACCCTACTTACACCTCCTTTTTACTAAGTCGCCCTCTTATCTCTTTTTGTCTCTTTTTTTTTTTGCTTTCTTTTTTATGCCACTAAATATATGTACTAACTAAATAGGAAATAAGGTATAACCTGAAAATAACTATATTTTTCAACTTCCACACATTAAGATATATAACTACAAATAAATAAATAAAAAGTCATTATTATTTTTGGTCGGACAAAATTGGGGTATGACATATCCCCATCAATATAGATGAAGATTCTACTTGCAATATTTCTCAAGGTAGTCCATTGGCAGAATTAATTGGTTTAGCGAAGCTTATTATATGGGATGAAGCACCAATGACACATAAGCATTGTTTTGAAGCCGTTGATCGAACACTACGTGATGTATTGCATTTTTGCAACAATTGTGATGTTAATAAACCTTTTGGGGGGAAAGTTGTTGTTCTTGGTGGAGATTTACGGCAAATATTACCTGTTATACCAAAAGGAACTAGACAACAAGTTGTCAATGCTGCAATTAATTCATCTTATCTTTGGAACCATTGTGAAGTTATGTCACTTAGTGTTAATTTGAGATTACTGCATGGGAGTTCAATTGACGATATTGAAGAAAGGAGAGAATTTTCTGAGTGGGTATTGGCTATTGGGGATGGAACAATTGGAAAGGTCAATGATGAATATATTGAAGTAAATGTTCCGCATTAGTTGATGTTGTCAGATCCAGCAAATTCAGTTTCAGCTATTGTTGAGTCAATGTATCCTTCATTCGTATCACAATTAGAAGATTTAACTTATTATCAAGATCGGGCAATATTGGCTCCAAAATACCATTTGGTTGAAGCTATCAATGAGTATATGCTGGGTAAGCTACCAGGTAGTGATCATGTTTACATGAGTATTGATACTCCACATTCAGACTATGGAAATTGTGATAGACCGGATAATGTTCACACACCTGAATTTTTGAACACAATATCGGCATCTGGGCTACCTAATCATATAATCAAGTTAAAAATGGGTGTTCCAATAATGTTGTTGAGAAATATTGATCCAAAAGCTTGATTGTGTAATGGCACGAGGTTGATCATTAGTAGACTTGGTAAATTTGTGTTGGAAGGGAAAGTTATATCTGGAAGTAATATTGGCCAGAAGGTTTACATACCGCGAATGTCATTGACACCCTCTGATGTTAGGATTCCATTCAAATTTCAAAGACGACAATTCCCTTTGGCTGTATCATTTGCAATGACAATTAACAAAAGTCAAGGCCAATCTCTTCATCATGTTGGTGTTTATCTTCCAAGTCCAGTTTTTTCTCATGGTCAGTTATATGTTGCCTTTTCAAGAGTTACTTCTAAAAGAGGACTTAAAGTGTTGATTACTGATGATGAAGCCAATATCTCCAATGTTACCTCAAATGTTGTGTACCATGAAGTTTTTACCAATTTAGTTTAACAACTACTTAGTTACTGTTGTTTTTCTATGGAGAGGAAAAAATGTTGCCTGTCTTTTTCGCCAATATGTTTTGACTTCTTTTTCTTATATTTATGTTTCATTCAAGATGTTCTAAGAATTACCTCTGAAAGAGGACTTAAAGTGTTGATCACTAATGATCAAGGCAGTATCTCCAATGTTACCTCAAATTTGTGTACGATAAAGTTTTATCAATTTAATTTAACAACAACTTAATTATGGTTGTTTTTTATGAATAGGAAAAAATCCTTGCTATCTTTTAGGCCAATATATTTTAAAAAAAATTTTTTGCTATATTTATGTTTCATCATCATTTGTGTTTATTATACACAATTTAGTTGTCGTGTAATCAAGTTAGAATTGAGAACTTGAAAAGTAAAGACGCGTGAATACAAACATTGATGCACTATGCAACCCATTAAAAGTTTACATATCAATCATTCTGTTTTGTTTGTTTTGCTTTGGTAAGTGAATACTCCGTTTGTCACAATTTGTTTGCAGTTTAAGGTTTTCGTACACCCTTTAAAAAATGATTAGAAGTCTAGATTATTTACAAAGTGTTGTTTGATTTACCATTGAACCCTTTATCTCTCTACCCAGATACACGTTAATCTTTTTTGAAGATAAAAAATTGTCATAATTAATAGGGGTATAAATGTAAAAGAAGATTAAAAGTTTCATTGGAAATCTAAAACAACAAGTAATTTTGAGACAAATTGATTTTACTAAAACAACAAACAATTTAGGACTGAGGGAATAATATTTTATTTTACTTCCTTTTACAAAATATATTTTACGTTTATTATTTGGTGTGACAGAATAATTATTAGCTCCTATGTGTGTATGTGGGTCCGTCATTAGGTGCATGTATCATGTATATTTTGCTATTCTTTTGGGTCTTACATGGTAATCTGAAATCATCATATTCATGATTTATTTTGGCAATGTTGTTTCCTATTAAACAGGAAAATAAAAGACTGTACGAGTAATAATTTCATTATATCTCATTATATTTTGTCTTTTTCTTCTCTTTTTCGTCCCACTCTCCACGTTTTGCCCACATCATTTCTCTTCTGTTTTTTCTTTCTTTTTTTTAAGAACATGTTCTTTTGTTTCAAATGTTATGTAAATTATTTTATATTCAATAATTTTAGTTTTAAATTAGAAACCAACCGAAATTTACACTAAATAGTTGGTTAGTTAATTCATCACGTAATTGAATAAATTATAAATTTAATAAATAGTGTAACAAATAATTATTACAAAAATTAATAACTGGCATCTTGGTAAAAATCGTTGTCTGTTGCTGCTGATTGTTTCTATTAACTTTTTTGTAGCACATAAATGAATAGTACTAGGAGAGAAGTATTAGGAAAGCATATCATGTTAGTTGATGGATGACAACATGATATATTTTTGGTAATTGAAACTTTGGACTTTTTTGGCTTATGGGTAATTGAAACTTTGAATTTTTGTGAATAAAAGGTGTTCAAATAGTAATGGTATTGGTCCTATGTGAATAAATTGTGATGTATGTCTTATTATTATGGCCTTATTTAAAGTGATTTTTGCGCCACTTTTGGGTGATATGGGTATTGAAGTTTGAGTCAATCAGATTTGTTGGGTTTGGAGTGTTGGATTGATTATTGGGGCTTATAAAGGGAAGGGCTTAGATCATATGGGTAGTGATTGCTACCCCAAAAAATGTATTAACTGTATAATTTTTATAATACTAAACAGGTCTTTTACTTGCTCACAATTTTGTTATAAGGATATAATATGGTATTTAAAAAATATTTAGTTACCTGTTTATTATTTTTAGCAACAAATGATTATTTATAAAATTCTTATATCAATCATTCTATTTTGTTTGTTTTGCTTTGGTAAGTGATTACTTCGTTCGTCCCAATTTGTTTGCAGTTTAAGGTTTTCGCACACCCTTTAAAAAATGATTAGAAGTCTAGATTCTTTACAAAGTGTTGTCTGATTTACCATTGAACCCTTTATCTCTCTACCCAGATAGACGTTAATCTTTTTTGAAGGTAAAAAATTGTCATAATTAATAGGGGTATAAATGTAAAAGAATATTAAAAGTTTCATTGGAAATCTAAAACAATAAGTAATTTTGAGACAAATTGATTTTACTAAAACAACAAACAATTTAGGACAGAGGGAGTAATATTTTATTTTACTTCCTTTTATAAAATATATTTTACGTTTATTATTTAGTGTGACAGAATAATTATTAGCTCCTATGTGTGTATGTGGGTCCGTCATTAGGTGCATGTATCATGCATATTTTTCTATTCTTTTGGGTCTTACATGGTAATCTGAAATCATCATATTCATGACTTATTTTGGCAATGTTGTTTCCTATTAAACAGGAAAATAAAACACTGTACGAGTAATAATTTCCTTATATCTCATAATATTTTGTTTTTTTCTTCTCTTTTTCATCCCACTCTCCACGTTTTGGCCACATCATTTCTCTTCTGTTTTTCCTTTATTTTTTTTAAGAACATGTTCTTTTGTTTCAAATGTTATTTAAATTATTTTATATTAAATAATTTTAGTTTTAAATTATAAATCAGCCGAAATTTAAACTAAATAGTTGGTTAGTTAATTAATCATGTAATTGAATAAATTATAAACTAAATAAATTTAATAAATATGTGTAACAAATAATTATTAGAAAAATTAATAATTGGCATTTTGGTAAAAATCTTTGTCTGTTGCTGCCGATTGTTTCTATTAATTTTTGTGGAGCACATGAATGAATATTACTAGAAGAGAAGTATTAGGAAAGCATATCATGCTAGTTGATGGATGACAACATATAAATTTTGGTAATTGAAACTTTGTACTTTTTTGGCTTATGGGTAATTGAAACTTTGGATTTTTGTGAATAAAAGGTGTTCAAATAGTAATGGTATTGGTCCTATGTGAATAAATTGTGATGTCTTATTATTATGGCCTTATTTGAAGTCCTTTATGCGCCACTCTTGGGTGATATGGGTATTGAAGTTTGAGTTAATCAGATTTGTTGGGTTTGGAGTGTAGTTATTGGTGTTATTGGATTGATTATTGGGGCTTACAAAGGGAAGGTCTTAGATCATATGGGTAGTGATTGCTACCCCAAAAAATGTATTTATAATTTTTATAATACTATACAGGTCTTTTATTTGCTCACAATTTTGTTATAAGGATATAATATAGTATTTAAAAAATATTTAGTTACCTGTTATTATTTTAAGCAACAAATGATTATTTATAAAATTCTTATAATAATGTGTCCTGTTTAGATTTTTTTGGTTTAGATGTTTAAAATTCCTATGTGTTTATGACCACATGTATTATCTCCTATTATGCTATTCAAATATTGGATGTATGATTGTCAAATGTGTTGTATTGGTTGGTTTCTTCCTTTAGTTATTGCTTTGACAAATTAGGCTACTTTAAATTTTTTTGGTCAGCAATTAGTCCACTTTTTTAAAAGTGTTCCTTCTTCATGTTTTTCCTTTTGTTTTCCAACTTTGTCTTTTCCTATGTCAAATTATGAACGTGTATGACAATAGTGTATCCTGCTACATATTTATCATCTATTTCTCTGTGTAATTAAATCAATAGTTTTTTTAGTTTGACCAGAGAATGGGTACAGGTTTGGCGTGCCTGTATAAATTGAGAGAATACTGTTTCTCTCATGTGTGGCCCACGCGGATATTTTGGTGTCTTATACATGAATTATTGGTTCTTACAGCAGGTACAGAGAAGGGTGAAACACTGAGTGTTGAATATAGCCAACAGTGTATTTTCTATTTTTTCCCAACTTTGTCTTTTCCTATTGCAAATTATGAATGTGTATGACAATAGTGTATCCTGCTACATATTTATCATCTATTTCCCTGTGTATAATTAAATCAGTAGTTTTTTTAGTTTGACCAGAAAATGGGTACAGTAATAGCGTGCCTGAAAAAATTGAGAGAATACTCTTTCTCTCATGTGTGGCCCACGCGCAGTAGGCATATTTTGGTGTCTTATACATGAATTATTGGTTGTTACAGTAGGCACAGAAAAGTCTGAAACATTGAGTGTCGAATATAGCCAACACGGTATTTTGTTTTATTTTTTTTCCAACTTTGTCTTTTTCCTATGTCAAATTTTGAACGTGTATGACAATAGTGTATTCTGCTACATATTTATCATCTATTTCTCTGTGTAATCAAATCAGTAGTTTTCTTAGTTTGACCAGAAAATGGGTACAGATTTGGCGTGCCTGTATAAATTGAGAGAATATTGTTTCTTTCATGTGTGGCCCACGCACAGTAGGCATATTTTGGTGTCTTATACATGAATTATTGGTGTTACAGCAGGTACAAAAAAGGGTGGAATACTGAGTGTCGAATATAGCCAACAGGGTATTGACACTTTCTATGAAGGTTTCTGAGAAGATGTTTAAAGTAGTAGCTGACACTTTCTAGAGTCATTTGTAGCTATAAACGGTAATAATCAATCACAAATGGTCATAAACAGTAAGAAACGGTCATAAATATCTACTTTATAACAAAATATGTATAAAGATTTATTACAGTCTCAATTTTCAACACCTTCAAACAAAAAAACTTTCTCATCTATTTTAACAATATGAATCACTATTGTCTCATCTTTCTCAGCATTTTTGCAATTCTGAACATTATTTTTTCCTTCTTCATTTCTGAAGAACCGTTTTTACCAAGAAGAATAATCTTCGTCAGTACAGTATTGTTAGCAGTGGCTTGGGTTGTACAAATGGGTTTGTGATGTATAATAATGGTTTCATTGTTTGTAAATTTGGTATTGTGGTTCTGTTGATTAGAAGACAAGTTGAAGGAGACAAGAGGGTAAATGCATAGAGTATCTGTTATGAATTGGGACTCAATGAAGGGTTGAAAATTAAGTTGAATGTTATTTTATCTGTATGAAGGTTTGAATAAGTGTGCAATTTTAAGAAGGATGTTTGTGTTGTTGTTTTCGTTGGATAGCCTCATTGTGTAATGAAAAATATGTATTGATCCCAAAAGAATATGCTAATAAAACCATGGTCAAAACAATGTCAGGTATGTGCAATCACATTTTAGTAGAATAAGTAGGAATTAATAGTAGTATTTCTGTCTCTTTCTTGCAAGAAGAATTATACGTGTTCTAAAATAGTAGTTACTGTGAAACATATAAAGAGCCAAATAATTAAAAGATAAATGTGAGTTGGTAGTTATGAAAGTTATAACTTCCTTAATATGAAACTACAATTGCCAAAGTAACAGAAAATTATAAAGTGACATGATTTTCTTTTTTAATTATTACTAAGAAGTAGAACTGTTATCAAATGATTTCAAACCCTTTCTCTGGTGATCACATGGGATGTCAAAGGAGACAATAAAAATGTATATTTATATTATGCACTCTATTAAATGATCCATTAAATTTAGAAAATAGAGATGAAATAAGAATAGGTTAGAAGTGGAGTTTATGTTAAATTTACAGAGTTCAACTCTTGGTGGACGAAACATTGAATAAATATACATGTTTAGTGTAGTTGCATACAAGTTGTGATAAGCGCGATCAAGTACTAATTTCTTTATTTTGCAGGCGTTCTAAAAATGTTATTGTCATTTTTGAGATCACACAGAAAAAATGAGAAACAAGTATTGATCAAAATATTTTTATTACAACTGAGGCGAATAAATTAAGCAATAAATTACATTTGAGAAATTTCAAATAATTGCTATTCAATAAACTTATTTCGACTCTGATGCTTCTCTTCAATACTTTTTCGATCAATATCTCCTGAAGTTGAATTTGGAGTCTCCAAATAGCTTCAATAGTGAGTTCAGAGAATTAAATATATTCTCAATCATGTATAGCAGTGGAGTACAAAAAATTAGTTGCATCTCAGTTTCTCAACTGCATTTCGTAGTATTATTGTCAATTTTGTTGACAATTGAGAGTTTCTGCTGAGCGTGTTAGATTGGTGAATTAATTGCAAGTAGCAATTTTGCATTAACAGTATGACAGTACCTGACAAACTACGTTTGAGAAGTTAAATTACGTGAATTGGCTGAAAACCAGAGGTTCGCCTCACCACATCACAAAATTTAACATATGTTGTTAATGCACTTAAAATAAACATACCCATCTAAGGCAAATAAAATAATTGATTTTCCTGTTCGATGTCAAAATTCTGAGTAAATATCCATAACTCAAGAAAATTAATGACTCTCTTTTTTTTTATTAATCTATAATTTGTTGTGGGTGTATATAGAATGGGACGCTTGAAAGCAAAATTGAATGAAGAAGCCATGATGGTTTTGGTAGGACGAAGCAAAGAAATTGAAGTGGTTGAAATAAAAGGATATGTTGAGATGTTTTTGTGAGAATTATGAAAATGTCTTTACAAATTGAGTATTTATAGCCAAAAAATGGGATAAGGTGATATCTTAATAGGAGATTTTTAGCCAATGAGAGATAAAATATGGTATCCTAATCTATTCCAATTTGTGTTGTTCCTTCAAATGCTCGACCACATGTGGATGTATTTTTTTGGTGGATTGATGCATTATATAATGAACAAGTGGTTTTGATTGCAAACCAATGTGCTGGTGAAATCATTGTCAAAAACAGGTTATGGTAAGGTCTGACATGTATTCAGATTGAATTGTATAATAGATAACAACAATATCTACACCTCTTTGTTATCCAATAGGTTGCGGCCTCATTTATGTAAGTGAAAAAAAATAATTAAATTTCTTGCATGCATGTTTGTCCTATTGTGTTTGTTTCATCTATTCATGTGAGGGCCGTTTGGTGAACAAAAAAATTTATCCTTTGTTGTAGTCAGACATATGGAGGAATAGTTGTAAGTTATTATAAGAGTATTAGGAGACCATTGTTGAATTGATAAGACCAATAATCACATCTGTTTTTTAATCAATAATCCTCCATTAAATTTATTTAGAAGAAAAATAAATCATATTTTTTGCATGCATTTTTGTCTCATTGTATTCGTGTTATGTACTTTAAAGAGCATAAGTTCTACCCAGTCTATTGTATTCGTGTTATGTATTCAATTTTGGAGGATTTACAAGCGCAAACCATAGTTAAAGATAAGCCGCATAAATAAAGTAAATGCTTATAAGAAAAACAAATATAAATAATTATTTTTTACTGAAGTTTGTGATGAAAAATTGAGGGAGAGTGTGTGAGAGTTTTGTTTGACAGATTGTGAGTAAGATATGTGGGGTGAATTTGTTTAAAAATGAATAAATAAATACTATTATTATATGAATATATTTATGATTTTTTCAATTTGTAGATAAAATATGGATTCTTATCCATTTCAACCAAAGTTAAAGCATCTTCTGTTGGGTGATTTGGAATAGTCATTTATAATTATTTTTTCGACAAAAGTGGTTTATATATTTTTTTATTTATTTGGATCAAAATAGAAATGAAAAAAATATGCATTCCTATAGAGAAGTTCAGTCACTTAAAATGTTGGAAGGAGGTAAAAAATATAAAATACATGTTTTCTCATTGATATTTAAAAACAAAAAAATAGAGTTACTTTTATTCCATCTGTTTTTGATTTTTGGTCTTTTAATTTTTTTTGAAAACAATAGTGTTCTTAAAAACACAAAGCAGCTTGCTGTTAACAAGTTAACTTAACTTAGATTTCCATTTATGAATCAGTCTGCAGCCATGACTTTGATTTTTTTTTTCATTTGTCATTAAATCAAAAAAATTAATTTTATGTTTTGTCTTTATTTCATATTATATTCTGTTTAGTGTTTTATAAATAATTATTTTCTTTTAATAAGATTTATAATTTATAATTTAATATTTGTATCTTATATAAAAAAAAACTGTTGTACTTAAAAAAACTAGCAACTAAGACTTCTCTGAAAATAATTTCAACATTATGTATCTGCATACCAGATGTGAAGTGAAGGTAAGCGAAAAAGATATTTATATTATAAAGGCTACTAAATCAAACATTGGTTACTACTAAATGATCAAATACTACTATCTCGATTTTCCCCGCTGCTCAAAATATCATTTCAATTTTTTAGAACGTACAGAATAATCGAGTAAGAAGTTTAGATCAAAACATTGGTATTACAAATGTGGCCAATAAATTAAGAAAAATATTACATTCGAGATTTTGCTAATAATAGCTATTCAAGGAAATAATTTGCATCCCGTTGTTCGTCGTCAATCTTGATTCGACTAATGTTCAGCTTACGTGTTTCATCTGTAAATGGTGATCATTGTATCACGTAATTTAACATTTGCTGCTAATCCACTTGATGTAAACATATCCATCTAAGGTAACAAAACAAATCGATGTTTCTGTTCGTTCTGAAGATTGTGAGTAGAAGACATCAACCTAAATATCCATAACTCATGAAAATCAATAAGTCTCTTTTTTGTAAAATTACAATTTGTAGTGGGTGTGTGAAGGATGTGAGACTTGAAGGCAAATGTGGGTGAAAAAAACATGATGACGTTTGTAACAGGAAGCAAATTAATAGAAGAAATTGGAATGAAATGGAATGTGAAGATATTGTTCTGAAAATTATGAATTTCAAGTTTGCAAATAGTGTATATATAGCCAAATACTAGGATAAGGTGATATCTTAGATTGAGATTTTTATCCAATAGGGGAAAGAATATCATTTTTATCAACTTTATGTTTAGTCATCTTTATAAAATCATCTTTATAAACTCATTGTTGGTCGACTATGTGTGGTGTCATGTGAGTGTATATATTGGTCTACTGACTTGAAAGTACAAGTTCAACTTAAAAGTGAGATCATTATATATATATATATATATATATATATATTTAGAGGACGTTAATGGAAAATATTTGATACAAAAAATAATGCCTCTTAAATCTTATTTTATAGAACCATTTATTCAGATAATGGTTTAAAAGATTAATTAGAATATATGTTCAATTTACATGTTGCATCTATACATGGTGAGTTTATCTAAGTATTGACAACACACTAAGACCAACTTTAATATAGATTTCTGAACATAATATTCATTTCCTACTTTGGCAGCGTTGTTTCCCATCAAGCATAGTACTAGGGGAGACAAGTATTAGGAGAGCATAGATAGCATGTTGGTTGATTGATGATAACATTGAAATATTGGTAATGGAAACTTTGGATTTTTCTGGTTTATTGGTAATGGAAACTTTGGATTTTTCTGGATTAAAGATGCACAATGAAGTGATGCGATTTGGCTCTTTTTACATTTAGACAAGATGCACAATGAAATGGCATGTGTAGGTTGTGTTTTTTGTAGTGTTGTGATTGACTAGAATATAGTGCTTCTGAAGAATAGTGATCGTATCTTGACCAATGAAGAGTTGAAGTGTTGATTGATTCGTCAAATGGGCCGGTCGTTGAATGAGTGAAAGGACCGGTCCTGGCTTCACGCGTTGAATACCTCGGGTGGTACCTGCAAAGACACTCCGACGATCTAGTGAGAGGTCGCTCGGGCAGATAGCACAAGGTTAGAGAACGTACCTGATGCCATATGCGAATGGCGTATATATACTGCGAGGTCCGACCGTTTTGCGAAGATTTCGGCCGGCGAGAATTGCGCTCAAGCGCCGTGTTTGGGGCCGACGAGATGGGTGGGCCGCAGGTCCAATTGCTGTTGGCAGTCCTCGTATTTGCTAATACACCCAGGAACAGTTGCCCCCCAAGCCTAGGTCGCTTAAGAGCGGGCTGAGGCTTGAATCGATGCCCCCAGGAGTGAAGTTATCTTGACGAAACGGACGCGGCCGTTCGCTTTCTCTGTAGGGCGGTGTCGACCGCTTGTCAACCATCGGCCGTGCTGTCATGACGGTTGGTCTTTACTGACATTTAAGACGTGACGTTTGGTGTTTCCGAGGTTGTCTGGAGACAACCATTGGTGAGAAGACGAAACGCCAGACGCTCGTATCCCGGTCCCCTTCGCGCCATGAGTCTGCACTATAAATAGTCCTTCTGCTGAGTTCATTTCTCACACTTCCAAGAATTGCTCTGCCAGCGACCGACTCGTCTGCCGCCGACTTGCATTCATAGCTATTTCTGTCTACTCGCGACCGATCCGCAACATCTATTCAAGGTATGGATCGATCTTTACTTCTATTTTCTGAACTTGAGTTTTTTCTTTGAAAGTATTTCGTACTTTCCCACGCCTCGTGATAGGGGGTGTCAGGTCGAGGGATGGCCAAATCGCCCCCTCTCATGAGTGCTCTACTCGACCGACCTGACTCGTTCCCTTTATCACAGGTGCTTTTGCATGCCACGGACGAAACTGACCGCCCGTATTCCCGGAAAACCACCGCAATCTTTCGCTACATACATGTCGAGGCCGGGCGAGCCCAATCCCCACGAGGCGGGGTCTAAGTCGTCTTCGGGCGACAAAGGTTCTAGCTCTTCAAGCAGTTCTTCGAGCAGTACGAGCTCGAGTTCTCGCTCTTCCGGTCGAGGATCGGCTAGCTCAAAGAGCCCTGGTTCCAGGTCCGTCCATTCTGAGGAGCGGCCGTGCAACACTCCAACGCCAGAGGACGTCGTTTCTCGAGCGGAGGGAGTGGAAGAAGATGTTGATGTGATCATCATTGACGATGATGAAGCGCAGAGTGCCGTCCCGGTCGCGGACGAGGAGATGGTGGAGGCCGAGGGTGGCCGAGCCGAAGAAGTCCACGGGGAAGAGGTGGCACAGCCCGCAGCCAACAGCTCTGGTCTGGAGGTGAACATCGGAGGATCGAACGAAGGGTCGGCCGAAGTTCAAGCAGATGTAGCCCGAGATGTGTCTGACATGTCTTGGGTATCGGAAACTCTTCGCTCAAATAGGAGCATTATTACTGTCGGCCACGATGCTTTGACCGACCGCGCGAGCCGCCGACGATTCACCGGGCCGGAGGTGAGAGGTATGAAGGATCGAAGATATTGCCACTTATTCTCCCAACTTCAAGTTCACGATGTATCGGCTCGTGTTCGAGAAGATGAATATTACTCCTCCTTTACTTTAATTTCAACGCGACGCCCCGCGCCACATCGGGGTCGCTCCTTCCCAACTTCACCCTAACGCGTGGGCGTTTCTGAAGACCTTTGAAGTCCTTTTGACTAAGTTGGGTCGGCCGGTGTCGATGATGCTGTTTTTCACCCTCTTCGAGCTGAGCTGGCTCAGGGAGAAGGCCAACAAGGAGAAGAGGGAGCAGTCTCCTTTAAGATGCGTAAGACTCATCACCGGCTTCTTCAAAGCATACCAGAATCTTGGGAGCGGCTGAGAAGCCAAGATTTTTGGATCGCTCCCACTTTGAAGAGGCCGGTAAGGCCGTATCGGAGGTTCAACCGGACGGAATGCTCGGTCCCCCTTACTTTCCCATCATGTGGAACGAGGCTCACTTCGCAGCGGCCCGGGATTACATTTACACCGCCAAAGACTTGGGGAGGCCGACTGCGCCTCTGGATATGATCAAAGCGTCGGGCATGATGCGTCCAGATCCTAAGGGCGACATACCTTGCCGACCCTTTGTCTTGCTCGAGGGCCAAGGCCTGGAGGCCGAAATCGGTTTGCTTTTGAACTTTGCCTCTATATTTTTGATGTCAATCTTTTCTTCTAACTCATAACTCGTTATTTTGCGAAAAGAATGGCCAGTAAAAATTGGCCGTGATCGAGTCGGGCCTCAACCCCGCTATTCCAGGAGCTAGGAGGTATGACGGATCTCGGCCAGGGGATGCCCCCGAATCGTCCTCCAAGGTGCCCCCAACTCCCAAAGGTCCAAAGAAAAAACCAGTTGTTCGGTCGCCTCCTCGCTCTGACGATCGCTCCGCTGAGCGGATAAAGCTTGACGACCTAACATGGATTCTCGCCAAGGCCGACCTCCTATTCTCTCTCTCGAGAAGCTAGGGCGTCGTCGAGCTCGAGTGGTTCAGGAAGAAGCCGGATGGAGGTCTCAGGCTTTCTCTTTGCTTGGGGATAGACAAGATCATGACCGAGCTTGGGGCCGAAGCTGAAGGTACTTTACTTTTTCGGTCCGTTATTTCTTTTGTCTTAGATCGACCGACTAACAGCCGGATGATCTCTGTTTGCAGGGGCTCGCGCTGCTAAGGAGTCTTTGACTGAGCTGCAGGTGAAGTACGACAAGCTCGCCAAGGCCAAGAAAGAAGCTTTTCAGCGGGGCGTGGAGGACCGGGCCAAACTCGCCAAGAGGAATAAGGAGCTTCTTGCGGCCGTGAATAAATCAAACCGACCTTGAATCCGTAGAGAAGGATAAGGCCAGGCTGGAGGCCGAGAATGCCGATCTGCAGGCGAAGATCCAAATGGTTGCCCAGGCCGGTCGGGAGGCAGCAATCGAGCAGTTCTATAACGCTCTTGCTCAGGCGTGTGCCTTGAATGCGGATCTGAAAATCAACTTCGATGATAAGATGATAAATCCCGCCCATTACGTTGCGGAGAACAAGATCATGCTGCCTGAGCAAAGAGATGAACATGGAAACGTTGTTCGACCGGCCACCGTCCTTTTCTGAAACCTCTGAAGCCCGCCTGCGAGCGGTGTAATTCTTGTAACTGTTTAACTTGCCTTCGGGCACAACAATTTTCCCGCCGTGCGCAAGATTTCAATTTAGTGGATGCTCGGCCGACCAAGTCCACTTGTTTGTAATGACAATTTCTTTCCGTTTGATTTGCTTATTTACTTAAATTTGATTGCTTCGCATTTATTTTTCTAAGTTCACGAACTTTAAATCTAGGTCGCTCGGCATTTCTTACCTGCTAAACGGTGCCCACTCGGTGACACTTGATTGGGCCATTCCGATGGCACTCGATTGGGCCGTTTTGATGGCCCTTGAGGTAGGTCGTTTCGACGGCCTCTCGCGATGGGTTATAACTTAACCCTTGGGCCATTTTCGATGGCGCTCGATATAGATCGTTTCGACGACCTAGCGTTGTTGGGCCATTTTCGATGGCGCTCGTTCGAGTCAACTCGGTGACCGTCGTTTGTGCCGGCTCGGAGGCACATGCCACAGATCGTTTCGACGACCTGAAGTTTGCGGGTTATCTAATCCTTGGGCCATTTCGATGGCTCTCGAGGTAGATCGTTTCGACGATCTGATCAACTTTGATAAATATTCGATCGCTCCTTTGCCACGGGCAATCTTGAGCGACCGGTCATACATTCTTGCGAGAAAGTAAAGAACACATCATATTTCTAAAGGTCGCCCTCAGTAAAAAACCCGATGGGAAAAGAGCGCTACCGCTTTTCATTTATAGGTCGGTCGTTCATTACATTCAAATCGTTCATTACATTCAAACGTAATATCTTCTAAGTTTCTCTGCATTCCATGTTCTGGGGATAGTCGCCCCATCCATGGTTTCCACTCGTAAAGCCCCTTTCCGATCTTGTTGATGACCCCGTATGGACCTTCCCAATTTGGTGCGAGCTTCCTCGGCGTGCATTCTTATTTCCTACGTCGGCCCGCCTTAGAACGAGTGACCGACCGTGAAGTCTCTCTTTGCACGCGAGTATTGTATCCGGGTCGCGACCTTCCGCTTGATCGGTTGCTCTCTTAGTGACGCTGCGCGCAGCTTCTTCAATTAGGTCTAATTCTTCTCGAATAGCTCGGCCGTTGTCAACTACTGCAGGGGGATTCGAAGTTCTCCAATTCAGCTCGCCCATCTCTATGGGTATCACTGTAACACCCCCTGCTCAGTTAATTATTTAACTTATAAAAATCGAGTTCAAAAATTATTTTTCCTTTGCAAAAGATACATCCTCGCGGAATGCTACGCTCACCAAAACATTTCTTAAAACAATTGCATAATACTTTCCACAATAAAATACAAATGCGTGATGAATAGCACGACTTGGTTTATCGAAATAGTTTTACATCATCAACTTAATTAAATCTGACTAAAACAATATCAGAACTACCATGACTACTCGACACTCCCACAAAGCTACGATCGTGAGCTATACGCCACACTCGGGATCGAGTAAGGAAGAACCTTCACTCGGGATCACCTGCACGTTGCCGACATAAGAAGCAACATAACAGCAGTAGGGTGAGTCTCTAACACAAATAATACAATGTATGATAAGCATTATATGAAAGGAGACACCAAACACCCCTGAAGAACAACAAACACACCCATCGAGTCTTAACACCTCGACTCCTAACCATCACTCAACAACACACTTGACTAAGTCTTAACACCTCGACTCCTAACCACAACTCACCACGTCTAACACTCATCACACATCACACAAAACACATCAACAAATTCATGAATGCAATGCATGAATGCAACCCCTTCACACCTAGGGCACATGCATGTGGTACCAATAATCATCATATTCCATTGCCATATAGGCAACAACGTCCCTTACCATTGCCATAAAGACAACAACGTCCCTTACCATTGCCATAAAGACAACAACGTCACTTTTGATGCATATGAATCATGAGGCTCGATAAACAATGCATCAAACACAATCAACACACAACAACATTTGCCTTGCGGCACACAACCGTCACTATTTTGCCACTCAAAGCTACCCACTCGTGGTTCACATCATTAGCCACTCGGGCTACCCACTCAGGGTTCACATCATTAGCCACTCGGGCTACCCACTCAGGGTCCACAATAACAACAATAACAATGCCACAAAGGCCACCCTTACCTCAGTCACTAGCTCTACGGCTATCATCATCTCATCGTCACTCAGTTCATCATCATTTACACTAGTGTCTAGTTCACCTAGACATCATCCATAGCACTAAGGCTAACGTCACTACACCACAACATAGCTCTACCGCTAAACAACCGGCCCTCTGTCACCTCAACACCATCACCGTGGACTACACACCCACTTCAAGACCACAACGTCACTTAAGGACTAAATCATCACCTAAGGACCGAACCATCACTTAAGGACCATACAGACTTCATCACTCAGCCTCTTGAACATACATAGCGTCCAACCACACTCATAGTCGCGCCTAACAACCCCCTGCGCACACTGGCGCCAACAACACCTCGGCACACTAATTGGACACCTCGGACACCACCCACCGAACGTAGTGAACTAAACTATCACTACCGTGCCCACCTCATCAACTAGGGACTACACCTCGACCTCTACACCGCACCCTACATACACCACACCTTGACGACACTACCTCGCCTACATTCACTACAACAACTACACTTAGGCTTGTGTACACCACACTCCAACTACTACACTTAGGCATTCACACCTAAGCACCACACTTCACCCCGCCTACTACACTTAGCGGTATACTTAGATATCCGTACACTTACACTTCGGCTATTTCACCTTGGTATACATTCCCTATACCTCGGTAGCTATAAGTCGACGCCTACACCTCTCGCTTACAATCCATTACTCTTCGTATTCAACACTTAATCACTTACGCATCATTATACTACCACTTCAACTTCCTTAAGCTTAATCATCTCTACACTTCAAAGCCTACGCTCAACCTTTACGTATTTACGCACTTAACCTCCATCTTACCTCGCCTCATTGATCATCGCACTACAATCACTCACGCTACCTCTACTACACCGATTCACTTGAACCTATTTCAAAGCCCATAATACCTTCCATCACTTAAACCGCACCATGTAAACAACACTTCATCAACACTTCAATACCCATACACGCATCGTATCACACTCCTATCCACATGCCACACACAAGCACACCCATTTAAGCAACAACGCCTAAAACTCGACTCACTTACAATTCAAAGATACATACTTACATCTTGACAGATGCTTATCCAAATTCTAACAAAAATCCGGCGAGAGTCTCCTCTCAAATACTGACATCCCAAAGTAAACTATTCACTGCATAACCAAATTGCATAAAGAAAACATAAGGCGCGCCCATACGTGGGCACCAAGGCAACATCGTGCCCGCGCCAACGCCAAATAATAAGTACGCAACAGTCAACGCACCAACACCCAGACCACCACACACTCCCAAGGCGCACTCCTATGTGAGCACAAGGCATCATCGTGCCACGCCTCACCCACACACACCAGACAACAACTCAACAATTCCACACCGTATTTCACCAATTGAATAATACACCACTTAATCACAAATCACACCATAACACACAACACATAAGGCATAAGCCACACCAAGATTGATTCCACAACATTTTATCACGACACATTCCACCAATTAACACCCACACCTAGAGTTTCACTATCAAACAACATATATTTATAGCTCATATTCACCATCAACCTACTACATTCCACCAATTAATCTCACCTCCAAATACCCTTTCCAACCCAAAATAATTCCAATTAAGTCATTTATACCTAGAGCACCCACTTGCTCATTTTTCATTTTTCTAAAACAACATACCCTCAAATCAATTCACACACACTCAATCAACACTCAAATGATCACTCATACTCATAAATCATTCTAAACACATCAAAATCAAAATATAGTGTTAATCACTATTCATCATCTTCTTCCCAAATCTCATTTTCACACAACATTCATCATATACTATATTATAGGCATTAGATGGCTCCTTACCTCAAGAAATGAAGAAACAAGCTTCCTCCACTCACAACTCAACAATCACCAAAACAACCACCAATTCCATTTTGAGCTTCAACTCCCCAACAATGGCAAAACAACAAAAACTAGGAATTAGGGATTGAAACTAACATCAATAGCTAGAGGAGGAAAAATGGAGAAGAAATGTATCTAAAACCCTTTACCTTGAGCTCAAATGGAGAAGATCTCTCCAATTCTTCTCCTCTTCCTTTCCTTTCTCCCCACTAGCTTTTCCAAATTTCACTCTCTCTCTCTGATCACTTCTTTCTTTCTTCTTAATTCATTTCTTTCATTTAATTCAACAATCAATTGGGCCTAAGTGGGTTGGGCCTCTATTCACACCCCCCAATTAATTCAACTACTCCCAACTTAATAATACCACCACTCTCTTATTTATATCTCTCACCTCCATATTTAATTAAAACACCTCATTCATTTAATTAAATATGACTAACCACATAACTCCTAAATAATCAATTAAATAAATATTCAAATTATTTTCTGCGTTACAACTCTCCCCACTTAGAATATTTTCGCCCTCGAAAATCTAATCAACCCTATGAGCACATCACCCATAAACCTTAATTTGCTCCCAACTAACAACCACACCTCCTTGTACACTAAGTACTAAGAAATCTCATCAATACTTCACAGATCACTAAGGTTACACGTGCTTCCGCCGCGCACTCGATCACATACAGTACCTATTCGATCGCCATGCTTGAATAACAATTATTCTACCCTGTGCTTCCTAGAAACCACAATCCTAAACTTTTTCCAACAAGGCATGCCCCATCACTTAGCATAAACTTCAAACTCACTATGCCTATTCTTATCCTTGCATCTCCCTACTATCAATTTCCTCAATTCAAACACCAACATCCACAAGACACCTACTTATTTAAAAATCAAAAATCAACTAACTTGCACACAACACTCGATTACTCAAGTTAATATTAGTACATATTCAAAATACATAATAGCTACGAGTTATTGTCACCTCTTTCATTAGTGATGAGTCGTTGGTGTGATCACCCTCCTACTCACGCACCAATTAGTTAAGGTCACAAAACTACGTCTTTTTTAAAATTTTCACATACCATACCGAAAAGCTTTTAACGCGCAGCCAAGAGTGCGAAGGCGTCGTCACGACTCCAATCTTTTGACGTCGTTAAAACCTTCCTATTCACACATACCTCAACCCCACAAACAAAGAATCACAACCAACTACAAGCCACACCGTAAAGAAATACACACTTGAGCACATAGACAAACTTTCAACACAAACGACTCAACAAAAGCACTCAAAGAAATCACACAACATTACGCACTCCGCAAACAATATGGCATAAAGCACTCAAGCAAAGAACACAACCAAAATCTACAACAAGGTCTCCGTCGAGATCAACAAGGAATCTCCAAGACACTACGACTGACAACTTGGCGGACGCACCGAATCGCTCCGATACCAACTTGTAACACCCCCGCTTTCGCTTAATTATTTAACTTATAAAAATCGAGTTCAAAAATTATTTTTCCTTTGCAAAAGATACATCCTCGAGGAATGCTACGTTCACCAAAACATTTCTTAAAACAATTGCATAATACTTTCCACAATAAAATACAAATGCGTGATGAATAGCACGACTTGGTTTATCGAAATAGTTTTACATCATCAACTTAATTAAATCGACTAAAACAATATCGTAACTACCATGACTACTCGACACTCCCACGATTGCTACGCGCATCGAGCTATACGCCACACTCGGTGAGTAAGGAAGAACCTTCACTCGGGATCACCCGCACGCTTGCACACATAAGCAGCATACATAACAAAGATAGGGTGAGTCTCTAACACAAATAATACAATGTATGATAAGCATTATATGAAAGGAGACACCAAACACCCCTAAAGAACAACAAACACACCTTATCGAGTCTTAACACCTCGACTCCTAACCATCACTCAACAACACACTTGACTAAGTCTTAACACCTCGACTCCTAACCACAACTCACCACGCCTAACACTCATCACACATCACACAAAACACATCAACAAATTCATGAATGCAATGCATGAATACAACCCCTTCACACCTAGGGCACATGCATGTGGTACCAATAATCATCATATTCCATTGCCATATAGGCAACAACGCCCTTACCATTGCCATAAAGACAACAACGTCCCTTACCATTGCCATAAAGACAACAACGCGTCACTTTTGATGCATATGAATCATGAGGCTCGATAAACAATGCATCAAACACAATCAACACACAACAACATTTGCCTTGCGATGCACAACCGTCACTATTTTGCCACTCAAAGCTACCCACTCGGGGTTCACATCATTAGCCACTCGGGCTACCCACTCGTGGTTCACATCATTAGCCACTCGGGCTACCCACCTCAGGTCCACAATAACAACAATAACAATGCCACAAAGGCCACCCTTACCTCGGGTCACTAGCTCTACGGCTATCATCATCTCATCGTCACTCGGTTCATCATCATTTACACTGAGTGTCTAGTTCACCTAGACATCATCCATAAAGACTAAGGCTAACGTCACTACACCACAACATAGCTCTACCGCTAAACAACCGAATTCTCTGTCACCTCAACACCATCACCGTGGACTACACACCCACTCAAAGACCACAACGTCACTTAAGGACTAAATCATCACCTAAGGACCGAACCATCACTTAAGGACCACACGCACTTCATCACTCACCTCTTGAACATACATAGCGTCCAACCACACTCATAGTCGCGCTTAACAACCCCTCGCGCAGCACCGGGCGCCAACAACAACACCTCGGCACACACTAATTGGACACCTCGGCACACCACTCCACCGAACGTAGTGAACTAAACTATCACTACCGTGCCCACCTCATCAACTAGGGACTACACACTCGACCTCTACACCGCACCCTACATACACCACACCTTGACGACACTACCTCGGCCTACATTCACTACAACAACTACACTTAGGCTTGTGTACACCACACTCCAACTACTACACTTAGGCATTCACACCTAAGCACCACACTTCACCCCGCCTACTACACTTAGCGGCTATACTTAGATATCTCAGTACACTTACACTTCGGCTATTTCACCTTGGTATACATTCCCTATACCTCGGTAGCTATAAGTCGACGCCTACACCTCTCCGCACAATCCATTACTCTTCGTATTCAACACTTAATCACTTACGCATCATTATACTACCACTTCAACTTCCTTAAGCTTAATCATCTCTACACTTCAAAGGCTGCCTACGCTCAACCTTTACGTATTTACGCACTTAACCTCCATCTTACCTCGTCTCATTGATCATCGCACTACAATCACCACGCTACCTCTACTACACCGATTCACTTGAACCTATTTCAAAGCCCATAATACCTTCCATCACTTAAACCGCACCATGTCAACAACACTTCATCAACACTTCAATACCCATACACGCACGTATCACACTCCTATCCACATGCCACACACAAGCACACCCATTTAAGCAACAACGCCTAAAACTCGACTCACTTACAATTCAAAGATACATACTTACATCTTGACAGATGCTTATCCAAATTCTAACA
Organism: Oxytropis ochrocephala; assembly: GCA_020916435.1. NCBI lineage: Eukaryota > Viridiplantae > Streptophyta > Magnoliopsida > Fabales > Fabaceae > Oxytropis > Oxytropis ochrocephala. Next base: position 46,501,496 of record CM037092.1, on the reverse strand, counting down.
AAAATCCGGCAGAGTCTCCTCTGAAATACGGACATCCCAAAGTAAACTATTCACCTGCATAACCAGTCCAGACAGCAAAACATAAGGCGCGCCATACGTGGGCACCAAGGCAACATCGTGCCCGCGCCAACGCCAAATAATAAGTACGCAAACACCAACGCACCAACACCTGCATTCACCACCACACACTCCTGCAGGCGCACTCTCTATGTGAGCACAAGGCATCATCGTGCCACGCCTCACCCACACACACCAGACAACAACTCAACAATTCCACACCGTATTTCACCAATTGAATAATACACCACTTAATCACAAATCACACCATAACACACAACACATAAGGCATAAGCCACACCAAGATTGATTCCACAACATTTTATCACGACACATTCCACCAATTAACACCCACACCTAGAGTTTCACTATCAAACAACATATATTTATAGCTCATATTCACCATCAACCTACTACATTCCACCAATTAATCTCACCTCCAAATACCCTTTCCAACCCAAAATAATTCCAATTAAGTCATTTATACCTAGAGCACCCACTTGCTCATTTTTCATTTTTCTCTAAACAACATACCCTCAAATCAATTCACACACACTCAATCAACACTCAAATGATCACTCATACTCATAAATCATTCTAAACACATCAAAATCAAAATATAGTGTTAATCACTATTCATCATCTTCCCAAATCTCATTTTCACACAACATTCATCATATACTATATTATAGGCATTAGATGGCTCCTTACCTCAAGAAATGAAGAAACAAGCTTCCCTCCACTCACAACTCAACAATCACCAAAACAACCACCAATTCCATTTTGAGCTTCAACTCCCAACAATGGCAAAACAACAAAAACTAGGAATTAGGGATTGAAACTAACATCAATAGCTAGAGGAGGAAAAATGGAGAAGAAATGTATCTAAAACCCTTTACCTTGAGCTCAAATGGAGAAGATCTCTCCAATTCTTCTCCTCTTCCTTTCCTTTCTCCCCCCACGGTTTTCCAAATTTCTCACTCTCTCTCTCTGATCACTTCTTTCTTTCTTCTTAATTCATTTCTTTCATTTAATTCAACAATCAATTGGGCCTAAGTGGGTTGGGCCTCTATTCACACCCCAATTAATTCAACTACTCCCCAACTTAATAATACCACCACTCTCTTATTTATATCTCTTACCTCCATATTTAATTAAAACACCTCATTCATTTAATTAAATATGACTAACCACATAACTCCTAAATAATCAATTAAATAAATATTCAAATTATTTTCGGCGTTACAATCACAAATACATCCCATATACCGATCTCAACGGGGACTCCGATGCGTTGAGTGAGGGGTCGCCCCTGTAAGCCCATAGAACGGATCGCAGCTTCTTCGACCCGCTTCCTTTCGCTTCATCGAGTCTCCGCCTCAACCCACGCAGAATTACTCTGTTGGCCGCCTACCGCCGTTGGTGCGAGGTGCTCGACCGAGGTGAAACGCTTTTACCCTAAGTCGGCCAACATTTCTCTCGAATCTCTTGTCTGCGTGAACCGGGTGCCGTTATGCGTTATCGATTCTTTGAGGATCCCAAAACGGGCCAACACACACCGGACGAAGAATTTGCTTACTTTCGCCGAGGTGATGGTTGCAAGAGGCTCGGCCTCGACCCACTTAGTAAAATAATCTACCGCCACGATCAAGAACTTGAACTGGCCTGGAGCAGGTGGAAACGGGCCTAGCAGATCCATGCCCCACCAAGCGAACGGCCAAGGTGAGACAAGACTTTGCAACTCTGTGGAAGGTGCAATGTGGACATCAGCATGCATTTGGCATTTCTTGCACTTCTGAACGAGCTTCTTGGCATCCTCGTCCATGGTCGGCCAATAATAGCCGGCCCTGAGAGCCTTCTTAGCTATGGAACGAGCGCCCTGGTGACTCCCGCAAATACCTTCATGAATGTCCCTCGTAACATGGTCGCCCGGCCGACGTAAGACACCTTAACAATGGAGAGGAGAATCCTCTTCTATACAACTTTCCTTCTATAACCGAATACTTGGTCGCTCTGAGCCTGACCAACTTAGCTTGCTTCGGATCGCTCGGTTCTTCCCCTTCAACAATGTATCTCAGGATAGGGGTGATCCAATCGGAAGGTCTTGCTCGGCTTCGACCGACGTAAGACACCTTAACAATGGAGAGGAGAATCCTCTTCTATACATCGTGATCTGATTGTACCCCGAGTAAGCGTCCAGAAAAGACAGTAATTTGTAGCCCGAGGCCCCATCGACCAGCTTATCGATGTTGGGTACGGGGAAGGCATCCTTCGGGCATGCCTTATTGAGATCGGTGTAGTCTACACACATCCTCCATTTGCCGTTCTTCTTTTTGACCAACACGACATTGGATAGCCAGGTCGTGTACTTGATCTCTTCTATGAAATTGGCCTTTATGAGGTCCTCAACGGCCTTTGCAGCGGCTTGAGATTTTTCCTCGTTCTGCGTACGTCTTCTTTGAGCGACCGGCGTGACCCCTTCATCGACTGAAAGCTGATGGCAGGCTACTTCGATAGGAATGCCGGGCATGTCTGACGCCTGCCATGCGAACAGGTCAGCATAGTCTCTCAAACATTGCACAAGGTCTTGCTTCACTTGCTCCGGTAGATCGCTACCGAGCTTGACTGTTCTTGTTGGGTCGTCTCCCAACTGCACATCTATTAGTTCTCCATGAGGTTCTGGCCTTTTCAACCTATTTTTCAGTTCTCGGGCCAAGTCATCATCGTTATCCTCTGGGTCGCTGTCTGGATCATACCGAGCATCCAAATCAGTGACGTTGACTTGATGGCCTTCACCAGTACTTTGAACGTTTGGGCCAAGATCTACCTCATCGCAAATTTGCTGATACAGGTCGTGGCTTCGTCTTGCTGCCTCTAGGTCGGCCGCCAGGGTAATTACCTGGTCGTCCTTGCTGTAGAATTTCATCTTCAGGTGTACTGTTGACGCCACGGCCTCTAGCTTGCCCAGGGTCGGCCTACCAATGATGCACTGATAGCATGATTTGAGGGGGAGTACAAGGAACGTCGTGCGGACCGTCCTGTACAAAGTGCTATCTCCAGTGTCGTCACCAAATGTGACCATGAGTTTGATCGTCCCCAACGGTAGGTGATCGCTCCATTGAAGCCCGTTAGGAGTAGGCTCGGCACGGGAATTATCTCGCTCCGATCAACCTTGATCTTGTCAATCAAGCCTTCAAACATGATGTCGGCCGAGCTACCCTGGTCGACTAGAATTCTTTGAACTTCAGTATTGGCCATAATCGCCTGATTACCAATCTTAACATAATCGTCGCGGCTACCATCGTAGGTCGCTATCCCCAAACGAGATGGGGTCTATTCGAGACCGGTGGGGCTGGCGATGTTGAACCGACCATCGAGCTCGCCCCACTTCCTCTTTGTGGCTTTATTTGATTCTCTACGGTCCAATGGGTTTCCACCGTGAATGACCATTGCAACGTTGCGACCCCTGGATCGGGGAGCTTCTCGATCCTCAGACCGGTCTTTGTCTTGTGTGCTTGAAACAACTAGAGCACCCTTCCTCGGCCCGGATCGACTTTTTCTCGCTTCTCTTGAGGTCGGTCGCCTTCCTCCGACCTCACATACTTTCCCAACTTGCCTTTCTGGAATGAGCTCTTCAATATCATCTTTGAGGCCATACGATCGTTAGTATCATGACCCTTGCTCTTGTGGTAACGACAGTATCTTTTAGTCGGCCGTGCCCCCTTCTTGAGCACGAGTGGATCGGGCCGCTTTACTCCCACAAATTCATTATTTTGGCACTCGCTATAGATTTGTGCAATAGAGGTGTTTAGCCGAGTGCGATGATCGAACTTCTTATCTCGAAAAGTCGAGGCCAGGATTGTCGCGGCGACCTTCGTGCCTTTGGCCGCTTCATCGCTTTTTTTCTTTAGGTCGTGCGCGGGCGGCCTTTCTTCTTCGCCAAGGTTTCTTCATACGCCATGTGGACGTTAGCCTCGTTAAGAAGTAGCGAGATCTTGGTAATGGTTAAGAGTGAATTCTTCTACGAACCGGTGGTCCTGGTCGAATCCCATGCTTCGATATTTTAGCTTGTCCTTGTCCGACAAGTCACGAACGACTCGGCCTCGATGTTAAACCGGCCGATATATCGCTTTGAAAGGCGTCTCATTATCTCCTTGAACAACAGAGTCCAAGTATTCTTCATACCGATATTGGCGCGGTTTGCGGTGTAGTGAGACAAGAATATTCTCGATCAGTCGTCCCGGAGAGAGATGGAATTGGGTCGCAGAGACTCCCACCATTCCAATGCTCGGCCGTCCGATGGATCGGGAAAAAGCACGCATTTCATGGTCGGTCCCAATTCCTTATAACAAATGGTAATTGTTGAAGTAGCGAAGATGTTTATCCGGATCTCCTCGGCCACAAACTTGTTGAGATTGGGCGGCTTGCATGGAGATCTCTCGGAATTTTGTAACGCTGATCTCCCGGAGAACGGGCCGTGCTCATTCTCGAATGTCGTTCAACCCAAAGGTTGCATTGCGAGGCATGCCTCGTTGCCGACATTCCATAGAATCCTCCGGATGGGCGGTTGGTGGAAGCCGAGAGGCCTTCGGGTCGCCGCTTTGGCCTCTCCTCGGCGATGCGAACGCCCCCGATTCTTCCATCTCTAAATCTTCCACTTTCTTCTCGAGAATCCCAAGATCTCGCTTCTCGACCGACGTGACCGACGACTCATTGGAGGAGTACTGGTGGGTGAGCGGCCGGTGTCGATCGGTAGCTTGAATCTTCATAGTCATTGGACATCGAACGGCGCGTCACGCGCGTTCCGCCGGGCGACCTATGCGCCTGCTTCATCTTCTTGCCGAGAGCGATGGGTGGTGCTCTCCGGCGAGAGATGCTCCTTCGTGGAGGGGAGCGGTGTCTTCGCTACGGCCGGCGGCGAGCGGAGGTTCTCCGTCTTCGCGCGACGCGGCGCCCGAATCGACCTCTTTCGTCTTGATCGAGATGATGCGCGCGTCTCGATGCGATCACACCGATTTTTGTTCTGCAGGATCTGCAAAACGGCTTGAGTGACATGGTCCGGCAGAGGTTCCTGAATGCCCGCTTCAATCAGCTCGGGCGGCAAGTCGCCAGGGACGGGCGGTTGAATCTGCTGGAGGATAGGTCCGCGGCCGTTGTGCACGGGGCTCTTGTCGCGAAGTCTCGAGACTCGTGGACGGTGGCGCCACGCCTCCGGTCCTGCTGCTGATTCTCGCCCGGAGGGGTTGAGTCGAGAAGTGGCCCGCGTGCTCGGGGCGGTCGGCGTGGAGCCATGAAGGAGGTAGGATAGCGCACGGGCCTCCCACTGTGGTCGCCAATTGATCGTATCTTGACCAATGAAGAGTTGAAGTGTTGATTGATTCGCCAAATGGGCGGCCGTTGAATGAGTGAAAGGACCGGCCCGGCTTCACGCGTTGAATACCTCGGGTGGTACCGCAAAGACACTCCGATGATCTAGTGAGGTCGCTCGCCGCGAGATAGCACAAGGTTAGAGAACGTGCTGATGCCATATGCGAATGGCGATATATACCGCGAGGTCCGACCGCTTTGCGCGAAGATTTCGACCGGCGAGAATTGCGCTCCAAGCAGCGTGTTTGGGCCGATCGAGATGGGCTGGGCCGCAGGTCCAATTGCTGTTGGCAGTCCTCGTATTTGCTAATACACCCAGGAACAAATAGTAAAATGTAGATTCAAACAGTGCATTGATGTGGTGATCATTTACGCTTATACTGCTCATCCATAGTACACTTGTAGTGTTCATCTACGATGCTCGCCATCGCTGATCTACAATATTTGGTGTTATGGAAGTCGGACCTACCTAACTTTTGTGGGATCCAGTGAATAGTAAGGAGATTATTTTTCCTGTACACTTTGGCCCACTTTATTTTGCTGCACATGGTTTGTGTTCCTCCCTTTAATGTTCCATAAAAGAACACGGTGTCTGAATGCATACCTTCAATTATTCATACCTCCATTCGATGCATAGTTCCAATTTTGCTTTTCAATGATGTACAGTTAGTTTGAATGGATGAACAGTACCCGGTTTAACTTTTATGCAAATATCACATGTCCATGTAGGGTACACTCAACAATAGTTGAATCAGGTCATTTTTCTTCTTTCTCCCTCATAGTCTTTCATTTCACATAAATTTCTATCCAGCTCTTTCTCTTCTTCTTTAGTTGCCTAAATTTTATTCTTCTTCCTTTATTTTTATTCTTCTTCTTCTTCTTAAGTTCAAATGTCAAGTTGTTGCACGTAATCCACCGGAATAAACGAGAGTATTGGTCTGGACGATTATTTCCATAAATGTAAGTTTTTTTGTTTCATTAATTTTTGTATCTTTATTTCGTTTGGATATGTTGCATTTTTGAGAACCATTTTTAATAACAGGTTTAATGTCTTTTTATTTTAGTTGATGTGGTTTGTATTGTTTTGCTTCATCAACCAACATCAATTTTATTTCTTTGGTTTATGTGTTGTAAATAAAATTTGATTTTTTCTACTCTTCACAGAGATAGAGTTGTTGATACTATGAACAACTTTATACTTCTCCATTTATGGTATATTTCAAATATTGTCTACTCTTCTATAATTATTGTTTCAATTGATTGGCTGAAATTTTTCTTAGATGATTCGTTTCTACACCTGTACAATGGACGAGATTATCGTTATTCTTTAAAGATTAAGTTTGAACAACATCAAAGTTGAATATATTCCGGATGAGGTTTGTAGCAAATTTTCCTTTTAGTTGTACTTTTTTAGTTTCTCTTTACATTTTCCATATGGTTGATTGTTTTTAATATGGTTCTATTTTAGGATGAAGTTAAGCTTCCATATTTTCTTGCCACCAATACAGAGAGATTACATTCGCTTGATTGTTGTTCTTTTGACACTTATGGTAATGAAATAGAAGTAAAAGTTGCCAGCAGAGGAGATGACCTTTACTTCGTCGAAGGATGGCGAAGTTTAGGTAGTTTTATCGTCTTTATGTAGGTGGTTGGATAAAAATGGTGTATGTCCGATTTGCCTGTTTCTTCATTGAGGTTAAGGATAGATTCCTTAACACCCCTTTTTGGTCAAGCACTGCAAAGAGATTAAACCTTGGCTAGCGACCAGTACCCATTGAAGATAATCATTCCATGGCAAAATTATTAGCACCACCAATGCACTTTGCAAAGAAACCTACTTCTGTATTGGCGCTGTCTGCAAGTCTCACCTACGCTGATATTTCAAGTTCTTATTTGGTAATTATTATGCTCAAGTTACTAATTTTTTCTATGATCTACGAAACTTATTTATTAGTTAATTAGTTTAGTCTTTCTGTTTTGCATCATATTCCGTTGGACTATTGTGATGTTCTATTTCCAAATAGAGTTGATACTGATATCACTTTGATCGATGATTGTGGGAACACATGAGAATGTACATTGTTATTATCCGAACATATTATTGATGGCAATGTTCAACTTCGTGGTTGGCGTCCTCTTTTGGAAAAAGAGGAATTCCCTGAAAATATCCCTATAATGCTAGAAATACCTGTGGAAAATCCTAGCTTTATCTTCTTTACGAGTGCTTAGATAGTTATTGTGTCCATAAGTGTTTTGTAAAATTTCGTTATGAAAATTTTATGTGTGATTCATATTTTTGTCAAATTTACGTACCCGCAGATAAATTTTGGTTTAATTTGAATTGTAACAAGCTGTGTGTTACTTGGTGCGTTAAGTGAGGCAAAGTGGAAGTGATGGTTTTGATTTAAAGGGTAAATTGTTACTTGACGTGTTTGAAGTGTTCAACAGTATCCCATGAACATTAAACTGAATTAGAGTGTTTAGAATTAAAATTATTATTAGTGCCTTATTTTACTATTGTCGGTTTCTTTTTAACATAATGGAATAATATATGAAACACTTTTATATATGATTTACGTTGTATGGTAAATCTTTGTCACCCGTGCATTGCACGGGTGCACGGTCTAGTAGACAATGATAATGGGTGGGTGAAATGTTAATTTCTAGGGGTTGAATCCAAGACCTTCTTTTTGCACTGTTTTGATGCACTATTTTAGTATTTTTTAGTTTATCAACTGAACTACATACTTGGCATAAAAGAACATACATCTACATGTAAAAACCTCTTTTCCTCCGGATTTTTATGGTACTACTAGTAAAATAACGTACATTTACATGATATTGTCTCTCTACTTAATTAATCACCAGAAATAATTAAAAAATTACAAAACAAGCATTACACTAGCATTGGTGACAAGTGACAACATAGGACTAAGAGTGGGCCCATTTGAGGTGCATGTCAGACAACTAACGTGCCAAAACTTTATAGGTTAATTGCACACAATCATTTATCATTCAAAAAAAAGCACATAGACAAATCTCTTCTTTTCTTCTTTCTTGGGTCTCCTTTTTCACTTTTGTTGGATGGCTCGATGTAATTGTTGTTTATTATAGGATCTCAATCTCAAATCATTTAAAACATAATTGATTGCAAAAACAACAGAATAATTAGTGAACAAAGACCAAGGTAACATCATGATTACTTCTAATATTTATAAATTACGACAAAGTTAAGAGATTCACTATTGATAATAGAAGGGGGTAAAAATAACAAAAGAAAAGTGAGAGACAATGTAGCATTACTCCAGCAATATACTATTCTGCTTCTTTGTCTCAATGATTTTACTGGATTGTGTGCATGCTTGAGGGCGTGCCATCCCTGCTATTATGTTTGTCTCAAGGTGATGGCAGAATATATCTATTGGTTCTTATAAGTAAGGTTGTAGCCATATACTTCCACTATTAAAAATTGCAAATAACATCATACTATTTAGAAAGGGTGAAAATGAAGACCATTTTTGAAGTCACTCAAGGGACAATTGAATGTATTGACTTTTCTTTAGCTTTTGACATATCAATTCTTTATCAATATACAAATATAAGGGTCGATCGATATTGGTAAGAATAAAAGCCATATCTCACAAGAACGTGTTTTTGAATTTTGTTCGTGAGTAATATACAAACACAGTAATATGTAAACACATTTGTTATAGTGTTCATTGAGCTGAGAGCCTTTGAGGTCTAAGAATACCCACACTTGGAGTTGGGTGTTCAAAATAACCAAATCGAAACGTGCCATTTGAAGTTAGGTATTGGAAACAGCCGACTTCAATTTCGGCATTTTAAGACCACAAATGTTTTCAACGTCCACATTTGGAGTCAAGTGTTTGAACTACCACTCCCAAATATGATATTTAGAGTTGGGTATTTAAAACAGACAACTCAAAATGTATTAAAAATGACACTTAGAGTTGATTGTTTAAAATACCCAACTCTAAATGTGTTTTTTTTAGAATTTTATTTCGATTTATCTCGGTTCTAGAATGACCAAAATTGGTCATTCACAATAACATAACACATCATGTCAAACACAAAAGGCATTCACCGAAAAGCCAAATAACTTAGCCATTCTCTACTTATATTGTGTCTATCGTTGAGCTCCATAAAACTTTTTGTTCTTCTCTTATGGTTGACTAGCTAGGTTTTGGTGGAGCTCTAATGGTAACACTAGAGGCATTCATTAAAAAGCCAAAGAACTTAGCCATTCTCCAAAAGGTTTGGGTGGCCCATGCTTCAACGATCTCACTAGAATGAACACTGCCTTACTTTCTAAACTAGCCTCGAGACTTATGCAGAACCCTAACTTCTATTGGGGCTCTATCCTTAAAGGCGTATATTTCCCTTTACTAACTTTTGGCACTTTGTAAGCTCTCTAAGGAAAGCTCTTGGTTTTCTTTGAGTATAATACATGGTAGGGATCTCTTGAAATCTTATGGCAGGTGGATCATTGGGACAGGCCATGGGGTTAACATTACTCAAGATATTTGGCTCTCTAATGGTATTAAAGCCATTCTCAAGGAAGTTTCTTGTCTAACTCAGGTCAATGAGCTTATTGATGCCTTCCACTCATGGGAGCTTCATGCAATTCACGACAACCTATCTACCTAGTTTGTCATACCCCAATTTTGTCCTACTTTAGGTCAAAACCCTAATTTTCCCCAAAAATAAATAAATAGAAGAGAAAAGAGCATCATGCATTGCATTTAGGGTTCTAAAAGTCATTTCAAAGCTTCTAAAATCATTTTTGGAGTTGGAATGCACTTTTTGGACAAACTAGGGTTTTTCAGTACAAAAGGGTATTTTAGTCATTTCGCAAATAAGGGATAATTTCTCAGGACGAGCCATTTAACATGCATTTCAAGGTATTAGAGGTCATTCCTATGGTGAAAAGTCATTTTTGAAGTGAAAATGTGTTTTGGGAAAAGAACTAGGGTTTTTAGGGTGAAAGGGCATTTGAGGAAGAATGTGCTTAATTATCTTATTTTATGCGCATGAATGTTAATTATTTGCATAAAAATTCAAATTTAAAAGAAAGGGTAAAATGGGAATTTCCTTCAAGGTGAGGTATCAAATCAATTTTGGGAATGGTGATATCATGGAATTTTAGGCCCAATGATTGATTCCTAGGATGAGGCCCAAAATGGTAAGATTTTCATGGGAATTATCTAGAAAAGAATAATCAAGAAAAGGAAAGGATAATTACAAAGGTAGTGGGAGACAAATAGTACAATGACAACTTGCAAATTGCCAACCCACTCATGGCTGCGAATTTCAGTCCTATTTTTACCTCATTTTTGTGCTTCTTCATGCCCTTGATCCATGAGAGTTGTATTCCTAGCCATTGATTAAAATTCTAGATCAAATCCTAGGCTACAACTTTGTGTACAAAGTCCTAATTGCCCTTAACAATTTTTGTGCAACAAAAACTACTAATTTTTGTGTATGACCAGCCATTCCCCCCTCACTTGTGTTTTCTCATTGCCCCTAATCCATGTGCATTGCAATCCTAGCCCTTGATTTAAATTCTATCTCAAATCTCAATGGTTTGCAAAAGCACAATGTCCTATATACCCTTAATTTTGCACCTCATATAAAACCCAAAATAAGAGACCATGGAGAGAGGACTCTCATTTTTTACCCTAGCACATAATACTCTCCTCTCTCCTCTCTCTCTCAAAACCAAGCTACCTCTCCTCATCCTTCCTCCATTTTTTCAATTTTTCACCATCAAAGCCTCCTTTTCCTTGATTCTTATACTAGACCTACTTCTAATCTTGCATCATCATCAAGTTTTCATCAACAATTTTTCAAGATCAAGAGTTTTTTTGTGGGATTCAAGAAGAGGTTCAAGTGTTCTTGGTTTTTATTTGATCTTCTTCTTCATTTCTTTTGAAAGTTCTTAAGGTAAGCCTTAGATCCTTGTTTTTTTTCACTTTTACCATGTAAATTTCTCTTCTACTCCCAACTTCTTCTTGATTGCTTGTTGTTGTTTGCTTTGAGGATCCATTTCAAACATTATGACAAGGACATTGGGAGCCTTGGGTGTTTGAGATGGGTCCTTGGCTTTGAAGGAGTTTGTTTTTGTGCATGAATAATTTCCCTTGAATTTCCACACATTTTTCACTAATTAAATTTCATGAAATAAAACCTCATTTTCCTTCAAAAATACTTCGGCCATATGGTGATTTTGGTTGCTCATGCATTTCTTTGACCATTTTTTGTGTTCAAGTTGAATAAAAAGGTGGACCTAGCCAACTAGGCTCTTAGGTTCATAAGTAGAAATTAGGGTTTCTATTGTTCTTGCATTTCCTTTGATTTTGAGTTGAAATAAATGATGAAATGACAATTGTTTGAGCATCAAATGTATGAGTAGATCCTAGGGTTTATGTTCATATGCTCATTGATGTGATTTGGTTGCAAGAACATGATGAAATTTGTGTTTGGCTTTGCCTTGCTATGCATTCGGCCAAGGGCCTCAATTTTTACCAATTTGTTGCTCATAAATTGTTGATTTGATCTCGTGTTTGTAAATACAAGTTGTGTAATTGTGTTTTCACTTTTCACTTTTAACCACTCACTTACTTTTTACTTTACCATTCATTAATTATTTACCAAAAAAACATAAAAAACAATTTTGCTTTTATTTACCTTTTACTCAAACATTTTATTTCATCTCATTAAACTTTTCACCCTTTGCATTTCATTTATTTGCATCACTTGTATGACACATTTTTATGTTTGAACATTAGTACTTGCATACTTTGATATGCTCACATGTTCATACATTCATACATGCTTAGGCCGATTGCATTCTCTTACCTCTCTCACATGCTCATGCATTCATTAATTCCATGTTTACCATTCATTCACATGTTCATGCATACTCAAATGTTCATACCTTGCATAATAACTATGTTCATGCATAGTCTTGTATGCCTATTCATTCATGCATAGTCTTATATGATCATTCATTCATATCCTTGTATGTTCATGCATTTGCATATTTGCCTAATCATGCACATCATTGCTTGCATGTTCATTCATCTAACTAAGAATATTCTATGCCTATAATTAATTGTATCTCTCTTGTTCATGATGTCATTTAAATGTCTTGACTTAATTGTGTGCAATTCCTCCCCCCATGCATGTACTCTTATATGAAGACGTAAGCCTACTACTTGTGTAGCATAGAGTCATTAAGATAAATGCACCTCTCTCACACACACACGCACAATTATTTTGAGAACTTTGTCTTGCATCTTTGATAATTGAATCCCTTGATTATATTGGCATGATTAATCTTAGTTGATGATTAGCATGTTCATGATTGCTTGATTAGTTGAATATGTTTGAACTTCATTCATTCATTTTGCATTTGGTTATGGATTTGGAGTTGATTGAAGTGTTCTACTTGTTTTCCAAAATCTTTTTCCAAATCAAATTCTTTCCTAAACTAGTTTTCAAGTTAAAAATCAAATGTTTTTTTTTAATAAAAAACCCCCTTTTTCCTAAAAAAAAACTCATAAGGAGTCAAGTCGGACGTACGGCCGATGTTGACTAGCGTCCTAAGATCGGAGTTGTACAACTCAAATATTTTGGGATACTTATGAGAAATAAAACAAGCAACTAACAACTTAAACCCTATTTCAAAAATGAGTAATTAAGGAATCAAATCGGATGTACATCCGGGTTGGTTAGCGTCTTAGGGTTAGCGAGTAGCATACCAGTTAAATGCGAGCCTAAGATACTTGCTCAAATAAAAGCAACACCAACCTCACAACAAATTTTCAAGTAATTCAAATCACTTTTCGATAAGTAGGAGGCAAGTCGCCTGTACGGGCGAGGATGTCTATGTTTTAGGGTTAGTGGACATGCATGATTCGGACCAAAAACCCTACACAATAAAAAAACACCAACACACCAAAACTTCTCGACTCGGAGAACTACGTAAGCTTTGAATTCTCCATCGCACCGAGATACGTAGGAGGCGGGCCACGTCCCGTCAAGCGCGCTTTTCAAAAATTCTAAAAAGAATCTTTCTTTTCTCCGCTTACAAAACATTTTTCTCAAATAAAAAAGAATACGAAAAGAAGTAGAACAATTGTTTCAAATCAAACCTTGTCAAAACCACACATCAAATTAATGGTTCCCTTTTTTCCTCCATAGGTGCTTGTTGGATCTGTAATTTCCTAATTTGAATACTCCTCCACTCTTCTCGCGCCCACTTGTGATTTTGGAAGGATATTTGGAGGGTTTCTACTCTGAAAAGATTAAGCACTTTGTCTCAAAGTTGTGCCATAATGCAATCCTCAAGTAAGGATAACCTATGGAGGAAGAAAATTGCCAAAGATAATATTTTCCTATTTCTAAATTAGAACTCAAAACAGATGAAACATATGCTCCTTTTATGCCCCCGACTTGGATTTCTTTGGTTTGGAATACATATTGTTGCTATATGCTCATTAATGGTCTCACTTACTTCCCTATTTGGCTCTATGAGTACTTGCATAGTTTAAACAATGACCATAGCTCTACTTTTTAGCCTGCATCTCCTTGCTCATCTATGCCCATTTGTCTATTTGGAAGTCAAAAATGACGTTGCTATCAATAGAAGATGCCCTAATCCTATGTCCTCCCAAATTCTATCTAAAACCCAATATTTTGAGTTCACAAAGCCTTCTGATTTCCTTGTGAAAAAGGTCCCAACTAGACCCCCTAAGACTACCTCTAAACGTTGGCGGCCTCTAGAGCTCTCTTTGTTGGGGTTAACTTGTAACGCCCCAAATTTTATTAGAAATTATTTGGAGTTGATTTGATAGGGTAGTGGACCAAATTGGAGAGTTTTTGGCATAGGGACCATGTTGAGAAGGACTAAAATTGATGTTATAAATACTTAATATAAGATGATTATTATTATTATTATTATTAATATTATTATTGTTATTATTAAAAGCAAGTTTCTAGGGAAAACCAAAGTGGTTATAGGAGGGAGGAAAAGTAGGAGGAAAAGTAGCATATGATTGGGAATTAAAAATCAAATTAAAAAAGGGTTAGAGTGTTGATGCTCATTTAAATAAGGAGTGGGGTGTAGTAAATAAATGGGGAGTGTTTTAGTTAAATAGGGAGGGATATAAGAAAGTAATTAGGAGGTGCAATTAGGGCCCATTGGAGTTAAGTGGCCCAAACCCAATTAATAAAAACATTAGGGTCTTAGGAGAAACCCTCATTAGAAGCAAATGATCAAAAATTAGAAAGCAGAGGAGAGTGAGAAGAGTGTGACGGCTAGGGCTTGAGAGAGGGAGAGATTGCGTGAAGAACCAAGAAGGAAGAAGAAGAAAAACGTGGATTGTTGGTGTCTAGGAGGTGTTCTTGAGAGCTTTGGTCTTCTTCTTCAATTTTAAAAAGGTATGGGGGCTCTCTTTCATAGTTAATAATTTATAAACCATGAAATCATAGGCATTAGGTGTTAGGAGTAGTTGTTTAAATTGATTCATGAAGTATTTGAGTGATTGGGTGATTGTTTGATTTTATATGTGATTGAATTGAAAGGTTATTGTATTGATTGTTGATATTAAGGTGTTATAACATGAATTTAATGCAATATGATGTGTAATAGGTGTTAATTAATATGGAGATGATTGGTTGTTAAATTGATATAATTGAATAGGAGAAATATTGGTGCTTGTTAGGTGTTTGATAGATTGTTTGAATTAGAGTTGAGTAGGAGTGTGTATGTTGATGATGAGCTTTCCTTGTTTATGGTTTTGTGTGTTTTCTGGACACTGTTTCGGTTTTTCTCAACTGGTACTGTTTGGTTGATCCAAAAATTGTGTGGCTAATTGTTTTTGAAAATAGACTTAAGGCCGGTCGTTTTGGCACTGGTTTCGTTCAATTCGGAGTTGTATAGCTCAAGTTATGAGTCTCTAAAGTTAGGTCAAATTTCTGGAGTCAAACTGGGAGTAGGTTCAGTTTTTGCAGGTTTTGTGTGATCAATTGAACTCCGTTTTGAGTGATTCTTACTTCATTGAAAAATAGACTTAATTATCTACGAAATAGGCACTGATTTCACTGAGTTTCATTAAGAAATGAGAAAGAAAATTTGGTTGCAAGTTGGGTAAAGCGTTCTGTCCGATTTTGGTACCTCAGTGTAGTGTTTTGAAAAACTGTACCAACTGGACACTTATTTTGAAAAACTAAAATCATAGGTAGAAACTACACTCAGAGGGCTTTCCAATGAGTGGTCTTTTGTAATTTTTCGATGTCGCTTTCTATTTTAAATAATTCGCCAAGTAGGAGTACTGCTGTAGGAATCCAGCACTTTGTGCGGGTGTTGCCAATGTTACCCAAAGTGTCAAAAATACTGCTTTGGTCCTCTGAACTTTTAGTCCCCAAAAATGTTATTTTGGTCCTTAGGTGTGGGTTTAGTCTCTGGTGTTGACTTTAGTCCTTTGGTGTAGAATTAGTCTTGGTGATCTTTTAGTCCCTATAGAATTTCTATTTGTGGTGTGGTGTATTATTGGTGAATAAATATTGGTGAGTTGAGGTCTATGACCTTTCCTTTGGTGTTGGTGAGCCCACAAGGCTATTGGTGAGCATGCTATTGCATTATTTTGGTGATTTGGTGTTTCGTGCATAGTCATGGTGTCGCATAATCATATGCATTTTTGGTGAATAGGCCTCGGCCTCTTAAAATATTTTGGTGTTTGGTGAATGCCCTCAAGGCAATTTTGGTGATGGATCCACATGCATATGCCCAGTGGAGTTTTGGGTTGCATCTCATACATTGCATACATGTTCGCAGTGATTGATTGTGTCTTCATAATTCTTGGTGTAACTATAATTCTCGGTGTAACTATAATTCTTGGTGTAACTATAATTTGAGTGAAACTATAATTCTTGGTGTAATCAGTATTCTTGGTGTAACTATAATTCTTGGTGTAATCAGATTCTTGGTGTAATCAGAGTCCCAGTGTAGTCAGTATTAGTAGTGTATTTGAATTGACTGTACCTTTGGTGTGCCTATTCTCTTGTGTTTCTGCTTTATTTATTATTATCTATGTATTGAGACTCACCCTCTCGCGTCGTGTTGCCTCGTATGTCGGCAACTGCGCAGTGACGGATCAAGGTGACTAGAGATCCTTCTTCTAGTATGGTCGAGTCGGCTCGATCACGTAGCACCGGGGGGGTGTTTAGTTGTTATTTCTTATATATTTAAACTAAGATGTTAAGTTATTATTTCCACTGCTGTAGTATTTTGTCCTCGGACATTGTTGGTGCTATGTATCATTTACTGAAGTTTATTTTGACTAATACTTTGGAGTTTTATTTTAATTACTATTTTGGAGTTGTTTAAGGTGTTTTGTTTTAAATGTGACACCCTCGGGTGGTCTCAATGAAAGTTTTTACGCACTCTGATTTTCAAAATTAATTGAATAGTAGTTATGGTAGAAAGGGGGTGTTACATAACTCGTATGCTTCCTTTGATCAGACCTCTGGGAAAGGTTTTTTTGGGTGTGGGGAGTAGGGATTATCCACCTCTACCTTAGTTGTCGAAGCTTTGAGTATGCGTTAAGCCCTAGCGCTTGGCCAGAACCTTCATCTTGACTCTATGATCTTTGAATCGACAACTTGAACTTTATTCAACCACGCAGACGTGAAAAAATGATCAAGGAAAATTCATGGGATTGTACAAGACATTTTATTTCTCAAATGAAGTTTACACAAGTGTGGTTTTACCTGGATTTGTAGGGAAGGCAACCTCGTTGCTCATACGATTCCAAACCTAGCTGCCTCGACTTCTCTTGCTGGAAATTGGTGTGTGCATTCTCCTGCTGCTCTCCATTATGTTATCACTAGAGACGTCATGGCTTGTGGTCGTGATTAGCATTCAATGTTTATGCCTTCCTCTGCGTGTTTGGTCCTTTCTGGTGTCGGTGGTTTTGAGATCAAATTTAAGGATATGTTTAATTTGAAAATAAACAATTTCATTATTTCTAATTATAGAAATAGCTTATTTTCATTACATTTTTTTTCTGATTTTATTATTATCTAATATTTGTACAAGAATATGTCAATATCTTATTTTCATTATTTTGGGATTAGTTTTTTAAAAAACCTAAAAGCAATATATATATATATATATATATATATATATATATATATATATATATATATATATATATATATATATATATATATATATATATATTTGTGATTGAATTTTAGTTTTAAGTGGGGCATGTAGATTCACAAAAGGGGGCATTTCCATTCTAATTCCTATTCATTCACTCACTACAATCTAATGTAACAAATAAAGATTTATGGCCTAGACTTGCAAAGCCAGATTTTCTGCATTTGGTTTTGTATGTAGTTATTATCTTTATTTGTTTCTTGTCAATTTTTAAATTTGTTTAACTAATCAACTAACTAAAGAATCTCGTGCTTCATTACCCTTATCCCCACGTACAAGGCTTTGATGATGTGATTAGGCCAAGTGTAACATGCCAGAAGGAGTGAACAAGAAATGCACCACTCAATAGGGTCCTACATTCTCTACATGGAAAAGACAAGATATAGTCTTATAGAATGACGACTCTAATACGGCACGCCAAAACTCCACACTCAACGAACGATCTATCAACCTAGTCCTATGACCTCAATTCAATGAACTCACAGCCTTAACCAAGAGCATAGCATGGCCTTAAATTGGTCACCACTTACCACATTAGTGCTTCTACTAATGATGGCACATACCACTATATTAAAAAAAAAACCTTAAATGTAACACTCGATTATATTAGTTTTAATGCAATATTTTGTTGATTGATATTCAAATTCTTATGCAATAGTATAATATAAAAGGGCCGGGTCACCACTTACCACGTTATGTTTCTCACAATAATGTTATGGCTTAAACATAACACAAGTTTTTTTTTTTTGACCAAAAACATAACACAAGTTTATATAAAAAATTTATGAATTAATACCAAAATTGGTGCAAGTTATTAATACATTCTATCTAAATAAATGGACTCAGTAAAAGTCTCAAATTTGATTTCCAATGATTGAACAAATTTATGTCAAATTTTACTTTCCTTTTAGCTGAACTCTAAAATTGAAGACCCTTTCACCCAAAAAAAAAAAAAAATTATCAATTATTATATTAATGCTTAAAACATAAGTATGGTTTATGTCCATGTAACTTATCTCTTTTTATTTTAAGTCTCTAAATAAATTATTACTTTTTCAAAAGCTTATTTTGTTCCTAACAAATAGAAAAAAAAATTAGTTTAGTATTTTCTACTTAGTCCCTGACTTATGGAAACATTATTGAAGTCAGTCTCTACATCAACTATTGTTAGTTAACAGTGCTAAGTGCTGACGTTTGATGGTTACTGCATGTGTGGCGTCAATGTTGGCAACTGTTAGGGACCAAGTAGAAATAGGCTCATCCACATTAATTCTTCATTTGTCACATTTGGAGGACTAAATTAAAATTTCAATGAAGAAATGTAGATAAAAGTAATCGTTGCATCTCCTTTTTAATTTAGTCTTCCGCATTTAGTCTATAACATTTAATATTCGAAATTTCAGTTTAATCCTTCAATTAAGCGACAAGCCGCAAGCTGGCGTGGATGGACTTCTTTCATTTGGTCTCCAACATTTGCCAACATGGTATAAAGACGCATGATGATACTGAAATTCACTAACCATTAAATCGAGAGTCTCGATCTGCAGTAGGTGATATGGAAAAATATCTAGTGGGAGAGGTCAACCCTTAAATGAATATAAAAACCTCGGAGGATTAGTCTCTACAGTTACACGTGCAGGTGATCGATACGTTTTTTTTTTGATAAGCAATGATTTATTGATGAGAGCTCTAGGTGTACTCAAAACCACAATTACAATGAAGAGATCATAAGTTGTTTATATATACATGTAAGGGTATTATTCCTCCAGAAGGACGGTGAAACATTAGAATCTCTTCCCACCCTAAAAAATCCAACACCACGACAGTTACTTCACATGAGCCACAATCGATTCTACCTTGGCGTCTCCTCCTCTAAAACATACACCATTACGGGCCAGCCAAAGGCGCCAACATGTAGTTAACCAAATAAGATGTTACCACTCGGCCCTACCAAAACTCGACTTCAACTCTTCAAATCATCCCAACCTTTCCTCATTTTTACTCATTTTTACTCCCCCTTCAACTCTTCAAATCATCCCAAATGAAGAAACTTTCTCATTTTTACTCCCCGTTCTACTAGGTCTAGACGCAATATCAATCTTCGATGGGCCTCCTCACTCCATTCTTCTAAGAACCACCTGCCACCCTCCTGAATCCTCCCTTGGGGTCACCCTGTCTCCAAATCTAACCACATGCCTAGCATCACTCCGAAAACCCCTTCTATTCTCGACTTCTCTATATCTTCTTCGATGCCATCCCAAGTGATCATCTCTATCTCTCTCATTTTTTCTTCATATTTTTTCTTTGCAGGTGATACCTTTATTTAAAAAAGAAAGGAGGAATATTGAAAATATCAAAACTAAACTGAATTTTCCTAAAATTTTAGTGGACTAAATAACCTATTAACTCAAAACAAAATTATTAAAGGGAAGATAATACAATTAAGGCGAATTTTAATTTTTAAAATAAGAAAAAGTATGACTGTCCTATAGTGCTGGTGATGTTATATTGAAAGTGAGAGAGACCGGCAAGGTAAATGTCGGTTGGACACGTGGTTAATGAGGCACAGAGAGAGAGAGAGAGAGAGAGAGAGAGAGACTATTCTAGCGTATTCTATTCTATGTGTTGGCAAATGGCGATGGTTTGAAAGTGAGAATGATGGTATGGTAGGGTGCAAAAAAGGGAGTGGAGAAATGAATATGCGTGCCACACTCATATTACTATGAAGGGTTGCTTTCTCAACCCACCCACTAATCCAATCCAAGGGGACACTGCAAAAGAAAGAGAGGGAGGTTGGATACAAAAGTCAAGTGAATAGAGAAAAAAATATCCTTAGGAAAATATTATGTTGTTGACAGTTCATATGAATGAAAGAAAGATCGATGTTTTTTTTTTTAATGATTTGAAGCCACATCCACTTATTTATTGTTGGTGAAGTGAAGAGATTTTACTACTACTTTGAAGTGGTGTCACATATTTATGATCAAACCTAGCTATGCATGCAAGTGTTTGTTTGTTCACAGTCACTAAAAATTTTTCTTTTCTTTTTAGTCCCTTCCCTACACAATAATAATGCCTGCAGAAGCTACTACTATTACTACACTATAGCGTGCTTTATTTCATTTTCTCCTTTTTCTCTTCTTTCCTATTCCCATCACTCTTTTTTCCTGCAAACAAAACGTAAAGCAAACGCTTCATATTCAAAATTTCTCTACTTTTTTTTTTTTAATAAACTCAAAGAAGCTAGCTGCTTCTACAAGCTAAGTATTTTCTTTCTTTCTTTCTTTCTTTCACATCACTCTTTACTTTCCAAACAACATTTGAAGAAGCTATGAAGGAGAGAAACAAAGGTGTAGAAGTAGAAGCTTCTTATAACGACAAAGAAATGGATTGTTACTATTCAACTTCTGAACTTTTTCCATGTAAGAAACACCCTTCTACGTCTTCATCTGGTGGTGGAATATGTGCTTATTGTCTCAAAGATCGTTTAGTGAAACTAGTGTGTTCAGATTGTGGTGAACAAAGACTTTCATCTTGTTCATGTTCAGATGAAATCACTTCTTCCAATAGAAATTCAAATTCATGCAGTGTTGAAGTAGGAAGTGTTGGAAGAGTCTCATTTCTAATCGAGAACGAGAAGAACGAGAAGAATGAGAGTAGCATATTTCAGCATTTGAGTTCTAATATTAAATCAAAGTTAGAAGAGAAAGAAGAGGTTTTGGTGTTAAGGAGAAGTAACAGTAACTGTGTTGAGATAAAAAGGAATAATGGTTTTTGGAGAATTGGAAAGTTGTTTAAGAAGAAGAATAAAGAGATTAAGGAATGTGGAAAAAGTGTTGGTGGTTTTGATGATGAGAAGAGTAATGAGATGTGGATGGGTGTATCAAGATCAAGATCTTTATGCAGTTTCAGAGGTGGTGGTGGAGTTTTTGGATCTGAAGATGGAGGTGAATCAGTAATTTTATCAGGTGCAAGAAGTTCTATATCAGCTGCTAGAAGTTCTGGTGTGAATATATTGGAATCTGGAAGGAGAAGTGGATATAGTGAAACAGAACATAGAAGAAGTGGGTTTGATGGAGGAGAGAGAAGAGATTTCTTATTTGAGAATGAAAATGTTGGTGGAAGAAAAAGTGATTATGATGGGGTTAATAGAAGAGTGTTTTCATTAAGAGAAAGTGATTTTAAAGGTATGGATGAGTCAAGGTTTATTGATTTGAAACTTGATTATTCTTCTTCTTCATCAGAATTGAAGAATCAGCAGCAGCAGCAGCAACAAGATTTGTGTTCTTTTAGAAGTGGGAATTTCTTGGGACATGATGGTAATTGTAATGGAGGTTCATGTAGGATTAGTGTGAATGATAGAGGGGTAAAAGGGGAAGAAAAATATGAAGGGTTGGAAATGGATATTTAGATATCATTCAAATTGGGGAGGAGGAAATGGAAAGAAAAGAGATGAAAATAATCTTATGTTCAAAACATGAAGGAAAAACAACTATCTTTATGTGTAGTTTCATTAGTCTTAATTAGTCTATGTGGTTTAAATTGGTTTCATTAGTCATTTATCTTTCCTATGTAGTAGTAATGTTTTTTTCTTCTTCTTCTTCTTCACACTTCTTGGAAAGTTCCTTTGTCAAAAATTTCTATGTATGAAATTGTAAGGAAAGAAGAAGGAAAGTGGGTCTTAATCATAATAATATATGCTTAGTGAAAGGTAAGGTGGAAATGAAATTAGAAATTTTGAATGTAGAAAATGTATGTTGGTTGCCAAATTTGACACTTAAATCTATTGTTGCTATCACATATTAACTTTATACATTGGTGACTGCATTTCTTTTTTATTATTGAATGAAAGGACCAGGAAGCTGCTGAGATGGGGGGATTCTTTTTTGACACTTCTTTGGTTTGAGTTGCAACTTCACTAATAATATATGTGTAGGTGTAACATATCTGGTGCGTGTCGGTATCAGATACATATATCCGACACGAGTATGCTTTCATTTTTGAAGTATCTCTCTCCAATAATGTATGTTTATAGATGTCTAATCTTCAATGCATAGTTTAGTCCAATTTTAAACTCCTAATCTCCTCCAAGAATATGTTTTGTGGGAAATCAACTCATGATTTTAAATTACAGTCCACAACAACAATTGTGCGCATCGGCAACATAACAGGTTTTAAGGCTTTTTTACAATTGCAATTGTGGTTGTGTCGACCACATTTGTTTGCTTAACATAACGATTTTTGAGGTCTCTACAACCGCAATTTAAAACCTTGGTCTCTCTATTCAAGAGTGTGTTTTGAGAGTCTCTGTTCTAGTGACAACCTTGGTGTGTATTAGACAATTAAGCCACATTAATGTTTATCTATACTATGTGCTCAGACAGACACTAGCACTTGATTATTCAGAATGACAATTGTATAGTTGTCTGGCACTAGCATTATGAGGTAGAGAATTTCAAATAAGATACTTTAAACCAAATTAGTAGAATACTTAAAACAAACAGAAATGCTTTCTTGTCTACAAGCAACCATGATTCAAAATAGTACATACTAGACCTTAATTTTATTATTAATGAATAAAGCTACCTAGGATTAAAAGACAACAACCATGCCATCAAATTATTGATGTTAAAGTATTGAACAACTTTAACCCCACCTTCAAAACATGCCTAACATTTTGGATTTGGATTCTGTGTAATCGTGCATTCACTCATATGGAGCGTCCAATTATGATGGTACGGTCCAAATCTCTAGTTTTAAAAATATATGTCAAACATAAAAATAAAATTTAGACCGTTAGATTAAGATTGAGTGGTTCGGATCTGCTGCTGAATGCACAACTGTGCCGAATCCTAACATTTTTGTTTTTCTTTTTTGCATGGCTGGTCAAATGTCTTTCAACTTGACAACTCAACATTCCACTCCAATCCCCAATCTTCCTATAAGACTCTTTTGGCTGAAACAGTCCAAATAGACAAAGACAAAACCAAACCCAAGAAAGCTCACCAAAATGGACTCTTTCAATTACATAAACCCAAGAGTTGTGGGGACCATATTTGACAATCTCACATAACAAATAACTGTACTGGTTTGCTAGAAAAAATATTATTTTTCTTCACTAACTTTAGTCAACCTTGAACATTTTATACACGCTTAGTTAAACTAGTCATGGTTGACCATGTCAAAATAAAAAAAATTACATATATATATATAACAAGTGAATGTTCATCCATTAACATATACCTTAAACAAGTTATTCTTATATAGAAAGCTAGTGAAGAATTTGAAGTGAAGCAAAGATTAGAATACAGAATGTATGTGACTAGGCCATTATCTTTGTACAAGAAATCTGCAGAAGCTCTTTCATTGCCTCCACCTGATGGTCCAAATTCTGGTATCTTGGTAATCCAAGATGAAGATATGGAAACAACATCATTTCTTGGGTTAGGGAAATATCATGAGGTGAAGGGGTTGCCATTTCCTCAGAATTTCAATCTTGAGCTGTTTTATAGATCTGGTATTTCTCTCAATAGAACCACTCATAAACACCATGTTGCCTTCATTCCAGTTCTTAATCAGCCTTTGTCTTCCAACAAGTACTATGTGATTAAGCTTAATGACAAGAAAAGAGGGTAAGTAAGCCTTCATTTTGTGAAAAAGGAAAATTTCATTACTTGGTTACGTTACTTATGTAGATATTTTATTCTTCACTTATTAGTAAACTCAATCAAGGTTTTAAATTGCGACTACGGTTGCACAGCGATCTTTGATATGACATAGAGTCGCGGCTAATGCAACTTCGATTGTGGTCACACTGTAGTCGCATAGACATCAAAAACTATGATGATGTTGCGGTCCAGGTCACGGCTGCAACAATTCACGTCTCCTGAGAAACTATAGTTGTTTATTGTTCACCATAAAATGACATAGTTAAAAGCTCAGTAGTACCAACACTTTCGGTTGAAGAGGTGTTTGGTGTCCGACATGTATCATGTGTCTGTATTTGTGTCCCGTCCAGTGTCTGTGTTTGTATTGGTGCTTCATATACAATAAGCATAAGCAGAACAACTTAATAAAGGCCAAGTAAAAATGTCAACTTTGATTAGTTAAATTTGTTCAACTATACATATAAATGCTTAACTCTGATAAAATGTTTAAGGGCAATACTGATGTATTTGCATTTGGTTTTACAGGGAAGCATACATTAACTCAAGAGAAGAAGAATTGGACTCATTCTGTTTCTACAACACTGTTTACGACACACACCCTCTAGATATCAGTGACACACATCAAGAATTTAAGATATATCCTAGAAGAAGCAAAGTTACATTCAGAAGTGGTTTCTCAGCTAAATCTGTAGCTTCAGATGGATACCCTCCAAGATTTTTAAGCAGAAGATGGAAACTAAGTGCTTCAAAATCAAATGATTCCAAATTAGGAGAAGCTTTAGGTATAGATAATACCCTCAGAGCAAGTAACCAAGAACTCAAACTCTCAGAAAGTGTTGTTGTTGGAAAATGGTACTCTCCTTTATGTTTATCAAGGAAGGAGTTCATAGAACATTGAAGGAAGAAATGAGGAAATCAATGTTTTATGAGGTGACATTAGAGCAAAAATGGGAACAAGTGTTTACATGTGAGAATGATAATAAGATTGGAAATAGTGTGAATGTTGATGTTGTTGTTGAAAAAGAAGTGGTTGTGATTGGTGATTGGGAAGCTGTGATGGATAAGATGGATGTAGTTGAAGATTTTGTGTGGTTTAATAGTTTTAATAATGTTGGTGAAAAGAATAGTGTGGGATTGAGTATGGCAATAGTTGAGAGAATGAAATGGGAGATGGAAAAGGTTGGGTGGATTGGAGGGAAAGAAAAGAAAATTAGGGTTAAGAAACTTGAAGAATTTGATGGGATTAATAATGGATGGGGGAGATTTGAATGTTATGTTTTGGTTGAGACATTTGTGATTAAGAGATTGGATGGAAGTGTTGTATTGACTTATGCTTTTAAACACTATGATCAACTTGGAAGCAAATGGGAATGAAGGTTTTTTTTTGGTACGCTTGTAGAAGTTATAGCTAGTCTTCATGTTCATTTTTGTGTGACCTTTTTTTATTTATTAAGAAGAAAATCTGTTCATTCATTTAGTTTTGCAGCACTATTATGTGTAGTCTTTTATCACCAAAAGATGTTACGGTTAGAGTTATCACTAAAATTATTCCAATCAGATTGTCACCTCCAATGCATCCATCTTTAGCAGCACAACAATAATAGTTAGGAATAAAGAAAAAGGAATATAGGATGAATAAATGGTACAAAACCAATGGGGGTCCAATTTTGACCAAAACTGTGTGGCCCAATTTTGACTGAATAAGCTTAGTTTTGGGACATACTTCGTACAACCTCCTCCCTACTCGGCGGACACCCCTAACACCCCAATCTCTGGTGGTAAGCTTCCGAACCGGTTCGGTGGGAAACTTCCGAACAATCGTAATCTAAAAAAAAAAAAAGGCATATGCGCGTTTCATTAAGGGCATTCTGGTCTTTTCGCTAGTTTGGGGGGTGTCCAGTGAGTATATAGGAGGTTGTACGAATTTTGTGCCTTAGTTTTTTGCGGGTCCAGGTAACAATGGGGGTGCCTTGGGTGGTGGGTGATAACCCTCATTTATGATGGTTATTACTTGCTTTCTAAGCTGGTTTTTATGTAAATTTATTAGCATATTGTGTGAATTAGTTTATAAATAAGTGTTTAGGTTAGAATTAATGGTGCAGAGATGAATTGGTTTGAATTGGGCATATTTATGCCCTTTGTGCTCTTAATTGTGTTTTGTGATTAGTGCCGCAGCAACAGGTGCGTGCGCAATAGCAAAAATGCGAAAGATGAGAGAGAAAGCTTAAGAGGAGTGCGGAAAACACGGAAAATGAGGCAAGGACAACTGTCAGAGCTGGATGGCACGGAAAGATATGACCTCATATGGATTTCCCTCAATTGCCCTTAAACCTAGGACGCATTTTCCAAAGAAGATATTTTCTAGGGTTGCGTGCAAGGAGACACTATATAAGCTAGCCTCCATTTCCCATTCAGAGATAGCCATTGCTCTGCCGTCAAGAGGAAGTTTAGAGATAGCTCCTCATAGCGTGCTTAGCTCACCTCCATTACCAAATTTGATGCATTGTTGAGACTATTGCGTTAGCAACACTGGAATTGCATTTTTCTTGGTGGATTCCTACTTAGAAGAGCTGGACCAGAACTCCATTGTCACCATTGGAGCTCCTTCTCGGTTTCTTCGTTATAGTATCATTTCTTACCTTGAAATTTGTAATATGACTTCTACTCTTTTGTTTAAGTTATTTCCATGTTTTGTAAGCTCAATATGAGCTAAATAATCATTGTTGAGATGCTGGATCTGATGTAGATAGATTTATAATGCAATTAATGAAGTGTGTTTAATGTTGTGCATTTTACCTTGTGTGTGACAATATTTCCATTTTAGAGTAGGATTGGCCGTCTATTCTAAATAGCATTTATAAATTCAGAGATGGTTTGTAAATTAATCTCACAAGGTAATATGGTACTACAAGAATTATGTAAAATACCGGCGCCAACTTTCCGGCGGATTGTATCCGCCGGTAAATTACCGGCGGCTTTGGTATGTTTCCGGCGGATTTTATCCGCCTGTAAGTTACCGGCGGTTTTTAGGTGTTTTCCGGTGGATTTATTTCCGCAGGTAACTTACCGGCGGATTTTATGTAATATATCCGTTATTTTTTTAATTTTAAATATAGGGTCGCCGGTAATATTATAATTCCGCCGGTAATGTATAAAGCCGCCGGTAATTATAAAGCCGCCAGTAATGTATAAAGCCGTCGGTAATATTATAAAGCCGCCGGTAATTTATGAAGCCGCCGGTAACATAATTAATTTCGCCGGTATTTTACATAATTCTAGTATTGGTATCCTCATGTTTCATGCTTTGACATAGACTTTGAGAAGGCCACTTGCTGGATATAGATTTATCAACCCCCCTACAAAATATGAATATCCCCAGTGCTAATCTTCTGTTGAGTAAAGTGGGTGAAGTCATGGAGATTGAGAATCCCATAGTGGTAGAGTTAAGATTGATTTAAACAAGCCTCTTCCTTCTGGCTGTTGGGTGCCTAGAAAAGACCTACAAAAAATATGGGTTGTGTATAAGTATGAGAGACATAAATCCTTGTGTTATAACTGCGGTATCATAGTCCATGAGCAAAAACGTTGCCCTAACCCCACTGCGATGACCCTTTTCAAACCCTCTAAACCTAAATATGGGTCTGACTTTAATGTAGGAGCCTCTAGAACCATACAATTGTTCAGTAGGGACTTAGGGAGATGACATTCCTTCGTCGGAAATGGAAAGATGGAAGGGGTTTATTCCTGTGTCTAAGATTCCAATTATGACCCCTTTGCCAAGATTGGAGTTTCTCCACAACTATCATATTGTTCTATTTAATTTTATCTCTCTCAAGGTGTTGGAAGAGTAAACACCTCCAAAGTAATTATTATTTTTAAGCAATTTTAATTATTTTGGTTGTTAAGTGGCTGAATCATTGGTTGAATTATTGATTTCGACATTGTTGTGTGAATTAATTTGCATTTTCTGTGTGGATTAAGTTTTATTGAGTATATGATTGCGGTATTTAATTAACACAAGCATTAGTAAAAAGGGGGTTATTAAGTGAGAGTGAGGGTTTTTATTAGAGTATAACCCACAATTACTATGTCTTGAACTATTTACACCAAAAAGACCACATATTACTCTTCAATGATTCACTTTTCATTTAAGTCACCTGAAACCCAAACAAAAAACACAAGACACAACATCTTGAGTTTAAGAGAAGGGAGAAAGAGAGTGATTG
This sequence comes from Oxytropis ochrocephala, assembly GCA_020916435.1. Classification (NCBI taxonomy): domain Eukaryota; kingdom Viridiplantae; phylum Streptophyta; class Magnoliopsida; order Fabales; family Fabaceae; genus Oxytropis; species Oxytropis ochrocephala. The sequence continues at coordinate 46,472,928 of CM037092.1, read as the reverse complement.
GAAACACACATTCTCATTTCTAGAAAACACACTTCATCTTCTTGTTAGTGTCACTATCCTCAATTTCTTAGAGATATTCGAGGACCAAAATTCTAAGTTCTACTCAACACCATTCTATGAGCTACAAATACACTTACATGTGTAGTTCGGAGGCTCCTCATTGTGAGATTGTGTTTGCATTTGCTTTAGGGTAACCATTAGTGAAGATTGAAGAGTGAGGGTTTGAATTTGAAAGGAGATTAGAGGACCATTGGAGGGTTGTTTCGAAATAGGGGCTGTTGTGAATGATTTTGGTAGTTTCTCTCGTGTCTTCCCCATTGAATACAACAACATGCATGGCATTTATGGGAGCTAGGAGATGGAATGTTGAGACTTGCATGTTGAAATGGAGAGCTAGGAAGGGTAATTTGGGGGTCATATCAACGGATTAGAAGTGTCAAAGCTTGAACTTGGAGCTGTTTGGTTGGTGTTTCGCATATAGCTTATTCTAGGAGTGATAGAGTTCAATTTGGTTGCTACTCTTTCATGTCTTCAGCCAAGTGAGTTCTTTACCCTTTTCTTTCCATTTCAGCTGTTGCATGTTGTTTTAGGTTATTAGTTGGATATAATCTGAGGAGTATATGTGGCATTGTATTGATTGTTTCAATTCAGTGTGTTTTTTCAGAGTTTGTGATAAGGTTGAGCGATTCTCGAAATCAATATGGGGCTTCCTCTTGTATTTCAATCGCGGTTAAAATTGCTACTCTTGTATTTTTTAATTCTACTATCTCTTCCTTTCTCACTCACTCTCTTTCAATCTCATATTTCCCAATATTTCTTACTTATTACACATCTATTATTAGTGGCCCCACACTCTTTATTTAAAAATATTTTTTTCCCGATTTTTTTTAATCCACTATATAATCTAATATAATTAAATTAATATTAAATAATCTACAATTTTATACAAACAAACAACTTACAAAATTATAATTTTAGACATTTTACTTTTTTGACACATCACCACTTTTGTTTTATTTATCATTTTTTAATTTTACTTTCTCTTCCTTTCTCACTCACTCTCTTTCAATCTCACATTTCCCAATATTTCTTATTTCTTACACATCTATTATTAGTGGCCCCCACACTCTTTATTTAAAAATATTTTTTTTCCCAATTTCTTACTTCTTACTCCTATTCACTATCTAACCTAATATCTATTTATCTATTTATACAAACAAACCACACTTAATCTATTTATGCAAACAAACCACATTTAAATTACTCAAACAAGCCTCCCTATTTATTTGACAATTCATCTGACTAAATACAACATTGTAATTTACTATATATCATACTTATATCAAATTTCTTCTCTCAATTCATTTTCTTCCCACTCCCACATTTTTCCTACTTTCTCTTACACTTTTTTTCCGATTTTTTTAATCCACTATATAATCTAATATAATTAAATTAATATAAAATAATCTACAATTTTCTTTACCCACTATCTACTAATCTAATATCTATTTATACAAACAAACCATACTTAAATTACTCAAACAAGTTTCCCTATTTATTTGACAACTCATCTAACTAAGGGCAACATTGTAATTTACTATCACATTTTTTTTCAAATTTCTTCTCCCAATGCACTTTCTTCTCACTCCAATTTTTTTTAACCTTCCCCTCTTTTTTTTAAATAAAAATTTCGAAATTCAAATCAAATCAAATCTACTAATAAACTAAAATAATCAATCTAAACTACGAGATAACTTCACTAATATATAAAAACACGGGATAACTGTACTGATATATAAAAAATACGGGATAACTATACTGATATATAAAAAACATGGGATAATTGCACTGATATATAAAAAAACATGGGATAACTGCACTGATATATTTGATAATCTATCATTTACTATATACTATAATGTACTAATCAACTAAAATAATCAGTTGAAGCTATGAGATAACTGCACTAATATATAAAAAAAACATGGGATAACTATACTAATATGTAAAAAAACACACGAGATAACTACAATGATATGTATAAAAACACGGGATAACTGCACTGATATATAAAAAACACTTAACTGAAATATTTGATAATATATCATCTATCCGTTACTGTATACTATAATCTATTAATCAATAAAAATAATCAATTGAAACTATGAGATAACTTCACTGATATATTAAAAAACACGTGATAACTTTATTGAAATATAAAAAAAAAACACAGGATAACAACACTGACACTAATATATAAAAGAACCTGGGATAAATGTACAGATTGTTTTTAAATGATAGTTTTACATTTTTATATTTTAATATTTGTCTAATTTTTTATTTGATACTCCTTTTTTAACTACTTTAAATTTGTCTTTTTTTCACGAAGTGTTGTCCAGATTATTTAAATTATGTCTAAATTTGTTCATGAAAAGAATATGGTAGCACCTGTGCGTATTCACGGGTATACACACGGGTATCCTACTAGTAATATAATCTAATATCTATTTATACAAACAAACGACTTACAAAATTACAATTTTAGACATCTTACTTTTTTTACACATCACCACTTTTGTTTTATTTATCATTTCTTAATTCTACTTTCTCTTTCTTTCTCACTCACTCTCTTTCAATCTCATATTTCCCAATATTTCTTACTTCTTACACATCTATTATTAGTGGCCCCCACACTCTTTATTTAAAAATATTTCTTTTTCCGATTTTTTTAATCCACTATATAATCTAATATAATTAAATTAATATAAATAATCTACAATTTTCTTTACCCACTATCTACTAATCTAATATCTATTTATACAAACAAATCATACTTAAATTACTCAAACAAGTTTCCCTATTTATTTGACAACTCATCTAACTAAGGGCAACATTGTAATTTACTATCACATTTTTTTTTCAAATTTCTTCTCTCAATACACTTTCTTCTCACTCCAATTTTTTTTAACCTTCCCCTCTTTTTTTTAATAAAAATTTCGAAATTCAAATCAAATCAAATCTACTAATAAACTAAAATAATCAATCTAAACTACGAGATAACTTCACTAATATATAAAAACACGGGATAACTTCACTGATATATAAAAAAACACGATATTAATATATAAAAAAAAGGAAAACTTAATGACTATTTCAACTACTGATTAATATTTAAAACACGAGATAACTGTATTGATATATAAAAAACACGAGATAACTATACTGATATATAAAAAACATGGGATAACTGCACTTATATATAAAAAAACACGGGATAACTGCACTGATATATTTGATAATCTATCATTTACTATCTACTATAATGTACTAATCAACTAAAATAATCAATTGAAGCTATGAGATAACTGCACTAATATATAAAAAAAACATGGGATAACTATACTAATATGTAAAAAAACACACGAGATAACTGCAATGATATTTATAAAAACACGGGATAACTGCACTGATATATAAAAAACACTTAACTGAAATATTTGATAATATACCATCTATTTGTTACTGTATACTATAATCTATTAATCAATAAAAATAATCAATTGAAACTATGAGATAACTTCACTGATATATTAAAAAACACGTGATAACTTTATTGGAATATAAAAAAAAACACGGGATAACAACACTGACACTAATATATAAAAGAACCTGGGATAAATGCACAAATTGTTTTTAAATGATACTTTTACTTTTTTAGATTTTAATATTTATCTAATTTTTTATTTGAGACTCTTTTTTTAACTACTTTAAGTTTGTCTTTTTTTCACGAAGTGTTGTCCAGACTATTTAAATTATGTCTAAATTCGTTCATGAAAAGAATATGGTAGCACCCGTGCGTATGCACGGGTATACACACATGTATACTAATCTAATCTCTAAAATAGAAAAATGTCAAAAATAATCCACTTATACATTTGCTAAGTGTCCAAAACCAATGATAAAAATGTAATCTATCTAATATCTAATCTATCTAATCTTTTTTTTGATTACATCTAATCTAATATCTAATACTAATCTAATCTAATACTAATATAATAAAATAATATTCTAGCAAATTGACATTTTTAGATATTCCACTTGCGCACCATGTAGAAGTCATCAATGGGCGGGTTTGGGCCCCCCGCCTGTGCCCATCCGCCAAACGATGTATATGGGCAGGGTCGGGCCAGCCCAATATTTGTATGGGCTGCAAAATGTAAGGTCCAAGCCCGCCCAACACTAGCCCATGGGCCAATGGGCCGGCCCAATGGGCCCACCCAACGGGCCACAAATCATTGACTTTTTAAAATTTTGTATAAATCAAAATTAGAATTTCCAACCACTATGTCTAGAACTTCAAACACAAATGCTTGAACTTGCATATCAAGTTGATTTCATATATATGAAAAAAAAGGTGGAAAGTTGATATACTGTGATTAAATTCTCATGATATTACCGACTCAAAATTTGAGTTACCAAATCTTATTCGCTTTGCCTCTAATTTATTTGTTTCTTGAGTGTGATTCATTAGGATTAGGATTAGGATTAGATTAGGATGTTGGTTGCCTTTATACCGAATTGGTATTTTTTTTGAAATAGGACAATTTCAATAGAGAGAAGAAGACAAAGGCATCTCGAGCAGCTATGGATGGATCGGTATTTGGTGGTGGTGTTTTTTTTAGTCGAATCGCTTCAAGAATTTATGAATGGAGTTGCGAATGGTTTGAAGAGAAGACGAAGGACGATCCGTTAAGCTCAGAAATCGAAGCGTGGAATAAATAATTGACTTGTCATATTTTGATTGGATAACAAGAAAAAAGCAGCATGTATAGCACTTGTCATATTTTAAAATTAAAAACAAAACAAAAAACAAGCGGCCACCATGGGCCTATGACCTAATATCATCATCATCGGCCAATCGGTATCTAAAAACATACCGCTGATTTTGGGCTACTATTTTTCGAGTCAAAGCCCGCCCAAAAATCGGGCCATTGGTAGGCCCAAATGATACTCTAGCACCATGTGCCCATTTTTTTGGACATTTTAGATATTTTGCCATTAAAAAACAAAATGCTGCAGCTTTTGGTAGAAAAAGCTAACCAAAAATATTGTTGTTTAGCTAAGAGAGAAATAACTAATAACAATTGCAAAAAAAAAAAAAAAAAAAAGGCGCCATCGCTTGTCGATCCGACACGCCCTAGTATGATTTTTTTTTGTAAAATATCAGTAATTACATAAAATTAATATTAAATTATGTAAAATTTACTATTTACTATAATATATTCAAACTACTAAAACCAATTAATTTAACCACTATCAATTGTTAAAAACAGTAATACCACTAGCAAGAATTCCAAAAAAAATTCTAAAAAAAATTAATAATTAAATCTCATTTGATTGTTTTTTCTTGAGCCGTATGGATATGCAACGAGAGTGCCAACGGAAGCGTTAGTGGGGGTGCCAATGGAAGCGTCAACGGTAGCACAACGAGAGCACCAACCGGGGTGCATATTTTATATTAAGTATCATTTTTTTCCTCATTTTTACTTCATTATTAATATTATAAGAAGATACCACATTTTTTTAACTTTTTGCAACAAAACTATTTTAATAAATTTGAAATATCGTCTTTTATCGAGTTTTTCCTTTTTCTTTTATTATTACATTTTACAACTTTATTTTTCCTTTTTCTTTTATTACATTTTGCAACTTTCAACGTATTTATAATTTCATAGCAAATTATAAGAAATACAGTATCACCCGTGCGTATGCACGGGTAAAATACTATATAGGGAATAAAACATCTATTTCCATAACGTAAGGACTAAACTTAGAAAGTCCCAATTTTGTAGGGACCAAAAACATATTTAACCCTAAAAGAATTGGTAGCTGAGCGCATTGATGAAAGAATTCATTGAAGTGCAAAATTGTCCATTGGGTATTATGAAATACCGACTTGAAAAGAAAACCAATTAAGCAAACAATATGCTTATATACTATCTAAAGAGACTCAAATATTAGTACGAAAATAAAATATTGATTTAAAGATGACATTACATAATGATAGAAACTCATAAAATAAAACGACTTAATAAGGTAAATTTGGAGGACAACAAAGTTTAAATAAAAGACATTCTAATTCGTTGGAAGGCGGGAGCATATTAGACCCCAATTAGTAACCGGAACCCCAAATTGGACCCTTCTACCAATAATGAGACCTTTGAGAACGCAAAAGTGGTTCCACCCCTTTTGTGAGACCACAGAACCCATCTTTGTCGTTGCAAATTTGAAGGTAGCATTTTAGTTGGAGACCAAACTCATCCATGAGAACTAACATGGCAGGGCATTGGGGAAATGCAGTGTTACAAAAATCAAATGGAAAATCCTGTATTTAATAAACATATATCGTGAACATAATTTGGTAAGAAAAAGGTTAGGCAAGGCAAAAAAACTCACCAGAGAGCCAGAAACAATAAAAAATATTCAAGTACATGGAACAAATCTGGTTTTTGATAGAGGTCTGTAAAATGGGCAAGACCAGAATCTCCACGAGGACCATCCATTGATCTAGGTAATTCCCCAATCCATGAAACCCTAAGAGGAGAACGATACGAAACCTCCTGATCAAGTCTATCCCTCACTTGAATAAGGAACCTATCACTCCTGATAAAAACCATACATACCCAACCCCCTATAGGGATGTTGTAACGCCCAAAATAATTTAATTATTTAATTAATTAAGTTATTTAAGGCTTGCAACACTTAATTAAATTAATTAATTAAGTTGGGTTTATTTTACCAAAAAGGGGTCTAATTTATTTTAAATAAGTTACTAAGTTGGATTTATTTTATTTACAGGAGGTGGGATGAATTAATAGTAGGAGTGGAGAATAAGGCCCAAGGGCCATTATTTAGGCCCAATAGTAGTCATAAAGGTTAGGGGTCCTAAACTAGGGTAACCATACCTCACTTTGAAAGAAAGAAGAAAAAAATAGAATAGTAGAGAGGAGGAAGAGAAGCTGACGGCGAAGGGAGGAAAGGAAAAGGTGGAAGCTTGCTTGGGTTTTGGTTGGTAAGTGATGATTTTGACCTCTTTCTTCATCATTTTTCTTTCCCATTCCATTCCTTTAAGTTCCTTAAGCTCATTCCTTGTCTTTTGAATTTTCCATGGTTACCCAAAGGGAGGGAACCCACGTTCAGCTTGAGGTTGAGGAAAGGAAGGAACTTTTCTCAAGTTTTGTGTTGGTAAGTGAAACTCTTAACTCTATTCAATCCCATTTCTTCTCCTTGTTCCATTTCCTTGAGTTTTAGAGTCTCATTTCCTCCATTGTGTTGCTTGTTGCGTTTTAATCAAGAGTAGGAGGGTCACGTGTTGTTTTCAGCAGCTAGGGAGGTTGGACAATACTCCATTCTTGTGGTTCTTGGTGTAGGGTTGAAGGTTCAAGCTTGAGAAAGGTTAGGGGACTCTCCACTACATCTATGATAACTTGTAGGATGTGTGTTATAGTTGGATTAGCTCTAGGAATGATGTGTTGTGTGTTTTGTGTTGATTGTATGTTAATTGATGTTTGAGATGTTTGATGTTGGTCATAACATGTTGTTGTGGTTGAAAGAGCATGAGTTGTGAAATTGTGCATAATAGGTATTTGATGAAATGATTCCATGAAATTGAGTGTGTGAATATAATGAATTAATGGTGTTAATTTAATGTTAGATGAGTGATGGTTGAGGTGATGATTGAATTGTTGAAAGAAATTGGGTGTTGTAGTATTATTGTGTGTGGATGTTGGAAGGGCGCCAAATGCCTAGCATTCTCAGCGCCGTGTTCTTGTTCCTCGTAATGCGTGCGTGTGTCTTTGGTGGTAGGGCGCCAATTGTTTGGGCAATTTGGCGCCAGGTCTTGGGCATGTGAGTGGAACAGTGCGGGCGCCAAATCACTAGGATTCTGCGCCGGTGTGGTGTCTAAGTGTTGGAGTGCGTTGTCTTTGGGCGGGCGCCATTTGCTAGGCAAAGTGGCGCCCGATGTCTGTTGTTGTGCCTTTGGTTCGGTTTGGGAGTGTTTGCGCGGGAGGCGCCAATTCCCAGAGAATCGCGCCCGTGGACCGAGTGTGTGTGTACAAGGGTGGGCTGGTGCAGGGAGGGGCGCCAGTTTACTAGCAACTTGGCGCCCTGTGCTAGTGTGTGATGTGTGGGCTGTTGGTGTGTAGTTATAGGGCGCCATTTTGGCTGCCCCCTTGATGTCTAAGTACCCAAAATGTGTCTAAGTGATGGTTTAGTCCCTAAGAATTAATTTAATCCTTGGCGTGACAATTTAGTCCCTAAGAATTAAATTAATCCTTGGCGTGACAAAATAATCCCTTAGTGTCTAATTAGTCCCAAATGTCAAATAACTTCCTAAGTCCCTAAATTAATTTTGGTGTGTCAAAACGGTCCTTAAGCATAAGTAAGGTCCTTATGGGGTGGTTGGGTCCTTAGGTGGGATTTAATCTAATAAGTGTTAAGATGGTGATTAATCATTGATGAGGTGATGGTTAATAATTGAGAAGGTGGTGGTTAATAATTGAGGTGGTGGTGGTTAACAATTGATAATTATGATGAGTTAATAAATGGCGTGGGTTTCGGCCAAAAAGGTGATGTAATATTTATTGTGATGGATTGTGTGTGATGCATTTGTCATAGTGTCACATGAATCATATGCATTACGTGACGGTGGTGGTGGTGATGTGGCTTCGGCCAAAATGAGGTGAGTGCCCGATGGGGTTTTTGGTGATGATTATGGATCCACATGCATATTGCACACATGCATATACTCATACCTTCATAAAATATTGTTGATGGTTAATTCATCTATTATGGTGTATTGTGATTGCCTAGATGCTTTCTAATTATAATGCTTATCGTACTTGTTATAATTTATGTAAAGAGACTCACCCTAGCATTTTATGTTGCCTGCTCTCGTGGCGACAAACAGGTGATTCTGAGTGAAGGTGCCATGCCTTCATGGGATATCGTGTCGGCTCTGATCTAGTAACACTAGGGGATGGGGTCTTAGTAGTATTTTATTATGGTTATGTATTAAACTGATATTAAATTATGTATTGAGTATGTGAACTCAGTTTCATTTTCATTCACACTGCGAACTATTTGGTGGATTATCAGTAAACACTAAACGGGTTGTTTTGAGGTTTTAACCCACGTGACTATGTTATGCATTTTACGCGCTTGATGCGTTTGGATTTTAAATATGTTTCGATGTTGTTTTATTGAAATGTACCACCTCTTTGAGGTGCGTGACAAAGTTTTGAAAAACTCGATTTTTATTAGCTTAATTAGTGTATAATATAATGGGGGTGTTACATTAGTGGTATCAGAGCAGTTCGGTCTGTCCGGCCAAGTGTGTCTGTCATAGCATCTATGACAACTAGGTAGTGTCAATTGTTTCCTAACGAATGTTAATGCCGCAGTTGTTAGGTTGAGAATGACCCAAGGGCGATCTTTGCTCTTAGCCGAGGTTTCTCGCAAGCCATAGCACAAAGCATGGGGAGCAGAGGGGTGGCGAGAAGATGCCGAGGATCGCAAGTTGGCTACTTTTCAGCGTGAGAGCCCACCTACCTTCAAAGGTAGATATGATCCGATGGAGCACCGACTGGTGAAGGAAATTGAGCGAATCTTCCGTGTGATGGCGTGCACCCCAAAGACAAAAGGTGAAGTTTGGGACTCACATCTTTGAAAGAGAAGCGGATGATTGGTGGATGAGGAAGAAACAGAGACTAGAAGTCATGCGGATGAGGAAATTACTTGGGAGGTATTCAAAGAGGAGTTCACAAGGAAGTATTATCCGGAGGACGTGCGTGCTAAAAAGGAGGTGGAGTTTTTGAATCAAACAGGGGAAACAAGTCTCAGAGCGGAATATGCAACAAAGTTTGAGGAGTTGGTCAAGTTTTGCCCTTACTATGACAACCAAGCCGATTGAAATTTTCCAAGTGTGTGAAGTTTGAGAATGGTCTGCATGACGAGAGATTAAGAAAGCCATTGGATACCGGAGATTCGAGATTTTGCCAAGCTGGTGGACAAGTGTAGAATTTATGAGGAAGACAGTGCTGCTGCTTACAAGATCGTGAGAGAAAAGAAAAATGCTCAGTTTCGGGGAAAGCCGTACGATGTTAGTGGAAATAAAGGAAAGTGGAAGGCAGGTGCGGGTAAAGGTTCAAGTGGGGGAGGTGAATCAGCCGGTATTGTGTGTTTTGCTTGCAAGAAACCTGGCCATAAGAGTAGCGAGTGCCCTGAGGTTCGTTGCTACAAGTGTGGTCAGAGGGGCCACAAGTCCAATGCCTGTGAGAAGAAAGAAGTTGTTTGTTTTATCTGTCGTGAGGTGGGACATGTTAGCACTAAATGTCCTAAGTCCAAGAAGGAAGCGGTTAAAGGGAAGGTATTTGCTTTGGCGGGATCCGAGGGGGACAACGCAATTAGAGGTACTTGTTTTATTAACGGCACTCCTTTGATTGCTATAGTAGATACAGGTGCTACACATTCTTTCATTGCTGCATTGTGTGCTGAGAATTTGGGTCTTGTTTTGTCTACTATGAGAAGGGACATGGTTATTGATACCCCAGCCAAAGGTTCAGTAACTACTTCCCTAATGTGTGCTAGATGTCCTCTGTCAGTTTTTGGCAGAGAGTTTCTTGTCGATCTTATTTGCTTGCCTTTAGGAGGTTTGGACATCATTCTTGGTATGGACTGGTTAGTTGATAACCAAGTGCATATTAATTGTGCTAGTAGATCCGTGAGCTTTCTTTCTTCTAAGGAGGAAGAATCCGCATTGTTACATTCTGGTCAACTGCATAGAGTTTTGAAGGAGGAAGCTAAAATTTGCTTTCATTGATGGCATCATTGTCCGTGGAGAGCTAAGCTAAGATTGAAGAGTTGCCAATAGTTCGTGAATTTCTGAAGTGTTTCTGACGAAATCCCGGATGTGCCGCTGAAAAGAGAAGTAGAGTTTGGTATTGATTTAGTGCCTGGCACTAGACCCGTGTCCATGGCTCCGTATAGGATGTCCGCATCCGAATTATCTCGAGTTGAAGAGTCGGTTGGAGGACTTACTTGAGAAGAAGTTCATAAGACCTAGTGTGTCACCTTGGGAGCGCCAATACTTTTAGTGAAGAAGAAAGATGGAAGTATGCGGCTTTGCATTGATTATAGACAATTTGAACAAAGTAACAATCAAGAACAAGTATCCACTTCCGAGAATTGGCGATTTGATGGATCACTAGTTGGTGCTAAGGTGTTTAGCAAAATTGATTTGAGATCGGGCTATCATCAGTTAAAGTGAAAGATGAGGATATTCGTAAGACAAAGATCGGGACGAGATATGGACATTATGAGTATTCTGTAATGCCGCTTGGTGTCACTAACGCACGTGGGTATTTATGGAGTACATGAACCGTATTTTCCATAACTACTTGGATCGATTTGTGGTGGTTTTCATAGATGATATTTTGGTGTACTCCAAGTCCAAGAGGATCATGCGAGCATTTGAAGTTAGTGCTAGAAGTGTTGAAAGAGAAAAAGTTGTATGCTAAACCGTCAAAGTGTGACTTTTGGTTGAAGGAAGTGAGCTTTCTAGGTCATATTATTTACGGTGATGGGATTGCGGTAGATCCATCCAAAGTTGATGCGGTGATGCGATGGGAGGCTCTAAGTCGATTCACGAGATTAGAAGTTTCCTTGGATTGGCGGGATATTATAGAAGGTTTATTGAGGGGTTTTCAAAGTTGGCACTTCCGCTAACTCAATTAACTTGTAAAGGAAAGGCGTTTGTGTGGGATTCCAAATGTGAAGAAAGTTTCCAAGAATTGAAAAGAAGGTTGACAACATCACCTGTTTTGACATTACCCAAATCTGGAGAACCTTTTGTTGTATATTGCGATGCGTCTAAAATGGGGCTAGGAGGTGTTTTGATGCAAAATGGTAAGGTTGTGGCGTATGCCTCAAGACAGTTGAGAACTCATGAAAAGAATTACCCCACTCACGATTTGGAGCTGGCGGCAATTGTTTTTGCCTTGAAGATTTGGAGACATTATTTGTATGGTTCTAAGTTTGAGGTATTCAGTGATCATAAAGGATTGCAGTATCTGTTTGATCAGAAGGAATTAAATATGAGACAAAGGAGATGGTTGGAATTGCTGAAAGACTATGACTTTAGCTTGAACTATCATCCGGGGAAAGCTAATGTGGTAGCTGATGCTTTGAGTAGAAAGTCCTTACATGTATCCGCAATGATGGTGAAGGAGCTTGAGCTAATTGAACAGTTTCGAGATTTGAGTCTAGTCTGCGAGGTGACACCTAAGAGTGTGAGATTGGGTGTGTTGAAGATCCGCAATGAATTTGTGAATGTTATTCGGGAAGCTCAAAAGAAGGATATTAAGTTGGTTGAGATTGCAGTTGGAATTGACCACTCTCAGAGTGAAGATTATGTGATAGATGAGCATGATGTGTTAAGGTACCGTGGGAGGATTTGCATTCCTGATGATGATGAGATTAAGAAGGCAATTCTAGAAGAAGGTCATCGTAGTAAGTTGAGTATTCACCCGGGAGCTACGAAAATGTACCAAGATTTGAAGAAGCTGTTTTGGTGGCCTGGTATGAAGCGTGATGTGGCTCAGTTTGTGTATGCTTGCCTGACTTGTCAGAAATCGAAGATAGAGCATCAAAAGCCAGCAGGATTGATGCAACCATTGGATGTTCCTGAATGGAAGTGGGATAGTATCTCCATGGATTTTGTGACAGGTTTGCCGACTACAGCGAGGGGGTTTGATACCATATGGGTGGTTGTTGATAGGTTGACTAAATCTGCGCACTTTCTACCAATTAATATTACTTATCCAGTCCCGAGGTTAGCGGATATCTATGTCAAGACGATTGTAAAGCTGCATGGTGTGCCTCTGAGTATTGTGTCTGATAGGGATCCTAGGTTCACTTCCGAGTTTTGGAGGAGTTTGCAAGAGGCTTTGGGTTCCAAATTGAGATTGAGTTCAGCATATCATCCCCAGACAGATGGGCAGACGGAGAGGACAATTCAATCACTTGAGGATTTGTTGAGAGCATGTGTTCTTGAAAGGGGAGGTTCATGGGATTCTCATTTACCGTTGATTGAATTCACTTACAATAACGATTTTCATTCGAGTATCGGGATGGCGCCTTTTGAGGCATTGTGCGGGAGGAGGTGTAGGACTCCATTGTGTTGGTACGAGACCCGGAGAAAGTGTAGTGCTAGGTCCCGAGTTGGTGCGTGAGACCACGAGAGAAAGTGAAGATGATTAGGGAGAAATGAAGGCTTCACGAGTGAGGCGGAAGAGCTACCATGATAAGAGAAGGAAGGATCTAGAATTTCAGTTTGGAGATCATGTATTTTTGAGAGTTACTCCACAACAAAGTGGGTCGATGCGTTGAAGTCTAAGAAGTTAACTCCGCGTTTTATTGGACCATATCAGATTTCCGAGAGAGTTGGGAAAGTTGCTTATCGGGTGGCCTTGCCACCTAATCTTGCTAATCTGCATGATGTATTCCATGTGTCTCAGTTGCGGAAGTATGTGCGCACCCATCTCATGTAGTGCGGATGGATGATGTAGAGTGTGAGGAGAACCTTACGGTGGAGACTATGCCGCTAGGATTGCGGATCGTGAGGTGAAGGTCTTAAGAGGCAAAGAGATCAATTTGGTGAAGGTAGTTTGGTTAGGAGCTGTGGGAGAAAGCATGACGTGGGAGTTGGAAAGCAAGATGAAGGAGGCTTATCCAGAGTTGTTCGATTCAGGTAATTTCGAGGACGAAATTCTTTAAGTGGGGGAGAGTTGTAACGCCCAAAATAATTTAATTATTTAATTAATTAAGTTATTTAAGGCTTGCAACACTTAATTAAATTAATTAATTAAGTTGGGTTTATTTTACCAAAAAGGGGTCTAATTTATTTTAAATAAGTTACTAAGTTGGATTTATTTTATTTACAGGAGGTGGGATGAATTAATAGTAGGAGTGGAGAATAAGGCCCAAGGGCCATTATTTAGGCCCAATAGTAGTCATAAAGGTTAGGGGTCCTAAACTAGGGTAACCATACCTCACTTTGAAAGAAAGAAGAAAAAAATAGAATAGTAGAGAGGAGGAAGAGAAGCTGACGGCGAAGGGAGGAAAGGAAAAGGTGGAAGCTTGCTTGGGTTTTGGTTGGTAAGTGATGATTTTGACCTCTTTCTTCATCATTTTTCTTTCCCATTCCATTCCTTTAAGTTCCTTAAGCTCATTCCTTGTCTTTTGAATTTTCCATGGTTACCCAAAGGGAGGGAACCCACGTTCAGCTTGAGGTTGAGGAAAGGAAGGAACTTTTCTCAAGTTTTGTGTTGGTAAGTGAAACTCTTAACTCTATTCAATCCCATTTCTTCTCCTTGTTCCATTTCCTTGAGTTTTAGAGTCTCATTTCCTCCATTGTGTTGCTTGTTGCGTTTTAATCAAGAGTAGGAGGGTCACGTGTTGTTTTCAGCAGCTAGGGAGGTTGGACAATACTCCATTCTTGTGGTTCTTGGTGTAGGGTTGAAGGTTCAAGCTTGAGAAAGGTTAGGGGACTCTCCACTACATCTATGATAACTTGTAGGATGTGTGTTATAGTTGGATTAGCTCTAGGAATGATGTGTTGTGTGTTTTGTGTTGATTGTATGTTAATTGATGTTTGAGATGTTTGATGTTGGTCATAACATGTTGTTGTGGTTGAAAGAGCATGAGTTGTGAAATTGTGCATAATAGGTATTTGATGAAATGATTCCATGAAATTGAGTGTGTGAATATAATGAATTAATGGTGTTAATTTAATGTTAGATGAGTGATGGTTGAGGTGATGATTGAATTGTTGAAAGAAATTGGGTGTTGTAGTATTATTGTGTGTGGATGTTGGAAGGGGGCGCCAAATGCCTAGCATTCGCCGCGTTCTTGTTCCTCGTGTGCGCGCGTGTGTGTGTGGGGTGGTAGGCGCCAATTCTTTGGGCAATTTGGCGCCAGTCTTGGGCAGTGAGAGTGGAACAGTGCGGCGCCAAATCACTAGGATTCGCGCTGGTGTGTGTGTCTAAGTGTTGGAGTGCGTTGTCTTTGGGCGGGCGCCATTTGCTAG
This sequence comes from Oxytropis ochrocephala, assembly GCA_020916435.1. NCBI lineage: Eukaryota > Viridiplantae > Streptophyta > Magnoliopsida > Fabales > Fabaceae > Oxytropis > Oxytropis ochrocephala. The sequence goes on along the minus strand of CM037092.1, from coordinate 46,457,780 downwards.
GCAAAGTGGCGCCCGATGTCTGTTGTTGTGCCTTTGGTTCGGTTTGGGAGTGTTTGGCGGGAGGGGGCGCCAATTCCTAGAATCGCGCCCCGTGACCGAGTGTGTGTGTGTACAAGGGTGGGTCAGCAGTGCGGGGGCGCCGGTTTACTAGCAACTTGCGCCTGTGCTAGTGTGTGATGTGTGGGCTGTTGGTGTGTAGTTATAGGGCGCCATTTTGGCTGCCCCCTTGATGTCTAAGTACCCAAAATGTGTCTAAGTGATGGTTTAGTCCTAAGAATTAATTTAATCCTTGGCGTGACAATTTAGTCCCTAAGAATTAAATTAATCCTTGGCGTGACAAAATAATCCCTTAGTGTCTAATTAGTCCCAAATGTCAAATAATTTCCTAAGTCCCTAAATTAATTTTGGTGTGTCAAAACGGTCCTTAAGCATAAGTAAGGTCCTTATGGGGTGGTTGGGTCCTTAGGTGGGATTTAATCTAATAAGTGTTAAGATGGTGATTAATCATTGATGAGGTGATGGTTAATAATTGAGAAGGTGGTGGTTAATAATTGAGGTGGTGGTGGTTAACAATTGATAATTATGATGAGTTAATAAATGGCGTGGGTTTCGGCCAAAAAGGTGATGTAATATTTATTGTGATGGATTGTGTGTGATGCATTTGTCATAGTGTCACATGAATCATATGCATTACGTGATTGATGGTGGTGGTGATGTGGCTTCGCCAAAATGAGGTGAGTGCGTGCGGACGGGTTTTTGGTGATGATTATGGATCCACATGCATATTGCACACATGCATATACTCATACCTTCATAAAATATTGTTGATGGTTAATTCATCTATTATGGTGTATTGTGATTGCCTAGATGCTTTCTAATTATAATGCTTATCGTACTTGTTATAATTTATGTAAAGAGACTCACCCTAGCATTTTATGTTGCTCGCTCTCGTGGCGACAAACAGTGATTCTCGAGTGAAGGTGCCATGCCTTCATGGGGATATCGTGTCGGCTCGATCTAGTAACACCAGGGGATGGGGTCTTAGTAGTATTTTATTATGGTTATGTATTAAACTGATATTAAATTATGTATTGAGTATGTGAACTCAGTTTCATTTTCCGCTGCGCTGCGAACTATTTGGTGGATTACTGTAAACACTAAACAGGTTGTTTTGAGGGTTTTAACCCACGTGACTATGTTATGCATTTTACGCGCTTGATGCGTTTGGATTTTAAATATGTTTCGATGTTGTTTTATTGAAATGTACCACCCTCTTTGAGGTGCGTGGACAGGTTTTGAAAAACTCTGATTTTTATTAGCTTAATTAGTGTATAATATAAGGGGTGTTACAGATGTCATAAAATTTCCCAATAACAATCAATCCTTGAACAAAATAAAGACATTTTTTTTTCCACGACTGCTTGGAACATATTGACATTTGGGTCACACAGCATCACAGAAGTAGCCACATCATTGAGGTGTTTAGTTGTAAAACTACGTGGTAACCTAACAACCTCTTGTTAATATAGTAGGCTTTTGAGTATTGAAACATACAAATAGGAAAGGAAAAAACATAGTTAAAAGAAAGAAACAAACCTCATTCGGTAGAAACTCCAAATAAAAAGGATCAAACCTTATAAACAAATCACGATACCCAGGATCGCACCACAATCGACTGGCATTCATTTGAAGATATAAAGGAACGCTCAAAGTTAAATGATGGACGACTAGAAACACGGGGAAACCCTTTTTTCCAAGAGAAAGCGATAGATATGTGGGAATTAAACATACACACGTTATTTATAAAGAAATTGGGACCCCACAACAGCAAAACACATCACTACTCTAAAAAACCGAATGTAGAGATTTTATTTGGGGGAAACCATCTGACAAAGTGATGCAATCAAAGGAACGTGAGCAGAAAAAGCGGTACTCTTGAGTTGCAAAAAGAAGACAAATTTTGAAATAATATCTAGGGAAAAGTGGGATAGAATCTACAACTAAAGGGTAAAATGATAAACACAATAGCAATACACCCACGGGAGACAACCAACAAATAAAATAAACTGGAAATATAATATTTATATTCATATACATTATCATTTTCACACATAAGGAAAACATGACTAACACTACAACATGGTTTTTGACCAAATACAAAAGTCAATTGCATAGTACCTAACACTACAACACCAAAATACCCAGAAAACAACATCATCAAGACAACTGACAAATTAGACCACCAACAACACGTTCAACCAACCAACTACATATGCCCATTGGGAAGCAGGTTGAAACCATCAACTACGTGGTGAGCACTAACTCCTACCACCAGCACAGGGACATGCTCTCCGGGCACTGCCTGGTGTTGATTATTATCAACAACCACACAACCACAACATCAAGCACAACATTGCCACCACATTAAGCGCATCTTCGCCACCAACATTTGCAACAACACCATAACCACCATTAGACACCACTTGGTCACCAAATGCAGCCAAAAGTCGAGCAATGGGCACAAGAACTCCAACAACAACAGGCTCGAAATCACTACATCTTCGACAGGAGGATAGTAAACCTCATCACCATAGTTGTCAAATACTCGCGCGAAGAACTGACCGTAAGACACCAAGGTTAACCTTTCCCAGCCACTAGAGACCAAGTTACAAAACACACCCAACGCATCTAAGTCGTCAGCTATGTGACTTCTCCCCTCCAACCAAGTAATAAAAAGATTGTGTTCGTTGCCAACAGGATCATAAAACATACCACACCAACGACCCGATGGTAATACTGCCGACGGAAGTTGATAGGCATAATGCCATGGTCCTAAACAAATAAAACACGTAAAACAAAAGGAACACATTCAACAAATTAAACAAAGAAATACCACACATATTACAACAAGATGAAAGAATAAGTTTTTGATCACAAACTATCCAAGGAGAAACCTCTACGTAATAACATTCTGCCCTTGGAGGCATTGTTAAAGGCGCTAAAGGCCCGAATTGACCACCAACGTTATTCATCTGTAAATGAGTTAAAAAGAATGACTTTTCAATAATTCACCAAATAGAGGATGCCATAGGTGACAACGCCAAAATGGAAACAAACATTGAAGGAACAAAGTGAATAAAAGAGGATGCTATTAGAGGAAAAGGAAGTACATGTAGAAAAGGAAGACAACCTTATATCACTTGCCGAAATAAAAAACGTCGAAAGGGACCACGCTACACTCAACTGTCAGCTTCAATAATGATATGCGCTCTTTCTATTTTAGTTTATATGGAATCGTGTAGGGGTACAAACCTTTTATAGAACACACCCACATATTATTTTTTTTTGGTGACTGGAAGGGCCAGAGGCCCAAAAAGGAAAACAAGGCCAAAAAGGCCAGCAAGGAAAACACTAGCTACTAAATGCTATGTCATCAGAGAGGATCGGCCAAAGGAAGGCAGAGGCCTCCGTGAAGGTACCAAAGAACTCCAAATCAACAAGGCAAGATCTAGCAATGGCGTTGGCCGTTTGATTAGCTTCGCGGGGAATCGTAATCCAATGAATCTGAGAAAAGGAATGGGTCAGAACTTGAATATTATCCATCAGACCAGCAAGCTCGTGCGAATGGGGAACTCCCTCAGCAATAAGCTCAATAATCTGAGCATTATCAGAGGCGACAACAATCTTGTGAGCACCAAAAGAGAGAGTCATGCGAAGACCATTAAGGATCGCCTGGAGTTCATCAACAAGAACTGTACACGGTTGAAGCTTGTTGTAGAAGCCTGATAACTCGTATTTATATGAGTTATTTATACTCACTCACGAATAAATCACGCAAGTTCTTGAGCAATACAAGGTTTAATTAATTAGTTTTATAATGATTTCTGAGTTTTAGGTGAATAAGAGTTATAAAGATAAATCAGTGCATTTAGGCACCAATTGGTGCCCTCGAGAGCGCTTTTTGATGCTTTTTGTGCATGTGCAGGAAATTCAGTGCTGAACGTTACCACGTCCCTCACCACGTCTACAATAGAGCAGCAGAGCAAGAGCGAAGGATCTTAATTTTGGCGCGCTGAGCAATGATAGTCAAAGATATAAAAGTCGGAAGATCTTCGCTTTTCCCACGAGTGACACGCAGAAGCAATCATGGCGATGAGCGATGTCGTGGAAAAGACAGAAAGCGGTGGTAGGTGAGCAAGTGACATCAAAGCACATGTAAGCAAGGTGGCTATTTAATGAAGGTTCAAAGACTCTCTCAAATCATCACCAACCTCACTCACGATCATCATCTCTTCCACCAACTTGAGAATCACTTCGTCTCCATCCCTTCACCATCTCCACCATTAAACTCGAATTTGTTTTGTAAAGAAGATCCGGAAACAGACTTACGAACTTAGTTTATTTTCTTCAGTAGTGAGTGTAAGGCTCGGGCGTTGTAACGCCTATACAAATATGACATGCTTAAGAGCTACTTAGTTGCATCTTGTGCACTTAGTTCCTTTTACAGAATGTATGGTATTTGGATTCTAAATCCACTTCATTCTCAGTAAAGATGCTCGGCATGAGCTAAACACCTTGTAGTTGAGTTGTTGTTTTGCTTTTTAATGAATTTCTAGTTAATGTCATGAAGTGTTTACGTTGCCTGCTTTTAAATCTTTGTGCAATAATATTTCCAAACTTGTTTTGAGGTTGGCCTCTTAAAATAGGTAGATTCATAGTATGCGGACATGGTCTATGAAAAGAAATCAAAGATTTACATGAATGAACAATGCACTAAAGACATTTAGGCATCTTTATCTAAGTCTAGACATAGAATGGATAATAGTTCATGGAACATTCTTTGTGGGTACTTAAAATACGAGGAGTGGGCCTATTTAGAACCTAGACATAGGATTTCTTGTACTTGAAACTCGACGCTTTTATCTTTGAAAAGCATAGCTCTTTTTAACAAATGCGTTGAGACGTGGCCACGTTCACACAGTTAGCATTTGAACGTCATAACGTCTAGACGTTATGACGTCCCGACTAGGAAGGATTTATTTGCATACAACAACTCAACTCATTTCTCATCCTTTTTCACAACCAACTTTAATTTCCTTGTTTTAATTACATCTTTAGCTTTACCATCAACTCTTATTGCCGATTTGTTACTTGATTCTCTTGTGTTTTGATCTTGAACTTTGAAAATACAACCAATCCTCGTGGGAACGATCTCTTACTTAACTCCACTTTATTACTTGTACGATGTGTATACTTGCACTATAATTGCGAAAATTATACTACTACACAAGCGCGAACAAGTTTTTGGCGCCGTTGTTAGGGGGATTGTAGTGATTTTATTGTTCAAATTATTAAAGCACAAGTTGAAGGAATTTTATTGTGTTGTTCTTTGTTTTACGTGTTTGAGCAGTAGACGCGTACAAGCGTATGCTTAGTTCCAACTCAAGCTCTAGTTCAATCGAACCACGCAGTGAATCAACCGAGTTCGATCCGAACTGAAAAGGACTTTCGGATAACTAAGGAGACAACAAAGGTTAAGAAGAAGGCAAAGAAAGAATAAGAACAATACCCAACCATGTCCGAGCATAACACCGGTTCTAGAGGTGGACACACCCCAAGAGGAGGTAGAGGACATGGTCGTGGACCACAAACTCACACCGAGACAATCATTGTAGATGATGAACACTACCAAAGGCAAAGAACTCATCAATGCAGGACCACAAGACATGGTCAATGACGAGGGATGAGCCTATGCGTGATTATGCCGTGCTCAACCCTCGCTCATCTACAAACAGGCATTGCAAGACCAACCCTTCATACTGGTCACTTTGAGTTCAAGCCAATGATGTTCCAAATGTCGCAAATCGCAGCCAATTTGGAGGTTTCCCTCAAGAAGATCCATACTCTCACCGAGACAATTTACGGATGTGTGCAAAGAACTTTATCATCCCCGGAGTTTCGAGAGGACGCCTTTAGATTGAAGCTCTTCCCATACTCACTCAAGGATAAGGCTAAAAATTGGCTGAACTCCTTAGAACCAAATTCCATTCACACTTGGGATGAGCTAGCTGAGAAATTCCTTGCAAAATACTTCCCTCCCAACAAAAATGCTAAGTTGAGAAATGATATCACTTCCTTCAAACAAAGGGAAGGGAATCATTATTTGAAGCGTGGGAAAGGTGGAAGGAATTACTAAGAATGTGCCCACACCATGGCATTCCCGTGGTTATTCAAATGGAGACTTTCTATAATGGTCTAGATCAGCCCACAAGGTTGATACTTGATGCTTCATCAGGTGGTGTCATTCTGAACATGTCCTTCTCTGAGGCATGCAAGCTCATTGATGACATAGCCACCCATAACTCTCATTGGCCATCAGATAGATTTACTCCTGGAAAGAAGGCAGGTGTGCATGAGATAAGTGAAGTGGATCGCTCTTTACGCTCAAGTGGCTACAATCGACCAACATGATCAAAACTTTAAATACTTCAAACGTGGCCACGTCGAAATGAAGCGCATCATTGCGGCGATTGAACCTACTCATTCTGGTGGAGTAGCTTGTGTTTACTGTGAAGAAGGGCATGTGTATGAGGAGTGTCCCTACAACCCTCAGTCAGTGAACTTTGTATCTCAGAATAAGGGGAATGGTCCCTATTCCAACTCCTACAATTCAAATTGGAGAAATCATCCAAACTTCATTGGAGAAACAACAATGCATTGAATGCCAACAATCGCTGCTCCCGCAATACCACGAGATTTCCTCCTCAACAACAGAGGTATGTGCGTAATAACAACAATAGCAACTTGGAGGCCATGATGAAGAGCTTCATAAGTGATCAGTAAGACTACTTTGCAAACTCATGAGTCTTCAATCAAGACTCGAAAATCAAATTGGACAGATAGCTTCACCTTCTCACACAAAGACAGAATGGAACTCTTCCTTCCACAACTGAAGCTCCATCATCATCAACCCCAATGGTAATAATGGGGAAATGGACAGTAAATGCAATTTCTTTAAGAAGTGGTACTGAATATCCCAACCACCTATACCGTGGAATGAAGAAATGCAGGATAAGCAAAAGAAATATCGGAGAAAAAGAAAGGAAAAGAGACAAGCTCAAGTGGTGAGAAGGATACTCCGGACATTGTAATGTCCAACCCGGACATTACGACGCCTAACTTTGAACCAGGAATCAAAACTGCACCTGCATTGTACACAGTATCCTCCTCCACCATTTCCTCAAAGATTGAAAAAGGCTCATGAAGACAAGCGATTCAAGAAGTTCATGGATATGCTAAAGCAACTACACATCAACCTCCCTTTGGTTGAAGCCTTACAACAGATGCCTAACTATGCCAAGTTCTTGAAAGATATCATCACCAAAAGAAGAAGGCTAGGGGAGTTTGAAATCATTGCCTTAATCAAGAATGTAGTTTAATTATGCGAAATAAGCTTCCTAGAAAACTCAAGGATCCTGGCAGTTTCACTATACCATGCTCCATTGGAGATTTTTACATTGGAAAAGCTTTGTGTGACTTGGGAGCAAGTATCAACTTGATGCCCAAGTCCATTTATGATAAACTTGGTATAGGAACTGCTAGACCTACTTCTTTAAGTTTAACTTTAGCTGATAAAAGTAGGGTTTATCCTGAAGGAATATTAGAAGATGTTTTGATTAAAGTTGACAAGTTTGTGTTTCCAGTGGATTTTGTTATTTTAGACTTTGATGCAGATAAAGAAGTTCCCATCATTCTGGGGAGACCTTTCTTAGCAACCGGAAGGACAATCATTGATGTGCGAGAAAGGAGAGTTAATCATGAGAGTCAATGACCAAGAAGTCAAGTTCAACGTCCTCACGCGCTCAAATATCCGGATCAAAGTACAGGAGGAGTGCTCTTATGTAGTTGCCATTGATCATATGGTCCAAAAGCAGTTCAACAAAGATAATGATCATCTAGAAAAGATACTGGACAACAATGAAATACAAGAGTTGTTAACAGAAGAAGTTATTCCTCTAGACGTCGTAACGTCTGTCACAGACGTGGCCACGTCTGAGACCCCTGCACCAAAGTCGTGGACAAAAAGGTATGAATCTCTAGGGCAAGAGGATTCAAATCTGAAGAAGAGTGTGCCATCCATTAAAGAGCCACCTACCTTGGAGTTAAAGGTGTTACCTGATCATTTGAAGTATGTCTTTTTAGGGGAACATGATTCCCTACCAGTGATCATTTCTTCCAAGCTCACTCAAGAGCAGGAAGATGATCTCATTACTACCCTGAAGAGACATAAAAAGGCAATTGGTTGGCAAATGGCAGACATTAAAGGTATCAGTCCCACAATCTGCATGCACAGAATTGTCTTGGAGGAGAATGCCAAGAATAGCATTGAAGGCGGCGAGAGGAGATTGAACCCCATAATGAAGGAGGTGGTGAAGAAAGAAATCATCAAATGGTTGGATGCAGGAATCATCTACCCTATTAGTGATAGCTCCTGGGTAAGTCCAGTACAATGTGTGCCAAAGAAGGGTGGAGTTACTGTGGTAACAAATGATAAAAATGAATTAATTCCAACAAGGACGATGAATGGATGGAGGATATGCATGGACTACGTAGAAAGCTAAACAAAGCAACAAAGAAGGATCATTTCCTCTTCCATTCATTGATCAAATGCTAGACAGTGGCGGCAGAAAGGATTTTCTTCGTTTCCTTGATGGTTATTCAGCTACAACCGGATAGCCATAGCACTGAAGATCAAGAGAAGACAACATTCACTTGCCCCTATGGTACCTTTGCTTTGAAGGATGCCATTTGGGGTGCATGTGTAATGCTCTGCAACATTTCGAGAGGTGCATGATGGCCTTGTTTTCTCGATTTCATTGAAAATTCCATGGAAGTCTTTATGGACGATTTCTCGGTCTATGGAGATTCATACAAAGCATGCTTGGATAATTTGGAAGGAGTTACGATAAGGTGTGAAGAGACCAACCTAGTGCTCAATTGGGAAAAATGCCATTTCATGGTACAAGAAGGAATAGTATTGGGACACGAGAATATCAAAGAAAGGGTTAGAGGTGGACAGAGCAAAGAGATTGAGGTTATTGACAAGCTACCTCCACCCACAACTATCAAAGGAGTCGAAGTTTCTTAGGACATGCGGGGTTTTCTGAGAAAGATTCATCAAGGATTTCTCAAAAATTTCAAAACCTTTGTATTCGTTGTTGCAAGCGTGACCACGTCTTCAACTTTGATGAGCAATGTCATGAAGCTTTCAACAAATCAAGATCGCTTGGTGATCGCTGCTCTGTAATAGTCACTCCAGTTGGTCCAAACCATTTGAGTTAATGTGTGATGCAAGTGATTATCTTTGTAGGAGCCGTGTTGGGGCAAAGGTATGGAAAAATTTTTCATTCTATCTATTATGCCAATAAAACCTTAGATGATGCCCAATTAAATTATCTTGTGGGATCGAGAAAGAACTCTTGTTTGTTGTGTTTGCATTTGATAAATTTAGATCATACTTAGTTGGTGCAAAAGTTATTGTTTTTACCGATCACTCACCATTAAGTACTTAATTTCTAAAAAGATGCAAAGCCAAGGCTTATTAGATGGGTTCTCCTCCTCCAAGAATTTGACACGGAAATCCGTGACAAAAGGGGGTGGAGAACCAAGTTCACGATCATCTTTCTAGGCTTGAGAATGTTGATGCAGGTCTGTAAGAAGAAGAGATAAAAGAAAAATTCACGATGAGAGACTATTGGTGGTAGCCTCGGTAGTTGAAGACGTGGCCACGTCCTATGACACTCTCGTCAAAACGTCATAACGTCCGTACTACTACACCATGGTATCTTGACATAGTTAACTTCCTTGTTAGCAAGATTGTGCTGTAGGATTCAACCACCAACAAAAGAAGAGATTCTTCCACACTACAAAGCAATATTTACAGGATGAGCCATACTTGTACAAAATGTGCCCGGATCAATTACTAAGAAGGTGTTTAGTGAGGAAGAACAACTCCATGTGCTACAACAATGTCATTGAAAGACCTTATGGTGGACATTTTGAGGTACCAGACACAGTACAAAGGTCCTACAATCAAAGCATCTCGCCAACATTATTCGAGAGATGCGCATGAGTGGTTAGGAGATGTGACAAAGCAAAGAACAGGGAATATATCAAGCAAGCGAGATGCCTCTCACAAACATTCGGAAGTTGAATTGTTTGATGTCCTGGGAATGGATTTCATGGGACCATTTCCTATGTCCCATGGGAATTTATACATTACGGTAGCTGTGGATTACGTATCAAAGTGGGTTGAAGCGGTGGCACTACCAAACAATGAAGCTAAATCGGTTAGCAAGTTCCCGAAAAAAAACATATTCACAAGGTTTGGTACTCAAGAGCCATGTCGGTGATGAAGGCTCTCATTTACGCAATAAGTTAATGAGAACCTCCTGGCTAAGTATGGAGTGAAACACGAAATTGCTCTGACTTATCACCCCCAAACCAAAGTGGCGGCGAAATATCCAACGGGGAGATCAAAAGAATACTTGAAAAGATGGTTGGTCCCAATGAGAAAAGAGTGGTCATTACACCTAGATGATGCACTTTGGGCCTATAGAACAAACATACAAAACACCATTGGGTATGTCTCCTTACAAGCTAGTTTATGGTAAAGCTTGCCACACCGCCAATTGAGCTCCAACACAAGGCTTATTGGGCAATAAAACAATTGAATCTAGATCATGCAAAGGTCGGTGAAGCAAGATTGTTACAATTGGTGAGCTAGAAGAATTTAGACACCATGCCTATGAAAGCTCGGCAATGTATAAAGAAAAGACCAAGAAGTGGCATGATCGGAGAATCCAAAGGAGAGAGCTAACGGAAGGACAAAGGCGTTGTTGCTATTCAATTCAAGACTTAAGTTGTTTCGGGAAAAATTGAAGTCAAGGTGGTCGGTCCATTCGATTAATGAAGATCTATCCTCATGGTGCCGTGGATTTATTTGATGAAAAGACTAACACCATGTTCAAAGTTAATGGCCAACGTGTGAAACAATACCATGGAGAGCATGTGGAAAGGGACAAGATCCAAATGTCCTTCAACAATTCTTGAATAAAAGAAACAATAGTCCAGTGAAGACTCTTAAAGCAAGCGCTCTTGGGAAGCAACCCAATGATTTTTAAATTAACAATTTTTGTGTCTTTTTAATTTTTGTTTTGCGGGAATAAAAGAGTTGAAAGAAAAGTGAAAAATGGCGGGCGTTGTAACGTCTCGCAATTACGGGACGTGGGCACGTGCGGCGATCGAGCAAAAATTTAAATTAAGTCAAGGCGTAAGTGATGACGTGGCGAGGTAAATGATTTCTCTCAAAACGAGCGTGGTAACCCGACCACGGCGTCACCCCCTCACTTAACATGTCTAATCAATGGTTACTTTCTCCATTACTTCACTCTTCCATTTCTCAACTCCCCATAACCATTTCCCCATAAAAATCTCACCATTCACCATCATTCCACCTCCTGCAACTTATTTCTAATCCCTCTCTCTCTGAACCAAAATCTTCCCTCTCTCCCTCGTAAAAACCTAAATTTCCAGAAATTCCCCATTACCTTCCAAGCAATTTTCTGCGCAAACACCATGACCAAAGTGAAGCAATCAGCCACCAAATCCTCTGGGAAAGGCAAGCATGCTGACGACTGAGTTCATCCTCAGCCCCCATTCCTGAAACACCCAACCCATCCAAAAAGAAAGCCCTGCTCCCGAAAGGGGTTTCAGTTTAGAAAGCCCCAATCCTAATTTTCTCGCAACCGTCGCAGCGTTAGGTTGGCAGAAATTTGTTGTGCATAGAAAAGAATACATAGCTACTCTGGTCCATGATTTCTACAAGGGGATCGTTGAGAGGCCTGAAGGAGAGCCATCTATCGTCTCAAAGGTGCGAGGAGAGGAAGTCAAATTTGGGGTAAGGGTCATTAATGACTATTTTGGGTTAGGATACTATGGCAAGCGCGATAGAGACCAAGCGAGAAGAGTTATGGGTTGGGTGAAATGGATGCCATTAAAGAAAGGATATGTGTAGAAGGTGCTTATGCAGGAAAGAAGAGGCGAGCATGGGAGCGAATTCAAGATAATGAAGAAATACCGTGTGATGAAGCCAACACTTGGTTCCATTTCATAAGGCATTGTCGATTCCTACCTCTCACACATCCTGGATTGACAAGGAGAGAATGATTGTGATTGATGCAATCATGTCAAGAGACAAAGTGGAGGTGGGGAAGCTAATCAACCGTGAGCTTAACAAATGGAAGAAACAGGAAGGACGGCTATTTATACTTCCCTTGTTTGATAAGCGACTTATGCATGGAGCGCGGGAGTGGAGATAGAAGCTTGAGCTTAGGAGCAACCTCAAGGCCCTTCTCAACAAAATTTCACCCTAGAGTGAAGATGCGCAGTGCTTTGCAAGTTCTGTTGATGCTCGAGACGTTGCAACGTCCGGAGGAAAACAGAATTTCCTCGGCCAAGTTTATCAAAGAGCAATTTGAATGGCAAAAGAAGGTGTTTGCCCTGTGTCTAAGGGAAGAAAGCAATTGCGAGAGCTGTGTTGCTGAATGGATGCGGGAAGAAGATGGCGATGAAGTGCCCCTATCCACAATCCAAAGAAGAGGCATCACAAGAAGGAAAGGGCAAAGAGAGCAAGAAGCCCACCAAAGAAGCAGAGCCCAAAGAAAGAGACAAAAGAAGGTAAGTAGTGAGGAAGATTTTAACTCGATGAATTGGATGATATTTACGATTTTGATGCAGAGGAAACAAAGAAAGCAAGTATGGAAGCAATTAGTGAAGAAGAAGAGGAGGAGAGCCACGAGGAAAAAGGGAGCTCTAGTGAAAAGACTGTAAGTGAGTCTCCAACCAATCAGACAAACAAAGAGCCAACCCCAACAAAATCCAAAGAAGTTAGCCCCAAACCATCATCCCCACAAGCCACACAACCACCACCATCACCAAAAGAAACCTCCACCCATGACCAAAACACACCAAAGACCCCACAATCCAAAGCTGAGGACCAAACCATTCCACAACCACCCCCACCCCAACTCCGAACCTCAAAAACAACCTTCACCCCGAGAAAAGCAGGCGTGGCAACGTCTAAACCAACAATCCCGAGATCCCAACCCATTTCCCCACCCAAAAAGACCAGTCAAAAATCAGACCGCATACAACCCATTTGGTAGGAAGAAAAGGCAAGAACTAGCTGCTGAGTCAAAACAAGCTCAAGGGAGTGGAGAGAAAGAGGAAATTGCAGCCTCCTCAACCTTAAGGCCAAAGCTACCAGTAAAGAGAAAAACTCAAGGTCTTTGCAGGAAACACACTCTTTGTTACTAGTCTTTGCATTCGTAGCCACTAGTGTATCCGAGAAGCCACTTCTGCTATTCTTTGAAGAATTGCTGCGCAGACGTCGTAACGTCTGCTTTGAAAAGAGAAACTGCAGCACCAAACTTGCGAAAATGCAAGTCACTAATGAAAGAGAAGCTGCCATGGAGAAAGTTAGGCAAAGAAGCAATGGAGGAGGCCACTCGGGAGAGGTGCAGAGCACTGTTGAAACAAGCTCGAGGAACATTCTTTGGGCGGAGTATCATCATCGGGCGTGGCGGCGTCTAAAGAACGAGAGGTGGAAAAAGCCCGGGTGATCCCGGTGAACCAATGCAAGTTAACCTGCTGATCTAGCTATGAGAATGTGGGAGGAGGCCAAGAAAAGGATTCTTTGAAGCATCAATCTAACTGGTGGAAGTATTGGAGCAAGTACAAAGAGAAAGAATCACCATTTGAAACAACAACAACAACCACCACTTTGAACAAGGAGGAGTGAAGGTCAAGAAAGAGAAGAAGGAAAAGAAGAAAGGTGAAAGTCGAGTAGGGGTATCCACGGACAAAGCGGAAGGCTTAGATGCAGTCTTTGCAAAACAAGTAAGTCCTATTAATCCAAATAGTAGTTTTAGTTTTATTTTTCTAGTTTTAAGCGTAGTGTAGTTTAGTAATTTTTAATTTCAATGTCATGAATGAGAATCCCCTTAAAAAAAAAAAAATAAAAAAAATAAAAATAAAAAAAAAAAAAAAAAAAAAAAAAAAAACTTTCTTTGTTTGCTTTTGAGCAGTGAGGACACTGCTCAACTTTAAGTGTGGGGAAATCTCAATGTTTTAAGCTCTGTACATGAAATGAAATACAAAAGTAGTCTCTGTTCTTACTCTGTCAAGCATGAAAATAATTCTCTTTGGGCTAAGGTTAATGAAAATGTGTGTGTGTGAGTAACCTATGCATGATTAGATGTAAAGAATTGATTGTTGCTCCTACACAAACTCTGTTTTTAAGAGAGAATCTAGTTAGCTAGGGAACATCTTGTGCTGAAGCTAGTTTTGGTGAACTTTGGTGAAAATAAAACTTGATTAAAAACCTAGAATAGCAGTAGAAGCTAAGTTTGGGGGTAAATCAAGTCGTACTAAGGCTGGGTGCAAAGACTATAGGATGGTTAAGTGCAGGTGTAGTGTGAGTGCAACGTTGTAACGTCTACCCGTAACGTTATAACGTCTGCCGTGTGTGTTGTGTATTGTATTCAGACGTTGCAACGTCCACCCATAAACGTTATAACGTCTATTCCCAAAAACACCAAAAAGTGCATTGATACAAATAAGTGGAAAATCCACATGTGTTCCTGTAATACCACTGAAACAAATCTTGAGCACTCCAAACCTAAAAAAAAAAAAAAAAAAAAAAAAAAAAAAAAAAAAAAAAGAACTCCAAAAATGGAGCAAAATAAAGAGGAGTTGCTCAGTAATGAGGGGGTTACAGTCCTTTTTGTGTGTGAGTCAATAAATTAGTAGCACTAACCTAGTCCTAGCACCCAATTAAGACCCTTTGTCATGCTTTAAATGAATCCCCATTTCTTATGTGAAAATGTTAGCCTATTCTTTGTTTTGAAAAATATTTTCTTTGTCACCATTTGGGAACCACTCTCTCATTAGCTAAAGTAGTTTACGAACTAACTAGAGGAAGAATTAATCTGAGAGGTCACACACTCACTTTGAGCTTTAATGAATCTGGAATTTAATTATGCATTGGTATGTGAGTATGTGAAGAAATAGCCCATTGAGAATGAATTTTGACTGTCTTGGTGAGTAACACGTAACCTGCTAGTGTAGTTGATTGCATATTCTTAATTGTTTTGTTGTCTTGATTGCTTGAGGACAAGCAATGATTTAAGTTTGGGGTGTGATAACTCGTATTTATATGAGTTATTTATACTCACTCACGAATAAATCACGCAAGTTCTTGAGCAATACAAGGTTTAATTAATTAGTTTTATAATGATTTACGAGTTTTAGGTGAATAAGAGTTATAAAGATAAATCAGTGCATTTAGGCACCAATTGGTGCCCTTGAGAAGCGTTTTGATGCTTTTTGTGCATGTGCGGGAAATTCGATCTTTGACGTTACCACGTCCCTCACCACGTCTACAATAGAAGCGTGAAGCGAAGCGAAGGATCTTAATTTTGGCGCTGGCCGAGCAATGATAGTCAAAGATATAAAAGTCGGAAGATCTTCGTTTTCCCCATGGTGACACGCGAAAGCAATCGTAGCGATGAGCGATGTCGGGAAAAGACAGAAGCGAGCGGTGGTAGGTGAGCAAGTGACATCGGCACATGTAAGCAAGGTGGCTATTTAATGAAGGTTCAACACTCTCTCAAATCATCACCAACCTCACTCACGATCATCATCTCTTCCACCAACTTGAGAATCACTTCGTCTCCATCCCTTCACCATCTCCACCATTAAACTCGAATTTGTTTTGTAAAGAAGATCGGAAGCAGACTTACGAACTTAGTTTATTTTCTGCGGTAGTGTAAGGCTCGGGCGTTGTAACGTCTATCACACATACATGCTTAAGAGCTACTTAGTTGCATCTTGTGCACTTAGTTCCTTTTACGTAATGTATGGTATTTGGATTCTAAATCCACTTCATTCTCAGTAAAGATGCTCAACATGAGCTAAACACCTTAATAGTTGAGTTGTTGTTTTGCTTTTTAATGAATTTCTAGTTAATGTCATGAAGTGTTTACGTTGCGTTTTAAATCTTTGTGCAATAATATTTCCAAACTTGTTTTGAGGTTGGCCTCTTAAAATAGGTAGATTCATAGAATGCAGACATGGTCTATGAAAAGAAATCAAAGATTTACATGAATGAACAATGCACTAAAGACATTTAGGCATCTTTATCTAAGTCTAGACATAGAATGGATAATAGTTCATGGAACATTCTTTGTGGGTACTTAAAATACGAGAGTGGGCCTATTTAGAACCTAAACATAGGATTTCTTGTACTTGAAACTCGGCGTTTTATCTTTGAAAAGCATAGCTCTTTTACAACAGCGTTGAGGCGTGGCCACGTTCACACAGATTAGCATTTGAGCGTCATAACGTCTAGACGCGTTATGACGTCGACTAGGAAGGATTTATTTGCATACAACAACTCAACTCATTTCTCATCCTTTTTCACAACCAACTTTAATTTCCTTGTTTTAATTACATCTTTAGCTTTACCATCAACTCTTATTGCCGATTTGTTACTTGATTCTCTTGTGTTTTGATCTTGAACTTTGAAAATACAACCAATCCTCGTGGGAACGATCTCTTACTTAACTCCACTTTATTACTTGTACGATGTGTATACTTGCACTATAATTGCGAAAATTATACTACTACACAAGCGCGAACAAAGCCGCAAATGAACTTTCCCTTTTCATTGCGCAGCAAGCCTCCACATTTAGCAATCAATCCACCATTGTTAAGAAAGACATCACAATTGAGAGAGAAGAAGCCAGGGGGTCTACACCAGCTAAATCGTGAAGAGGGTGAGAAGAGTCAGTTCTGCAGAGGATTTTCTAATTCCTCCTGTACGCTTCTAAAACCAGATCCACTCTGCACTTAGTAATACAGACCAAAGCTTGAACAGGATCACATTTATTATTAAACACAACATCGTTATGGGCCTTCCACAGAACATCCATAGTAATACCAAAGGTAATGCTCCAGAATTTGTTATTTAAACCCTTGATTCGATTCATAATGTTCTGAGTGAGCCAGACATGCCAATCTGGAAAATTGAAAAAACTGGTTTGATTACTCTACAGGAGCTCAAACCAAACAGAAGTAGATCTGTCACAATCCCGGAAGCAATGCAACAGACTTTTGTCGTGGTTGCCGCAAACGGGACAAGTAAAGGAACTTGTGAGGTGACGACGCGATCTCTCAAGGTTGGTCATTAAACGGGTGTGCATAGTTTTCCATAGTAAGAGGCGAATCCTCTCAAGGCCGCTCCATTTCCACACGCAAGGGAAAAGATCCTGCCGAGGAATGCTCAGCGGGTTGTTCAGAGTTTTGTGGGCCGAAGCAAGAAAAAAGGGCCATCGGGGCTAGGAGACCAGCAAATCTCATCGTTGCCAGCACAATTATCCCGGGGAGGCTGCAAGGAGACAAGGGTCGCGGTTTTATGAGGTAAGATTTGGAGGATGCCTTCAAAATTCCAGTCCCCATTCCTAGTAACCATTTGATTATTAAGTTTATCCATATCCTGAATTTGAACATTATGATGCACATTGTAGCGACCGAAAAATCCGGGAAAGGATTCTTCGAAAGATTCTTAGGAAGCCGCCACCGAATTTTAGTTTAAGGGCAAATTCGGAAAATCCCTTTTAGGTTTTAAAATAAGGCGTCGTCAGGGTTCGGGAGTCGTTATGTGTGGGGAAGGTATTAGCACCCCACGACATCCTATTGTCTAATTAATTTAAGATTTATTTAATTGTTACCCTTTTATTTGTAAAGAAAATGACTTATTTAGATTTTTGTTTTTTAATGCTTGACAAGGGTTGAGTCTTGCTCCTACGTACCTCCAGATGCAATGGAGGAATCAAAGCTACGTAGTTCTTCCCGAAAAAGTTTGTGGGTTGGTGTTTTTAGTGTAGGGATCCTAGGACTCATTGAACCTGCATGCACTCATCGATTCTAGGGACGACTAACTTTGATTGTACAACCGACTTAGTCCCCTACTTTTTGAAAATAGTTTTGGAGTTTTTGAAAGAACGTGGTTTGGTGTGAGGTGGGTTCATTTTAAAATAGGTATTCTAGAACTCCTGAATCAGTGCTGACTCATTAGTTCTAGAATCGCTTGACTAACCCTACTGCATAACCGATTTCAAATTTCCCCTATTTTTAGGAAAAATAGTTTATTTATATTTTATTAAGTTTGCGGGTTCTTGAATCTATGCATGACTCATTGGCCTAAAACAATGACTAACCCGGTTGTACAACCGACTTAGCCATTTATTTTTAGAAAAATAGTTTATTCGTATTTGTTAGGTTTGTAGGTTACCTTGGCATGCGACTCATTGGCCCTAAAATAATGACTAACCCGGTTGTACAACCGACTTAGCCGTTTATTTAATTTTGCGAGAAAAGGAATTATATTTAAATTGGAAAAAGAATTAAAAAGTAAATTAGAGGGTGAAAATAGTAAATTTGGGTTTTTATTAATAGCAGGGTGTTGTATAATTATTGGGGGGGTGTAAGTTGGGGGGGCGTACGCGTGGATGAGCAGGGTGTAAATAACAATCTGATTTAAAACAAAAATTAAAAACAGGACCGGGTATATAGCCTGAACTAGAAAAGGAAACCCTAAAAAGTTCACTCATCCCTTCCCCTTATTCAAATCGCGCCGCAGCAAGAGAGAGGGAGAGTCTCACGGCGGAAAATCCGCCCCGTTTCACGGCGAGGGAGAGGTTGGAGGCGAGAGAATCGCCGGTTTCATGGGAGAGGAGAACGCGACGGTGAGAGGGAAAAGGATGGTTGCGGTTTCGGTGTTGGATGGTCATGGAGGTGGCGACGGCGAGGGTGGTGGACGGTGGTGTTGGGGACGGCGTTGACGAAGGTAGGCTTCGTTTTTCCCTCCTCTGTTCTTCTCCTTCTCTCTGTTTTTTATTTCTTTCATTTTTGTGTTCCCTGATCTTCATCTGAGATATGCCTTTTTTGTTTATGGATTCGGTTTTGGTGGTAGTTTTTTGAAGGAAGCTCCAGTGATGGTGGCATGGTGATTATTGGGTCGGTTTCTGGGTATCTCGCCGGAGCTCTCGCCGGAGAAGACGACCGGAGCTCCAGCGAGCCTAAGGTCAGTGTTTCTGCTTGTTTTTTTTTTTTGCTTTCTCTTGGTCTGATTTCTCTCCTACTCCGTTTTATTCCTTTCTTTACTTGGTCTGATTTGCTATTTTGTGATTTTGATTAGGGTATAATACTGTGATTTTATGGTATTGTCTGAGTTGTTTTATATACAGTTCTGATTGTTTATCTAAAAATGCAGTTCTGATTTATAACAACATCAACAGAATATAAATGGAACAGACAAGAGTTTTTTTTTTTTGACCAACTTAACTTCTAATTTTTAACAGGCTGAATCTTTAGATTAGGTTGTTCATTCTTATAATTTCCAGACTTAACAACTAATACAAATAACATTATCAGTTTTCATGCATACTAATTTTATATGTTGAGACCTAATAACATGAATGAACCAACCTTTTATCCAGCTTCTGTTTTGACTCCTTGTGTGTATGTTTGAATGATTGTAACCACTGCAACTGTTGTTGTATGACTGCCTGGCTGCTACTGAGTCGCTCTTTTGATCTCAAAAAAATTTCAGAACCGTGTTTAGGGGATTAGGGTTTCAATGTGAAACTCTAATCCTATTTTTAGGGTGATTTTCGCACTATTTTCTGTCTTTGGATCTGTGTGTTTTGATTCTTTGTGGGATTTGTTTATTTATAGTCAAAAATTAGGTTAGGGCATTTATTATTTTTGACTGGGTTTTGTATAATTTTCAGGTCTTGATCTAAGCCCAGCCGACACTGCAGCACTTGAATCACGCTCAAAACCCTATTTTCTTTGTTTAATTTGTTATTTTCGGATTTGCTTATTTTTTATATATTTTGTATTGCTATTTTTGTATTTTTGGACTTTTGGGACTATTAAATGCTTTTAAATTGTAAATTAAATTAAATTGAATTTTTTTTGACATTTTTAGACATATTGGACTCTTAAACATTGTGAATTAAACTAAATTGAATTTTTGACATTTTTAAATTGTATGTATGCTTAAATAAATTAAATAAACAAAATAAGGATAAAAATAATAATCATAAAAGGGAGCCATGCCAAATACAAAGACGAGACCGGTCCGGACTTGACAACTGCGCTAAGACTAGACCAAAAATAGAAGAAATGGGCGTGTTAAAAAATTAGCTCGGAATCGCGTTCTTAAGTCTGAATTTAAGCCAATTTTTTGAGAAAAAGGATTAAACTCGAATACAGATATTAAATCGAAGAACGCACGAAAAGATCGATCATTCGCGTGTGTGCCTAATTTAAATAACGGTATTTCGAATTAGTTGAACGTAGTGACTGGAATTGGCTTGGGTTGGTAACCGAGGCTCTACAAGAATATAATTCTCGAAATCATGCGACTCCGAAACACGCCCTTACTAAAAACAAACAACTAGAAAAGGAAAAAGAGGACAGACAAAATTGGGGTATAACAGCTGCCCCTCTTTATTAATATTTTACTAGAAAGTGCTGAGCTCTAGAACTTTCGTAGTAGAAATAGAAATAAAGATAATATAGACGCTAATTTTGTCCGTTTAAGGGGGAAGTGAAGGTTTGAGAGGAGCAAGGAAGGGTTAACACTCGGTGCATTAACCAGAAGTTAAATGAAGGATCGCTCGGGATCCAAGGAGCAGCACTAAGGCTCAAGGGCCGCTTGGGGCCTTAAAGGAGCACTAAAGCTCAAATGACCACTCGGGTCTAGAAAGTCGCCTAGGCCTTAATAGAGGACCATCGTGGTGCGAAGGAGCGCTACTAGCTACGATACTAGTAAAACGCGATCGGAGGGCCTTTAGATTCGAGCGGCCAGGGGTCAAGATCAGATCCGGAACTGATATGTTGACCAATAGAGGACGTCCACCATGTCTTAGGCTGACACAACTAGTCTGAAGGACCACGCGGGGTCTGGAAGGTCCGTCGGGCTCGACTACGACGTTTGCGACCTGGGCCACTTAGGGCACTGAAGGAGCGTAGTGCTCTGAAGGACCACTCGGGGTCTGAAGGATCAACCTGGT
Source organism: Oxytropis ochrocephala (assembly GCA_020916435.1). Lineage (NCBI taxonomy): Eukaryota > Viridiplantae > Streptophyta > Magnoliopsida > Fabales > Fabaceae > Oxytropis > Oxytropis ochrocephala. The sequence goes on along the minus strand of CM037092.1, from coordinate 46,436,574 downwards.
GATCTGTGATATGATATGAGATCAACGCTTAAAGCGCTGATACTAGAGGAACAAAATATAGGGATTGACACTTGAAGTCAATTCATGTAATGCATATACAGTGCCAATAATACATGCAACAGTTGATTTTTGGCGATGTGATGAATGAAATAGGTGATTCTTTTCTCTTTTTGTTTTTTTAGTTTTTTTTGCTTCTTTTTTGGTATACAATAAATGCATGAAATGCTTGAATGCAAATGCTATGGTGCGATGATATGAAATGATTGATTTGGGTGTATAAACACTTTTTTTTTGTGATGATGAGATGTGAGACTTTGGATGTGAGAGGTGGAGATTGATCATTCATTGGAAAGGCTAGATTTGATTCAAACTTCGGCAATCTCAAAGTTGTTGTTTACAGACACTGATGTGAAAAAGTACTATATTTGCAAGCTCGCTTCTTTTTCTCTTCCACTATGATGCCCCATGATGACCGAAATTTGGGTCCACGAAGTTAACCAAGTGTACTTTCAGTATCTCTTTGAAGCATTGATTAGTAAAGATGTATAGCAATGTATATATAGATAAATGAGTCAGTTAACTTGGGGTTCTAGGGTGTGGACATTTGTGGCACATGAAGAGGGGAATGATTGGTGGTCTTTGTCAATGTCATGAAAGGTAGGTTTTCCCAACCAAGGAATGCAGGATCGCCCCAATTTAGATTTAATGACGGTGAGTGAAAATTGCCCCTGTCTAGTGGTGACAAGCTAGGGGTGTAGAAGATGATGAATTGGGAAGGCATTGGCTTTGGAATGAAAGGTGGCAAGTAGGAGATATTGTCTCAACCCATAGAGTTTGATGTTTCCCTAATTATGGTGAGGACAAGATTGCCCCGACTAGAGTAGAAACATTTAGGATAGTGAGTTGAGAAATTGCCCCGGTATGGTTTTTGGGTGTGAATATGGCAAGGGGATGAGATGGGTGTAGGGTGAATTTTCCCATTTGAAGGTGGAGTGAAGAGCGACAGGATTGCCCCACTTGGAATGGTATTTTGAATGGTTGTGAAATGTGACAGAGTTAGGGTTATGGGTTTTTGGAGATGGTCAAATGCGGCTGTATAGACTGGGAGTGGCATGGGATGGATACTGGACAAATTTCCCCAAGTTCAGATGGAATAGACGGTAAAAGGGGTGCCCCACTTTAGGATCTAGGTAACGATCCTAGCATGAACTTTGGTTATTTTGAGAATGATTCTCAGACTATGATGGTCTTGAGCTTGCTATGATGAAAGTTACACTTGGTGATCAATAGACATTGTCTTGGTATAATTGTAACTTGGACGGATCTTATGGTGCAAGTCCTCTGATTTCCCCCCTTTTTTTTTGAGATACACTTGTTTTTGAGCAAACATATTGTAAATAAACTTATTTGTCCTAAGATTAAAACTTTGAGAAAACAAAAGCAATCGGTCGTTGATCAGAACGGATTTTTGGAGTTGTAACGTGGCTGATGGTTAATGGTTTATGAAGGAAATGGTTATTAGGCTCAAATGAGTGTTTGAGGTTTTATTGAGACAGTAGTTTATGTGCCTCATGGACCTGTTTAGGATTGTCACTTGGCCAAGGGTTTGTGGAGGGTAGGATATTGAGGTCAAAGAAAGGGTTTGAGGATTGATGAGACAAATGATTTTTATTCAGCAGTATAGTTTGGCTAATGGTTAATGGCTTACGAAAGAAGGGTTTGTTAGGCTCAAAAGAGTGTTTGAGGGTCTATGTCTCATGGTAGAACGGATCTGTTTAGATGGATTAATGAAGGATAGGTCATTGGGAAGTGTTTGAGGGTTTATTTTAGGCCAGGATCTCTTATGCGTTTAATTGCAAGAAGTATCAGCTCATAATTGCACCACTTTTGCTTTTTCGTGGTTTTTCGATCCTCTTTTTTGATTTCCCTTTCTTTTTTATTTTGATTTTTCTTTTTCTTTCTTTCGAGCTGAGTGACTTGATAAAAATGATAACCATTTTTGATGTGGAATTGATCCTTGTCTAGGGTGATTGAAAGGTTTTTAGATTTTGGCTTAAGGTGGGTAGCACGGGGTTTTTTCCGAGGGTATGGGAAGATGGTCAAACTTCATTTCAAATCATGATTGCTCGTTTTCTCAAAAATTAACTTAAGGACAATAATTTATTTACTTTTATATATTTGCTCTTTTTCTTTATTTCTCTTTTTTTTATGCCCTAATTTTTGCTTAGGCTGCTCTTACGAGTTTTCAACCTAACGGACCTTTTGAATTTATATTTTTTTGTAAAAGGACTTGCACCAAGGGAATGCAACGTTGACAAGGTATTTTATAGATCACACATTTGCCCCAGTATGGAGGGCCTAAAGTGTTATTTCACTAGGGGAACCAACCAGAAACGTCAACTATGTACTGATGTGGGGAGTATGTACTTTATGGGTGGTGAATGCCGATTAGACTTTGACAGGGGATGATGGTAAGGTAGGGACATTAACTGACTCAAACAAGAATGAAGACACATGTTACGCACAAGTTACTATACAAATGCTTCGTAGAGAGTTAATGATAGAAATTTTTGACGGACATTTCGGTCATTTATCATGGGATGGAAGAGATGCAACGTTTGGTTACAAAATGTGAGCAAGCTAAAAATTTGAAAAACTGAGTGACTTGAAACACTTTGAGCTTGCAATGAAGTATGACTAAACTCTTTCCAAAAAGAATGATTTATTTCACAAGAATGTCTCACCTCTCATCACAATTTTTCTAGAGTTATGCTCATTTTTTTTGTAATGCAAGATGTAAGTATGCAAGTGAATGAGTGTGCATGAAATGCGAATGAATGTATGTGAAATGCAAATGTAATGATGATGTATGTGAATATATGATTTTATTTATCGCGTCGGGGAATTATAAACTTTTCATTGGAGAGTAAAGTACAAAATTTAATTTTGACTTCAGCGTGCACGGCTTCTCTCCAAGGTAAAGATTTTTAATTCTCTGACGGTCATAAAAGTGCAGGCAACAGTAGATGTTTATTTGCCGTATTTTTGTAGTGCAAAGAAAAAGAAAAATGCATGTGGTATATTTTCTAAAAAGTAGTAAATAATGATTAATTTTTTTTTGGATAAAAGACGGTATGCATTAATGTTCGTTTGAATGCAAAGGTGTTAAGCTCCTTTGTGAACCTAGGAAGGTACCTTATGGAGTGGGTCTAAAGTTTCCTTTATAGTGAACCTCACAAGGATGGTTCTAAAGAATCCTACACATGGTTCCTAGAGCCAAGGACTCCAGTCAAGAAACACTGACCCCAACAATAGGCAAGCTATTAGGAGGATAGCATCCTCAAAAGGAATCAAACTCTAGGTGAGATTTTCGTGACCACCCAACGAGACGTACGTCCCGCAGGCCATCACTACGCAATCTCGTTCTAATTTAGGTTTATGCTCGAGTCCGGGTAGAGGACTTTTCTCACGTGTGTGAAGTGTAGAAGTGCAGTGTGTGTAGGAGCAAAAATAAACCCAAAGTTGCAAAACAAAACAAACATACATACAAAATATCGTCTTCTACCCTAGGGTTTACACAAATAAATAACATAATTATTGCAAAAGTAAATAAATAAATAAGAAGGGTAAAAATTGAATTAATCCTAAATTAATTAGACTAGGTTTTGACTCTCTAAAAATAAATAAGTCCCCAGTGGAGTCGCCAGCTGTAGCGACCGAAAAATCCGGGAAAGGATTCTTCGAAAGATTCTTAGGAAGCCGCCACCGAATTTTAGTTTAAGGGCAAATTCGGAAAATCCCTTTTAGGTTTTAAAATAAGGCGTCGTCGAAATCCGGAGTCGTTATGTGTGGGGAAGGTATTAGCACCCCACGACATCCTATTGTCTAATTAATTTAAGATTTATTTAATTGTTACCCTTTTATTTGTAAAGAAAATGACTTATTTAGATTTTTGTTTTTTAATGCTTGACAAGGGTTGAGTCTTGCTCCTACGTACCTCCAGATGCAATGGAGGAATCAAAGCTACGTAGTTCTTCCTGAAAAAGTTTGTGGGTTGGTGTTTTTTAGTGTAGGGATCCTAGGACTCATTGAACTGTACAGCTCACTGATTCCTAGGACGCTGACTAACCCGATTGTACAACCGACTTAGTCCCCTACTTTTTGAAAATAGTTTTGGAGTTTTTGAAAGAACGTGGTTTGGTGTGAGGTGGGTTCATTTTAAAATAGGTATTCTAGAACTCTGAATCATCATGACTCATTAGTTCTAGAACATGACTAACTAACCCTTTGTGTAACCGACTCAACCCCTATTTTTAGGAAAAATAATTTATTTATATTTTATTAAGTTTGCAGGGTTTTACTGAATTATACACTCATTGGCCCTAAAACAATGACTAACCCGGTTGTACAACCGACTTAGCCGTTTATTTTTAGAAAAATAGTTTATTCGTATTTGTTAGGTTTGTAGGGTTCTTGAATCATGCAGGCTCATTGGCCTAAAATAATGACTAACCGGTTGTACAACCGACTTAGCCGCTTATTTAATTTTATGAGAAAAGTAATTATATTTAAATTGGAAAAAGAATTAAAAAGTAAATTAGAGGGTGAAAATAGTAAATTTGGGTTTTTATTAATAGCGAGGGTATTGTATAATTATTGGGGGGTGTAAGTTGGGGGGGGCGTACGCGTGGATGAGCAGGGTGTAAATAACAATATGATTTAAAACAAAAATTAAAAACAGGACCGGGTATATAGCCTGAACTAGAAAAGGAAACCCTAAAAGTTCACTCATCTGTTCCCTTATTCAAATCGCGCAAAGAAGCAGAGAGAGGAGAGTCTCACGGCGGAAAATCCGCCTGTTTTTCTGCGAGAGGAGAGGTTGGAGGCGAGAGAATCGCCAGTTTCGTGGGAGAGGAGAACGCGACAGTGAGAGGGAAAAGGATGGTTGTGGTTTCGGTGTTGGATGGTCATGGAGGTGGCGACGGCGAGGGTGGTGGACGGTGGTGTTGGGGACGGCGTTGACGAAGGTAGGCTTCATTTTTCCTCCTCTGCTCTTCTCCTTCTCTCTGTTTTTTATTTCTTTCATTTTTGTGTTCCTGATCTACATCTGAGATATGCCTTTTTTGTTTATGGATTCGGTTTTGGTGGTAGTTTGTTTGAAGGAAGCTCCAAAGTGATGGTGGCATGGTGATTATTGGGTCGGTTTCCTGGGTATCTCCCGGGAGATCTCGCCGGAAAGACGACCGAGCTCCTACGCGAGCATAAGGTCGATGTTTACGCTTGTTTTTTTGCTTTCTCTTGAGTCCGATTTCTTTCCTACTCCGCTTTATTCCTTTCTTTACTTGATCCGATTTGCTATTTTGTGATTTTGATTAGGTATAATCTCGTGATTTTATGGTATTGTCTCGAGTTGTTTTATATCTGATTCGATTGTTTATCTAAAAATGCAGTTCTGATTTATAACAACATCAACATAATATAAATGGAACAGCCAAGAGTTTTTTTTTTGACCAACTTAACTTCTAATTTTTAACAGGCTGAATCTTTAGATTAGGTTGTTCATTCTTATAATTTCGAGACTTAACAACTAATACAAATAACATTATCGGTTTTCATGCATACTAATTTTATATGTTGAGACCTAATAACATGAATGAACCAACCTTTTATCCAAACCTGTTTTGACTCCTTGTGTGTATGTTTGAATGATTGTAACCACTTTACAAGCTCGCCGTTGTATGATCTGTCTCGTCACTCTTGAGTCGCTCTTTTGATCTCAAAAAAATTTCAGAACCGTGTTTAGGGGATTAGGGTTTCAATGTGAAACTCTAATCCTATTTTTAGGGTGATTTTCGCACTATTTTCTGTGCTGAATTCTGTGTGTTTTGACTGCTGTGGGACTGTTTATTTATAGTCAAAAGTTAGGTTAGGGCATTTATTATTTTTGACTGGGTTTTGTATAATTTTCAGGTCTTGATCCAAGCCAATAAAGACTGCAGCAGCTTGAATCACACAAAACCCTATTTTGCTGTTTAATTTGTTATTTTCGGATTTGCTTATTTTTTATATATTTTGTATTGCTATTTTTGTATTTTTGGACTTTTGGGACTATTAAATGCTTTTAAATTGTAAATTAAATTAAATTGAATTTTTTTTTGACAATTTTAGACATATTGGACTCTTAAACATTGTGAATTAAACTAAATTGAATTTTTGACATTTTTAAATTGTATGTATGCTTAAATAAATTAAATAAACAAAATAAGGATAAAAATAATAATCATAAAAGGGAGTCAGGCCAAATACAAAGACGAGACCGGACCGGACTTGACAACTGCGCTAAGACTAGACCAAAAATAGAAGAAATGGGCGTGTTAAAAAATTAGCTCGGAATCGCGTTCTTAAGTCTGAATTTAAGCCAATTTTTTGAGAAAAAGGATTAAACTCGAATACAGATATTAAATCGAAGAACGCACGAAAAGATCGATCATTCGCGTGCGTGCCTAATTTAAATAACGGTATTTCGAATTAGTTGAACGTAGTGACTGGAATTGGCTTGGGTTGGTAACCGAGGCTCTACAAGAATATAATTCTCGAAATCATGCGACTCCGAAACACGCCCTTACTAAAAACAAACGACTAGAAAAGGAAAAAGAGGACGGACAAAATTGGGGTATAACACACATAATTAATTAAAGGGCCAGAGCCCCGCACCCAGGAATCACGCCAAAAGTGAGTAGAAGCACCATTCATATTCCATCTGATTTGTTTACTAAAATCAGACCACACAGAGCAAATTCCATGCCACAAATTAGATCCGTTGCGATTAGGATTGACTTTGGGAAGAATAGAATCCCCACATTTGTATTTATTGCGCATCACTGAGACCCAAAGCGTATTAGGTTTCGTACACAAATTCCAACTGTTTTTGAGAAGTAAGGCTTGATTGACAATCTTAGTCGAACGTAAGCCCAACCCACCAAGCTTTTTAGGCATGCAAACCGTGTTCCAATTGAGAAGATGATTTTTCTTCTTATCTTCCTCATCGCCCCAAACAAAGAACCTACACCTTTTATCCACTGCCTCACATACATATAAGGGTAGCAATGTACGAAAGAAAGTGATAAATGGCAGCACATTCTCTAAGAAGGTAAAAGAGAGCTAGAGATGCCTGTCCAGAAAATCCTACACAATATATTTGAAGATTTAAGAAGCCTCAACAATAATTGTACCACATCAACCAACAAGAAATGAGTAAATGAAGAGAAAAAGAGAGAGGGAATTAACGTTTCGCAATGTGGGTGTGGAACAATAGGAAACAATTTATATGGTGAGTGGGTCCCCAAAAGGCGATGGAATAAATGGAGGAGAGAGGATGCAAACGAAAGTAAAGGGGCAGAAAATGGAGGAGAGAGGATGGGGAAGAAGGCAATCAATGTAAGGCTGGGTGGTTGGGAAATTTGCTAATCACATTTGCCATTGCTTAAACGACTATGGTATAATGGAAACCGATTGCAAGATGCAAAACAGGCCACATAGCCCAATTGAACGATAATCACCAACAATTATACGGTCTAGGGACCTACGGTAGCTGTTTAGACGACATACGAGAGTTTAACTACTTTCCTTTTAGGCAAAATTACACTAGGGGCCATTAAGTTATTTAATTGTAACAAGTTGGTTCTTTGAGTTTTTTCGTACTCACTTGGTCCTTTAAGTTATTCAATTGTATGAAGTTGGTCCTTTAAGTTACATAATCTATACACCATTGTTCATTTTTTCATTTCTGTTACAAAAAAACCAATTCGCACTAACAGAAATGCGTGGTCGTGTGTGTGAGCTTACATGTCATTTGTCTAGTAACAATTTTGTCATTTAAGACTACCATCAAAGTGTAACAATTTGGTCATTTCAACTTAAATGAAAAGAAGATGAACCATTTATTTTTTTAAATTTTTAAGTTGAAAGTTCCAAATTGTTACATGACCCTAGTCTTAAAGGACCAAATTCCTACAAGATAGATGATAGGTAGTAAAATCACGCCACATCGACTCGATTAGTGCGGATTGAGCTTTTTGTAATAAAAATGAAAAAGGACTACCAAGTGTACCTATTATGTAACTTAAAAGACTTAAGTGATACGAAAAAAACTTAAAGAACCAATTTATTACAATTATTAACTTAAAGGACTTCCAGTGTAATTTTGCGTTCTTTTTATGTTCTTAGATACTTTATTGTAAAAAATAAAAATTAAAAAAATCAAAATAAAAAGACTAGCAGCAGAGTTGCTGTTCACAAAATTTCATTTCTGCCACTGTCTTTAGCACGCTATAATAATCCTTCTGCTGACTCATTTTCCTTGTCGTGCTCCACATCCCTTACATTGAGCGGGAAAAAGCCGCAGCGCAGTAAAGCAGCCAAATCGCATAACATCGCCGTTCAATTGAGCTCTAGGGTTTCTCGTTCGGTTCCATTTCGTGAAACATGGCCAACGTTGTCGATCAAGATCAGCAATGGCTGCTCGGTTGCTTGTCTGCCACACTCGATCCTAACCAGGAAGTTCGGTCTTTTGCTGAAGCGTCCCTCGATCAAGCCACTCGCCAACCAGGTTTCCTTTGCCAGCTGAATTATTCTACCTAGAATCAAAAAACTTAGAATTTTGCTCCGTGAAACCCTTGTTTGGTTTATTGTTTATGCTTTGGCATGGGAATGTATTCTAGTTGATTGATAGGAATGGTGATGAATTTGAGAAATTGAATTAGTTCAACAATGCATCTGTGTGTGCTATTCTTGTTGTTTTTCTGTTGTGTGTGGTAATTATTGAAGAGCAGGAGGAGGATTGGTATTTGTTTTTTAGGAGGTGCAGGAATATGGATAAGCATGTAACAAGGATATATGAGCATTAACAGAAGGATGCCACAAGCATATAACAAGGTTTTGAATAGAGAAATGATACTATGACACTAAAAATTGACATATAAATAGTTGATCAATGTACTGAACATAATTAATCACCTATTTGAATTGCATTACTATTTTTAATGAGTATGTATGACACAAACAACGCTGTTCGTTAATTCATGATGTTAAATTACAGAAGGTTATATGCCCTCAAGCTTCACAGGAGTCCCTGGGAAGTCTACATGATTTTACTTTTTGTTTTTGAGGCAATGGGAATCGCTGCTTCTTTCTGTTTATTTTCAACTATTTCTTGTGTTGGCTTGAAAAACATCATATTAGATTGGGCAATGCCTGTTTGATTTTCCATATAGTAAAGCATTACATGGTGTTTTATATTTCTTTTTATCTTTTCCGAAACTTGACCTTTGGAGATGAAGGAGAACAATCAGTATTATTCATGTGGTACTATTTTTTTAACAAAAATTTCTAGTCTGGTAGAGCAGTGTTAATTTTTAATGTTAAATATTTTTGAAGGTTTTGGAAGTGCATTATCAAAAGTTGCTGCAAACAAGGAGCTTGCCGTAGGATTGCGCCAGATATCCTTTTTCTTAATGATCACATACATTTGATTCGGAGCCACAGTATTTACTTTTGTCACTCATTCTTACTATGGATGTTGATTGTAACAATCATTATGCTTGTTTTGATCACTGGTGGAATGGATTACCAAAATAGAACTGCTGTAAAAGAAGTAGAAGAAAAACAAGTGATGTAGCCATTTATGAAAACATTTGTAGTGGTATGCAGTAATTATTGAGTTGGCATTTTCTTTGTTATCAAATTTTCTAATCCTTTGAGGAACTTGACAAGGACATTCATGCTCCATGTCTCTTTTTTTTTATCCCCTGATTTTACTGTTTTCTTTACAAATCTATGAAAACAGGAATTAATGAACAAACAAAATGAAAACAGAAAACGTTGTCTGAAACCAAAAACGTCCTTAATCCTTAAAGATAAAAAGTTTCATACTTGCTTGTTCTTCTTTTCCCTTCCACATATGAAAAACTTCACTACAGATACAACTTACAACTTAAATGTTTGTGCTAGTAAATTATTTATTTCCCTCCTTCCACGAGCTTATTTACTTGGATGATTTAACCTCCCTCTACCTAGCTGCAGTACTTCTTAAACAGTTAGTTAAAAAGCATTGGCAGGAGGGTGAAGACTCATTTGAACCTCCTGTCGTTTCTAGTGATGAAAAGGTATATATGCTGTCATTTCTATTTTGAATATTATGGAAAAGTTAGTGGATATCTGGAAGGCAATGGCATTACTGGAAACTATTATTACCCAAATAGATTTGATTAAGATTTAATTGTAGGGAAACTTGTATCTGATTAGGATCTGATTTGGTTTTGGATACCTTACCCTGGGATTATAAATACTCCTTTGGCTTGGCATTGGGAGGTTTTAAATGACAGTGTATAAATATGGCGCCAATTTGGACAAAGTGGACTTTTCCTTCAGTTGCTGTCAGCCTGTCATCAATGTTATATATTTCCTTGTGTTTGATAATTTGCAGAAGAATGTTTCTTGCCTATGACAATGTCTATGAATGTAACATTTGCCTCTTGCTTAGAAGTTGGAGAATTAGAAGTTGGAGAATTAATTTTTTTGGGAACTAGACTGATTCTGCAAAAGCTTTCTTCTGGATGAATATGGGGCTGTTTATGTTTTTTGTGAACCTATCTTTTTTCAAAGATTTTTCTCGTGAACCTGTCTTCAGCCATTGAGCTTTGTCTGATTGACTTCTCTTTCCTCTAGACAAGCATGGAAGGTATTATCAAGGTTTCACTGCCCCAAAATGGGTCTTGACTTAATTTCAACAGTTCAAAGTGGCCCTCACGGATCTCTTATATGTCACTGGAGATAACATATTTTTCTGAATCTGAATTTCTAACGTAGTGCATACTTTTGGACTGTTTGACTTGCCTATGAAATAATAGTTACATTACTGATGAAACTATATCTTTCATGTAATTTTAGTGCTTCTACTATGCAAATGACCATTTAATAAAGCCGTCTACAAAAAGCACGTTTCTTCTGCTAACTACTTTATATTCCATCATCAGGAAATCATCCGCAAAATGCTTTTATTGACATTGGATGACCCTCATAGGAAAATTTGCACAGCTATTGGTATGGCTGTGGCATCCATTGCAGTGTATGACTGGCCCGAGTTATGGCCAGATTTAATGCCATTTCTCCTGAATTTGATTAACAATCAAACCAGCTTCAATGGAGGTAAGCAATTCTTTTTCAGTTTGCGATTTTTGGAATTTATACGTATGAAACTTTGGATGATTGTGGAAAAGCCTTCAGTAGAAAATGGGCTCCATTTGCTTGTGGAGTATAAATACTAAACATGGTTTGATAGGAAGGAAGACATTAGATAGCAAATAGAGGCACTATAGCGGAAAAAAGCGCTATTGCGGAGCGGAACAAAGCCTAGATGCATTGTGATCTTCGGTGCGGCGCGGGTTTGATGTAGTGGTGATCGCGGCTGCGTTTTGCAGCTGATAGCAATGTTAATGTGAATAAGGGTAGATTTGGAATAGTGTATGAGAAAAAGAAAAAACAAGGGAGGGAGAATACCGTGAGCCATGTTGTAGGGGATCAAAACCCTTGTAACTAACTAATCATTAGTAGTAGTGGGAAAGAGCGCACGTCTGCACGACGTGGCAGTGAGAGTGGTGTGAGAGAGAGAAAAATGGTAGGAATATAGCCGGTAGGTTGAGTAGTATTGGGCAGGCTGGAATTAGAGTGTTCTTGGGAGAGTCTAGGCCTCTTTAAGTGCCTTGAGTATTTTCTTCTATTTTTCCGGTTGTAATCAAGTAGAATCACCTTGATTCTACCTTATTTTCCCATTCAAATCAATATACATAGATTCTGCTCACGTTAGCGAGAATCCTTTTCATTCACTCTGTTTTTGAGCTTATCATTTTGGTACCGAGCAGCACCGATCTTGGTGTGAATGGTGCAAACGCGCGAACAATGGAGACACGAATGGATGCGGTGGAGCTCGGAATGGTGGAATGGAAGGAACGAGGAGTAAGGTCTTTGGAACAGATGGAATCGCTTCAACGCAACTCTGAAGGAACTCACGAGAGAAGAAGGTCTTGCAGCGGCGAGCGATAGTGATAATTCGCGAGAGAGAAGCGGTGTGGCGACTCGCGAGGAAAATCTAGCATTCTACGACGTGCGTTGCGAGAAATGGGCGACGCAAACTCGACATTCCTTTTTCAACGGCGAGATCCACTCGGGTGGCTCGTTCGGTCGGCGATTTTTTCGTATCAACGGAGTGATTGAAGCGGAGAAACTTGATGCCGTAGTGATCGCCTTGGAGGATTGAGCTCTCAATTGGTTCCAATGGTGGGAGGAACAAGCTCGACGAGGAATTGGCCTAATTCCAAGCTGCGATGGTGCGCCGGTTTAACCCGAGTATGATTCGAACCCGCTTGGACCATTATTGAGGTTGAAGCGGGGAAGAAACGGTGGAGGAATATAGAGACAAATTTGAGTTACATGTTGCTCTGTTGAAACGTGAGAACGCACCATGTTAACTAGCATTTTTTGAATGGCCTCGAGGATGAAGTGCGAGCGAATCGGAAGCTATTTCTTTGTTGACGATCTAGGCGAGTTGATGGACAAAGCGTTGGTGGTAGAGGAGAAGCCTGAGTTATTCTTTGCGCGGTGGAGGAAGGATAGAATTGAGATGAAGGACAAAGGCTACTCTCCTAAGTTTCGTAGCTCTTGGGAGGAAACAGTGTGAGAAGGAGACTACCCCAAAGAACTTGATTACTAGTGAGAAGAGTGGGAAGCTGTGAAAGGGAGAAGGTTAAGCCAGGTGAGTTAGAAGATAGAAGTAAGAAGGGGTTGTTTTAAATGTGGTGACAAATGGGGAAGGGCCATATTTGTAAGATGAAACACATGAGGTTGATGCTATGTGAAGGGAGAGTAGTGATGAAGAGAATTCAAGGAGTGTGCAACGAGTTAGTGGAGGAGTTCAAAACTCTGCAACTCTCAATGCAAAGTAAAGAAGAAGAGTAGCAACTCACAAGTCTTTCAGGTGTGGGTGATGATTGGAGGAAGGAGAATTTTGACTCTAGTTGATTAGGTGCTCTGGCGCTTCATAAGCTTTGAGATCACCAAATTCTGAAGTGGAGGTAATCAAAACCCCAATTTATATTGTGGAGGTTGAGTGCGGGTGAGCGGTCAAGAACAATGGAGTTTGTAGGAATCAAATTTACAATCCAAGGGATGGAGTTTCAACAGATTTTTATTTGATGGAACTTGGGGTGCTGATTGGTGTTGGGCTTGGATTGGTTAGCTAGCTTGGGCAACATTGAAGCAAATTTCGAAATTTGACTCTCAAATGGACCGTGAATGAACATAAGTACATGATTGAAGGAGATCCATCGTTGTGTGCTAGTCAAGCTTCATGGAAAGCAATGATAAAAGCATTACAAGATGATGGAGTTGGGCTTCCTTGTGCAGCAAGAAAGAGTAGAGAAAACACCTGTGGTGAGCAAATGCAGTTAGAGAAGGACTCGCAAGGTGTTAGAAGAGTTTCTTTGATGTGTTTGCAATGCCAACCGGGTTACCACCAGCTAGAGAGCATGATCACGCAATTGTTAGAAACACGAGCGAAATTCCACACATCAGACCTTATAGATATCCATTCTATCAAAAGAATGAGATAGAGAAGATGGTGAAAGGGATGTTAGAATCGGGAATCGTTAGACACAACACCAGCCCTTTTTCAAGCCCAGTATTGTTGGTCAAAAAGAAGGATGGAGGATGGAGGTTTTGCACGCAGTTATAGAGCCTCAACAAGGTAACTATACCTAACAAATTTCCTATCCCAATCATTGATGAACTCACAGATGAATTGGGAGATGCTGTCATTTTTTCTAAGTTGGACTTAAAATCCGGATACCACCAAATCAGAATGAAGGAGGAAGATATTCACAAAACGGCATTTAGAACTCATGAGGGACACTATGAGTACTTAGTAATGCCTTTTGGGTTAACCAATGCTCCATCAACTTTCCAAGCATTGATGAACCAAGTGTTGAGACCATATCTTAAAAAATTTGCTTTGGTTTTCTTCGATGACATTTTGATATATAGTAGCGATGGAATGGAGCATGAAAAGCACTTGCTGGCAGTGCTGGAGTTCTTGAGAAATCATCATTTATATGCAAATAAGAAGAAGTGTTCCTTTGGACAGCCTCAAATTGAATACTTGGGTCATTTAATTTCGAAGCGGGAGTAGCGGTGATCCAAAGAAGATTGAAGATATGTTGAAGTGGCCAATACCGGAAGGACTTAAAGGGGGTTGAGGGTTTCCTTGGCATTATCGCTACTATAGAAAGTTTGTGAGAAACTATGGCAAATTAGCTTGGCCTCTAACTCAATTATTGAAGAAAGATTGTTTCAAGTGGAGTGTAGAAGCCCAAGCTGCATTTGAATTGTTGAAGACAGCCATGACAACAGTTCCTGTGCTAGCAGTGCCAAACTTCAACAAGGAATTTGTGATTGAGACCGATGCTTCGGGAAAAGGAATAGGAGCGATCTTGATGCAAGAAAGGTAGACTGTGGGCATTTATGAGCCAAACACTATCCGAGAGATCCCAAAAGAAGTCAGTATATGAAAGAGAGTTGATGGCAATTGTTTTAGCTATCCAAAAATGGCGCCCATACTTGTTGGGGAGGCATTTCATAGTGCTAACCGACCAAAAGAGCCTGAGGTTCCTTACTGAGCGGAGGATTATGGGAGAGGAACAACAAAAATGGATCTCTAAGTTGATGGTTTATGATTTTGAGGTGAAATATAGGCTGGCCGAGAGAACAGGCTGTGATGCTCTCTCCAGCAGATCAGATGTCAACCACATCACGGGTGAGATGTGAAATCAGGGAAGGATTAGAAGAGGAAATACAAGGAGATGACAAGCTTAGAAAAATTGTGCAAGTCTTGCTAGGCAACTCGATAGTCATCCAGGCTATATGTTGAGCAGGCGACTTCTACAAGGAGGGCAGAATTGTGATTCCCGAGAAATTCACCAAGGATTTCTTGGTTGCTGCATGAATTACACGACTCGCAATTGGAGGGCATTCGGATTTTTAGAACATACAAGAGAGTTGCTGCCCTAGTGCATTGGGAGGGCATGAGAAACAAATTCAAGAGTATGTGACAAAGACATGTGAGTGCCGCCAGAGAAATAAGTATCAAACACTCGAGCCCGGAGGACTACTACAGCCACTACCGGTTCCAACTCGGTGTGGACCGATATTACAATGGATTTCATTGGTGGTTTACCTAAAGCTATGGGGTGGGATACCATTTTTGTGGTGGTAGATAGACTCACCAAATATGCCCATTTCATAGCTCTATGTCATCCATATACTTTTGCCAAGAGTGTAGCTGAAGTGTTTACCAAAGAAGTAGTGAAGTTACATGGATTTCCAAAGTCCATTATTTCTGATCGAGATAAGATTTTTCTAGTAGTAGCTTCTGGTCTGAACTACTTAAGTTTGCTTTGGCACTAAGTTGAAGTACAGCAGTGCATATCACCCTCGGTGATGGGCAAATCGAGGTGGTAAATAGATGCTTAGAAGCTTATCTAAGGTGTTTGACAGGCAGGAAACCGAGGCAGTGGCCTAAATGGTTGAGCTGGGCAGAATTTTGGTATAATACCAACTATCACTCTTCTATGAAGATGACTCCTTTTGAAGCTTTGTATGGACAGCCACCCCCCACTTTAATTAGAGGAGATGCTCATCACTCATCCATAGATGAAGTGAGTAGACTCACAGCTGAAAGAAATGACATGATTAAAGAATTACAAGAGCAATTGGTGAAAGCACAAGACAAAATGAGGACTCAAGCTAACAAGCATAGAAGGCCAGTAGAGTATGCAGTGGGAGATATGGTATATCTGAAAATTCAGCCTTATAAGATGAAGAGTTTGGCAAAGAGGATCAACCAAAAGTTGAGTCCTAGGTATTATGGTCCTTATGAGATTGAGAAGAGGATTGGATTAGTAGCTTATCAGCTCAAGCTACCTGCTGACAGCAAGGTTCATCCGGTGTTCCATGCTTCACTCTTGAAGAAATCAGTGGCGCCTACAAAGGAATTTCAACCTTTACCTGATTGTATGAATGAGGAATGGTTATTGGAGGCTCAACCCGAGGAGGTTAGAGACATGAGGAAGAATGAGCAAGGAGAATGGGAAGCTTTGATCAAGTGGAAAAATCTGCCTGAGTTTGAAAATTCTTGGGAATTAGCTGCTCAAATGAAGACTACTTTTCCAGAATTCCTCCTTGAGGACAAGGAGAGTGAGGGGGGGGGGGGTAATGATAGCAATGTTAATGTGAATAAGGGTAGATTTGGAATAGTGTATGAGAAAAAGAAAAAACAGGGGAGGGAGAATACCGTGAGCCATGTTGTAGGGGATCAAAACCCTTGTAACTAACTAATCATTAGTAGTAGTGGGAAAGGGCGCACGTCTGCTGACGTGGCCAGGTGAGAGTGGTGTGAGAGAGAGAAAATGGTAGGAATATAGCTGAGGTAGCTGAGTAGTATTGGGCAGGCTGGAATTAGAGTGTTCTTGGGAGAGTCTAGGCCTCTTTAAGTGCCTTGAGTATTTTCTTCTATTTTTCCAGTTGTAATCAAGTAGAATCACCTTGATTCTACCTTATTTTCCCATTCAAATCAATATACATAGATTCTGCTACATTAGCAGAATCCTTTTCATTCACTCTGTTTTTTGAGCTTATCAGCAGCTTTCGGTGATCACGATCGTTATAGAGGATGATGATCAGCTTTCCTAATTTGGATAATTAAAGAAAATTTTAGCTGATTAATTAAATCCTTAACTGTCCCTTTCTCTCTCTCTCACACACACACGTCGTATTGCATTAGTTCTGTCTTCCCTCATTTCTCACTGTGCTTGCAACAGCTTTTCTGCTCAATTTCAGTAAATAATACACGTAATTTTACCTTTCTGCACTCCCACCTTTATCACTGAGTGATCATTTAGGGACCTTAGCTGGTGATCCGGGCTGTTTTCCTCTAGACGATGAAGTTTATCCTCCCACCGTCTCACTGAATTTTCTCTGTTTCTATCAGAATTCCTCAATACTAGCAATGGAACCGTGTATAGCTATGGATGGAGAGAAATCTCCTTCAAGGAACAGGAAAATAACAGAAAAATAACAAGGCACTCCCAGTGTAGGATTGCCCCGTTACTTTTGTGAGAGCAATCTCACTCTTCACATATCACATGCCCTCCCCATTCTGTTGCTCCTCCCCTTTCTGCATATTCTCACCTGATTCTCCACTTCCCTCCCACACTCTTAAGGTTCCACGTGTCCTGTCAATTATGTTTCTCCTCAACACTCCATATCCCACCTCCTTCACTGCCATCTGTCCCTTCTCCGCCTCCCCTCCCTCACCCTTCTATCCTATTTTACTCCTCTTATATACATGTTTTTTGAGCCTATTACGTTTTCTTAGCATACTTATGTAACACCTGGATCGCTGGCCACATGTTTTGGATTCCAGATGATAAACCAATGAAATAATTAAATTTGGCTTTGATGCATGTGAGAGTTCATTTGTTCACTTTCTTTATTAATTTTATTGGAAATGTTTTGATGATCAATAATTGTGCTGTTTAGTGTTACACTTTCTGGTGGAATTTTGGTATACTAACCCACTTTTTATTTTTTACTAATTTTATTCTAGTGCATGGAGCTATGAAGTGCTTGGCTCTTCTCTGTGTGGACTTGGATGATCAAATAGTTCCAACATTAATACCTGCTTTGTTCCCAAATTTGCTGACCATTGTATCCTCTCCTCAGGTTATAATATTGTATATTTTTCTGCTAACCTTCTAACTATACAGTTTTATCATTTATGCTTTTCTTATGCTTTATTTATGTTAACATAATCTTTTTAGATTACTTTCTTTTTCAAAGTTGATTGGCTCGGAAGAAAGAGGCCAAGTTGCTGTTGGAAGGACTATTATATGAATACAAGTGAATATGTTATGAGTGAAAAAAAAACTATAAACTTTATTGAATTAAGTATAGAAGTGTTGACCCTAAAATGTGGGGTGATTAATTGGAGATTGATTCTTTGTGGTTGGTTAGAGCTAGATTGAGCCATCAAGGGCTGATCGATTGACAGGCTATGCTTGTAACATTCCTTTAGCATATAAATTTTGATATAGATATAGACTAGGGCCATTTATCTTTGAGCTTCAACCTTACAACCTTTCCATCTCAACTCTTTCTCACTGTTTTATCTTTGTATTCTTCAGCATTGTATTAGAGCATTACCGTTTGCGTTTACTGTGAAAAATAGGGCTTCCTTGCTTTGAAAGAAAAAAAAGGGCTGAATAGGGCCCCGACAATGTACAATCTTCCATCTTGTTGTTCTGAGCTCTTTCAGATGTAAGATTACATCTTTGGTGAATTAAATTTCAGACTGGGGTTGAAGTATGGGGAGAATCTTGGGACATGCACAATGGAGTACTAATTTTCTAGTTGTGATGCCTTGTGGTTTTTTCATACAATGTTAATGATTGCTGAGATGGTGGAATCATCTGTTTAATCTATTTAACGTGGAGTTAAGCCATGCAATCTGTGTTAAGATCTTTTTTATTGGACTTGGACCCCTCACATTTGGCAAAGCGCATATTTTATACTGTCAAGTGTCAAGCTTATCTTTCCCAAGTTTCTATTGTATGTAATTATTTCTGTAGTACAGATTAGATTAGATATTCAGTTAGTTACTGAGACTAACTGACTCGCTGTATGCAATAAATGAGTTCTCAACTCTGCATCTGAATATTTGTTATTTACAATTCCAAATCAGTTCTCTCTCTCTCTCTCTCTCTATATTATCTGAATCTAGTAAGCCTCTTCTGTCACATCTGACAACTTTTTCTTTATTTTCTTTTTCATGCAGATATATGACACATACATACTGAACCAAGGCCCTTTCAATTGTCTATTCTTGCACTTCTATGTTGGGGGCGATGAGTGGCGTCTATAAGGTATTTTCTTGCCACTAAGTAACTGCATGGTTCTTGTAGATTGTTGGGTTAGTATATTTTTCTTCTTAATTATTAATAACATATGATAATGTCCTGTTTAGGCAGAAACGAGTTCTCTTATTGTTCCTTTGCTTAAACCATGGATGGAGCAATTTTCTTCTATTCTTGAAATTCCAGTACAATCTGAAAATCCAGATGATTGGTGTATCAGAATGGAGGTTGGTCTGGTTTTTTAAAAGTCAATTTCACTTTTTTATACCTTAGTTTACTTTGTTATAACATGATATTGCCTCTTTCTTTAAGGTTTTGAAGTGCTTGAATCAGTTTATTCAGAACTTCTCAAGCCTCATTAAAAGTGAATTTGAGGGTATGTTTTTTCCAATAGTTTTGTTTCTAAGCCTTTGTTTTAGTACTATTTTTTATTTGTTTTACAAGATGCTGTTTGTTGTAGTTATATTGGGACCATTGTGGAATACATTTGTTTCCTCTTTGAGAGTTTACGAGCAAGCATCTATTGAGGGAACTGAAGATTCGTATGAGGGAAGATATGATTCTGATGGTTCAGAGAAAAGCCTTGATTCATTTGTTATCCAGGTGACAATAGCTGCAGTTTGTTAGCGTTTTATGATTGTTTTATTGAATTATTAAACCAAATGGAAAGATCAAGAGTTAAATTTTCTTAGCTTTTAAGTAATAGTAAATTACACTAGTCCTGACTCCTGAGAGATTAATATAGGCTATAGCATTTTCATGTGAATGAGTATCTTAAATCCTTTCTTCCCACTCTCTATTCTCAGCGTCACCAGGCAACTTTTGGACTATTATTATCAACTTCAGGATTATGGATGATAAAATAAAAAGTCTTGATGTCCCAACACTGATAGAAGGGTGTTCAAAATTAGCTGCCTGTGACGTTTGGAATTGTAGAAAAAGAAAAAGAAAAGTCCTTGGCAGTCTCAATTGAAGTTAGTTGTTTTACCATTGCTAAGAGGTTTGTTTATATTAAAATGGAAAAGTTTTGCCAATATTAATCTCTTAGATAGGGAAGTATAATTTTCTAAACGGACGGAAGTCAATGTGATTGAAGCATCTCATAGTGGATACTGTAATTTACTCTTCAAGTAATCAACTGGCTGAGATCTGTCTAAACTTATATCAATCTGGTCCAACTAGTTTTATGCTTGTGTTTCGTTGATTTCTTATAATAACTTCGTAATATCGTTTTGCATCTGATTTTTTAATACAGCTTTTTGAACTTCTGTTGACCATTGTCGGTAATTCAAGACTAGGACAGGTGTGGTTCAGAACATTTGAAATCTTTTGTTTTCTTTCTACTAGTTGTGTTTTGTTGCACAGTTCCTTTAATCTATGGTATGTGCTTTCATAGTTGGTTGTGGCTAATGTCAAAGAATTGGTGTACTACACTATCGCTTTTCTTCAAATGACAGAACAGCAGGTATCTGATTAAATTTTTGTGGGTTCTTTTTATAAATTTTCTGCTAATTTAAATGTTATGCTTGTCAATTAAAACATGAAGAAATCTTGCATCTTATGTGAGTGAAGACTTTTTTGACAATTGTGAGTGAAGACTAATCTCTTCATTTGCACTCTCTGAATTTTTGTTAAGTCTGTTTCATCATAGAATAGATGCAATGCAATAACCTAGTCGTTTTGCTGCTGCATATAGCAGTTTGCAACTTATGTGTTTGTAAGATAAAATGAAAGCAAATGATCAATGAGTGTCTTTTAGTTGGTTCCTTTCTGCATTGGATTTTGAATGTTCACTTTGAGTCTATTTCCCCTTGCAACCTTAGATGCTATTACTGTGTTCATCCACTTGGCTCATTTTGCCGATGTCACAGACTAATTTGCTATTCTCCTTTATAGCTTATTTATTTAAACATATTTTGTGCACCGCCACTTTATTTTCTTTGAATTTTTAAGATTTTGCAATGTTTGAAAATGGTCTAGTATTTGCACTCTGCATTCATGTTGCACATGCTGATCATTTATTGATATTTTGCTCAATAAAATAACTTTTTTTGTTGAAGTTATCAAAGATTTTGCAATGTTGGAAAATTGTTGAGATTTTGTACTTGTTCGTGTAGTAAATAGTACTAATATAATCTATCCAAAATAGCAGGAGTTTATAAAAATATGACATGGTTGTTTGGAATTAGCTTGAACAAGTACATTCATTCTCGAATATGAAAAAGAAGGGTAGTTTAGACACATGGATTCTCCCATGCTTTTTTGATCTCCTCTTTCTCAACATGGTACCCAGAGTGTAACGAGAGTCAATGCTAATTTGTACTGATCCTGTGGACCCTGCTAGAACTCATACATTCAGATTAATGAAACAATGTATTATTCAATCAAAAAGATGAGCTCAAGAGCTCTACACTGCTGGAACTGAAACACTGGAGTCGAGGACTCCTAACAGATTGATATTCTCTCCTAACCGAATGCAATTGTCAAATGCATGAATGGCGCCACCACCTATTCTCTCTCTTTCTAATAACAGAATCACCTGGGATCTAAGGACACATCACTAACTAGTTTCTCTCCTCCTGACCCCACTCTCGTCCTACCATAGACCATCCTTATAGTGGCCGTCCTTGGGGTTGCTTCTATAATTAGGTCATCATTGACATTAAACCCACACGTCCTATCAGACCTTCATTATCCATCTGTGCAAAGTTTTTCCCTCCAAAACTGTTTTTCTCATTCGGTTTTGTTTTCTACCACTGGCTCCCTTTCTATGTTATACTTTTCTATTTGTTTCTTTCTTAAATTTTGTGCGATCAAATCATTGACTTTTTTATTACTGATACTTGAGAAATGTCCAATTACCTTTTAGGTTCATTCATGGTCTGTGGATGTTAACCAATTCGTTGCTGATGAAGAGGAGGGCACTTATAGCTGCCGCATTTCTGGTCAGTACTCCTCTTAAGATCTTATTTATCATTTAAATTCTTTAGAGTGATAGTTTATTTCAAACTGGCGGATAAGTTCATATGTTGAGTTAGGAACATTAAACCCTATTGATCACGTACCTTTTGGATGGAAGTGGAAAATGGATGGATTGGATGTATTTTGGATTGTATTTGTATCTATATGAATTGATATAAACTATGTTACTTTTTTTGGTTACAAAAATTTTAGGGTGAGAGGATGGTGCCCCGATCCATGGCAGAGAAAATCTTCGGGCTCTTTGAGCACTTACGAAGGAAATTACATTTATTTCAGGCCAAGGGGACTAGTGGGGATTTGATTTGAGCCCATTTTGTATGCGTTAAAAATGTAAATTAACTCTCTAAACCTAATGGATATTCAGTGGATATATTTTGGTTGGTTGATTAGCTACCCATTAGCTAAAACTATCCCAATCAATCCCATCAATCAATTAATTTGTTGTTGTTATTATTATTATTATTAATTGGCCTCGATTTAGATTCAGATGGACAGAATAGATAATGGGTTAATGAATCCATTTGCCACCCCTACTTATGGATAATTTCTATTCTCCATTTCTGTTATTCGGTGTGTTCCTCTGGATTTATCTATCTGTTGTACAGATATTCATGTACTTCATCAGAAAATTGCTACTTGTAGGCATGCTTTTGCTGGAAGAGGTAGTCAATTCTTTTGATGGTGAAGGATTTCTGGCCATCATAGATGCTGCAAAACAATGGTTAACCGAGTCTCAAATAAGAAAAGCGCAAGGCAATGCAAGCTGGTGGAGGGTAACTACAATTTTTCTGTTTTCCTTGGATATGGAAATTATCTAGTATGTATAATAGAGAGTAGTATAATATATGAAGTTTTAATCAGTCTGCTGACCACTGGCTATTTTAAACTAATGGTGGTTCTCAATCTCCTCATTTTTAATTTTTTTTATTCTTTTCCTTTACTATAACTCTGTGCTAGGAACATTATCGAGAAACAATGGAGTCTAGCTCCTCACAATGGGAAATGTCTTTATTACACTGACAAACGGGACAAAAAAAGATAGTAGCACCTTCAGATCTTTGAGGGTCTGCCAACCCCTTTTTCCAAAGTCCCAAACCCTTTACCCAGTTGTTTGGATGCATCCACAAGAATCATTAAGCCTTTCTTATCTTTTCTGCCCTATGTTTATCTCTTCCTTCCCTTGGAAGATTTTGATGGCCTAATTTCCTCTTCCGCTCCTTGTTCTCGCTCCCCTTACTATAAATATTATGTTTAAAATAATAATTATAGTAAAAATTTGTTTTTCGTCCTTGCGAATATACCAGTTATTTTCAGTCCCCAGTTATCTCTCTTTAACTTGACTAACCTCTGGGTTCCTCTTACTTCCCTTTGGGTTTGAGATCTGATTTTTTTTTTTATATCTCATTGAAAGCATGAAACCTGTGCTATGTAAATCTTTTCCGTGGTTCCAGCAAAAGTTATGTATAACCTGAGACAGATTTTGCTTTTATCAATCATTTCATTAGGTTTTTCTTTTTGTTTGCTTCCTTTTTATTTGAGATCTTAAGCCAGTGTGTTACATATTAATATCTGGCAGATAAGAGAAGCAACTCTTTTTGCCTTGTCATCTCTTTCAGAACAACTGCTTGAGAGACAGGTTTGGTATTTTGATTCCAGCTTTCTTAATCCCGCTCATCAGACTTAGGCTTAAACCTTTTCGTTTCCATTTTCAATCACTTGGCTTTGTTTTACACTAAGATATACTTGATATATATATTTTATGTCGTTAATACAGGAGTCAAGCTTTGAAGAAACTAGCCTGAAAAATCTGATTACGCCAATTGTCACTGAAGACTTCATAATAGGTCACTTCTCAACTATTTTTACGCCTCCTTTCAGATTACATTCAGCTTCAGTTGTGATACATGCATATATATGTACATGTATTCTTTATCTCATTTTTTCCCTCTTTCACACAGACCCTCTTGAATACCCCTTTCTATATGCTCGCATTTTTACTACAGTTGCTAAATTCTCCTCTGTGGTAACTGTATTCTCTCCCTCTTTCATTTTTAAGAGTCTCTCTCTCTCTCTCTCTCTCTCTCTCTCTCTCTCTGACTTCTAATTTATTTTATTATTTTACAGTTAAGCAGTGGAGTACTGGAGCACTCTCTCAATGCAGCAATGAAGGCAATTACAACGAATGTGTAAGCTCGCCTGTGTCAATTTGTATTCTTCATACATAATACTTTTTTCTAACTTTTCATTTAACAGGCCTCCACCTGTAAAAGTAGGTGCCTGCAGGGCACTATCCCAGCTTCTCCCTGAAGTAAAGAATGAAATTGACCAGCCACAATTAATGGGTTTATTTTCATCTCTCATAGATCTTCTTAATCAAGTACAGTACAATATAAATCCTTTTGCTATATGTATTTTTGCTATTGTTGCAAATTGTAGTTAATAGTTATCTTAATATGCTTTCTAGGCATCAGATGAAACCTTGCACATGGTACTTGAAACATTGCAAGAAGCAGTAAAGGCGGGTTAGTTTATAGCTTTCTGTTATTTAAATGATTGATATATATTGAATATTTCTGTTTTTGTCTTACTGCTACACACACACACACATGTATGTGCAGCTAGCTATTCGTTGGTATTTATGCCCTCATTTTTTTATTTTAGGCCATGCATCACCGCCATTAGTAGAACACGTTATTTCTCCTGCAATCCTTAATCTATGGGCATCACATATTTCGGATCCTTTTATCAGTATTGATGCACTTGAAGTTCTTGAGGTAATTATTTTGATCTTGATTTTTTTGTTAATATTAATATTATTATTATTATCTGCATATTTCATTTTTTGTCATCATCGAACATTAGCTATGACTAAGGTTTACTTGTAGATCCTACATTACATTGGATGAGAATATAAAGCACAAGATTGTAACACAACGTAGGCTGCTACCTATTGGAGCTCTCTTTGAAAAAAAGTAGTGTATAAACAAGCTCATAATAGATAATTAATTTTTAGCTAAAGGCTAATAGTTCAATCTAACTGATTGAATTTGCAATTTTCAATGAAGTTAGTTGCTGAACTAGTTATAAAATATAAAAGTACATGTCTATATAAATTCTATTTATATATATATATATATACACACACACATTCTTTTAAAATAATTATCACTTTTAATACTTTCATTTATTTCAAATTATTTATCATTTAAAAAATTGGAATGTTATGTTTTTATTTCATTCCAATTTTAAAATATTTGTATTAATCAAATGAGATAATATAAATGAAATGGCATGTCCATACAGTTTTTTTATTTATTGTTTATTGTTGTTGAGAGTCCAACATCGAATGTGATATGCCCTGAAAAGGTGTTTGTAAATTGGAGATATATCTCACTCTACAATCCGGCTTTGTTGGGCTGAGTTAGCCCAACCAAAATTCTAAGATGGTATCAGTGCATATCCAAGATCTCTTGGGCCACCTGTTATCTGGCCACTTGACTCACGCTCTAGTTGTCTAGTCCTAGGCATGAGGAAGTGTGTTAAGAGTCCCACATCAAATATGATGGCTTGAAAAGTGTTTATAAATGGGAAGTATCCCTCACTTTACAAGCCGGTTTTATAGGACTGAGTTAGACCCAACCTAAATTCTATATTTTAATGAGGGTAAAAAGCAGGAGGTTGATTAAAGTAGTAAGGGCTAAAATCAGGAAAAATATTAAGCTAGTAAGAGAACCTCATTTGCGAAATGTCCATATTTTGGTCCAACAAGCTTACAAGCTAGTTGTCTTGACTGAACTTATCCAGTCAAATAAGCTATAAGCTAGTTGAATTGAAAGTTCTTGCCAAGCAAAACCTGCTTAAAATTATATTCAAGAATACACAAATGCATGCATACATACGATCATTGCTAACACTTAAAAATATATTCTACTGAGAAACACATAATAGACGTGAGTTTGCAATATTATGTATATGACGTACGAAAACAAAGGCCTCCTGCGGTCTAACCTACCACAGACAAGCAAGGTCTTATCAATGCAAATGCTTCAAGTTCTAAGTTACCAAAGTACAATCCAAACATCATACAAATGACAAAGAACAAAAATAGAGTGATAAAACACGGAAGCAAGTAGCAACACCAACAACCACAAGCCTGAGCACTAAGTTCCAGATGCACAAACCAGGAAAAACAACAAAGTGCACAAACTAAAAAGACGAAGGGTATTCACCCCAAAGTGAGTTGAAGTCTAAGTGAAAAAGATCTGAACTATTAGTCAATGTTGTGTCAATCATCTCACTTGAACTCCATTCCTGAGCTGAAGTTGCAAAAATAGCACCATAGCCTAGCCAAGGATGCACTGCATCAGGAGTTGTAGTCACTGGAAGTCAATTACAAAGGAAGAAGGGGGAAATTAGCTTTAACTCTGTTGGACTGATTTTATATTTGGTTTTGTGCAAACCACGGACATGCTTATCATGAAAATTTGAAAATTGCTGGAAATGCACAATTGTTTGTGCTTTCACTGTATGTGAAAATAGTTTCTCAAATGCAATACTGCATAGTGAGTACTTGATTAGGCTTATAGTGTGATCTATAGTACAGTGTAACAACTTCTGTGACTAAAGCTGTCAGAGTTTTCTGTAACTGAATAAGCGCACAGCTCATCTCCAATCCCATTATAGTGTGATCTATAGGTCCTGTAACTAAATCTGGCTGAGTTCCCTGTAATTGAATAAGCACACAGCTCATCTCATATCTCAGAAACTTGTGTTAACACCTATGAATGGGATTAGAGATTCAGGTGAAACTTGTAGAATATGATCTTGAGCTCAATTTTGACTACTAAAGTTGTTACTCCCTGAAATTGTCTTCCTCTCATTTGTGTTGGATGGATAACCAAATATTTTAATGAATTTTAAAAATTTGCTAACTCTTATTATTTGTTAGTACATTAACTACTTGCATATGAAGAAATATGTAATATTCAGGACCCTATATAATTCTTTGTATTCCTGAATATTTGTACGTCCATTGTATCTATTCTCATAACATGAATGTCTGGTCGATTATATGTGAGTTTTGCTTCACAACTGATTATATATGTTGCCTACGATATTCTCTAACCTCTAGAAGATTCTTGTGTTCAATTACGAATTTACCATATCTTGTCATACATTTACTCCAATGCAATATCCGTAGCTGTGTTCCTGCTGCTGATGGTTGGAGATTTGAAAAGCTATTAATGCAGGGCAGATATTTATTAGGACATTTTTTTTGCCTTGGCTTACTTCTTACATGATATTTTCTTTACTATATTCTGTATCTGGTTTGTTTTCTGGTAGATAATGTCATTGTTGACACTTCTGTTGTCATTAAAGGTTTTACATTCTTAAACTACACTTTAGCTGCAAAGTTTAGCTTTCTCTATGATATTTGTTTGATTTGAAATTGTTACTTATTATGTTCCATTTCCATATATGGTTAGCTTCTACGTTCATAACCATCCATTTTGGCAGCCGTTTTTCATTTATCTCTAGGTGTTTTGTCATTTGATGAATTTTATTTTTCAGGCAATCAAAGTATTCCCGGATGTATACATCCATTGGTTTCAGAATTTTGCCATATATTGGACCAATTTTAAATAAAGTATGGTTTTCTGAAATTGCTGCAATTCAATGATTAATGGTTTTTAATAATACACTTTGTTATTTATGCACCCTTTACTTGTTCTTAAAGCCCCAAGAGCAGGCTGATGGCTTGGTAGCTGGGTCATTAGATCTTGTGACAATGTTACTGAAGGCAAGTATATTTGCATGGGTTCTTTTAAGCTCGAGTTCATATATAAGTTTTGACCTTTGAACACTGTAGTTATCCTACAATTTCTAATCTCAGTATGTCATAGTTTTGTACAGAATTCCCCTGGCGATGTAGTAAAAGCTATATATGATGTTTGTTTTAATGCTGTTCTCAGAATAATCCTTCAAAGTGATGAGCATAGTGAAATTCAGGTCTTTTTTTTTGCTAGATATATGTCTATATTGCATTTCATTACTTGATTTTGCAATGATTTCAGATTGCAACATAGATTGAAATGTTTGCATTGTCTTGACGTGAGCAGAATGCTACAGAATGTTTATCTGCTTTTATATCTGGGGGAAGACAAGAAGTTCTTGTTTGGGGATCTGATTCTGGATCAACCATGAGAAATTTACTGGATATAGCTTCAAGGTAGCTGACAATTATTTCAAATTTCTTAGTAAATTAATTACCATATTACTTGAAACGTCCTTTCTATAATTGTTGAAAGTTTTAGGCATAGACTGTTGGTATTGTTCAGCAAGATAACCATTGCTTAAATAGGAGAACTGCATTTAATATCAATCCCTTTGGTTAAGAAATAACAGGGTCAAAGTAAAAGGAAATAAAATACTATAAAAGAGAATATCCCAATAATAAGAAAAGAGATACGTGCTGATTTGCACAATCATCTGTGATATCAATATGGATCTTCTACACCCCTCTCAAGTTAGTGCTTAAATATCTATCATGCCCAACTTGCTTATCATCTTCGAAACTCAGTCTGCAAGACTTATGGTGAGGATGCCGGCTGTATGTTGATTTGATGGCACAAAAGGTAAGCATATAATTAGAGTCCTTTTTTTTTTTCTTTTATGAAGTGTTGGTCAATCTCAATATGCTTTGGACTATTATGTTGGACAGATTGTTGGCTATACTTATTGCAGCCATGCTGTCTCAGTACAGCTTCAATGTGAGCTCTATTCCACTGTCATCTTGAGCTCCCCTAGAATCATGTAAACTTGTCGTCCTTCACAAATTTCTACTGTCATCTTGAGTTCCCAGCTTCTGCACTACTTCTGGCAACCACCCATTGTTTGCTTGCTTCTCCAAGATACCAAATTTCCTCGCACACAGGTGCAAAAACAATAACCTGAAGAAGATATTGTCTAATCTACCTTGCCGGGCTGCACCAGTAAAAATAGCCATGTTCCTCTCAGTTTTTTTTCTTAAGAATAGTCTTTCCTCAACTGGAGCCTTGAAATACCTCAAAATTATTTTAAGTGCCCTACCTAAGGTGTTTTTCATAAGGTGAGTTGATGAACTGAGTTAAAACACTTACATGGAAGGCAATGTCAGGATTGGTATGAGCCAAGTGGTTTAATTTTCCAACGAGCCCCTGGTATCTCCCAATATCAAAACAAACATTCACTTTTTCCGAAGTATTGCATTTGGGTCCATGGGAGTATCGACCAGTCTGCAACCACTCATTCTAGTTTCCTCCAAGAGATCAAGAATGTACTTTCTTTGGGAAACTACAATTCCTTTCTTTAACGGGCACCCTCAATGCCAAGAAAGTATTTTAGTGACCCAAAATCTTTGATCTCATTCTACTACCAAGTTCTTTTTTACCACATCATCTCCAGTAAGAAAGATATCATTAATATATTATAGACTGTTTTCGTATATGCCGCAAGTTGTTTTCATAAGCTATCCTAGAGAGCTTATAAAATGAGCTGAAAATAGCTTATCGACATATCATAAGCTATTTCCATAAACTATTGTTCTTAAGCAAATTCAAATGCAACCAAAATTATGCGGACTAGAATATATATATTTATGGCCTAACTAAATCCCATATAATCAGCTTGTAAGACGAGAGGTCAATATTCTTTATAAAATATTTCAGGCCTTTGGAAAATCTGATTTGTTATTTTGATTGAATGAAGAATACAATAGCTGGTCACCTTATATAGGTGAGCCAAGAGTAGTGCTAACTGATACAAACAGATTCTGTTACTAACAGTAACAGAATTGTAACTAATAGCTAGAATCAAAAGCTAACTAAACTAACTCAAGCTTAATAGCTTGTTCAGCAATTACAAACGTATTATACTCTAACAGTGGGAGTTGGGTTTTTCCCAATAGTATTCAAATTTGTACAGGGTATATTAAACCTTTCCAGTTGGATAAATAAAGAGATATCCATTATGTGAACTGCTTGACTTTCAACACTTGCTACATATTTGTTTATTCTTGAAAAATCAATTTGTTGTCCCAGTTTTTCCGTTTTACTTTATATGGCTTTAATCTAAATACACTCGTAACTGTACATGTACTATGTAACGCTTACAATTTGTTACTGTTGCCTACTATTTGTTGTTAGAATCGTTGTGTTCACCTATTTTGCGGCTGGAAATATGAATGGAATATTCAACCCTAGAAATAATTAAAAAGTGATTAATTATACATACCTAAAAAGAGATAATTCATTTCCGATTAAAGTGATAAAGATGGAAGAAGGCTTTTTTTCTTCTGGTTTTCAGTTGCACCTTCACTCTTAATTATAATTAAATTTTGGAATGTTTATTATTTTGTTCTCTTTTTCTGCTTTTGTGTGTATGTTTTCTCATTTTCCGCTTCTGATTTGTTGCTTCATTATTTGTTAATTTGGAACAGACTCCTAGACCCCAATTTGGAGAGCTCCGGTTCTCTTTTTTGTTGGAAGTTACATTCTTCAACTCATATTGCATTTACCATCGCAAATGGCAGTTCATATACGAGACCTGGTTGCTGCTCTTGTCAGACGTCTGCAATCTGCTCAAATTGCTTCTTTGAGAAGCTCATTGCTAGTTGTTCTTGCCAGATTGGTAATATAGCATATTGTTTGAATTTATTTTGAATGACTCTTCTGTTATATTTTTTTGCTGGCAATGGTTAATGGCCAAATCTCTATAGCTATTAATAATGTACAGAAGTTGAAAGCCAGTGCTTCTGGAAATGATCATTTATAAAACTTGTATGCTATTAGACAACGCTCTCAGAAATGTCATATATAGAGCTTGAGTGCTACTTTTCACCTTCCCGTTTCTCTCCAATTCTGTATTTCTCTTGCATCAACAATTATTCAATGTTAGCTAATAGTTTTGTTTTGTGGTATCCTTTTTATTACTTTTTCCTTCTTTCTGGTTCTTGTGATGTTTTCCTTAGCGTCTTATTTTGTATGATATTATTTGTTTGGAAAGACGCATGCCATTTGTCTGTTGTCGGAATGGATAATTTCTTCCATTATTATTAAAATGCAGGTACACTTGAGTGTTCCTAATGTTGGGCAATTTATTGATTTGCTGATCTCAATTCCTGCTGAGGGACATGATAATTCCTTTGCTTATGTGATGTCAGAATGGACTAAACAGCAAGGTGAGCATGCTTATGCTATTGTGTTTGCTACGGTATCATTTTAATCCAGACGAAATTGATACTGAATTGAGAGACTAGACTCCCAGTCACTTAGATTTATTATAATCTCTACAAAAGATAAATCCATTGACTATAGGAATTAATTTTCTAATTACGACCCAATATCTTTCGTAATTTCCTACATTTACATATCAGAACAGAATCAGGATACAAAGAATCTTCTCATGAATAAAATGACAGTTACTTTTTGTGTTTAGTTTGCACATCAAAGTTTGGATTGTATGCCATATGTAAGCCTGCCTGATTACTAGAAATGAGGCTCATGGGCTTCATTTTGCAAAACTTTAACTCAGTTGTTTTGGTCAAGTAAGTTCACACGTAGTTTGAACTTTGAACCATACCTTGATGCTCTGCCTTTTCACTTGATCTGGCAACAGCACTCCCGATCAAGGTCTTTTTCTTTTCCCAAACTTCATGTCTTCCCTAACAATGTTGCTGTAGTCATTCAATCATGTGATGTTCATTGAATGGGCAACTTTAGGAACGTTCATCATTTCCCCTTTATTACTTTTTGCCACCTTTCTTGTCAAACTTACTCGTTATTTTTGCTTCGTGTGGTCTTCATGATTTTTTTTATTTGAGCAAATAACTGTATAATATCTGATCAGATCTGCCATTGTTTTGTATGGTCATACGGAGAGCTTGTCTGCATCTGATCAGATAATGTTACTTGCTCATAACCAAGATGAAGTCATTTTTTCTCTGTGATATATGCTTGCAGGTGAGATACAGGGGGCCTATCAAATAAAAGTTACTACTAGTGCCCTGGTCTTGTTGTTAACCAGCAGGCACAATGAACTGTCGAAAACATGTGTCCAAGGCCATCTGATTAAGGTATTGGCGTGAATTCATATATATCTATATATATATATATATATATATATATATATATATATATTCATTTTTGTTTTGTTTGAAGGGTGCTTGTTGATTATTGAACTTTTTTATCTCGTGAAGTCTAGCACAGGAATAACCACAAGATCAAAAGCTAAATCAACTCCAGATCAGTGGGTGATGTTGCCACTTCCTACAAAGGTAGTTCTGTTTTGTTATATATTTTCTTCTGCGGTGGCTAGCTTTTTACTTTTTTAGACATACAATGTTGTTAAAAAACTGCCATGACAGATTGCGGTGGTGGTTTTTGAAAAATTTACTAATTATTTTTTGCACTGTATAGTCACGCCATCCACAAAATGGATGGCAGGATATTTGCAATCCGCCATAGGCAGGAATCCTCTATCGACACATTATGGTCATGTTATGTTGATGTAAGCTGGAAGAGTCCTTTCCTCTCGCACATATGTTGCATTTCTTCTTGAACGGTGTAATTTCGTAGCTTATCCATGCAAACTACTGCTGATTTCTGTGTAATTCTATCTTTGTTCTGTAACTGCAGTGCATTATAAGGCTTCATTAGTCTAGAAGCTTTTTAAATCAGAAATTGACTTTCTTTCACAAACCAAAGCCGTTTTAACTATATGTAGGCTGAATTTCGATAATGCTACTGTAGTGTTCTGGTATAAATGTAATATATTTTCTCTCAATTTGTTGTAGATTGTGGCTTTGCTGGCAGACGCATTAACTGAAATACAAGAGCAAGTTTTGGCTGGCGATGATGAGGTAGTTTAATGCATACTGATGTGTGCTGATACACTGATTAACGAACTTACTTCTTTGTCTCAACTGTTCATTCAGGACAGTGACTGGGAAGAAATTCAAACAGATGGCATTGAAAATGATAAAGAATTTCTCCATTCAGTGTCTACATCAGCTTCAGGAAAACCCTCGTATGAACATCTTGAAGCAATGGCCAAAATATTTAACGAGGTTTGGTTGAGTCACAGTTATTGTCCCTTGTCATAATTTCTTTATTTTGATTATATTCTCATATTTAAAAGCTGATATTTTTATTTGTTTTTTTTTCCAAACTCGCTTAAAAATCACAAGGATCAAGAAGATGAGTATGAAGATGACCTATTAAGTGTTGCCGATCCTCTTAATCAGGTCTTGCATTGGAGTTAATTTTACTTAACATGATGATGATGCACTAACTTTGTGTATGTATTTCTTAACAATATTTTTTGCAACTGATAGATAAATCTGGCAAACTACCTCGTGGATTTTTTTGTTAACTTCTCACAGTCAGACAGACAGCTCTTAGATCACATTAGTGAGGTTATCAAGCAATACAAATTTCTCTTACTAAGTTCATCTTTTAAGACGTACAATTGAATGTTACTGAACTTGTGCAATGTATTGTGTCTTTTCGCATTGCAGAGCTTGACTCAGTCTCAACGAAATGCAATTCAAATGGTACTAAGGAGATGATAATTGAGTGTCTCAACAATGGGTTATTACTACCTTTGAGAGAGAAACGGAGAGATGGTTGGAATTTGGAAAGTAATGTTGTGCTGCTTTTTTCAGAGGTTGGGGGAGTCTGTAGTTCTGAACGATGTTCTCTCTCGGCTGCTGTGTGTTCCACCTTGTGTGTTCATTGATTCATTTTTTACTCAATTTGTTTTACTTGGTTTTTGGTCATCGCTAGTTCACCAAGTTTCTATGTATACCAATTGTGTCATTTATTAATATTAATGAAAAAGATGAAACTTTGTTGGTAGCAATGGTGTATAAGAATGTAACTGGCTTAAATTTCCTGTTAATTGCTATGTGAACCTTTATGGTGGTCACGAAGAGGATTTGTTATTGTATATTTCTTGTCTTAATCCTTTATTTGGCAAGCTTGGAGGATAAGAAAAAGTATTCGTGTCACTTAATCCTATTATCTAGTTAAAATTTTATGATGCGGTTAAATTTTCAGAATTGTTGGCATCACGCTGTTTTAAACACTCTTCTATTAGTTAATTATTTTGTAAAACTCATTTGAAATTTAGTTGGTAAGAGATTGCGTTGAGAATGAGTGTTAGAGAGTGCTAGCATCTCTCTCTCTTAAGAATTTTCCTCGTTAGTCATGATCCTGTAATATAAAACATGGTAGAGTATTAATGATAAGTTTAAAATATTAATGAGAAATTTATACAATATAAAATTAATTTCATTTAGTAACAATATAAAATATATGACATTAATTTGTCAGAAAAATCATGGCGTTGTGAGACAGTGAGAGAACGAGACCATCAAACTCTTCTGCTTTATTCACCACCATGCAAGCTGAAAACTTTTTGAAAATGAGTTCCCACAGGAGAAACCCCTAGATAGAGGAAAGGTGGAGTTCACGCAAACATTTGAAGAGAAGAATTCAAAATAAGGTATCATTATGGCATAAGGTTGTAGGCAACGTGAAGAAGGTCTCCAGTCCAAGGGAGAAGGTTGATTTGACTGACCAAAGTTGGAGGGGGAATTTTGTTAATTTGCTGTTGACAATCTTTGTTAACAAGTTGATTAAAAGATGCAATTAGCATGATCACCAATTTGTTGATTTGAGATTTTCTCAACTTGTAGTTTTAAACTGATTAAAAGATGCATGCAATTAGGAATCTTTGCCAACTCATTATGAGAGATTTAGTCAACTTGTTAATGAAATATTGAGGCGTGTGTGTGAGTAGAAACAAATGAGATATGATAATAAAACAATTTCTCCATTTATCCTTATAAAATGTATTTTAAAAGATAAAAAAAATGAAATCTAACAATCTATAAATATATAATATATATATATTTAAAATATTAAAATTTATACTAAATTTGAAAAGTCATATGTGATTTCATTTTTGTGACACAAAAATGTTTTTAAGATAATGGTAATTTTGTCATTTTATGATCTAAAAATAAAAATTCAATCGAAATTAAATTATTAAAAAATCTAAACACTTGACAAAATTTAAAATAAAATGTTTTTAAAATTAAATTTTATTTAACCTTTTTGAACAAATAAATGAAATACAGTTATGAACAAATAATATATAGGCAAAATTACACTAGGGGTTCTTAAGTTATTTAATTGTAACAAGTTGGTCCTTTAAGTTTTTTTCGTAATACACTTAGGTCCTTTAAGTTACATAATATGTACACCGTTAGTCCTTTTCATTTTCCATTACAAAAAAACCAATTCGCACTAACAGAGCTTACGTGACTGTGGCGGGGCCTACATGTCATCTGTCTTGTAAAATAAATTGTCATTTAAGACTACCGTTACATAACAAATTGGCCCTTTCAACTTAAATGAAAAAGAAGATGAATCATTTTTTTTAAAAAAAATTAAGTTAAAAGTTTCAAATTGTTACATGATAGTAGTTTTAAAGAACCAAATTCTTACAAGATATATGATAGGTAGCTTTCGTTGTAACACCCCAATTCTAATAAACGATAATTATAATAAAATCAGAGTTTAAAAAAAATTGTTTTTCAATATACCCATAAAAGGGATGCTACATTTACTTCAATAAACACCGAGAGTCGGTATAAAATTTACTTAAAAATCAAACGTAATGCGTAGCACTTTATGGAATGGGATAAACCCTCAAAACAACACCTGTATGGTTTACATAACAGCAACTCAGACAACACGCAGCGGAATAAAGTAAAGGTTCCATAAAAACAACCGTAACATTACTACTAACAGTAGAATATCGATACATAGATATCTAACAGTCAAACAACAATAAAAGAGACAACTAATAGACTAGTGCCCATCCCCCTGGTGCTACGTATATCAGAGCATGACCGACTCACCTAGGTGAAGGTGAAAACCTTCACATGCGGTTACCTGCACGTTACCAACATAAGGGTAACATTCAACAGAAGGGGGTGAGTTCTCAAACCATATAATAAAGTTTATGATAAGCAATATGCTAAAGTATAGCACTACATCAACCACAACAATATACAACTACATCAACATATACATACATATTTATATATATAACAACTACAACAATATATACCTATGTATAACATCTGCAACAATAAGTATATATTTATATAACAACTGAGGTAACATCACAAATGTTATGAGCATATGAATGGAATGCAACCCACAACACGGGCATATGCATGTGGTACCAATCAACGTAAAATTTGCCATTCGGGCGACCCACAACAACGGGTATATCAACAACAACATTGGCCACAAGGGCAACCCACAACACGGGCATATGCATATGGAAGCACGAGACACCATGAACGATGCATCACAACACAATCAACACACAAAACAATTTTTGGCACATCCATGACAACATTATCAACTTTTGGTCACTAGACCCATCGTCTCTAACAACAACAACATCATTATTCATCTTAGTTCACAACATAGACAACATCAACACAACATCAAGCGCACACAACACTTAGGGTGGCGCCCAAAGAAGAATCTTACAACACATCTCGACACCAAAACACATCACAGGCAGCACCATGGCGCCAAGACAAAGCCTGGCGGCGCCACAGGGAAACTCAGCGCAACAATGGCGCCCGCAGTGGACACAGTGCAATGGGCAGCACACAATGGCGCCCCAGACTTGGTCGCGCCCAGTCGATCGACGCCTGAGTCGATCGGCGCCCCAGAGTGACACACAGCGCACTGGGCAACACACAATGGCGCCCTTGTGCAACCCACTGCACCTAGGCGCAACAATTCACATCAAATGGCGCCCTAGGCGCCTAAAATCAACTTCCTTATTTTCTTTGATTCTCATACTATGATCAAACTTAAACAACGATTACACACATCACAATTTCATTCTAAGATCATTAATTTACATTCAAAATCAATCAAAACAAGGACATAGCGCCTAACCCCACATAGAACCCATCATATGCCCTATTATAAGGTAAGACCCACCCTTACCTTAAGGATTGATTGAAGATGAGAACCCTTCCACAACGCACCAAAAACCACAGCAACAACTTCTTGCGATTTCTCCTTCTCCTCTTCCTCTCTCACGCTGCGGCTTCCCTCTTCTCCCTTCTCCTTTCTTTTTCTTTTCTTTTCTTTCTTTCTTTCTCAAGTGATGCGATTTGCATCACTAACCTAGCGTCTATATCATGGGCCTAGGGTTCTTGGGCCGCTTCTTTCCACTCCGTAGTTACCGAGTACTACTCCCATCATTAAAATAAAACACTATATTAATAATTTAATATAATTAAATCAGTGTAACACTAAAATAATTTAATTTAATAATTAATTAAATTATTTGGGTGTTACATTCGTCACAACCACGTCAACTATGTTAGTGCGAATTGGGCATTTCGGTAACACAAAATGAAAAAGGGGCTAACGGTGTACACATTATGTATTTTAAAGACCTAAGTGTTACGAAAAAACTTAAATATATATCTTATCCAAAAAATAATAATATATGTTATTTTACTTCTTATCATGAGATTCACATCAAAGACATGATAGAGTAGTTCTTATCTTATCTTGTCTTTATCTTATCATATCATATCTCTATTCAACTTTATATTATATCCGGTATCTAATATATCATTACCATCAAACATGTTCTATGTTACCACATTGTAACATGTACTACAAAGCTAATTTTCAAATGTTAAGTCCAATATATGAGTTCAGACGAGCAAAGTTATTTGAAAATTAAGTCCAAAATATGAGTTCACACGAGCAAAGTTTTGGTTAGTTTTTTTTAGCATAGTGTTAGTGTCTTGTGAGTAATTCTTAGGTGACCTCACAAATTTAGTCACAACATTTGGTCACACACATAAAACAGAAATAAATACACTAATAAAATAATAGTTGTGTGTTTTCCCAAGTACATTTATTTCTGTTTTTTAATTGTGTGACCAAATGTTGTGACTAAACTTTTGTGATTACCTAAGAATTATTTGTGTTTTGCTCCTGCCTTAAGAACTCTTGTATTTATAGCGAGATAAAGCGAAAAGAACCGTTGCGAAAAATTCTAGAAAGCATTTAATGCCTTCTTCAGCATGTAGCACGAAATTCCACCTCCAAATATGTGACTCTAGCTTTGTTCTTCTCTTTCACCAATTCTTCTATCAATAAATCAGCTCTTAGTTCTTCAATCCTTCTCTAACTTACACATGTAAGTAGCTTTCTAACTTACCAAAGAAGAGATTTTTTGAAGGTTGTGACTTGTGGGTGGGTGTTTGATTCTGTTTTGGGGTGTTGATTTCTTGTTAAGATTCTGAAAATCAAATTGAAATATAACGGAGAACAAGATGGTAAAAAGAAGAATCTAGTGTGGGGTTAAAGAATCAAGCTTTAAGATTGTTGGTTCTTAACTCACCTTCCTTTCCTTCTCATGCGCTTCTTCTTTCCTCCAAGCTTCTCTCTACATTTTGTTCTTTTGCTTTGCACTAGCCCTATATCCCGTGCGATGCACGGGGTTGGCTAAATTCTTTCGTGTAAATAAGTAATAATTTTTTACGTATTTATTAATCAACCTCCTTATAAACATTCATGCTCGCTTTCTTTTTTAACTGTTTAGAGCTTGTCCACTGCGGGATTCAAACTCGGAAGCATCGAGTCGACCCTGTATCCAATGGTAGCTTGTACCAGTGGACCAACAATATTGGTTTGTAAAATATATAGTCAAATAATTGTGAATAAAAATTAAATTATAACTATAAATTAAATAAGAATATTATAAAATTAAAAAAGTTATTAACAAAGACAAAATTAAACATCCATAGATAATAGGAAGAAAATGTCTAAAAAATTTAATAACATAATCCATATTTATCAAATGTAAATATAAAACTTAACCCATAATTAGAAAGAAAAGAATACAACACAGTTAGAAAGTGAAATATGTGTGTACCATGTAGGGCTGGATGAAAATCACAAATAAAATAGAAGCAGCTATACAGAGTTGAAAAAGATGATGAGGTTGAACTGTAAAGGTGGTTGAAGTTCCTACGTGAGTAAATGCTGCAACGCGGTATACAAATATAGAAAATTGAAAGAATATTAATAATGACGTTAAAATTAAACATTCATAGATAATAAGAAGAAAAAGCCTAAATAATTTTAATAATATATTCCATATTTATCAAATGCAAATATTAAAACTTAACCTATATATAATTAGAAAGAAAATAATACAACACAATTAGAAAGTGAAACACGTGGATATCATGTAGGGTTGGATGAAAATCACTAATAAAATAGTGGTAAACTATACAAAGTTGAAAAAAAATTATGGGAGTTTTATTGTAAATGTGGTTGAAGTTACCACTAATAAAATAAAAGCATCTACGCAAAGTTCAAAGAAAATGTTGGGGAGTTCAATTGTAAATGAGGTCGGAGTTCCCACAAAAAAAGTTAAATTATAACTATAAATTAAATAACAATATTATCAAATTAAAAATAAACTTTAACAAAGACATTGGAATTGAACATTCACAGATATTAAAATAAAGTATAATTTTTTTAATAAGATTATCTTCATTAATCAAGTGGAAATATAAAAACTCAACTCATAATTAAAGAGAAAAGAAGACAACACAATTAAAAGAAAATGATGGGGAGTTTTATTGTAAATGAGGCCGAAGCTCCGACTAAAAAAGTTAAATTATAAATATAAATTAAATAACAATATTATAAAAATAAAAATAAACTTTAACACAGACATTGGAATTGAACATCCACGGATAATAAGAAGAAAAAGTCGGAAATTTTTTTTATGAAATATAAAAACTTACATGTCCAAATAGGTTAAAGTTGGACACGTACGAAAGAAAAAGAACTTTAACAGAGACATTGGAATTGAACATGTAAATTTTAACACAGACATTGGAATTGAACATCCACAGATAATAAGAAGAAAAAGAAGACAACACAATATCATGGAACTTACATGGAGAAAAAGAAC
This sequence comes from Oxytropis ochrocephala, assembly GCA_020916435.1. Classification (NCBI taxonomy): domain Eukaryota; kingdom Viridiplantae; phylum Streptophyta; class Magnoliopsida; order Fabales; family Fabaceae; genus Oxytropis; species Oxytropis ochrocephala. The sequence continues at coordinate 46,396,483 of CM037092.1, read as the reverse complement.
TTTAACGCAGACATTGGAATTGAACATCTACGGATAATAAGAAGAAAAAGAAGACAACACAATATCATGTCGAGTTGGATTTGAAACTAATCACCAATTTAAATATGCTTCTAATACTCGTTTGTGCGAAATTATAAAAATAAAGAAGAAAACACCAATTTGAACATGTAACTTTTTTTTTTGGATTCTAAAATACTCCGAAGCACAATGTCTAACATCACACTTTATATATTGTCATAAAATTTATTTTGTTTGTCATCAAACAGGTTGTTGAGGAGCGAACTTTGCATGTTTCAATATCTAAAAAATTTTCGGGACGCTAAAGTACCCCAGAGTACAATGTCAATATCACTCTACAAATTTTCTCACAAACTTATATTATTTTTTACCAAACCAGTTACTTACAAATAAACTTATTGTATTTGAAGAGTTAACTTTTTTCTGAAACCTAAAGTACCTCAAAATATACTACTTAAAATTTCACTTTACAAATTTTATTACAAAATAATTTTTTTTTCACCATCTATTACACCAAAGCACACTGTTTCACATCTCACTTAACGTATTTTGTTATGAAATAATTTTTTTCATCGAATCAATTATTCAAAAAAATGATATATTTAAATATCTAAAATTTTTCGAAGCTGGAAAGTACCTTAAAATATAAAAGAAGAAAAAAAACTGATAAAAAAAGAAAAAAGATAAAAAATTAAAATAATATAAAAGAAGGAAAAACAAAAAAAAAAAGTCAAGGAAAAAACTAAAAACAAAAACCAAAAAAAAAGGAAGGAAAAAATGGGAAGTTGGCGGCAAAGTGACAAGCCGCTTAAGATAAAAGATGTGTGTTTTTGTAGAAAGGGTTTCAGCTGAAGATATAAAGAGATTGGCCCTTTGGATTAACTTAAATGCACTAATAAAATAATAATTGTGTATAAGCGCTTATCATATAAGAACTTATGTATAAGCTGTTTATATAATAAAAGATGAAATAATGCTAAACTATTTTTTCATAAGTCATAGGCTGTTTTCTTTGGTCAAAAAAAATAAGTCATAGGCTGTTTTCATAAGCAATCATTTGGAGCTTATGAAAATTAGCTGAAAACAGCTTATGAACATGTGATAAGTTGTTTCCATAAGCTCTCCCAAACACTTTCACAAGTGCTTATGACAGTAGATAAATCCAAATAAGCTCATCCAAACAGACTCTAAGTGTGATGGTGTATAGTATAGGGACATAGAGAGGGTTGTGGGTGATTTGAAGAGATATGGTGGAAAAAAATTCTGTTGAAGATCAAGGGAAGAAGGATGACTTATCTAAGAATATACATCCTATTGAGTCTCCCCCTTGTGGGACCTACATAAATTCCCTCCAAAATTCCCCCCTTTCCTCCCTTTCCCTCCACCCCCACCCCTCTCCCCCCCACCCCCACCCCCACCCCTCTCCCCCTACCCCCCTTTTTTGTTCTCCAAACTTTCTCTCCCCCCTTTTTTTCTTACTTTTTTCCCATTCATATTTTTATTTTCCTTTTCTCCTCTCTCACTCCCTTCTTTCATGTTTTATATTTTAATGGTACTTTACGATTAAATAGAAAATGTACCTCCATAATCAAATTTTTGGAATCGAACATTAATTTCGTAACAAATTATAAAAAGTGTAACGCTATACAGTGTACCTTTTCGGTACTGTCTGAAAAAATTTAATTGTTTAAATATGCAAAGTTTATTTCTTAGTAACGGAATCGAACATTAATTTCGTAACAAATTATATAAAGTTTAACACTATGCAGTATACTTTTTGGGTACTTTAGTGTGTGAAAAATTTTAATTGTTTAAATATGCGAAGTTTATTCCTCAATAACGAATTTTATTTAAAAAAAGTTAATTTTATAACAAAATTTCAAATTAATTTTGAGCCAAAATATGTAAAAGTGTGACGCTAAACCATTGCCCCTTCTCTCTATAGAACCTGAAGCATTGGCCCCGTCCATCGAACGGGTCACCGCACTAGTTTTAACTCTCATTTTCTTACTTTTCCTCCCTCTCAATCTCACGAATTCTCCCTTTCTTTAGCTTTAGGAATTTGCAATTTTTTTTTAGTTTTAGTTCAGAAATCTCCCCCCACCAGAGTGATTTCTGAACTGCGTTTTCTTATTTTTTAAATTTATTGATTTTAATTTGATTAAAATATAATTTAATTTAATTTAATTACAATAATTAAATTAAAAATGATAATTATAAAAATAATTTTAATAATTAGTAAACTTATTTATAATGTAATTACGGAAAAAATTAAGAGATTAAAAATTGGAACATAATATAATATAGGGAACAACACTGAAATAAACAACACAAAATGCAGAAATACAACGATAGAAAATAAAAAACGAAACGAGAGGAAAACATGATTGAAACTACTTCTAGTTCTACGAAGGATTCCTAGGTGGTGCCAGTGGTCTTTGTTGCAGAAGATGAATGATTTCGTCTGGAGTGCGTCTTGTGTCCACGTACAGCTCTAAGATTTGTCGCCCCATCGGAAGTGTAGCATGATATTCCATCATTGCGAGCGAACGCCGCCGCGTGCTGCGGATCTCCATAATCGAAAAATAGCCATTGCCGTCATCTCCACAGTGGTACTTTCGGTAACGTATACGATACACGTCTTTACGCCACTCTCCCTCTGGACGAATCTTCCTCTCAGCCTTTTCCTTCAGTTGGCCGAAGGTGATGTCCTTATTCATCCTACAGAAGATATGGTTAGGACAACGAAATACAACACCATGTTCGTCGATGGTGACAGTCCCACGGTGATGAAGGACAGTTAGGAATTTGTCATCTGAGTACTGGGTTGGATACAACTGCCATTCCAGTTTAGCGGGTGGGGTGACAGTGTTTGGGAAGAAGCAGAGAAGAGAGGATGACTCAGAACTATAGGTTGATGGTAAACTGTTAGTGTGAATGTTAGTGTAATTCGAGAATGTATTTATAATAGAGGTGATCGTATGTGAGCCATTGATTTAGGATGATCATAACCGTTGATTTTAGGGTTTAGTGTCGGCAAAATCTAGACCGTTAAATAAAATAAGACCACAACACTATGCACACTCTGCACAATGCACACTCTGCACAATGGACATTTTGCACAATGGACACTCTGCACAATACACACTCTGCACAATGCATTATTAAAGAGTAAATATTTAATTATTGATCCAACTGAATTAAATGTGACTTAACATTAAAACCTTAAATTTAATAACTGATAAAAATACAACTTCGTTAATATGAAATTAAGTTTCACTTGAAATAAAAAACTTTAAATCAAACTAATAATACATTAAAGTAAAATATTAACGAAGAAGATGAGACCCAGTTCCACACTATCGAGGACGGGGATGACACTGTGGACGTTGACGCCGTTGTGGATGTTCCGATTCTTGCTCAGTCGAGGCAAGGGGAGGTGGGTCTGGAAAAATTGGGGAACTGATGAAAAACTAGCACAGCCGGCCTCAGGGGCAGTTGGGTCTGGAAAAAATTAGGGAACTGATGAAGAACTAGCACCGCCGGCACGCTCTTGAAGGCTACAAGCATAAATCACAGATTCGGGCGTACCGGGGTAGCAACCAAACATATTATGCCACATTTCAATGTCCCATGACATGCATTATAGTCCTTCAACACCTCACCATCACTCTGCACCATCATCCTCACAAAACATCATTGACCTTAATACAACTAACCTTCCACATACTCAAACTAATACCCCACCGTTTAGTATGTTTGTTGGTGTCCATAATGAGGACGTTGGGGATTATAGCGATGATGAAGATGAAATTCTTCAGCGTGAAGACGCTGAGGAACCAATTCAAACTAACCGCAACATAGGTGTTGCATTCTGCGAGCCTGTCCCACACTTTCAAAATGTAACACCCCCTTTCTAATACAACTATCTAAATGAATAAAAATCAGAGTTTTCGAAGTTCTTTTCAATGCAACCACAAGAGGGTGCTACACTTTCACCAAACATCATAAAACAACACCTGAATGCTCATAAAACAATAGAGTATGTGATACATAGCACATCAATCGGGACGAACCCTCAAAAACACCTGTTTAGTGACATTACAGTCCACTTAATCCCCACGCAACGGAATAAGACATGTTTTATAAAACAGATTCAAATACATCACCAACTAAACAGTTCAAACAACTTCAATTAAAACAACTAATAAACTAATCTCCCCCCCGGTGCTACGTATCAGAGCAAGACACCACAACCAGACTAAGGTAGGTAGAACCTTCACTCGGGATCACCTGCACGTTGCCGACATAAGAAGCAACATAGAAAGCAGAAGGGTAAGTCTCTAGCACATATAATAGAATGTATGATAAACATCATGTTAGAGAAAGGCAACTAGAAACATCACTGCTCAATAGACAAACACACAACATCAATTTATAACACATCAACTCATAATCATCAAGAGACATCACCAATTGCATGAGTATAGGCATGAATGCAACCCAACACCAAGGGTATATGCATGTGGTACCATCACCGTCACAATATCGCCATTCGGGCATGTCCGTCATAATCATTAATAAAATCAAGGCCGAAGCCTACACCGTCACTTTGATGTATATGAGGCATGTGACTCCATGAACAATGCATCAACCGCAAACAATCATATCATGTATGAATTAACATCGTCACTAGATTCATCACCATCATTAAATACACCGTCATTAAATACACCGTCATTAAGTACACCGTCATTAGATACACCGTCATTTAATTCACCAATACATCATCAATTAATAGCTCTATGGCTAACACCAATACATCAATCAATAGCTCTTTGGCTAACATCAATACATCAATCAATAGCTCTATGGCTAACATCAAACTCACCGGATACATCTACACCAAAAGTCATGGACTAAACTGTCACTACAAGGACTAAACTGTCACATAAGGACTAAACCGTCACTACAAGGACTAAACTGTCACATAAGGACTAAACTGGGCAACACAGGACCAAATTGGGTATCACAGAACCAAACTGGGCATCAGGGACCAAACTGGGCAACACAACTCCACGACACACACACTGGCGCATTGGCGCCCAACACACAGATATTCATACAGCAGTGCACCTACTTCGACGAATTAATTAAAATAGCAAACGACATCGGATTTCAACAAAAGACCTCTCATTGGAAATATCTCTGAGTGTAGTTTCTATCTATGATTTTATTTTTCAAAATAAGTATCCAGTTGGTACAGTTTTTCAAAACACTACATTGAGGAACCAAAATCGGACAAAACTATTTACCCAACTTGCAACCAAATTTTCTTTCTCATTTCTTAATGAAATTTCGTTAAACCAGTGCCTATTTCGTAGAGAATTAAGTCTACGTTTCAATGAAACAAGAATCATTCAAAACGGAGTTCAATTGAGAACACAAAACCTGCAAAAACCGAACCTACTCACAGTTTGATTCCAGAAATTTGACCTAACTTTGGAGACTCATAACTTGAGCTACACAACTCCAAATTGAACGAAACCAGTGCCAAAACGACCGGCCTTAAGTCTATTTTCAAAAACAATCAGCCACATAGTTTTTGGATCAACCAAACGGTACCAGTTTCAGAAAGACCGAAACAGTGTCCAGAAACGCACAGAAACCCTAAGCAAGGAAAACTCATCATGATCAATCACCAAAACCAATTATAATCATCACAAATACAATCAAAATCATCAAATAGTACATAAGCATAGTAAATTCACCTTCAAAACTCATAGAGTAATATCATCAAACACCTTGTAGGCAACATATGTTCATAGTTCATTTCAACACCAAAACACCACAATTTCACCAAATTGAATCAAACACAACATCAATCACACAATTAACAACACAATCAATTCAATAATCATCCTAGAGTTTAACCCATACATAATCCTCATCATATACCCCATTATAGGTGAAAGAGAGCCCCCTTACCTTAATGGTTGAAGAAAACAAGCACTCTCTCGACCAAGAATCCAAGAATCACCAACAAACAAGCTTCTCTTCATTGCCTTGAATTCTCCACGCCAAAATCTTCTCTTCCTCTCCCTTGGAGCCGTCGCACCTCTCTCCCTCTTCTCACTTTCTATTTTTTTTTTGCTTTGGTTGAAATGAGCACTCACCCTAGACTCCTAAGCTTATTACATGAATATGGGCCTAACTAATGGAGCATGAGCCTTTATTTACACCTCCTCAATTACTCAAACACCTCCTGAATAAAATAAAACTCCAAATTAATTATTTGACTTAACAAAATGTTGTAAGCCTTAAATAACCCAATTAAATAAATAATTGAATTAATTTTGGGGCGTTACACAAAATGTCACAGCTGATAACCCAGAACCTTATGATTTAGAGTTTGACCATGCCATGGACAGGAACCAAGTTTTATCCAATGAAGACCCAAACGAACTCAAACTCAAAATGAAATTTCCCACAAAAGAAATAGCCATACAATTTGTTCCGGGGTGTATCAGAAAATACCAGGAGGTGCAATTAGAAATGGGCCAGCGGCCCAACCCATCGAACACGGCCCGAGACCGTGTCTTGGTCCGCAATTCTCGGCGACCGGCTGTATTTCTCGCAACGGCCAGGTCGCCCCAGTGGTATAAGTACCACCTCCATCCACAGCTTTAGGTACGTTTTCCTACCCAGTGATACCTCGCTCGCTAGCACTCTTCTGACTAGAGCGTCGGAGTGTCTTTGTAGGTACCACCCGAGGTGCTTCAAGACCGGTCCTCGTTCCTTGACAACGACCGGACGAAGAAGCAACGAACAACATCTACACTTGGTGATCAAGGTACGATCATTTGGCGACCAGAGTGGGAGGCCCGAGCGCTATCCTACCTTGAAGATGGCCCCTAAGAGAATTACTACACGGGCATCGGCCGCGGCAAAGACGACCTGCCCGGCCAAGACGCTCGCCCGCAGCGCACTGCACCCCGAGTGTGTGCGAACTATTCATGAATCCCAAGGCAATCCTCGCCAAGACCCCTCGGTTCAAGGTGGTGGAGGTCTGGTCTTGGAACAAGTGCAGCAGCTGGTTCCGCACCAGCAAATTCCGGCCGAACTGGTCGAAGCCGGGATCATGGAGCCCCTACCGGAGCACATTACCCAGTCTGTTCTCCAACTGCTCCAAAGTAAGAATCAACTCATCACCGATCGCGACGACCTGATATCCCGTCTCGAGAGAAGATCAATGCCAGACCGCCAGCGAGCGGCCAACGGAGAACCTTCCGCCCAAGTTCGCCCTTCCCGAAGAGCTAGGACTCCTCCTCGGAGGAACGTCTGTCCTAGGGAAAGCACCTCTCGCCATTCCCCAGCTCGAAGGGTTCGGACACGAAGATCACCCGCCCGCAGGAACGCGCGCAGTCGCCGTTCCCCCTCCTATGACTCAGATTCTGCCTACCACCCTGAGTCGGACCGTTCGCCTACGAGATATTCCTCGTACGAATCCTCCGGCTCCAGAAGATCCAGAAGCCGTTTCTGGGACCCCTACGACGAATTCAACGATTACCGCAATGGGGAAATCAGAGACGTTTCTAGGCAGCCTAGGAGAAATCACTCCGTGCGAAGCAGAGGGCGGTCGCCCCGGGTACCTCCCGTTTATGGCCCTCCGGTCGGTGGTGGCTTCTACGGGATGCCCACTGAGGCATACCTCACCATGCAGCCATTTAGACCGGGTGATATCCCGACCGGCCATGGCCCGTTCACCCGGGAGATTAGGCGCTACCGTATTCCCAGGGATCTCAGGAAGACGCCCAACCTCAACAAGTTCGACGAGCGGGGAGACCCTGATAAGCACATCAGGTACTTCAACAACTACTGCAGCTACAGGGAGTTGGGTTCCACAATGAAGTGCCGTTTGTTCCCTCAGTCGCTCGATGGCCGGGCGCTCGAATAGTGGGAGTCGTTGCGACCGAACACCATCTCTTCTTGGGAAGGCCAGATCAGAGTCTTCTTAGCAAACTACACAGCAAACAGGTGCCAATACCGCTATGAGGAGCACTTGGACACGGTCATCCAAGGCGACAACGAACCATTGAGGCAATACATAGATCGCTTCAACACCGAGGCCGATCAGGTGCGCGACCTGACAAATAAGGACACATTGAAGTACCTCAAGAGGGGAATCCGGCCGGACCATAGGTTCGCTGAAGAATTTACTCTTAACCACTATACTGATCTCAGAACGTTCCTTCGTAGAGCCAACGACCATATGGCTTACGAGGAAACTCTTGCTGCAAGGAAGGCCACCCGAGCGCGACCTAGGGAAGAGCAGAGCAAGCCGTCCAAGGCTCAAGAAAATCACCGTGACAAGTGTCATACCCCAATTTTGTCCGACTTAGGTCAAAACCCTAATTTTCCACTAAAACAAGTAAACTATGAAGTGAGTATCATTTTGCATGCATTTCTAGGGTTTCTAGGGTTTTTCCTAGCTCAAGGGGTATTTTGGTAATTTCACCAAAAAGGACGCATTTTCTCATTAGGCATGCATTTTAAAGTGTTGAAAACTATGGTGGAATTTACAAAGTCATGTCTTAAGGGAAAATGCATTTTAAGCAAAAATTAGGGTTTTCAGGACCAAAAGGGCATTTTGGTCATTTCACTAAAATTAATAATTTCTCGGTAAGAACCACTATGCATCTCTTGAGGAATTTATTTGGGTCCAAGTGAGTGGAGTTGTGCGCATCATTGGAATATTTTTGGCATGAAATTCAGTTTTTGAACAAAAGGGTATTTTGGTCATTTTGCAAAGTAGGATATCAGTTGGGCTTGGATCTCCAAGATCTCCTAAAAACCCTAGCCGTCCTCTCTAAGCAGCTGAAACCCTAGTCTCCCTCTCCAAGTAATTGAAACCCTAGTCTTCCTCCCCAAGTAACTGAAATCAAATCAAATCTAGGTAAATCAAATAATTAATGGTCAGACCTAATTTTCTAGTATAAATATACCTCAACCCTTTTGCTCAAGAAAAAAAAAAAACCCTAGCACCCAATACTCTCCTTCCCTCTCCTTGTTTCAGCGGAATTCCCCTCCTCCATTCTCATCCAAATTCTTCAAAAATCAACCATCAAACCTTCATTATTCTTGATTCCTACACTAAACATCCTTCTAAGCTTCCATAATCCTTCAAGTTCCATCAAAATCCACTCAAGAAGAAGGGTTTGCGTGAGGATTCAAGCTTGTTGGGGCTGTTCTTCAAGAGTTATTACTTCCATTTTGCATCTTTCTTCCTTTTCTAGCTAGATCAAGAGGTAAGCTTCTTATATTTTGCATTTTCTTTAATCATCAACATGTAAATCTCTCTGCTACTCCTCTTTCCTTTCTCAAAAGGCTTAGAGGACTTGTTTCCAACATTATGACAAGGACATTGGGAGCCTTGGGTGTTGGCAATGAGTCCTTGGCCTTGAGAGGAATTTTCTTGTGTTTTCACCATGTTATTTCCTTGCATGTTCCATCATATTTGTATGATTTAAAGTCAAAAATATCTCATCATTCATATGTGGGGGTTTCGGCCAAGGGGAAGATTAGGGTTCTTGTGTGTTTTGCTTATTTCATGTCTTGTGTTTCATTGGTAACTTGATTGTGGGTATGTGTAGCCTAGGATTTAATCCCAAATTAGGGGTTCGTGTTTTCTTTTGATTCTTTAGTGTGAATAAATATTTGTTCTACTTGATCATTGTTTTGTAACATAGCATAATAATTTAGGATTTAATCTTGTGTTGATTGTGCATTTTAATCATTTCATTTCGCATTTGGTTATGGAGTAGAAGTTGGTTGAAGCGTTCTACTTCTTTTCAAATTTTCTTTCCAAACCATTGTTTTAAAAAAAAAACAACAAAATATCTTTCCTTTTAATGAATCTTTTCCAAAACTCATAAGGAGGCAAGTCGGACGTACGACCGGTGTTGTCTAGCGTTCTGAGACCGGAGTCAGATGCACTCAAACGTCTTAGGATACTTGTGAGAAATAAAACAAGAAATCAAAAAGATCATTTTCCAAAAAGTAGTGGGGCACGTCGTCCGTCTGCAGGCGAGGATGTCTATGTTTTAGGTCTATTGGGCTGCATGCAGTCTAGGACCGAGAACCCTACAATAAAAACACCAACACACCTCTTTCCTAAAAAAATCACAAAAGCCGCCTCTTGGACGCAAAAAGCGCACTTTCAAGAATCACAAAAGCGATCTCCGACGCAAAAAGCATACTTTCAAAAATCACCAAAGCCGCATTCGACGCGCAAAAACAAGAACTACGTAGCTTTGATCCTCGATCGGTGAGGTCACGTAGGGCCGGGTTCATTTCTGTCAAGCACCCTTTTAAAAATCCTTGTTTTGTTCCGCTTTTCAAGGATATCAAAAATATTCTTTTTCTCGTTTCCAATAAAATATTTTCTCAATCAAAAGAAAAGCAAAAAGTAGAACGATTTATTTCAAATCAAATATTTCAAAACCACACATCAAATTAAAGGTTCCCTTTTCGGTAGAAAGGAGGTGCGAGTGCTTATACCTTCCCCGCACTAACCGACCCCGAACCTACATCTCTTGTTTTCAAAAAGGACCACCCGCCTTGTATAAAAAGACGTTTTTCAATGTTTTCGTCTCAAAACCAAAATATTGGTGGCGGCTTCATAAACCTTCCCACGTTGTACATCGAGAAGTCCAAACCGGATTTTTCGGGTGCAACAAATTGCGCGACTTCATTGGGGACAACTTTTCTTTTTAGAAAAAAGCGAGGTCAAGCCTAATTAATTTGGTGCGTGGTTTAAATTGTTTGAATTGAAAATTTTTCGTTCTATCTCCTCTTTTTTTCTTCCTTTTCTTTTCCTTTTCTTTTCTTTCTTTGTCTGTAAATGCTTGATGGTTTCTCTTGCATTATTGTGTACATTGTGTTGCATTCATATGCATTTGTTTATTTCTACACTTGCTTCTTGTTTCTTCTCTTACCCTTTCTTTCTTTACTTATGCATCATATTCCCCTCATCTTGCATGTTCCTCTTCTTCGCTCCTTTCTTTGGTAAGTTCATGCATTATTCCCCTTCTATTATGATCCCCTCTTCTTAGCTCCTCTTCTTAAGGTAAGTAGAGTTTTAGATGATTGTTAGTACCTTAGGTTGATTTCTTGCTTATACTTGAATGATATGTGCAAAACCCTAGGGTAGATGACTCTCTTTGTCTGGACTGTTTCTGGATTTTCTTTGCAGGTAGGGGGGTATATGCATCATTATGCTCCTACACACACTTTCACTGTTTTTACCCTTGTGTGATTTTTGGTGAGACAGCCCTATACCCGGGCTAGAGTATATCTTAGGCTAGAACGAAGTCATTAGTGGCTGCACACTGGACGTACGTCTTTTCGTGTGGTTGCGAAGACTTCACCTAGAGTTTGGCTTTGTTCGAAGGGTTCATCACTTGGACGTACGTACCTGCTGATCGGTGCGCTCGGATGAGGTCGTTGACTCTAGGAACCTTATTTAGGGCCCTCTTGTTAGTGCTTACCTTGAAGTACCCCTAAAAAAAGCCTTAGATCCTGTCTCCTAAGAAACCACCAGAGGACACAAAGGAGCTTGCATACCCTCAGCATCGAAATTTTTGTGAAAATAAACTAGTGTTTTTCCAAAAATGTATAAATGTCCAACTTTTGAAAGTCATTATGTTGAAATTCAAACATCATGCATTCATTCATGCATTCATTTCGCATGCATTCTCACCGGTGTTAGGGAATTGTGGGTATCAGTGACAATTTCCCTGGCACTACGTGAGAGAAACGCATCCGCATTTCATACGCATACATATATATTTATGCATCCATTCATTTCATGCATTCTAGCACTCATAAAAACATTTCTTTCCAAGTTCGAGAGAAAAAGGCAAGCTGGTTCGTCCACATCGCTACTTTACCCGTTTGCAAGCAAAAGCGATGGCGTCCCAACGAAGGCAGCTTTGCGTCCGGAGGAAACAACGGTAGAGATCCTTAATCTGAAAGGTGCTCGGAGAACCAAGCTCTGAAAACTAAGATGGAGGCCATGGAAGCTCAGATGGCCGAGGTAATGAATATGATGCAAAATCTGAGGAGCGGAGCCGCTGCCGGGGCCACTGCAGTCGTGAATTCAGAAGGGACCGTTACCTTTGTTTCTCCTCCTGTGACACCGAGAGTCGTGAATCGCTCATCCTCTCCCGTGCCGTAGTGAGTCATTATTCGGGGGCAAATGGTCAGACACAGTCAAATACACAAAGGTATCCTTGGGGGATGCCCATGAATTATACACCATCCACCGCTGAAGCCATTCCTGTGGTGACAAGTCAACCTGCTGTAGTTGCTTCTAGTGGAGCTGTGGGTGTGCCACACATTCAGATCCCTAGTCCCAGTATTATACCTCCAAGAAGTTCTCCTGCTCTTGTTCCGGAGATTACTGTGAATCCTCCAAATGCTGCTTATCAAATGGGAAACCCCGCTCAGTATGGGGGTTACTACTTGATCCGAGGAGCTATCCTCGGGGCGGATGGTTGAAAGTTCACAGCCAAGGGACGATATCATTTGCTAGAAGAACGATTGAGGGCAATGGAAGGGTCGGTACATGGGCTAAGGATGCGCGACCGTGTCTTGTTCCGGTGTTGTTATACCTCCCAAATTCAAAGCGCCAGATTTTGATAAGTGCCGTGGCACTTTGGTGTCCCTCCACCATCCGGCGATGTATGTTAGAAAGATGGCGACTTATGCCCATGATGATAAAGTGTTGATCCATTTCTTTCAAAACGATCGACCGAGGCGTCTCTAGATCGTATATGCAATGCAATCCTCCGACATCCATAGTTGGAAGGATCTCTCCGCGCTTCTTAAACAATGATCGATTACAATATGGATCTTGCTCTGACAGGATCTCGGCTACAACACATGAGCAAAGGTGACAGAGAATCATTTAAAGAATATGCTCGAAGTGGAGAAGTGTAGCGACCAAGTAAAGCCACCGATTGTGAGAAAGGAAATGGTATATATGTTCATGGAAACTCTCCCGTGGATATACTATGATCGATTGGTGGGTAGTGTCTCCTCTAGTTTCTCCGATATGGTGGTCATTGGGGGAGCGTTTGGAACATGGATTGCGTAGTGGAAAGATTGCCTGAGGTTTTGGCAATCCCGGTGGGCGAAGAAAAACCTTTTCTAATTTCCTAAGAAAAATGAAGGGGAAACGAATGTCATTCTTTGCGGGGAGGTCGGTCCTTCCACTCTCCACCACGTAAAAGTTCCGTTCTCTATTCTGCTCGCCACCGGCCAGGATAATCCAGTCACAGGACTCGTAACTACCAAGAGAGGAGACGTGCGGTTTTGATCCGATTCCCATCACTTATACCGAAATTTGTTTAATCACCTCATTGCCAAGAATCTAATTAACACTCGCCACTATGAAGCCGGCTCAACCCCCTTCCCGGGGGATATAATGCCGATGCAACATGTAGTTTCCACAAAGGGAGGGGTTGGTCATACAAATCGAAGATTGCAAGGCATTCAAGTATGTAGTCCAAGACCTAATTGATGCTAATTGGTTATCTTTTAAGCAGAACAATCCGAGCACGACAATTAATCCCTTGCCAGGTCATGGGGCACCATCTGTCAATGCCATAGAGGATTAGGGGAGCGGATCATGATAAGAAATGTTGAGAGTATCAAGACTCCTCTGGAAGACATATATCTGAGCTATTCAGATGGGGAATAATTCAGAAAGGCTGTGTGTGTGCTGACCCTGTGTGTGTAGGTGCTTGTGAGGTTTTCAAGTCTGTTTTACAAGATCTGATGGACCGTTATGTAGTTTGGTTAGAGGTAGTTGAGAAAGAAGAAGGTGTGCTCATGTTACGGTTCAATGATGGCGAGAGACCAAAAAAGCCAATTGAAAGTCTGCGCGCAATCTCGATCTAAAATCGGTTCAAGCCAAGGCTAGACCAATAGTCACTCAAGACTCGGTTCCTCTTCTCATGCGAGGAAGAAATCAATGAAGATGTAACAGCGGTACCTACAAAAGAAGGATGTTGGGATACCCTAGGGAGCCCAAAGGAAAGTTTGATTACTTGGTCGATATGATGCTCCCGAGAGTGCTCAAATCCGAATGGAAGACATCCAGGCCACGAGGATGGGATGAGGAAGATGAGCAACACAACCAAGTTCTTTGTCATCATGGATAGTTACGAGTCTGAAGAAAGAAGAAATAGATGGTTGGCCAAGCGAGAGAGTCGGGACCCCGGTCAAAGAAGATTCCAATTTGTGATCTCTACCGAGTTTCAAGAGTGCCAGGTATCTTTGAACCCGGATCAGATCACTGCTATTGAGGATGATTCAGAGAATGAAGAAGGCGGAGCCAGTTTAGTCCGTCGCTGCAGCGCTACAAAGGAGCTCAAGAACTGGGAAGCTGTTGACTTGCACATTACCTTTAGTTCAAAGTAATGATTGTAATGCACACCTTTGGCTCTGCCAAGGCCTTAGGGTAGTTTGTTAGGGCATGCATGTTTTTATTTTCAACAACATTATCATCAATAAAACGCTTGTTTTGAATTTCATCAATAAAATTTCCTTTTCTTCATTTATCTCTTTGTTTTCTTTCCGCTTTGTTATGTTTGTTTCGCTTTTCATTCTAGTGTCTGCTTCCCCGAATGCAGATCAAAAGTAATTATCTCTGAAAATAATAGTGCCAACAATTCCTATTACGACTTTGATCATCCGATTAACCAAACCGAAGGGATGTTGATGAAAATCGGGAAACTCCTCCTAATTAATGAGATTAATAGAGCAAGAAGAAGATAATTCAACCTCATGGGGAGCCGATCGAGATTGTCAACTTGGGTACGTAAGAGGATAAAAGGGAAGTCAAGGTTGGTGCGCCATGGAAGATGGTGAACGCAAAAAGTTAATCCACTTTCTTGCATGATTACGCCGACGTCTTTGCATGGTCGTATAAAGATATGCCAGGGCTAGATACTGACATTGTTGAACACAAGTTGCCAGTCAAGCCAGAGTGCCCTCCAGTCAAGCAGAAATTAAGAAGAATGAAGCCAAAGATGTCACTGAAAATCCGGGATGAGGTGAAAAAGCGATTTGATCTTTGGGTTTCTAGCGATTGCAAAGTATCCACAGTGGGTAGCCAACGTCGTCCCCGTCCCAAAGAAAGATGGCAAAGTCGAGATGTGTGTCGACTACAGAGATCTGAATCGTGCTAGTCCCAAAGATGACTTCCCCCTACCTCACATTGACATTCTGGTAGACAGTACAACCCAGCACTCATTGTTCTCCTTCATGGATGGGTATTCAGGGTATAATCAGATAAAAATGGCTCCGGAAGATATGGAGAAAACCACCTTCATAACTCTTTGGGGCACATTCTGCTACAAAGTGATGCCTTTTGGACTCAAGAATGCCGGAGCAACTTATCAGAGGGCAATGGTGACGCTATTCCATGACATGATGCACAAGGAAATTGAGGTGTATGTGGATGATATGATTGCCAAGTCCAAAAGCGATGAGGGCACATTGTTAATCTACGAAACTCTTGACGCCTACGGAAGTTCAAGCTCGACTAAACCCGAAGAAAATGTACTTTCGGTGTAAGATCCGGAAAGCTATTGGGATTCATCGTCGAAAAAGGGATAGAAGTTGATCCGGATAAAGTTAAAGCAATCCTTGAAATGCCGATTGCCAAGATCGAAAAAGAGGTTCGTGGTTTCCTTGGGAGATTGAACTACATCTCGAGGTTCATATCCCAATTGACCGCCACTTGTGAACCTCTCTTTAAATCACAGCAAGAATCGAAGCGAGAATGGAATGATGACTGCCAAAAGGCCTTTGAAAGAATTAAAGATTATCTGCAGAACCCGCCAATTCTGATGCCGCCGGTGGCTGGTAGACCGCTTATCTTGTATTTAATCGTGGCTTTGGACAACTCAATGGGGTGTGTCTTTGGACACGACATGATGAATCGGGAAGAAAGAGCATGCCATCTACTATCCGAGTAAAAAGTTCACCGATCATGAGGCGAGATATTCGATGCTTGAAAAGACTTGTTGTGCCTTAGCTTGGCCGCCCATCGTTTAAGACAAGATATGTTGAGTCATACAACCTGGTTGGTATCTAAAATGGATCCAATCAAGTACATTTTTGAAAAGCCACCTCACGGGGCGGATCGCTCGGTGGCGGATGTTTATTATCGTAGTATGATATTCTGGTATGTCACGCAGAAAGCGTTCAAGGCAGTGCACTTGCTTGAGTATTTAGCATGTCAGCCAATTCAAGATTACCAGTCAATGCAGTTTGATTTTCCCGATGAAGATATCATGGCACTATTCGACGAGGGGAAGTCTCAAGAAAGTGAAAGGTGGAGAATGATTTTCGACGGTGCATCCAATGTATGGGGACACGGAGCTGGGGCAGTGTTAATTTCCCCTGATAATCGTTTTGTTCCAGTTACTGCCAGATTAAGCTTTTATGTCACCAATAACATTGCTGAATATGAGGCATGCATCCTAGGCATTCAGGCAGCCCTTGAATGGAAAGTTAAAAGGCTAGACGTGTATGGGGATTCAGCCCTAGTTGTTCATCAAGTAAGAGGCGATTGGGAGACCAGAGACCCCAAACTGGTTCCTTATTGTGATTACATGCAAGAGTTGGTGAAGTCTTTTGACGAGATCACCTTCAGCCATATCCCTCGAGGTGAAAACCAGTTGGCTGACGCATTGGCAACGCTGTCTTCTATGTTCAATGTTAGCTGTGACAAGAGTTTGGCTAATATCAGAATTTAGCACCGGAGCTTGCCTGCGCATCACTACTGCACAACAATAGATGAGGAGCCCAACGAGAAGCCTTGGTATCATGACATCAAGCAATACATCACTAATCAAGAATACCCACCTGGGGCATCAGAGAATGACAAGAGAACTCTCAGGAGATTGTCAAGGAATTTCTTCTTGAGTGGTGAAACTCTCTACAAAAGGAACTATGATATGGTTCTCCTGAGGTGTGTTGCCAAAGAAGAAGCTGAAAGAATCATGAAAGATGTGCACGAAGGTTCGTTTGGAACCCACCCCAGTGGACATACTATGGCTAGAAAGATTTTGAGAGCCGGCTATTACTGGTTGCAAATGGAGTCTGATTGCTACAGTTTTGTGAGGAAGTGCCACAAGTGCCAGATCTATGCTGATCACATCCATGTACCGCTTTGCTAAATTGAATGTCTTGACGTCTTGGCCGTTCTCAATGTGGGGCATGGACGTCATAGGTCAATTGAACCCAAAGCGTCAAATGGGCATCGTTTCATCCTCGGTCGCCATTGACTATTTCACAAAAAGTGGGTTGAAGCCGCCTCGTATTCAAGTATAACCATTTAGTGGTTGCCAAGTTTGTCAAGAAAGATCGATTTGCCGTTACGGTCTTCCCCAACAAGATCATCACCGATAATGGCAAAGAACTTGAACAATGAGAATGATGAAGGACTTATGCGCCGAGTTCAAGATTCAAAGATCACAATTCATCCCCGCACTGTCCCAAAATGAACGCGGGGCGGTTGAAGCGCCAACAAGAATATCAAGAAAATAGTGCGAGAAAAATGGTGGTAACCTACAAAGACCGCACAAAATGCTCCTTTCGCTTTGCATGGCTATCGTACCTCGGTGCGTACATCGACCGGGCAACCCCTTTCTCCCCGGTATATGGGTCGAAGCGGTGCTTCCCATTGAGGTTGAAATACCTTCCTGCGGGTACTAATGGAAACCAAGTTGGAAGAAGCGAGTGGAGTACAGGCCGTCTGGATCGACTAAATCTCATTGAGGAGAAAAGAATTGCGACCTTGTGTCATGGGCAATCAGTGCAGAGAGGATGAAAACGCTTTCGACAAGAAGGTTCGTCCCCGAGAATTCAATGAGGGAGAACTAGTACTCAAGAAGATTCTGCCTATTCAGAGTGATCCCCGTGGGAAGTGGACGCCCACCTATGACGGACCGTACGTGGTCAAGAAAGCCTTTTCCGGAGGAGCGCTGATACTCACAAATATGGATGGCGAAGATCTGAAGAACCCAGTCAATTCCGATCAAGTGAAGAAGTATTATGCCTGAAAGAAATAAGTAAAAAAAGAGAAAGATAAGCCCAGTAAAAATAGCTCGCTAGGTTGAAAACCCGAAAGGGCGGCCTAGGCAAAATCAGAGCGACCCGGTGGATTGAAAACCCGCAAAGGGCGATCCAGGCAAAAATTAGGGTCAGAAAGCTTGGGCATGAAAAGTAGGCAAGGGCATACAACACCCCGAAGGTCTGGTTAAGAGGGTGGTCAAAGTCATGGAAACAAATGGTTGACACTATCCCACAGAGATGGACAGTCAGAAATTAGCTTCTCTCTTTTCGTGTCTTTTTGTAGTTTAAACTTCCAAATGTATTGAGCGATCAGGCGTAACCTTACGTATGACCAAACTTCTACATCAATAAAGTTCAATCTTTCTCATATCTGTTTGCTATTTTCTGCTTTTTCTGCTCAAAATAAGCGTTTTTCTGATGATGATGACATTGATCTGTAAAACATGTGCATAAATCATAAAGCATCACAATCATTGCGGAATTTCTAAAGGTCATGGAAAGGAAACAACTTTCCAAAGCAAATTAAGTTCGCAAATAAACAATTATGCTCGTAATCATCCTCAAATGATAAAATTATAAAGCAAATCTGCACTTGGCTCATACGCCACCACAATCCTAATCAGTTCTGCAGTCGTGTCACGGGTTGGCCGAACCAGCAAAAGAAAAAGCCAAAAGAGCAAAAGAGCAAATGAAAAAACAGATGATCAGAAAAAAGAAAGCTGATCAAGAAAAATTAAATCAAAAGGAAAACCTCAAGAGTGTTTCGCCACATGCATCATCACGCCAAAATCATAGCATTGCATTACATGCTCCTGCATAACATGCCTTTGCATAACATGCACCCATGCTTCATGCACCATCCCTTGCATCAACTGACGTATGCGGTACCTCAATTCAATACCCGGCGTGGCTATCTCAATCGATCAATCAGCGATTTGCGAATCCCCCAGACTCCACGTGTCCCTTCGGGACCAACGCGTCCCTTCGGATCCCGTCGTTATCGAGCACCGACAGATCATCGGACCTAGGGTCGCCGGTTTAGTTCAAATCAACAGTCCAAACAGCGACTTTGAACTCGACCTTCATTTCGCCAAGTCATCACTGAGCATGACGGATCGGCCCCTCAGACCTTGTGTCCTTCATTTCGCCAAGTCATCACTGAGCATGACGGATCGGCCCCCCCAGACCTCGTGTCCTTCAGACTAGCTGTGTCAGTATAAAGCATAGCGTAAGTCCATCCAGGTAAAATGTATCGGTCCCCACAACTTGATCTCAACCTCGTGCCGCTCGATTAGGCCACCTTGAGCCCGAGTGCTCCTTTAGAGCCACAAGTGCTCCTTCAGAACCCAAGTGTTCCTTCAGAGCCACAAGCGCTCCTTCTTTACTGCATTCTTTACTGCTTTATTTCTTGTTTTTCTTTGCTGAGGTTGGCACCAATCATTTCTGCCAGGTGCCGGCTACCGCAGGTCGTACACTCTTTATCGCTTTCTTTATTGCTTTCTTTATTTCCTCGATTGTCGGCCTACCAGAGGCCGGCGGTACATCTCTTTATCACTTTCTTCATTTTACGCGGTGTCGGCCTACGGATGTCGATACCATCTTTATGCTTTATTTCTTGTTTTTGCCACACGAGGGTGGGCACCAACCTATTTCCCGCTTTTGTTGGCTCGGCCGAGGATCGCACTTCATTCATTACGATCATTTCGGTGGCATCCATTCACCCAAAAAAAAAAGAAAATTCGGGTTTTTCCTAAGTTGACAAAATCGGTATAATTTACGAATTCTTTATCTCTATTTTGCCTCTAATATGTTTCCTGCCAATTCATATTCCTTGTTAAAATCTAGATAAAGAGGCAGCAATTGTCATACCCCAATTTTGTCTCGGCTTAGGTCAAAACCCTAATTTTCCACTAAAACAAGTAAACTATGAAGTGAGTATCATTTTGCATGCATTTCTAGGGTTTCTAGGGTTTTTCCTAGCTCAAGGGGTATTTTGGTAATTTCACCAAAAGGACGCATTTTCTCATTAGGCATGCATTTTAAAGTGTTGAAAACTATGGTGGAATTTACAAAGTCATGTCTTAAGGGAAAATGCATTTTAAGCAAAAATTAGGGTTTTCAGACCAAAAGGGCATTTTGGTCATTTCACTAAAATTAATAATTTCTCGGTAAGAACCACTATGCATCTCTTGAGGAATTTATTTGGGTCCAAGTGAGTGGAGTTGTGCGCATCATTGGAATATTTTTGGCATGAAATTCGGTTTTTTGAACAAAAGGGTATTTTGGTCATTTTGCAAAGTAGGATATCAGTTGGACTTGGATCTCCAAGATCTCCTAAAAACCCTAGCCGTCCTCTCTAAGCAGCTGAAACCCTAGTCTCCCTCTCCAAGTAATTGAAACCCTAGTCTTCCTCCCCAAGTAATCAAATCAAATCAAATCTAGGTAAATCAAATAATTAATGGTCGACCTAATTTTCTAGTATAAATATACCTCAACCCTTTTGCTCAAGAAAAAAAAAAAAACCCTAGCACCCAATACTCTCCTTCCCTCTCCTTGTTTCAATGAAATTCCCCTCCTCCATTCTCATCCAAATTCTTCAAAAATCAACCATCAAACCTTCATTATTCTTGATTCCTACACTAAACATCCTTCTAAGCTTCCATAATCCTTCAAGTTCCATCAAAATCCACTCAAGAAGAAGGGTTTGCGTGAGGATTCAAGCTTGTTGGGGCTGTTCTTCAAGAGTTATTACTTCCATTTTGCATCTTTCTTCCTTTTCTAGCTAGATCAAGAGGTAAGCTTCTTATATTTTGCATTTTCTTTAATCATCAACATGTAAATCTCTCTCTTACTCCTCTTTCCTTTCTCAAAAGGCTTAGAGGACTTGTTTCCAACATTATGACAAGGACATTGGGAGCCTTGGGTGTTGGCAATGAGTCCTTGGCCTTGAGAGGAATTTTCTTGTGTTTTCACCATGTTATTTCCTTGCATGTTCCATCATATTTGTATGATTTAAAGTCAAAAATAGCTCATCATTCATATGTGGGGGTTTCGGCCAAGGGGAAGATTAGGGTTCTTGTGTGTTTTGCTTATTTCATGTCTTGTGTTTTATTGGTAACTTGATTGTGGGTATGTGTAGCCTAGGATTTAATCCCAAATTAGGGGTTCGTGTTTTCTTTTGATTCTTTAGTGTGAATAAATATTTGTTCTACTTGATCATTGTTTTGTAACATAGCATAATAATTTAGGATTTAATCTTGTGTTGATTGTGCATTTTAATCATTTCATTTCGCATTTGGTTATGGAGTAGAAGTTGGTTGAAGCGTTCTACTTCTTTTCAAATTTTCTTTCCAAACCATTGTTTTCAAAAAAAAACAACAAAATATCTTTCCTTTTAATGAATCTTTTCCAAAACTCATAAGGAGGCAAGTCGGACGTCACGGCGGTGTTGTCTAGCGCCACGAGACCGGAGTCAGCAGCTCTCAAACGTCTTAGGATACTTGTGAGAAATAAAACAAGAAATCAAAAAAGATCATTTTCCAAAAAGTAGTGGGGCACGTCGTCCGTACGGGCGGGGATGTCTATGTTTTAGGTCTATTGGGCTGTACAGTCTAGGACCGAGAACCCCTACAATAAAAAACACCAACACACCTCTTTCCTAAAAAAAATCACAAAAGCCGTCTTCGGACGCAAAAAGCGCACTTTCAAGAATCACAAAAGCCGTCTCCGGACGCAAAAAGCATACTTTCAAAAATCACCAAAGCCGCCTTCGGACGCAAAAAACAAGAACTACGTAGCTTTGATCCCTCAGTCAGTGAGGGTACGTAGGACCGGGTTCATGTCCCGTCAAGCACCCTTTTAAAAAATCCTTGTTTTGTTCCGCTTTTCAAGGATATCAAAAATATTCTTTTTCTCGTTTCCAATAAAATATTTTCTCAATCAAAAGAAAAGCAAAGAAGTAGAACGATTTATTTCAAATCAAATATTTCAAAACCACACATCAAATTAAAGGTTCCCTTTTCGGTAGAAAGAGGTGCGGTGCTTATACCTTCCCGTACCTAACCGACCCCCTAACCTACATCTCTTGTTTTCAAAAAAGGACCACCCGCCTTGTATAAAAAGACGTTTTTTCAATGTTTTCGTCTCAAAACCAAAATATTGGTGGCGGCTTCATAAACCTTCCCACGTTGTACATCGAGAAGTCCAAACCGGATTTTTCGGGGTGCAACAACAAGCCGGAATTTCGGCCTAAAAAGTATGAGCACCAGATGAGGCTCAATGCTCCCATAGCCCAAATATTTCATGAGTGCCAGACAATGAATTCAGTGATGTCAAGCGGCCCGATCCGTTAGTGCTCAAAAAGGGTGCCCGAGGGACAAAGAGATACTGCCGGTACCACAAGAGAAAGGGGCACGATGTAACACCCCTTTTCTACCCTCAATTTACACGTCATTATCAGAGTAATTTCCTTTTCAAAAATATTAATTTAATTGGTAGAAAAGAAATTCTACCTCGTCATAAAAACTCATCATTTGCACTCATTAAAGTTTGTGCAGCAGAACCATCGTCATAAAAATTAAACTCCAAAACAAAAGGAATTTTACGTCACAATGGAATAAAAATCATCGCCGCTAAAACCACTCGAACACGCCTCACATCAACCATAAAATCATTAAGCGCTTAATTAATGAAATTAACAAACTTAAACTACGCCCCTAGGTGCTACAAAGATGTCGAGCGACACAAAACAGACTTCCCGACGGCTAACAAAGAAGCGCTAGACCTTCACTCGCGGTTACTGCGGCGTTGCCACAATAGAGCAACATTCCAAGCGTAAGGGTGAGAATTTCAATAAAACATAATCGGATACATAATGGAGAAATGAGAGCGAGCAATCACATAGCATCATCAACATCACCAATTCATGGTCACACAACAACAAATCCAATCACAAATGCGGACAATTCACGCTTATAATTATGTATGAAAGTGCAACCCCACTGTGGCATAATGCATGATGGTACCATATTCATCACAATTAAGAGGCCGAAACCTATTCTTCATCGGAGGCGAAGCCTATTCTTCGCAAAGAGGCGAAGCCTATTCTTCACATTTATGCACATGCCATGAGATTCTATATACACATGTGCATTTCATCAAAATACTCACCGAATACTCACCATCATCATCATAAAACACTCATAGAGTGTATTCTTCGCATAATTCATCACAATCACACCACAAAGATTATTAAAACTATACTCATAGAGTATATTCTTCACAATTCATCATAACTCGTGTTACCTCATCATTATAGTCATACTCTTAGAGTATATTCGTCACAAAACATCACAAGTCATATCACAACATCATAATCACTCATAGAGTGAACTCGTCACATTTCACACAATTCATACTACCACATCATCATTGAGCATATATATATATATTTTAGTTGTCTTTTAGCTTAGGGTGTTATAAAATAGTGCACCTCGATTGACTATGGGATTACTCAGTAATCGATACTACTTGCAATGAGCATTGGCCACCTTTGCAAGACTCTCCGATGATGCCCTTGTAAATACACCAAATGAAAGAAATTCGACCTTAGTGGTAAACCACGCCTAGCCATAGTCAATTAGCACACTAGTAGTATAACATTTCACCGAGACTCATTTATATAAACATAGCATCACAAATTTTCTTTTTGTCACGAACCAAATCACGTTTCCATTCGGAAAACACCTAAGATTTTCAAAAGAGTAATCGATTCATAGCTACTTGTTTTCAAAAGAGGAATTGATTCATAGCTACTTGTTTTCAAAAGAGGAATTGATTCATAGCTACTTGTTTTCAAAAGAGGAATTGATTCATAGCTACTTGTTTTCAAAAGAGGAATTGATTCATAGCTACTTGTTTTCAAAAGAGGAATTGATTCATAGCTTTCATTTTTAAAGAGGATCGATTCTTTGCTTCATTTCTAAAGGAAGGAATCGATTCCTTGCTTCTATTTTGAAGAGGAAATCGATTCTTGCCTTCCTTTCTAAAGGAATGAATCGATTCCTTGCTTTCATTACTAAAGGGGGAAATCGATTCTTGCCTTCATTTCTAAAGGAATGAATCGATTCCTTGCTTCATTACTAAGGGGGAAATCGATTCTTGCCTTCATTTCTAAAGGAATGAATCGATTCCTTGCTTCATTACTAAGGGGGAAATCGATTCTTGCCTTCATTTCTAAAGGAATGAATCGATTCCTTGCTTCATTACTAAGGGGGAAATCGATTCTTGCCTTCATTTCTAAAGGAATGAATCGATTTCTAGCTTTGTATTTAAAGAAGGAAATCGATTTCTGGCTTCTATTTAGAGCCCATAATCGATTTCCAAGTTTCATTTTTTTGAGGAAAACCATCGATTCTTTAAACTCACCATTACATACATCATCTAGAGACAATCAAATCAACCACAACAAATCAATCCCAATTTCATCAATTTCATCGAAATCAACCAAACTCCTCAACAATAATAAATCAATCAAACATCAACAATTCCAAATGCACAAAATCAAATCCCACAAACCCTCAAAACCCCATTATATACTCGATCGTGTTAAATCAAAACGCTCACCCTTACCTCTTAAACGTAAGCTCAAAGAAGACGATTGAAGGCATCACACGTAACCACAAAGAACACACGAACCAAATCTTTGAGGACTCACGAAATTCTTCTTCTTCTTCTTCCTCTCTAGTAAGCCGCGCAACCCTTCCCTCCTCGCTTCTCTCTAAATTTCGTTTTTCTTCTCTGAATGAAAATGGGAGTGAGGTTTTCGCATAACCCTTGGGTTAAGTCATGGGCCTTTCACGCATTGGGCTCACAAACACACCCCCACTACTACTCGATCCCACTCCTACACAAAACATGATATTCACCTTTAATTTAATTAACTCACGCTTCAACTAAATTAATAATTCAACTAATCAAATTAATTAAACTAATTAAATTATTTTATTTTATTTTTCGGGGTGTTACAACTCTCCCCCCCCTTAAAAGAATTTTGTCCTCGAAATTCCAACGATTCCAAGCCGACAACAAAAAGTATTCCTCTACTAGAAGTCCTTGTTGTTCTAAGGGTTGTTATCCATTATTCTATATTCTGTCTCGAATTCTCCGAACTCAACTAGAGTTCCCTAGAGTAATGCACACATCTCTACACTCTAACTCTGTACTAAAACTATTATCTCGAAGTCACCAAGTTTAACTCGACTACCCAACACAATCAAATAAGATAGTCTCAGTGAAAATTAACTATGGGTTTATTCAATGAAACCCCATATCTTAAAGCTCACTTTATAAGCTTGAAAGCCAAGTCGTATCCCATACAAATAATTAATCTACTTTTCACAATTACTAATCATACTATAGTATGCTTATAGAAGCAACATTTCTGAATGTTCTCAACAAGGCATGACTTACTACCGCTCCCTAGTCTCAACTTAAGGTATGTATCCTCATCTCTTACCTCACCAGACTATGTACTTTTAGTCCATGCACAAAAACTGCCAAAACTCCAATGAGAACACCAAACCCAAGAACAGTTTTAGACTCTCATTAGAAAGGAACAACAGTCATTCATATACACTTTTAAGTGCAATTAATGAATATTATACCACCGTGTCTCATTATAAATTATTACACAAAATATCACGTGTTGTAGCATCACAGCTACCTCGTATCACTCACTCGCCCACAACTCATCACATACTAAAACATCGTCTCTAAGGCAAAGAACAGCCACATCCACTTACTCTTATTCTCAACATAACGACCGCTTGAAAAATATAGAAACAATGCCTATAAAGTTTAATATAACGGCATACTCAATTCAAGGACACGACGCAACACCAATAAATAAACTGCACATCTACAGCACGACAATAGCAACTCAAGAAACATAAAACCAACACTTTAATTTTTGGGAAAACGTACGTCCACCTTTAGTAAACATCCTCGTAAGATTTTGGGTAAAAAGTGTGCTTAAAATCGAGTATACAATACATTTAATTTGCAAGGACGATGACAAAACCGTAACCCTTTTATTTATAATAACAACAATAATCACACCCTTTTTATTTATAAAACATCAGAAAACTTAATTCGAAAACGACAACAAGACGAAGAAGAAAAAATAAACAGCAACTCTTCGGCGCAAAACCACATCAAAAACAACAAAAGAAACAAAGGTGAAAATAGCAACATTAATAAGGTGTGAACAGTGGTCTTCTAGTGCGCGACAAAGAACAAAGAAACACGGAGTGAAAATAATACTTCCTTTTAGCGCAACCACAGTGAAAACAAAACGTTTACAACATAAAAACAGCGCCTCATTTTCATAAAACAGCAATACAATTATTTCATAAAAACAACAACTCATTTTATAAACATAAACCGCAACACATCAACTCATTTTTAAGCAAACAAAGAATTTCTATGTAGCGGACAACGAAGATTTTGTTTTGAAAAACATCAAGACAACAACTCTTTTAGTTGGCAAACAACAAAGACTTTAAGTTGGCAAAACAACAAAGATTTGTATTCTTTTCAAAACAAAGAATAACGTACATAATTTAAGTCACCACACATAGCATTTTCTCAATTTATTCTCAATTTCGCTTTACCATCTAAACACATATTTCAATCACCACATACAACTCAACATTCAATTAAAACTAGAACATATCATACATCATATCTCAAATCGATTTCTAGGTACTCAATCATCCGCCTCAATCATTTATATATATGAAAATCGATCCTAACCCCCATCAAATCACCTAACTCACAATTTCAATCCTTCATCTCATATAACAATCCCAACACAATCGATTTCCTCAAGCCCTAACTACCCATACACCCATCAAAATCCATTATTAACGTTAGACCCACCTTTACACATGTATATTGAGACCCATCACAACCCACTAAACCCGAGTAACTTTATTTGCTACCGATCTAAAATTCGTCATATCGAGAATCTAAAGAAATTTCATGGAAGGAAAAAGAAAAAAAAAATTGTAAATGATACCTTATGACTAGAGGAATTAGAGAAAATGATCGTTCTAGCTTTTAAGCAAGAAATTTAATACTTAGGGATTAGCATGATGCCATATTACTATTAAAGCAATAACTTAAAATAAGTGACAAAACGATCACCGCAAGGCACTCATTCAGAAGCATCAATACACAATTACAAACGTGCTATAGTGAATGTGTCAACACACAACTTAGTATTAATTTAACACATAAAATCTGATTCGTCCAATCCTCATCATCCCTCAAATAAACTAGTTTTAACTGAAATTGGCAAACGGTCTCAATCAACATTTTATTCTCAAATCACAAAACAACATAAGGCAAATAACAACTATAAGGTTAAATCATGAAAGCTCAAATCACGTGTATTCAACGCTTTAAAGGACAAGACAGCGCTTTTCAAAACAAACAAAAGTAAAGAGTTCACATAGAGAGGGCCAAATATACACACAATTGACGGCCTAAAGAATAGACCAAGCTCTATGAAAAACCTCTCCAAGAGAAATGGGTCATTCGGGTTCTAGGTGAGATTCTAACATTATACCAGCTCTGACTGCGATACTCTTTTCTAGGAATATCTACCACTCATCCTATTATCTCAAGAACTTCACCAACTAAGTTGGCCACCCTCCTAGTTACCAAGTATCAAACAAGCAATGCATGAAACTCTACTTAGAGTTCACCAATCTGAAACACAATAGACAATACAACAAATTCCAGGTTAGGACCGACCACACTACAAAGATAAACAACAGTTAGAACTAAAAGACTCTATGACCGGACAACTTGGTCGGACAGACCGAACTGCTCTGATACCACTAATGTAACACCCCTTTTCTACCCTCAATTTACACGTCATTATCAGAGTAATTTCCTTTTCAAAAATATTAATTTAATTGGTAGAAAAGAAATGCTACCTCGTCATAAAAACTCATCATTTGCACTCATTAAAGTTTGTGCAAAGCAGAACCATCGTCATAAAAATTAAACTCCAAAACAAAAGGAATTTTACGTCACAATGGAATAAAAATCATCGCCGCTAAAACCACTCGAACCACGCCTCACATCAACCATAAAATCATTAAGCGCTTAATTAATGAAATTAACAAACTTAAACTACGCCCCTAGGTGCTACAAAATATCGTAGAGCGACACAAACAGACTTCCGACAAACTAACAAAGAAGCGGCTAGACCTTCACTCATCGCGGTTACTGCAGCTGGCGTTGCCACAATAGAGCAACATTCCAAGCGTAGGGTGAGAATTTCAATAAAACATAATCGGATACATAATGGAGAAATGAGAGCGTGCAATCAGTAGCATCATCAACATCACCAATTCATGGTCTCACAACAACAACTCCAATCACAAACAAAGACAATTCACGCTTATAATTATGTATGAAAGTGCAACCCCACTGGGCATAATGCATGATGGTACCATATTCATCACAATTAAGAGGCCAAGCCTATTCTTCACTCGAGGCCAAGCCTATTCTTCGCAAAGAGGCCGAAGCCTATTCTTCACATTTATGCACATGCCATGAGATTCTATATACACATGTGCATTTCATCAAAATACTCACCTGGAATACTCATCATCATAAAACACTCATAGAGTGTATTCTTCGCAATTCATCACAATCACACCACAGCATTATTAAAACTATACTCATAGAGTATATTCTTCACAATTCATCATAACTCGTGTTACCTCATCATTATAGTCATACTCTTAGAGTATATTCGTCACAAAACATCACAAGTCATATCACAACATCATAATCACTCATAGAGTGAACTCGACACATTTCACACAATTCATACTACCACATCATCATTGAGCATATATATATATTTTAGTTGTCTTTTAGCTTAGGGTGTTATAAAATAGTGCACTGATTGACTATGGGATTACTCAGGTAACTGATACTACTTGCAACAGGCATTGGCCACCTTTGCAAGACTCTCAGTGATGCCCTTGTAAATACACCAAAAAAGAAATTCTCGACCTTAGTGGTAAACCACGCCTAGCCATAGTCAATTAGCACACTAGTAGTATAACATTTCACCGAGACTCATTTATATAAACATAGCATCACAAATTTTCTTTTTGTCACGAACCGTCACGTTTCCATTCGGGAAAACACCTAAGATTTTCAAAAGAGTAATCGATTCATAGCTACTTGTTTTCAAAAGAGGAATTGATTCATAGCTACTTGTTTTCAAAAGAGGAATTGATTCATAGCTACTTGTTTTCAAAAGAGGAATTGATTCATAGCTACTTGTTTTCAAAAGAGGAATTGATTCATAGCTACTTGTTTTCAAAAGAGGAATTGATTCATAGCTTTCATTTTTAAAGAGGGGATCGATTCTTTGCTTCATTTCTAAAGGAAGGAATCGATTCCTTGCTTCTATTTTGAAGAGGGAAATCGATTCTTGCCTTCCTTTCTAAAGGAATGAATCGATTCCTTGCTTTCATTACTAAAGGGGGAAATCGATTCTTGCCTTCATTTCTAAAGGAATGAATCGATTCCTTGCTTCATTACTAAGGGGGAAATCGATTCTTGCCTTCATTTCTAAAGGAATGAATCGATTCCTTGCTTCATTAATAAGGGGGAAATCGATTCTTGCCTTCATTTCTAAAGGAATGAATCGATTCCTTGCTTCATTACTAAGGGGGAAATCGATTCTTGCCTTCATTTCTAAAGGAATGAATCGATTCCTTGCTTCATTACTAAGGGGGAAATCGATTCTTGCCTTCATTTCTAAAGGAATGAATCGATTTCTAGCTTTGTATTTAAAGAAGGAAATCGATTTCTGTCTTCTATTTAGAGCCCAGAATCGATTTCCAAGTTTCATTTTTTTGAGGAAAACCATCGATTCTTTAAACTCACCATTACATACATCATCTAGAGACAATCAAATCAACCACAACAAATCAATCCCAATTTCATCAATTTCATCGAAATCAACCAAACTCCTCAACAATAATAAATCAATCAAACATCAACAATTCCAAACCACAAAATCAAATCCCACAAACCCTCAAAACCCCATTATATACTCGATCGTGTTAAATCAAAACGCTCACCCTTACCTCTTAAACGTAAGCTTCAAGAAGACGATTGAAGGCATCACACGTAACCACAAAGAACACACGAACCAAATCTTTGAGGACTGCGAAATTCTTCTTCTTCTTCCTCTCTCTAGCGCCAACAAGCAACCCTTCCCCTCCTTGCTTTCTCTAAATTTCGCTTTTTCTTCTCTCGAATGAAAATGGGAGTGAGGGTTTCGCATAACCCTTGGGGTTAAGCTGTGGGCCTTTCACGCATTGGGCTCACACTACACCCCCCCACTACTACTCGATCCCACTCCTACACAAAACATGATATTCACCTTTAATTTAATTAACTCACGCTTCAACTAAATTAATAATTCAACTAATCAAATTAATTAAACTAATTAAATTATTTTATTTTATTTTATTTTTTGGGGTGTTACAACTCTCCCCCCCCCTTAAAAGAATTTCGTCCTCGAAATTCCAACGATTCCAAGCCGACAACAAAAAGTATTCCTCTACTAGAAGTCCTTGTTGTTCTAAGGGTTGTTATCCGTTATTCTATATTCTGTCTCGAATTCTCCGAACTCAACTAGGGTTCCCTAGAGTAATGCACACATCTCTACACTCTAACTCTGTACTAAAACTATTATCTCGAAGTCACCAAGTTTAACTCGACTACCCAACACAATCAAATAAGATAGTCTTAGTGACAATCACTATGGGTTTATTCAATGAAACCCCCATATCTTAAAGCTCACTTTATAAGCTTGAAAGCCAAGTCGTATCCCATACAAATAATTAATCTACTTTTCACAATTACTAATCATACTATAGTAGGCTTATAGAAGCAACATTTCTGAATGTTCTCAACAAGGCATGACTTACTACCGCTCCCTAGTCTCAACTTAAGGTATGTATCATCATCTCTTACCTCACCAGACTATGTACTTTTAGTCCATGCACAAAAACTGCCAAAACTCCATGAGAACACCAAACCCAAGAACAGTTTTAGACTCTCATTAGAAAGGAACAACAGTCATTCATATACACTTTTAAGTGCAATTAATGAATATTATACCACCGTGTCTCATTATAAATTATTACACAAAATATCACGTGTTGTAGCATCACAGCTACCTCGTATCACTCACTCGCCCACAACTCATCACATACTAAAACATCGTCTCTAAGGCAAAGAACAGCCACATCCACTTACTCTTATTCTCAACATAACGACCGCTTGAAAAATATAGAAACAGTGCCTATAAAGTTTAATATAACGGCATACTCAATTCAAGGAAACGACGCAACACCAATAAATAAACTGCACATCTACAGCACGACAATAGCAACTCAAGAAACATAAAACCAACACTTTAATTTTTGGGAAAACGTACGTCCACCTTTAGTAAACATCCTCATAAGATTTTGGGTAAAAAGTGTGCTTAAAATCGAGTATACAATACATTTAATTTGCAAGGACGATGACAAAACCGTAACCCTTTTATTTATAATAACAACAATAATCACACCCTTTTTATTTATAAAACATCAGAAAACTTAATTCGAAAACGACAACAAGACGAAGAAGAAAAAATAAACAGCAGCTCTTCGGCGCAAAACCACATCAACCACCGCAGGTCTTCGGCGCAAAACCACATCAACCACCGCAGCTCTTCGGCCTGAGGAAAAAGCCGGAGGACAGACCGCTCAATCCAAAGGCAAAGGCAAGGCCACAACCACCGCAGCAAACATAGAAGCGATCGCGGACAAAGACACCTCCGAAGAGGACGTCCGGATGTCCAAAGGCCGCAGGGTAGCCATGGTCATACAAGGTGGAAACATTTTGGAGAAAAGGGAGTCAAAGAAGGCTTTGAAGAGAAAGTGGAACGATCTAATGATGGTTGGGTCGACATCTGCGGAACGTCCGGCTTCGAATAGGCCGCCCATTTCTATTGGAGATGATGACTTGCTGGATGGGAGGTCCAATAGCTACGTTCCATTGGTGGTCAGGGAGGTTATGGCCAATACCGGCACGCTGACTGCAGTCGGCCAAGGCAAAATCGGCGATATTATGTTCGAAGAGCTAATTGACAAGCTCAATGTAGATCGGAGTGAGATCATTCCACAGGCCGATCCTACTCCGCTAACCGGTTTCAACGGAGCAGTCACCTACCCTTTGGGAACTATTGAACTCATGGTTACTTTTGGAGATGACACAGGAGCAAGCACCCAATATCGGACGGTCAAAACGACATTCCTGGTCCTCCCTATCAAGTCCTGCTATCAGTGTATCATAGGCCGACCGACTCTTGGAAAGCTGGAGGCCGTTGCCTCCACATCCACCTAAAGATGAAGTTCTACAAAGCAGGATGGTCAAGTTAGACCTTGATGGCCGACATGGAGGCGCTGCCGAGCCATTATTTGTATCAAGACATCTCGCGACGAGCAAGATATAAGGATACCGACCCGCGAGTCTTGAGGAAAGACACCAAGTTAACCTTGCGATCCGGGCGCCCCAGTATGATCCTCGACAAATGAGCCGTAAGACGATGATGATGATTTAGCCCGAGAGCTAAAAAATAGACTAAAGAGGCCTGAGCCACATGGAGAGCTGATTGACGTTCAACTGGGGGACGACCCAGAAAAAATGGTCAAGCTAGGGAGCGGTCTACCTCAGCAGGTCGAGCAAGACCTCATAGCTTGTCTAAAGGACTATGCAGATCTCTTTTTGCGTGGCGGACATCGACATGCCCGGATTCCAATAGAGATTGCTTGCCATCAACTTTCAAAGGACGAGATCAAGTAGGCGGCCGCCTGCAGGAGACGAACTCAGAATCTGGAGAAAGCTAAAGCAGCAGTCCAGGCCGTTGATGACCTGATCAAGGCCAATTTTATTGAGGAAATCAAGTACACGACCTGGCTGTCCAACGTCGTGTTAGTAAAGAAGAAGAATGGCAAGTGACGACAAATGCGCCGATTACACGATCTCGAACAAGGCATGCCCGGCGATGCCTTCCCCGTGCCGAGCATTGACAAGTTGGTCGATGGAGCATCGGCTACAAAATTGTTGTCGCTCTGGATGCCTATTCAGGGTACAACCAAATTACGATGTATCC
Organism: Oxytropis ochrocephala; assembly: GCA_020916435.1. Classification (NCBI taxonomy): domain Eukaryota; kingdom Viridiplantae; phylum Streptophyta; class Magnoliopsida; order Fabales; family Fabaceae; genus Oxytropis; species Oxytropis ochrocephala. The sequence goes on along the minus strand of CM037092.1, from coordinate 46,363,044 downwards.
TCCAGACCGGCATAAGACTGCATTCATGACCGACCAGGGGAATTACCAATACAAAGTTATGCCATTCGGACTGGAAAACGCTGGGGCGACCTACCAGCGGATGATGAATAAGATATTCAAAGAGCAGATCGGTCGGGTAGCTGAAGTCTATTTAGACGACATGATCATCAAGAGCAAGACCGACCAAGATCATGCGACCGACCTGAGAGAAGTCTTTAAAGAAGCAAGGAAGAACTCCTTGAGACTAAACCCAGAAAAATGCACCTTTGGAGTTAGGGCAGGCAAGTTTCTGGGGTTCCATCTAACTGAAACGGGGATAGAGGCTAACCCAGATAAATGCAGTGGCGCACGACATGAGGCCTCCCACTACGAAGAAAGAGATCCAACGGTTGAACGGCATGGTCGCTGCCCTGTCAAGGTTCATACCTAAATCTGCATGCAAGTCGCTCCCCCTATTCAAACTGCTAAAAAAGGAGGTAGCATTTGAGTGGACCGACCAATGCCAGCGAGCATTGGAAGAATTGAAGGAAGCTCTAACCAATCCTCCTATAATGACCAAGCCGCTGCCAGGGGAAACCCTATATTTATACTTGGCAATTACAGAGGAAGTTTTGAGTGGTGTCCTAGTCAGGGAGAACGACCTGAAGCAAAACCCGGTCTACTTTATCAGCAAAGTTTTACAAGGGCCAGATTTAAGATACCAAAAGATAGAGAAGTTAGCCCTTGCGCTACTGGTGGCCGCCCGGCGATTGAGACCTTACTTTGTGGCTCACCAGATCGTGGTACGAACAAACCAACCGATAAGGCAAGTCCTTCATCGACCGGACTTGGCAAGACATATGATCAAATGGGCGGTTGAACTCAGCGAGTTTGGCATCAAGTTTGAATCCAGGTCGGCCGCTAAAGCTCAGGTGTTGGCCGACTTCATTGCTGAAATGACTCCAACTCAAGAAGGCCAACCAAGAACGACCTGAACATTGCACGTGGACGACTCTTCCAACAGCAAAGGCAGTGGAGCGGGCCTGATCCTAGAAAACTCAGAAGGACTTGCAGTGGAAGTGTCTTTGACGTTTGCATTCCACACCTCTAACAACCAAGCTGAGTACGAGGCATGTATAGCCGGGCTGCAGATCGCCAGGGAATTTAACGTCGACCGGGTAGAATTACACTCAGATTCCCTACTGGTCGTTTCCCAGATACAAGAGTTGTACGATGCAAAAGATGAAGTGTTGAAGAGCTATTTGGCCAAAGTAAGGGAGTTACTCCGGCAATTCGACCAGGCAGAGGTCAAGCATGTGCCGAGGACCGAAAACGTCCGGGCTAACATCTTGTCAAAGCTGGCCAGCACAAAGACCCCCGACAATCACAGAAGTCTGATTCAAGAAACCCTGACTCGGCCGAGCGTCTCAGCTAAATCAAGCCAGCCTTTGGCCGTCCTCGCCATTGAAGCAGAAGAAGAATGGATCAATCCTATATTGCGTTATATTAAAATGGGCACAGAGCCGACCGATCCAAATAAGGCCAAAACCCTGAGGCTACGATCTACCAAATATTCAGTAATTGAAGGGAAATTATATCGACACTAGTGCAAAAATGACTTTAGACAGCACCATTTAGTATCGGTTGTTTAAACAACCGATACTAAATGTAGACGCGGTGGCAATTTTGAAATTAAATTGAAGTTTTCAATTTTCACGCTTACATTTAGTATCGGTTGTTTAAACAACCGATACTAAATGTGTGTCTCTAACACATTTAGTATCGGGTTTTTAGACAACCGATACTAAATGTGTGTTATCTCCTTCTCTTCAAACCCATTTAGTATCGGTTGTCTTAACAACCGGTACTAAAAAGCTCTTTTATTTTCTAAACGCGCGCTGTTCTCTTCTTCTCTCCTTCAAACACATTTCATCACTCTCACCACACTCACCCTTCCTCACGAACGCTCTCTCACCCTTCCTCACTCCGTCGCGAACCACACCCTCCGTCGCGCACCACACCCTCCGTCGCCTCTCTCTCAACGAGCACCACCATCAGTCGCCTCTCTCTCAACGAGCACTGTAACACCCTAAATGATTTAATTAATTATTTGATTAAATTATTTAAAGTGTTACACTGTTTTAAATTATAATAGGATATAAAATAGTGTTTATAATTCAGTAATTTATTTTAATTGAAGGGGATGGTGGAAGAAACGGAGAAGGGGTGTAAAAAGGGCCCAAGTGCGTTGGCCCAATGAATATATAGCCAAATTAGGCATTTGCTCTCATTTGTGTGAGAAAGAAAAAGAAAACGAAAGAGAGGGAGAAGAGAAAAGAAGCTCACGGCGCAAAACCCTAGGAGAAGAGGAGGAGAAGAGCAATTTCGTGACTTGAAGGCTTGGACTGTTGCAGTGGTTTTGTTCGTGACTCCATTCCGGCTCTTCTCTACGGTTAATTTGAGGTAAGGGGAGTCTCACTCTATAATAGAGGAGATAATGGGTTATATGTGTATCATAGGGGCTGTTTTATGTTATTTGATTATTGAATGAAGGATTGAATCATTGAATTTGATGAATTGTATGATGAAATCGATTTAGAGCTTGAGTTAGGGTTTTATAATATATGATTTTGTGATTTTGATGTGATTGATGATTTGTACGCGTGTAATTGGTTGTTAATTCGTGAAATTAGAAGTGTTAGAATGATTAAAGTGTGGATTGGTTTGAGAGGATTTGGAGAATTTGTGATTTTTGAGGTCGGGGCGCCAAATGGCTAGGAATTGTGCGCCCTGCATCGTGAGCAGGGGTTTCGTGATGTGTTGTGTTGCAGGCAGGCGCCAATTTCCTAGAGAAATGGCGCTGTGTCACCAGAGCGATGGATGGGTAAGTGGGTTTCTTTGTCTGGGCGCCGAATGTGGGTATTTTGGGGCCCGGGAGTGAAACTTGTATTTCTCGGGCACATTTTCTCGTGCAAATTTTGTATTCACCGCCAACTTTCAATTTTAAGTGTTTTGGCTCGAGTGGTTTTCTCAGTTGCGGTGTTATTTTGAAAATGTCCCGGTGGGGCTTGTTTTGTGTGTGTTTTGGGGCAGGGAGTGAAACTTGTATTTCAACATATTTCCTCGTGCAAATTTTGTGTTCACTGCCCAAATTCATTTTTAAGTGTTTTGGCTCGAGTAGTTTTCTCAGTTGCAGTGTCATTTTGAAAAATGTCCTGTGGGGTGATTTTGTGTGTGTTTTGGGGCCCGGGAAGTGAAACCGGTATTTCAACATATTTCCTCGTGCAACTTTCGTGTTCACCGCCAAATTCATTTTTAAACATTTTGGCTCGGGTGGTTTTTGATTTGAAAGTGTTGGGTGAGCTGGCCGCGAGGGGCGCTAAATCAGCGCGCCAGGCGCCTAGTCTCACGCTCGTGGTTCGAGATTGTGTCTCAAATCGTGGTGCGAGTTTGTGTCTAGGTCCGTGTTGCCCGCGGGGCGCCAGACAGCTAGAAAAGTGGCGCCCGGTGTTTGTGTTGCCACGGGCGCCAAAATCTTTGAGCTTACAGCGCTAGTGCTTTGTGTTGCACCGCGGGCGCCAGAATGTGGGGAAAATGGCGCCTAGTGCCGCCAAGTGCCTAAGAGGGTGTTGTTTTGGTCCCTAGGTGACAGCTTGGTCCCTAGGTGATTGTTTTGGTCCTAAATGGTGGTTTAGGTCCCCGAGTGAGGTTGAGTACTCTGAGGAGATTAGTCCTTGGGACTTAATGGTGTTGAGTTTACAATGAGGTGACCGAGCATGCCATGAGGGCATGGGCGGAGGCTGCCATGGGGGCTATAAAGTGAGATTAACACCGAGGTAAGAGGTAATGGGTGTATTGAAATTTGTTTGAGATTGTGTTTGTGTTGTACATGGGTCTCATGCATACATTTTTAGGTCATGGATCGTAGAGTTTATAAAATGAACCGTGAAGCTCGAGGCGCCGGAGGCCGAATTGTGAAGCTCGAGGGCGTGGAGGCCGAGTCATGAGGACTCCATTATTGTTGAGAACGCCGGAGGGCAAATGGTACCACATGCATACTTACATTGCATACATTCTCATTAGTGCATGAATATTGTTGAGTGATGATTGGTGTATTTGAGTATGCTGTGAACTATGATTATATACATATTGCTTATTATCACTTTTATTATATAGTTAGAGACTCACCCTTTCTGTTGTTGTTTACCACAGGTAGTCATGAGTGAGGGCTTCCTACCTTCACTACTCCCCGAGTCGGTCTGCTCTGATACGTAGCACCTAGGGGTTGGGGTTATGAACTATAGTTGTCTTGTTTTGCTCTTTGTTGAGCCTTCTATGTATTGTTTTGAGACTGCTGAACTATTCTGTTGAGATCATGAGTATTTTCCGCTGCACTATGTGAAACTATAGTTCCACGAGTTTATTTGCTGGTGTTACGTATTTTGATTATATTATGAGATGAGTTAACTATTGAATGTTTTAAGAGAGATGTGTGACGCTCCATTTTATTGAGGACTGATTTATGTTATACTATTAGTGTGCTGAATGACTATGGCTAAATTGTGGTTCGCCACTAAGGTCAGAATTTCTTTCACGTGTATTTACAAGGGCATCATCGAGAGCCTTGCAAAGGAGGTCAATGCCTGTTGCAAGTAGTATCAGTTACCTGAGTAATCCCATAGTCAATCAGTTCACTATTTTATAACACACTAAACTAAAAGATGACCAAAAATGATTTTTATACACTCTGATTTTTGATTTAAATTGTCGGGTAGAAATGGGGTGTTACAAGCACCACCCTCAGTCGCCTCGGTTATTCACCAAATCGCACGCTTATTCACGAAATCGAACCCTAACCCCCAAATCGGAATCGCAAATCGCTGGAACTTCCTCTCACTCTTCTCTCTCTCGAACGATTATTGTTATGAAAGGTATGAATATTATGTCATAGGTTAAGAATCGATAAAGCTATTTCGATGGTTTCAAACCCAATTCGTTGTTGCTATGGTCTTGTTGATTTTGGCAAAATTTCCAGTTTTATTTATCTGGGTTATTCATTACTGTTCTATGGTCTTATTTATTTATCTGGGTTATTTATTTGGGTTATTTGTTGTTGCTATGGTCTTGTGTTATGTGCTAAATAATCCTAGTTTTTCTGGTGATTGCCCTGTTAAATTACCTGGATTCTTAGTGTACCTGTAAAATTTTGACATAGCTGTCTTTAAAGGTCCTTGGCTAGTTGCAAGAATTTTAATTGAAGAGGAGATAAAGAAGAATAAGAAGGGGTTTTGGTGAAAGAGATTTTGAAGGGTTTTCTTGTTTGATAGATATACTAATAGATATATCATATATTATCATATAACAATACTAAGAAAAAGGTTTTTTTTATTTATGACTAATATAGTTCATGTTTTTGTTTCTTTTTCATGACAGAGTATATAGTGTACAGAGAGGGAGTAGTATATTTATATAGTTAGAGAGTTAGAAAGGAAATGTAACTAACTAATCAACTAACGTAACAGAATTGTATCAATAAAACACTAACTAACAGAACTTATAACTAACTTATTTTTCTAACTGAGTAACTAACTAGAAAGGTGCTGCTAACTGATTATAACTAACTAATAAACTAACCTAACAGTGCTGCTAACTGAGTATAACTAGTTAACTATGTCTATAATCAACTACACTAACAGACCTTATAACTAGTTGTTCTAACTAGTTAACTACCGTAACTTTCTATATTCCAACTTATATCTTCTTAACTACCTTGCATTACATCAGTGACAATTAAGTTCAACTAATTGTGCATCTGTTTATATTCCTATAAGTGAGCTTTTAAACCTTCCGATTCATTTTAGTCCATCATTAGCAGTTTGCATTGCTATTGGTTGTTAAGGTTGGCCTGATAAGGCTGGATTATGCTAGAAAACTGTTTCTTAATGCTTCACTGATCAACTATTCCTCAGCGTGGCTTGTACTTTACATGACAACATGTTTGATGATTCTAGTCACATTATGGTCAGGTTGCAAACTTGGAGGACATACTATCAGAGAGAGGGGCCTGTGGGGTTGGATTCATCGCCAATTTGGTAAATAAGGCATCACATGAGATTGTCAAGGATGCTTTAAAGGCTTTAAGCTGTATGGAACATCGTGGGGGATGTGGTGCAGATAATGACTCTGGTGATGGTTCTGGGGTGATGACTGCAGTTCCATGGGATCTATTTGACAATTGGGCCAACAAGCAAGGGATTTCTTCCTTTGATAAGTTGCACACTGGCATTGGAATGGTTTTCCTACCAAAAGATGTAGAACACATGAATAAGGCCAAGACAGGTGATTTGTGTTCTTATTTGGAAGGGTGTGATTTAAGTAAGCTTGCATGAACACACATAAAATAGTTATTTCACATCGACACTATAAAACCTTTGTTGTTGTGATCGTAGCTTGTATATTGCATTCCATTGAATGTATCAAGTGAATTTTGCACTCTCACACAGCAGTTTGTGTTCTGACATGTTAATTTTAATTTTTTCTTTAGTTATTGTAAATACTTTTCGGCAAGAAGGTCTTGAGGTGATTGGGTGGAGGCCAGTCCCTGTAAATACTTCTGTTGTCGGTTATAATGCAAAGGAGACCATGCCCAATATACAGCAGGTATATGTTAAGATTGGGCAGGAAGAAAATGTTGATGACATTGAACGAGAACTGTACATCTGCCGGAAATTGATTGAAAAAGAAGTAAGCTCAAAAAGTTGGGGAAATGAGCTTTATTTCTGCTCCTTATCCAATCAAACAATAGTTTACAAAGGTATGCTTCGTTCAGAAGTTTTGGGGTTATTTTACTCTGACCTTCAAAATGATCTGTATAAATCCCCCTTTGCCATTTATCATCGAAGGTTTAGCACAAATACTAGTCCTAGATGGCCTCTTGCACAACCAATGAGGCTTCTTGGTCATAATGGAGAGATCAACACCATACAGGTTGAGTATTATTTGGTATTAAAAATCTTTCCATGGAATTTTACCTTGGATGGATTTATGCAATGGCTACATATATGTGCAGGGGAACTTAAATTGGATGCAATCACGAGAGCCATCATTGAAGTCACCTGTATGGCGTGGTCGTGAAAATGAAATCCGTCCATTTGGAAATCCAAAGGCATCAGACTCTGCAAATCTTGACAATGCTGCAGAAGTATATCAATAACTGAAATTAAGTTATTAGTTCCTTCTTCTCAAGGATCTTGATGTTTTGTTTGAAATTAATTGTTGAAAAAGACATGATCATACTCTTATAATTCCTTCATTTGAGGTTTTGTCATTATCTAATCTAACTGTTTAAAAGTTGAACATATCTAAGTTATTAGGTTAAGGCTTTCATCAAGGTGCATATTTTTGTTTGGACTGAAATACTTTAGAGTTGATAAAAATAATTTGTTATGGACTCATAGGTCTCATGTAGCTGTTCTTATTTTATTATGCTGTCTGTGTTATGTGTTATGTGTTTTTGCTGTTAAGAGACAAATTCATATTTTATTTTAAAAGTGCTTTGAAGCTTTGGAAAGGGTAACTAACTTGTCAACACATTTTGATGGTACAGGTTATTCTTAACACAGATGAAATAAAGTATGCAGGTCAGGGGATCCTTAAAGAAGACCAATATTTTCAAAAAACTATGAGCACAAGGTAGTAATGCTTGTTGAATCTCTTCCATTACAATCTTTCTCTTCTTTGTTGTATAATTCCGTGCTTTCTGTTTCTCTATTTTGACGTGGGCAACATATGTATTGACAGAGTTGATGGCATGCGAAACGCATGGAAGTGACACCGCCTAGCGTAATCGCCAAGTTGATAATTTTGTTGCCGCTTTGTTACATTTTTGTGTATTTCCCGCGTCCATTGATCAACATAGTCACGTGAACAAAACAAAGGAAATATATCTAAGTAGAAGTCATTCTTCAAAGTTTTCACTAGCTCCCATTTAGTATCAACAACTCGTCGCCATACTTAAGCACTTTATAATAAACACTTAATTAAGTTGTTTACCCAAATAGAGTCTAAGTCACTCACTACAAAAGTTGTCTATGTCAACAAAAGTTCAAATTTGTACAGAACTTTTGATGTGTCTCAGATATCTTTGTATTCACTAATTATGCTTATCGGAGAGGACCGAGAAGGAATTCTATGCTACTTTTTCAGTTTACAAGTTAAGGCGAATTTTGAGAATATGAAGCATACTAGAGCATCTGTAGAGTAACCTTTAAGCCGTAACTTGGTCATATTTAAAGGTCGGCAATTTTCTTTCAGTATATCCAACGGTGTGAGAAAATAGAATGGTAAATATGATCCTCAACTCATCATACATGTGGTGCTTCGAATGAATGGATCCTAGATTCATATCATGAAGAGATGCAAGGTAATCGGAATATGGCAATCAGTATATTCGATTTATATAAACCTGCAATTTTGCTTGTAAATCTTACGGATCCATTACCACAAATGTGATAGATTGTACCTTAGACAAGTTATACTCAAGTATCTCAGATATTGATTTTGTTCGGGCTAAGTTATTAGAAATGTAAATTTCCTAATATGGGGTGGATGATTTCTCTCATTATGGCAATGCTTACTGGGTATTTGAATGAATGATTAATTGACTCATTTTATGAATTTCATGTTCAATTTTAGTTGTTTGATGTTAGTTTTGGTTCTCGGTTCATATTTTTTACCACACACTACTATATGTAGTGTGTGTGGTAAAATGTGAATCGAGAACCTTTTTTTAAGAAAATAGACTTTTAGTATCGGTTATTTAAATAACCGATACTAAATGTCACTTTTAGTATCGGTTATTTAAAAAACCGATACTAAATGTCATTTTTAGACAAAGAAACACAATGTTAAAGTGACATTTAGTATCGGTTTTTAAATAACCGATACTAAAAGTGACATTTAGTATCGGTTTTTAAATAACCGATACTAAATGTCAATTTTTAGAGAGTAAACACAATGTTGAAAAGACATTTAGTATCGGTTATTTAAATAACCGATACTAAAAGTGACATTTAGTATCGGTTATTTAAATAACCGATACTAAATGTACGTTTTCAAGACATAAAAATCACCAAAAAAGCGTCATTTAGTATCGGTTTTTGAAAATCCGATACTAAAAGTGACATTTAGTATCGGTTATTTAACCGATACTAAATGTCGGACATTTAGTATATCGGTCGAATTAGTATCGACAGATAACCGATACTAAAAGTGCAAAACAACCGATACAAAAAGCCTTTTCTGCACTAGTGCGAAGAGGGTTTTCATGCCCGTTACTTAGATGTTTGACGTCGGTCGAAGCCGACCATGTTCTAAGGGATAACCATGAGGGATTGTGTGGCAGCCATCAGGGCGGACGGTCCATAGCAAAAAGGCGCTCGAGTCGCTACTCTCGCCGACCATGGGCGAAGATGCAAAGAAGCTGGTGCAAAAATGTAAGAAATGCCAAGTACACGAAGACGTCCACGTCGCCCCCTCATCGAAGCTGCAAAGCCTCACCTCACCTTGGCCGTTCGCTTGGTGGGGGATGGATTTGCTAGGTCCTTTCCACTGCACCGCCGCGCTTCAAATTCTTGATCGTGGCGATGGATTACTTCACAAAGTGGATAGAGGCCGAGCCCCGCAACCATAACCCGGCAAAGGTCAACAAGTTCTTCGGCAAGAATGTCTTAGCCCGTTTCGGAGTTCCTTAGCAACTTATAACAGATAATGGCACCCAGTTTGCAGAATAGAAATTCAGAGAAATGTTGGCCGGCTTAGGAGTGAAACAGTGTTTCACTTCGGTTGAACACCCTCAAACGAACGGCCAAGCAGAAGCGGCCAACAGGGTCATTTTACGTGGGCTGAAAAGAAGACTTGATGAAGCAAAGGGAAATTGGGCGAAGAACTTCATCCGTCCTTTGGGCGTATAGGACGACCCCGCATTCATCGACCGGGGAGTCCCTTACAAACTCGTCTACGGAATGGACGCTGTGATACCCATAGAGATGAGCGAGCCGAGTTGGAGAACGACCAACCCTCCGTCCGTCCGAGGTCGACAACGGTCGAGCAATACAAGAGGAGCTGGACTAAGTTGAAGAGTCACACCTGCACTCCAAGCATCCTCGGGAAACAAAGATAAAACAGGAAGGTCATTTGCTAGGTACAACGCTCGTGTGCAAAAAGAGATTTCCCCATCTGACGCTTGGTCCTTAGGCGTGCGCGATGTTGGCAACAAGAATGCTCGTCAAGGCAAGCTCGCCCCCAATTGGGAAGGGCCGTACCGAGTCATCAATAAGACCGGCCGTGGGGTGTACGAACTAGAGACAATGGAAGGGGCGATCATCCCCAGAACATGGAACAGTGATAAATTAAAGCAGTACTATGTTTAGTACTCCATTTTGTAATCGATCAACAATGAAATGAATAAATGTCAGGCGGGCGCTCTTTTTCCCCACTGGGTTTTTTTACAAAGGCCCGTTCTTTAAATTCTTGTGCTTTAATTACTTGCAAATATCAAATGATCGGTCGCTCACCACGCGTGTAGCAATGGAGCAACCGTAGGGCCACCGAGTTGGTCTAAAACGAGTGCCACCGAGTGGGCCCAAACGAATGTAGACCATCGAACGGTCTACAGCGAGTGCCATCGAATGGCCCAAGGGTTAAGTAATAACCCAATCGATGGTAGGCCGCCGAGCGACCTACATAGAGGGCCACCGAGTTGGTCCAAAGCGAGAGCCATCGAATGGCCCAAGGGATAAGTCATAACCCAATCGATCGTAGGCCGCCGAGCGACCTACAAAGAGTGCCGTCGAACGGCCCAAAATCGAATCATCGAATGACCTAAGAGTCAAGTAATGACCAAAAACGAAAGTAGACCACCGAGCGGCCTACCATGATTGCTTTCGAAGAAGCATACACCGGTCGACGAACGACCAAACATGAGAGCCTTCGAAAAGGCCCAAAATAGCGGCCTACGATTGGTCTAGAGTTGATAACTTAGAAAAATTGCTAACAAATAAGCAAATTTAATTCAAACAAACGAAACAAGTTAAAAAAGTCATTACAAAACGAGGACGCCCGGTCGAAGCCGAGCGCCCCAAATATTCAACCGCTCGAAGTCGGAATTAAAGTAGCAGAATTACAAGTGTTACACCGCTCGCAGGCGGGCGAAAAGAAGGAGCTGATCATTTCTTTGAACGACCAAGGATGACCGACCGTTTACGGATCATCTTGCTGTCGTCATCCATCCTCGCAGGCAAGACGATCTCTTCGCCCTCGACCACATGATCGGGCTGCACTAGTCGGTCCTCAAATTGGATGCCTCGAGCGACGAGCAGCTTCATCTAGGCCACAACATTGTCAAATTGGTATAGGGTCGCTCCCTTTGCCACAGAAGCTACCTCAGCGACCTTCTTCTGGATAGCAGCCTGCTTGACCTCCTCGGCGAGCGACCTCGCCTTTTAGGGTCTTCACCAGCTTCAAAGAAGTTCTTTGTTCCTGGTCCCACTTGGCCTTATCTTCGCTTTGCCAATATCTTGTCTTTCTCAATGCCACCACTTTTGGATTTGGTCTGCTCTGTGAAGGTGAAGAAAGAGAAGAAGGAAAAGAAGAAAGGAGAAGGTCAGCAGAGTTCCCATCGATGAGCTAAGGCTCAGTGCAGTGCACAAAGCAAGTAAGTCCCCATTAATTTTAATAGTAGTTGTAGTTTTCTTTATTCTTAGTTTTAATTTTAGTCAGTAATTCTAGTAGTTTTTATTTTCTGCTCTGCTTAAGACCCCCTAAAAAAAAAAAAAAAACAAAACACACGTAAATCATGTCGTTTATCCTTGAGCAAAGGGGGACACCGCTCAACTTTAAGTGTGGGGAATCTCAAGATTTTAAGTTTCGTTACGTGTTGTACATGAAATCAAATGCAAAAGCAATTTCTCGTTTTACTCACAAGCATGAAAACAATTCTCTTTGGGCTAAAGATAGTGAAAATGTGTGTGTGAGTAGCCTATGCATGATTAGATGAAAAGAATTGATTGCTGCTCCTACACAAACTCTGTTGTTAAGAAAGAATCTAACTAGCTAGGGAATATTTTGTGCTGAAGCCAGTCTTGGTGAACTATGATGAGAGTAAAACTTGATTAAAAACCTAGAATAGTAGTAGAAGCTAAGTTTGGGGGTGAATCAAGTCGTACTAAGGCTGGGTGCAAAGACTGTAGGATGGTTAGTGCTGGTGTAGTGTGAGTGCAACGTTGTAACGTCTACCCGTAACGTTATAACGTCTGCCGTGTGTGTTGTGTAATGTGTTCAGACGTTACAACGTCTCACCCATAAACGTGGTAACGTCTACTCCCAAAAATACCAAAAAGAGTGTGTTGATACAAATAAGTGGAAAATCCACATGTATTCTGTGTTCCCTGTAATACCCTGAAACAAATGCTGAGCATTCCAAATAAAAAAAAAATAAAAAAAAAAAAAAAAAAAAAAAAGAAGAGAAAACTCCAAAATGGAGCAAATAAAAGAGAGTTGCTCAGTAAAGAGGGGGTTACAAGGCTTTTGCGTGTGTGAGTCAGTAAATTAGTGCACTAACCTAGTCCAGCACCCAATTAAGACCCTTTGTCATGCTTTAAATGAACCCCATTTCTTATGTGAAAGTGTTAGCCTATTCTTTGTTTTGAAAGATGTTTTATCATCACCATATGGGAACCATTCTTTCATAAGCTAAAGTAGTTTCTGAACTAGTTAGAGGAAAAGTAATGCAGAGATCACACACTCACTTGAGCCGTAATGAATCTGAAATTTAACTATGCATTGGTGCGTGAGTGTGTGGAGAATTAGCCCCTTGAGAATGAATTTTTGATCTCACGATTGAGTAGAACATAACTCGCTAGTGTAGTTGATTTCATGTATAGTCATTTGTTAGTTGAGTGTTTTAACTTGATTGCTTGAGGACAAGCAATGATTTAAGTTTGGGGGTGTGATAACTCATATTTATATGAGTTATTTATAATCACTCAAGAATAAATCATGCAAGTAGCAATACAAGGTTTATTTAAGTAATTTTATGTTAGTTTCGTAATTCTGAGCGGGTGAAAGGTTAATTGAATAAATCTGTGCATTTTGGCACCAAGAGGTGCCCTTGAGAGTGTTTTGATGCTTTTTGTGCTTGTGCAGGAAATTTAGTGCTGAACGTTACCACGTCCCTCACCACGTCTACTGAAGTGCAGCAGAGCAAGGGTGAAAGATCTCAATTTTGGCGCGCTAAGCAATGATAGTCAAAGATATAAAGTCAGAAGATCTTTCTATTCCCCATGAAATGACGCTACAGATACATAATCAGAGCACCGAATGCGAGGTCGCGTAAGAGAAGAAACAGACCTGGTAGGTGGGCAAGTGACATCAGCCACACGTGAGCGAGGAGGCTATTTAATGAAGGCTCAGCTCTCTCTCAAGGCATCCTTCCACACCACTCATACACGAATACACCTTCATCCACTCACTCCAGTTCATCATCTACCTTCATCCACTTCGAGAAGGCATTAAAGAAGATCCGAAACAGACTTACGCTTTGTTTTTACTTTTCCGAACTTTGTTTTATTTTCTGCACACTCACTACTGTGAGGCTCAGACGTTGTAACGTCTCTACAGCGTGCATGCTGAAGAGCTACTTAGGTGTATCTTTTGCACTTAGTTTCTTTTCTGTAATGTATGGTATTTGGGTTCTAAATCCTTATCATTCTCAGAAGTTGCTCAAAGATGAGCTAAACACTTTGTAGTTGAGTTGTTGTTTTGCTTATAATGAATTTCTAGTTAATGTTATATAGTATTGGCGTTGCATGTTTTAAATCTTTGTGTGAAAATATTTCCAAACTTGTTTTGAGGTTGGCCTCTTAAAATAGGTAGATTCATAGGTTCAGACATGGTCTATGAAAAGAACTCAAAGATTTATATGAACAAAAAGGTGCACTAAAGACATTTAGGCATTTTTATCTAAGTCTAGACATAGAACGGATAATAGTTCATAGAACATAGCTGTGGGTGCTTAAAATACTGGAGTGGGCCTATTTAGAACCTAGACATAGGACCTCTTATACTTGAAACTCGACGTTTTGTCTTTGAAAAGCATAGCTCTTTTTAACAAATGTTCAAACGTGGCCACGCCTCTACTGAAATAGCATTTGCGTTATAACGTGTAACGTTATAACGTCCGACTAGAAAGAATTTATTCGCATGCAACAACTCAACTCACCTCTCATCCTTATTCACAACCAACATTTGTTTACTTGTTTTTATTACATCTTTAGCTTTAAAACCTACTCTTATTGCCGATTTGTTACTTGATTCTCTTGTGTTTTGAAACTTGAACTTTGAAAAGTGTACCAACTCTCATTAGAACGATCTCTTACTTAAAACCACTCTATTACTTGTACGATGTGTATACTTGCACTATAATTGCGAAAAACCACACTATTACACAAGCGCAACATCAGGCCTAGGAGTGTTCTGGCGTTGCTGAGCGTTGGAGGCAGGGGTCTTCTTTTGAGCACTGGTGGTGACATACTTCTCAAGGCTGAGCCAGTCGGAGGTCGACATTTTTAAAATTTTTCCTGCAAAAGACATAAGGGCGTTAGCCGACCGATCAAATAAAAGCAATCAAATATAATAAGCCGAGTTCACCGACCGAGCTCAGACACTAGCTTATCCCATTCGTACAGGCAAAACGACCGTGGGATGTCCTCTCGATTCTCGCGGAGTCGGGCGGACAAATTTCGGTAATCATGCCCAAAGTGGCAACATCTTCTTCATCAAGGGACGATACGGCAAATGTGTACTCGCCCGGCTTCTGAGTGAAATGGGCCGCCCGCTAGGACATGGGAAAGAAAGGTGCCCCAGCCTGGCCGTCCGGGAAGACCTCCGCGATATCTTTGGAAGCGTTGACATCAGGGATAACCCAAAAATATCGATTCTTCCAAATTACCTCGAGAAGGAGTCGAAGTAAGCCTTGAAGAACTTACGGGGGAACGCTTTCTGGTTTTTAAAGGAAACTTGTTCTTTGCGGGCCATGTTGGTGCCGTACTCACCATGCCAGCTTAGCTCGAACAAGGTGAGAAAGAGTTGGGTCGATACCCTCCGCTCCAACCGGTCGCAGATGCTCGAAGCACTTCATGAAACCCCATCCGTTTGGATGTACCTGAGATGGGGCGACACCTAAGTATCGGAGGACATCCCGCTGGAAGGAAGTGAAAGGGGGGACGACCCGGTGCATGGTAAACTTCAAGTTCGAAGCGACAGTCACAATATTCTCATCTTCACGCATGCCCTTTACCTTCCACCCCGCCTTGCTAAACAGGGCCTGCAGGTCGTCCAAAGCCGGGTGGTCCAGGAGACTGCCCGGCATCCTCCTCCATCTGCTCAACTCGTTCACCAGCATCTTCAGCTGGGCCGGCATTCTGCTCAACTCGCTCGCTTGCCTGTTCAACACACTCACCATCTCCTTTTCGGCCGGAAGCCTCCCCATCGGCCTCCCGGTCCTCGTAGCGGATTGGGTCAGGTTCCTGAGGATCGGCATCTAGATCAATCACTTCATCATGGAGGCTTCCCAGGACGGACTGAGCGACGTCGGCCACCTCTTCGTCACCGATGATGTCGACCAGCTGGTCGCTTCCTTCATCAGCCCGTACGGTTGATTTGGGTGGTGGCGGGGGGACCCATGACTCTGGGGAAGTGGATAGCGAAATACTATCACTTGAATCGAGCTCGAGGAGCCGGACGCGGCGTCCGCAGAGAGCGCCTCAAACTTCAAAAATTTGGGAGGCTCTCGCACGACCCTCCGGGACGATCCCGACTCACCGCCTCCTCTTCTTTGTGAAGGTTGCGCCATCCAATACGCAATATTTTGGCCGGGTGCACCGATATTCGAGCGATGCCGCTTTGTTATGGCCGATCCACCTAGGAAAGGGAAATTACGTCAGTCGACCGAGCCAGCCACTCGAGAGAAGAGGGGCGCAGTGGTCGCCCTCCGACCGACGCCTCCCTTCACACGAGGCGTGGAAACTAACTAAAGCTAAAGTAAAGCAATAAAATGCAGAAACTAAAGTAAATGAAGAGAAGGGAGCGACTTACCTGGAGAAAAGAACCAGAGAAGGAAGAAGCGGACAAACAACTCTAGCGCGGCAGCTCTCAGGTCGCTTGTAGAAGGCTCAGTCGGCAGCAGAGATATGATTTTCAGGTGTAGAAGTCGTGCTGACCAAATGCCCTATTTATAGGAGGGCCCACCAGACGAAACGACGCGGAGTAACTGTTCGCGTTCCCCCATCCGCTGCATGGGGAATCTCAAAGGGTGCCTCGAGACGCGCAAAGGTCACCTCATTCATTGCGCATTAATGGCAGGACCGAAGCCCAACACCACACGCGACCGGCCGACACGTGCGGCAGCGACCGCCCATTACTCATAAAGACTCCTTGATATGCCGACCTACCGGGGGGCATCGATTCAAGCCTCACCCATACACGGCGACCTAGGCTTGGGGGCAACTGCTCGGGGTGTATCGGCCAAATACCGGGAGGTGCAATTAGAAATGGGCGATGGCCCAACCCATCGCGGCTCGAGACCGTGTCTTGTCCGCAATTCTCGCGACCGGCCGTATTTCTCGCAACGCGCCGTCGCCCCAGTGGTATAAGTACCACCTCCATCCACAGCTTCAGGTACGTTTTCCTACCCAGTGATACCTCACTCGCTAGCACTCTTCTGACTAGAGCGTCGGAGTGTCTTTGCAGGTACCACCCGAGGTGCTCTCAAATCGGTCCTCGTTCCTTGACAACGACCGGACGAAGAAGCAACGAACAACATCTACACTTGTTGATCAAGGTACGATCACAATTCATCCAAACATATCACCTAAACAATTCTGTTGCATACCAAGTGAACAAATATAGTAGTACAGTTTGAACAGTTTCTTGTGTTCACGATACGTGTTTGGGGAGGTGTGTTGTGATGCTCGGAGCAAAATCTGGATTATGGGGGATTACATAGTTGACTCACCCACACACATGTACAACATCCACTATTTCCCAAGATCACCTCCAGCTGACCTCCTCCTACATATGTTCTCGTATCCTTCCACTTGTAAGGGAGGACCCAACAATATCAGTGGCTGTGTTGATTGCACACATCAAGGAGCGATTAACGTACCAGAGTTCCTATAGGAAGGCTTGGATTGATAAACAAAAAGCAATCGAAAAAGTCTACGGTAATTGGGAACACTCTTACAATGAAGTAACCAGATGGCTACATGCTTTCTCTTACTATATTCCAGGCACAGTTATCGACTGGCAGTGCAAACCATTCTATGAGAATGGACAACAAGTTACCAACAAAGGTGTATTCCACCGCATCTTTTGGAGTTTTGGCCTGTGCTTAAAAGGCTTTCAATTCTGCAAAACCAGTGGTTTCTGTTGATGGAACATGGTTGTATGGTAGGTACAAAGGGGTTCTTCTTTTGGCAATCACACGTGACGAAAGAAACCACACCTTCCCAATTGCATATGCAGTTGTTGAGGGTGAGACAGCAGTGGCTTGGTTTTTCTTCCTATCTCGTTTAAGAGAGTTTGTGACACCACAGGAGGGTCTTTGTTTGATATCAGATAGACACGAGTCTATCAAAAGTGCTGTTAGGCGTCTAAACACCAATTGGAAGCACGTCTTTTGTATTCGCCACATAGCACAGAACTTCATGAGACACTTCAAAAACACTCCTTCCAGAAAACATCTCATCAATATGGGTCAGTATCATTGAAACTATTTTAATTTTTTATTTTCTATTTTCCTTTCCAAAATTACCAACATCTTACTTTTGTTGCTTCATCATATTCAATGACGGAAAGATCTGCCATTCACTACAAAAATAAAATTGCTGACGAAGTAGGTCCTGAGGAGGTCGCTTGGGTTGAAGACATTAATCCAGAACAATTGTTGTTGTGGTGCGATGGAGGTTCCCGTTGGGGGCACATGACAACAAACCTTGCAGAGTGCATCAACAAAGTCCTTAAGGGGGTGCGGAATCTCCCTATCCGTTCATTGATAGATGCAACATATTTCAAGATGAACGAGATATTTGTCATACGGGGAACACAGGCACAAGCGATGATGACATCCGGACAATGTTCTCTGAAAAATTGTTGCAAAATATTGCCAAAAATACTAAAGTCTCAAAAACGCATGGGGTCGCAATTCACGATTGTGCCACGCAATTGTTCCGAGTTCAGGAAGTTGCACGACCACAAAGTGGTAGACCTGCGGCCACATTTGTGGTGGACATAGAGAAAAAACATGTGAGTGTGGGGAATTCCAGGCACTTTGTAGCGACCGAAAAATCCGGGAAAGGATTCTTCGAAAGGTTCATAGGAAGCCGCCACCAAATTTTAGTTTAAGGGCAAATTCGGAAAATCCCTTTAGGTTTAGGACGAGGCATTGTTAGGGTTCGGGAGTCGTTATGTGTGGGGAAGGTATTAGCACCCCACGACATCCATTGTCTAATTAATTAAGATTTATTTAATTATTACCCTTTTATTTGTGAAGAAAAAGACTTATTTAAATTTTGGTTTTTAGTGCTTGACAAGAGTTTGAGTCTTGCTCCTACGTACCTCCGGATGCAATGAAGGAATCAAAGCTACGTAGTTCTTCCTGAAAAAGGTTTATTGGTTGGTGTTTTTTAGTGTAGGGGTCCTAGGATTCCTTGAACTGTACAGCTCACCGATTCCTAGGACGCTGACTAACCCGATTGTACAACCGACTTAGTCCCCTACTTTTTGAAAGTAATTTTTTGAGTTTTTGAAAGAAATTGGTTTGATGTGAGGTAGGTTAATTTTAAAATAGGTATTCTAGAACTCCTGAACTGTACAGCTCATTAGTTCTGGAACGCTGACTAACCCGGTTGTACAACCGACTTGGTCCCCTATTTATGGAAAAAATGATTTATTTATATTTTATTAAGTTTTTAGGATTACTGAACTGTACAGCTCATTGGTTCTAAAGTGATAAATAACCCGGTTGTACAATCGACTTAGCCGCTTATTTAATTCGAGAGAAAAAATTGTTTATGTTTGAGTTAGAAAAGAATTAAAAAGAAAAACAGGGGGTGAAAATTGTAAATTGAGGTTTTATTAGTCGCAGGGGGTTGTATAATTAATAGGAGGTGTAAAGAGGAAGGCCAGTTCGCATAGGAGAGCCCAGTATGCGAAACTGGGCTTAAGTGGGGGGAGGTGTGCGCGTGAATTGAAGGGGTGCAGATAGTAGTCTGATAATAAAAAAAACAAAAAAAAAGTAAAAGGGAGCTACATAAACCTAAGCCCAAAAAACACGAAACCCTAAAACACTTTTCCCCTTTCCCTTGTTTCAGCGGCGCCGCAGAGAGAGAGGGAATAACCTCCGGCGGAAAATCCGCCTCCTTTCACGGTGAGGGAGAGAGAAAGCGTCGATCAGAGTGAGAGAGAGGTTTGAACGACGAGAGAGAGGGGAACGACATCCGGCGCTCCTTGGCCGGCGTCGCACCGCTGGCGGTGATGGGGGAAGCCACCGAGGGTAACGATGGCGGGATGCCGCGGTTTTGGGTAGTCTTCGCACTTCTTTGGGACGATTTGGGGAGTTAGGCGTCGGTTTGGTGAACCTCGCGAGCTCTCGCGAGAAGATGACCGAGCTCCGTGAGCTTTAGGTCGGGCTTTTGCTCTTTTTCTTGTGTCCGATTTTAATGTTTTCTCCGGTCCGATTCTCTCCTACTCTATTACTCTTTCACTTTTAATCTTGGATTGATTTTGCTTAAGCTTTAATCTCTCTAGTTTTTTCACTAAAACTTAAAAAGAACCTGTGATTACTCCTTTCTCTTTTTGAAACAAAACAGATTAGCAATTCTCAGTTAACAATAACACCCCCTTCTAACATACGACTATTTTAATTAATTGAAAATCAGAGTCTATAAAAATTTCAGTGCGACCACACGAGGGCGTCACATTTAAGCCACCAAAGTTAAACTCCAAAACAATAATTATAAATGAACTCCAAGTAAGGGATACATAGTACCAATTAATCCGAGGATAAGTACTACAAAGAATGAAAATAGCAAATTTAACATAATAGTTCAAAACATAATGAAATAACAAATACTAAACATCCCCCCGGTGCTACGTATCAGAGCTGACTAGACCACACTAGAAGAAGGTACTCTAGTCACCTTCAGTCACCGTCACCTGCAGTTGCCGACATAAGAAGCAACATAATGCAGTAGGGTGAGTCTCCTTACATAGGCAATAATAAATAAAACAAGAAAACACAGTAGAGTAGGCAAGCTAGCACACCAGAAATACAGTCCAGTCAAATACACCATAAATACAGTCAAGTCAATTACACCTTTAGTTTATGAACACCCCAATCAGACGCCAGAAATATGAATGTAATGTATGAGATGCAACCCAAACTCCACGGGCATATGCATGTGGATCCATCACCAAATAGCCTTGAGGGCATTCACCAATAATTTATGAGGCCGAGGCCTATTCACCAAAAATATGCATATGATTATGCGACACCATGACTATGCATCATGACACCAGAACACCAAAACACCAGATAATGCATTAATATGCTCACCAACAATTTAGATACTCACCAAGGGAGGTCATAGACCCCCAATCACCAAATTACACACACCAATAATATATCTCACCTTAAGAACAGCCCTACAAGGAATAAAATAACGCCAAGGACTAGTTTCACACCAAAGGACTAAAGTCACTCCAAGGACTAAAGTCAACGCCAGGGACTAGACCCACACCTAGGGACCAAAACACTTCCTAGGGACCCTTTAAACACCCAGGAACCATTTGGACACCTAAGGACTAATTTGACACCTCGGGGACCAATCTGACACCTAGGGATTAATTTGACACCTTGGGGACTAATTTGACACCTAGGGATTAATTTGACACCTTGGGGACCAATCTGACACCTAGGGATTAATTTGACACCAAAAGGACTAAACGCACCAGGGACTGAACCCACACCTAGACACAGGCGCCAAGTTGCGCACAGGCCGCAAAAGTTGGCGCCATCACCTGAACAAAGACACCAAAGAACACAGTGGCAACCAAATTGGCGCCTCGTTACTGAGACACCAAAGACTAAGCAATGCAATTTGGACAGCCAAATGGCGCCCTGCACTAAGACGCAGCACCCGACCACAATGCACTTGGGCAGCCAAAATGGCGCCCTGCACTAGAACACCAGCGCACACAGGCGCATTTTGGGCAGCCAAATGGCGCCCTGTGCAACGCAACAAGCACACACACCCACACCAGCACCTCCAGGCGCGCAGGGCATGCCAATTTGGCGCCCTGCTGCGCAACACACCCCACGCAGCCAACCCAACAGTGCACCAGGCGCGCTGGGCACGCCAAAATGGCGCTCAGTCTTGTGCCATGCCCCACACACCCAACCAAACAGTACACCAGGCGCACTGGGCACGCCAAAATGGCGCCCAGTCTTGCGCCTTACCCCAACCTGCACTTCCCAAAGACACCCAGGCGCCACTAGGCGCGCAGCTTAGGCCAAATTGGCGCCCGCTGTGGCCGCACTCCCACACAAGAACACCAGCGCAGACACAGCGCCTTTTTTTCAGTAAGTTGGCGCCCTCCAAAGCAGCGACCTAAAACCGATCCCACTCTCTCTCTCTCATTCAAACAACTCTACAGGCACGTAACAAGCACCATAATTCCTCCTATTCAATTATATTGAATTGACAACCAATCACCTTAAATACAATTATCATTCATCAACAATTTCAAATTCCACAAACCCCATATTCACGTGTAAAAACCCACACCATATAATCATGTAAAACAGCAACATATTCATCCAATTTAACAGAGTCATTCAAGCACACCATGAATCAATCAATAATTCTTCCTAACACCTAATCCCTATGGTTTCATGTTCTATAAATTATTAACTATGAAAGAGAGCCCCCTTACCTTTTACAATTGAAGAAGATGACAATATTCCAAGCCAATTCTCCCAATCACCAACAATCCAAGCTTCACGCCAACCTCCCTTGAATCAGCGCCTCTCTCCCTCTTTCTCTCTATGGTCGTCGCGATCTCTCCCTCTCCTCTCCTCACTTTCTAATTTTTGATTTCTTTGCTCTAATGAGGGTTTCTCCTAAGACCCAAGGGTTTTATTAATTGGGTTTGGGCCACTTAACACTAATGAGCCCTATTTGCACACCCTTAATTAATTTCTCATATCCCTCTCTATTTAACTAAAATACTCCCCATTTATTTACTACCCCCCACTCCTTATTTAAATTAAATACCCTATTATTACTTTAATATGGCCAACTAAAATACTACTTAATTAAATTAGTTAGATAATTAATTGATTATTTTTTATTCCTTTTTAAATGAGCATCAACACTCTAACCCTTTTTAATTTGATTTTTAATTCCCAACCATACACTACTTTTCCTCCTACTTTTCCTCCCTCCCATAACCACTTTGGTTTTCCCTAGAAACTTGTTTTTTTTAATAATAACAATAATAATAATAATCATCATCATATATTAAGTATTTCTAACATCAATTTTAGTCCTTCTCAACATGGTCCCTATGCCAAAAACTCTCCAATTTGGTTCACTACCCTATCAAATCAACTCCAAATAATTTCTAATAAAATTTGGGGCGTTACAGCTGCAGCAGCTTGGAATGCTGCTTGGAAACCCTAATTTGCTGTTTATTTTGTATTATCGGATCTGTTTTTTTTGTTTTTTTTAATATTATTATTTTTTGTATTTTTGGACTTTTTGGACTATTAAGTGCTTTTAATTTGTAAATTAAACTAAATAGAATTTTTGACATTTTTGGACATATTGGACTCTTAAACGCTTTTAAATTGTAAATTAAACTAAATAGATATTTTTTGGACTATATATATATATATATGTATATGCTTAAAGTAAGGACAAAATAATAAAAATAGAAAAGAAGTCGGAATGATGAGCCCAATTGCGAGAAAACAACTCGAATAAGCCCATTTGCAAGGAAACGACTCGGATAAGCCCAATTAAGTTCGACTAGGCCCAAATACGAAGATTCAACTAAAGAATGTGCGAAAAATCGATCATTCGCGCGCATTCTCAATTTAAACAACGGCATTTCGACTTAGTTGAGCAGGTTAGTTGAGATTGGCTTAGGTGAGACACTTTTTAATAATTCTCGTAATTGCGCGACTTCAGAACAAATAATAAAATAAACGACTAAAACCAGAAAAAGAATACGGACAAAATTGGGGTATAACAGCTGCCCCTCTTTATTAGTATTTTACTAGAAAGTGATGAGTTCTCGAACTTTCGTAGTAGAAATAGGAATAAAGATAAGATAGACGCTAATTTTGTCCGTTTAAGGGGGAAGTGGAAGGTTTGAGAGATAATTAAGAGAGAGTGGTTAATACTTGGCGCATTAACCGAGAGTTGAATGAAGGGTCAACAAGGACCTGAAGGAGCACTAAGGCTCTGAAGGACCACTGTGGTCCGAAGAGCACGAAGGCTCGAAGGACCACCTGTGGTCCGGAAGGCTGCCTAAGCCTTAATTGAAGGACCATCGTGGTCTGAAGGAGCGTAATTAGCTACGGTACTAATTAAACGGTCTGAGGGGGCCTTTATACTCGAGCGGCCATGATGGGTCAAGATCAGGTCTAGAACTGATATGTTGACCATGAATGACGCCCATGGTGTCTTAGGCGGAACAACTAGTCTGAAGGACCACTCGGGGTCTGCGAAGGTCCGCTCGGCTCGACTCGACGTTGCGACCTGGGCCACTTAGGGCACTGCTCTGAAGGACCACTTGGGGTCTATAGGGATCAACCTGGTGATCTGTGATATGATATGAGATCAACGCTTAAAGCGCTGATTTTAGAGTAACAAAATGTAGGGGTTGACACTTGTCGTGTTTTTAAGGTATTTGCTTGTGATGTAGCACATGTAAGGATTGATATGTGGTGGGATGATGAATGAAATGTGGGATGACTCTTTTTCTTTTTCTTTTTTTTATTTTATTTTTGTTTTTTTTTTGTTTTTTTTTGGCAATCTCTTTTTTCCTGTTTCATCAACTCGCGTGACTTCCAGTGTGGGATATGAAGCCATCTTGTGTATTTGTATTGCTGGATCGACATGCTGGTGATCGCGAATTGTCATAAGAGCTATTCGTCTTCTGCAATGACTGCTTTTTGTAGGAGATTATGTGTAACACCCCATTCTACCATAACTACTATTTAATTAATTTTGAAAATCAGAGTGCGTAAAAACTTTTAGTGCGACCACTCGAGGGTGCCACATTTAAACACCAAAATCAAAACTCCAAAATATTAATTAAAATAAAACTCCAACATATATGATACATAGCACCAACAATGTCCGAGGACAAATTACTAAAGCAGTGGAAAATAATAACTTAACATCTTAGTTCAAAATATAAAGAAAATAACAACTAAACATCCCCCCTGTGCTACGTATCAGAGCCGACTCAACCACACTAGAAGAAGGATCTCTAGTCACCTTCAGTCACCGTCACCTGCAGGTTGCCGACATACGAAGCAACACGACGCAGTAGGGTGAGTCTCTATACATAGGAAATAATAGATAAAACAAGAAACACAGTAGAATAGGCACACCAGATATACATTCAATTCAAATACACCATTAATACAGATACACGAAATACAAGCATTACACGTAAATACGATTACAATTCTAAATACAGTTACACCAACAATACAGATTACACGAGATTACAATCACACGAAATACATTCGACTAAATACACCATTAATTTATGAACACCCAATCAGTCACTGAACATGTATGTAATGTATGAAATGCAACCCAATACTCCACGGGCATATGCATGTGGATCCATCACCAAAATAGCCTTGAGGGCATTCACCAATAATTTAAGAGGCCGAGGCCTATTCACCAAAATATGCACATGATAATGCGACACCATGACTATGCACCAGAGACACCAAATCACCAAAATAATGCAATAGCATGCTCACCAATAGCCTTGTGAGCTCACCAACACCAAAGGAAAGGTCATAGACCCCAACTCACCAATATTTATTCACCAATAATACACCACACCATAGATAGAAATTCTATAGGGACTAAAAGATCACCAAGACTAATTCTACACCAAAGGACTAAAGCCACTCCACGGTCTAAAGTCAACACCAGGGACTAAACCCACACCTAATGACCAAATCACCTCCTAAGGACCCTTTCAACACTCAGGGACCATTTTGACACCTAAGGACTAATTTGACACCTCAAGGACCAATTTAACACCTAGGGACTAATCTGACACCATAAGGATTAATTTAACACCCAGGGACTAGTTTGACACCTCGGGGACTAGAAAGTTCAGAGGGACCAAAACAGTATTTTTGACACTTTGGGTAACATTGGCAACACCCGCACAAAGTGCTGGATTCCTACAGCAGTACTCCTACTTCGGCGAATTATTTAAAATAGCAAACGACATCGAAAAATTACAAAAGACCACTCATTGGAAAGCCCTCTGAGTTTAGTTTCTACCTATGATTTTAGTTTTTCAAAATAAGTGTCCAGTTGGTACAGTTTTTAAAAACACTACACTGAGGTACCAAAATCGGACAGAACGCTTTACCCAACTTGCAACCAAATTTTCTTTCTCATTTCTTAATGAAATTCAGTGAAATCAGTGCCTATTTCGTAGAGAATTAAGTTTATTTTTCAATGAAGTAAGAATCACTCAAAACGGAGTTTAATTGAGCACACAAAACCTGCAAAAACTGAACCTACTCCCAGTTTGACTCCAGAAATTTGACCTAACTTTAGGGACTCATAACTTGAGCTACACAACTCCGAATTGAACGAAACCAGTGCCAAAACGACCGGCCTTAAGTCTATTTTCAAAAACCATTAGCCACACAATTTTTGGATCAACCAAACAGTACCAGTTGAGAAAAATCGAAACAGTGTCTAGAAAACACACAAATACCATAAACAAGTAAAGCTCATCATCAACACCCAATAACATCAACAACACTTAAACACCAAACACCATTTACACACCATATTGCATTAAATTCATGTAACTCACCTTAACACCAACAATCAAGAACAACATTCACATATAAAACGCCACACCATACAATCTTGTAAAACATTATCATGTTCATTCAAGCAAATCATCAAACACCTAGCCATCACTTTAATTCTACCTATTATTCTTCATTAAAATCATGTTATAACACCTTAATATCAACAATCAATACAATAACATTTCAATCTCTATACAACAATTAATATAATCACATATAAAATCAAACAATCACCTAATCACTCAAATACTTCATGAATCAATTTAAACAACTACTCCTAACACCTAATCCCTATGATTTCATGGTTTATAAATTATTAACTATGAAAGAGAGCCCCCATACCTTTTACAATTTGAAGAAGACACCCAAATAATCAAGAAGGATCCTCCCAAGACCCCAACACTCCAAGCTTTTCCTTCTTTCTCCCTTGCACCAGCGTTTCTCTCCCTCTCCTCTTCTCACTTTCTAATTTTTGATTTCTTGCTCTAATGAGGGTTTCTCCTAAGTCTCAAGGGTTTTACTACTTGGGTTTGGGCCACTTAACACTAATGGGCCCTATTTGCACACCCTTAATTACTTTCTCATATCCCTCCCTATTTAACTAAAATACTCCCCATTTATTTACTAAACCCCACTCCTTATTTTAATGAGCATCAACACTCTAACCCTTTTTAATTTGATTTTAAATTCCCAACCATACGCTACTTTTCCTCCTACTTTTCCTCCCTCCCATAACCACTTTGGTTTTCCCTAGAAACTTGCTTTTAATAATAATAATAATAATAATAATAATAATAATAATAATAATAATCATCATATATTAAATATTTCTAACATCAATTTTAGTCCTTCTCAACATGGTCCCTATGCCAAAAACTCTCCAATTTGGTCCATTACCCTATCAAATCAACTCCAAATGATTTCTAATAAAATTTGGGGCGTTACATTATGTCATTTCCGTGATTAGCAAAAACTTTGTAATGATCGTAATGCTTATGATTATGCCACATGTTTCACAATTTAGTATCATTTATCATAAAACATCATTTCAAGAAGAGTGAGAATAAAAGAGAAGGGAAAGTGTTTGACATTAATATTGGAAGCCGAGTATGCAGGAGGCACACTGATTGAAAACTACATCAGTAACCGAGTTGAAAGAAACAGAAGAGCAAAAAATACTAAGCAGATTTGTTGGTAGCTAATCTCCTTGAGATAACGCCATCGGCTACTCATGTTCACAACCTTGATCCCCTCATTGTCCGACTTTCGAAGTGTTGTTCGCCTCGATATTTTGGTCCAATCTTTTGACCCTAATTTTTGCCTGGATCGCCCTTTTGGGTTTTCGATCCATCGGGTCGCTCTAACTTTTGCCTAGGAAGCCCTTTTGGGTTTTCGACCTAGCGAGCTTATTCTTGCTTGGCTCATTTTTCTCTTTTTTTCTATATCATTTCTTTTAGGCATAGTATTTCTTGACTGCATCTGAGTTGATTGGGAGGTCTTCACCGTCGTGAGAGTTAAGGCTCTTTCAGAGAACGATTTCTTCACCATGTAAAGTTCTTCGTAATTCGAGGTTGAGAATCCTTTTGGAAAGGTAAGATTTCCTTGGGCACCCTGTCTCTTTCTTGAAATTGTCGAAGACAAGCTTTTTTAAGCTTTCTTCGTTCTTATCTGATACAGCTGGTCATGACATGGGGCAACCATTTTGTTTAATGAGGTTTAATGGGAGCACTTCTTTTGTTGCGTTGGGTTGCCCCTGTTGAGGTGTGAAATGAGGTCTAAACTCCATGTGAGGCCAAAGGGGGTGTTTGCGGATCGCATTATGCGGGATCTCTTTGATATTCTTTGTTTGTTGCTGCCACTGCCTCATTCACCTTTGGGAGGTATGGGGAGGGATTATGACCTGAGGTCTACAAATAGCTATGCCGCCATTGTTCGTGACGATCTTTTTGGAAGGCCGTAACGGCACACGAAATTTTAACAATCACAGATCTTGTTACACCGGTGGGCGTTTAATAGCCTCTTATGACTTGATGTGTCCATGCCATGACGTCGACCCAATCAGACAAGATTCGAGTGAATTTTCTTGGTTCGTCATCCTTAATTTTTGTATGCCCAAGTTAGTAGATTCAGTTGTTTCCAGCTAGATTCTCACGGGGCTTCCCAGTTATCTTCAACATTTTCCTCAGTTTGATTAATGAAGTGATCAAGGTTATGATATGAGTTACCGATATTGCTTTTTTCAAGAATTTCGATCTGCATTAGTTGAAAGTGAGAACGGATAGAGGAGAAGGCAAAGCAAACAAATGAGGGAGATAGAAGGAGAATTTATTAGAGAATTCAAAATGCTATTTTATTAATAATGATACTGAAATGAAACATGTGTGCCCTTATTGAAATGTCTTAAGGACTTGGGCAGAGCCATAGGATTTGCATTACAGAAAATTACTTTAAATTGAAAATCACAGAAAAATCAACAGTCTCTCAGATCTTGAACTCTTTATCTACAAGAGAAAAGCGCACATGATTGACGACACCGTCTTCGGTACTTTGATAACTCTCACCAACTGCTATTTAATCATCACCTTCCTTAAAGTTCAGCTGCTTTGTGTCAATGAGGTCTTGAACAATGTGCTTTAAGGGATAACAATTTTCACCGAGTGACCGATCGCCTAGCGTGGAACTCACAAACCGCTTTTTGGGTCGTGTCCTCTTGGGAATGGAGGCTGAACTGGTCTCATCTGACGAGGAGAAATCAAATTGTGGCTGATAAGTTGGCTGCACAGGTCAGTGTATGATGTGGGAATGGGGTCGTATTGGGAGGACCCTTGATGGCTTGATGCTGCTGGGGAGTTATAGTGCGAATCTCCTTGCTTCTTTACTATGGCGTTTACTTCCCCCTTCTTCTTATTGAAAATTGTAGGAGTCCCGTCAGAACTATGAGTGATCTTCCCTGTCTTCATTGCATTTTCTATTCTTCCTCCTATGGTAACCATGTCTGAGAAGTTTGAAGATACTCCCCCTATCAGTTTGTCATAGTAGGGGGATGGGAGAGTTTCCATGAACATGGCAAACATTTCTTTTTCTAATAGAGGTGGTGCTACCTGTGCGGCCAACCCTCTCCAGCGCTGGGCGTATTCCTTGAAGGACTCGTTGTCTCTTTTGGTCATATTTTGCAGTTGTGTCCTATCAGGAGCCATATCGATGTTATATTTGTACTGCTTAAGAAAAGCATCGGCCAGATCTTTCCAACATTGGATATGAGCACGTTCCAACTGTGTATACCAGCTCGAAGCTGCCCCAGCTAGACTGTCTTGGAAGTAATGAATAAGCAGCTGATCATTGCGCGCAAACTGAGCTATTTTCCTACAGTACATAGTCAGGTGACTAAGAGGACATGTTGCCCCTCGATACTTATCAAAGTCCGCACTTTGAACTTATAAGGAATGACCACATTGGGGACGAGACATAGGTCATATGCGTCCCTTACTTCCACATTGGATCCTTCCACAGCTCTTAGACGCTCTTCTAGCATTTGCAGCTTATCTCTTGCTTGAGGATCTTCAGCCTGGTAACCACGAGAAAGACCAACCACATTGTGAGGAACAGGGAGAGTATGATTCTTGAAGTCAGGTTCGAGAACTTGAGAAAGCCCTTGTGTAGTGCCAGAAGTTTTGTGCTGAATTTGTTCCGTCTCATCACCAACATTGTTTTCTGCTATTCCATCTTGATTCTGTGCAGCAACCCCAGAAATATCTTCTTCATTGACAACACCCATGGTCGGAGGCGTGTAATCTGGTGGTAGACCCCATTAAGGCCATTGCACACCCTGAGTGTTGGGACCAAAGTTATGAGGACGGGATACGCTTGTGGCCTGATCATTGGTGCCCCCAGCCGAAATGTTGTTACCCGCATTCTTCTCTGCGAGAAGCTTCACAATCTCGGTCATCTGATCTTTCAAACCCAGCATGTCCTTCATTTGTTCCTTCAGCTTTTCAATCTCGTCCTTCAACACTTGATTGTCTTGGTTTTCGGCCATGTTCCTTGCTTGAGAGCGAGTCCAATAATGATGTTGACGAACCAGCTTGCCTTTTTTCTGATTTTTTTCAATGCATGATTGTCATACCCCAATTTTGTCCGGCTTAGGTCAACACCCTAATTTTCAACCAAAAAATAAATAAATTAAGGCATGGCATGCATTTTAGAGTTTTAAAAGTCATCCAAGGGTTTTTAGAACCATGTTTAGAATAAAAATGCATTTTAGAGCAAATTAGGACTTTTTAGGGTAAGGGGCATTTTGGTCATTTTTCGCAAAAGGATGATTTTCTCGTCAAAAATATGCACACACCAAAAGTACATTTTTCTCTTATCCAAGAGAATTTTTGTACAATTTTTAGAGAGAATATTCTAGCCTAAAATAATTAAAATGCACTTTTCCTATTTTTAGTGCATAAAAATGCCAAAAGACCATTAAAAATTCCCCAATTAATTAAGTGACAATTTTAATTGTCTAGAATAATTAGGAGGTTATTTCATGGTGTCCAAAAATATGTGACATGTTTTAATGGGTGCACTCTCAATTACATGCCCAAAAAGATTCAAAATTCAAAAATAAAAGGAGGAAGTGTCCTCAATAAGACAAAACAAAAAAAAAGAAGCAAGTTTTTATTTTTTTCCCTTCATGATCAGCTGATCATGCGTCCCATACCCCTCTATTCCTTCTAGAAGTTTCTACACACTCCATTACTTACTCACCAAGTTTTAATTTGATCATATCCTCAATGTTGCCCTTTTTGGTAAATTAACCCATGCACTTACACTAACCTTTCCATCAAAAACCCCATCTTACCTTTTTGAGAACATTCCCTCACCAAAATACCCTTAACCCTATTCTACAAAAATCACCATTCCCAAATTAGATTTTTTTGTTCACAAATTTCCTTTTTCCTTCTTTTTTATGCGCCACCTTCACCCATTTCTCTCACACACTTGTGTTTTCTAAATACCCTTGATCCATGTGACCAATAATCCTAACCATCCATTCAAAATTAAGATCCAATCCTAGAGCCCAATCAAAGCAAAAAGTCCTAAATACCCTAAAGCCTCAAAACCCCTATAAATAGCTCACACTTTCTCTCTTCACCAATCTTTGGCTATCATTCTCACCTTCAAGAAAACCAAGCATCATACTTCTCCTCCTCTCCTCCCTCTAGGCCGAAGCCTTCTCCTCCTTCCCCCTCCTCCATTACTTCACCTTCATCCACCAAAACACCTTGAATCCACCTCTCACACCCTTAACCTTCCTTTCTCACTCAAGGAGTTCATCACACCACCTTTATCTCCTTCCTTCTCTTGCAAGGCCGAAGCCCTCTTGCATTTTTCTCCCCTCCATTTCTTCAATTTTCTCTTCCATTTTAGAGAAAAGGTAAAATCCATCACCCTCTTTGCATCATCTCCAAATATTTTGCATTGAAGCTCATTTTCTTCCCCTCATTCCTTTCGCATAGCATCATCTTTTCAATGTAGTTTGTTGTGGTTGAGGGGTGAGATTTGTTGTCTCACCCTAAAATAAGTTGATTAGTGTTGTTTTCATGTTAATTTTTGAGTTTTCTTGTTAAATAAAATGGAGCAAGGTTTCGCATATACATGATTAAAATGTCTTCAAAATTGATTTTGTTGTTTCTTTGCTTAAATCTTGTTGTTGGTATTCTTCTTTAGTAAGTTGTTGTGGATTTGGCTCTATGATTCCTACTAGTGCCAAGTGCACTTTGATCTTAGTAGTGAAGAGAGCTAGAAATGACTTTTGTTTAATATATTAGTTTATGTGCTCATTATTTCTTGTGTTTTAGTTTACCTTTTGTTTATTGATGATCTTGCAAAGTGATTCACACTACATGCCTAGTGCATTTCCTTCAAGTGGTGAAGATTGCAAGAGAGGATTCAATTTATTTCATAGTTGATATGTTTATGATCTAGCTATATTATTGTTTAGTTAATGATGATCTTGCAAAATGATTCTCACTACATGCCTAGTGCATTCCATTCAAGTGGTGAAGATTGCAAGAAAGGATTCAATCTATTTCCTAGTTTAATAGTTTATGTGTTCTTGTAGTCTAGTTATATTGTTGCCCACTTGTTGATGATCTTGCAAAGTGATTCTCACTACATGCCTAGTGCATTTTATCAAAGTGGTGAAGATTGCAAGAAAGGATTCAATCTATTTCTATTTTATGTGTTTATATGGTTTAGTTATATTGTTGTTAGTTAATGATGATCTTGCAAAGTGATTCTCACTACATGCCTAGTGCATTTCATTCAAGTGGTGAAGATTGCAAGAAAGGATTCAATTTATTTCATAGTTTAATAGTTTATGTGTTCTTGTAATCTAGTTATATTGTTGTCCATTTGTTGATGATCTTGCAAGGTGATTCTCACTACATGCTTAGTGCACGTTATTCAAAGTGGTGAAGATTGCAAGAAGGGATTCAACCTTGTATAAATTGTCATTCCATCCTCTACTTTATCTTTTAAATAGTTCTTGTGAATTAATCATAGTTTTGTTTAATGTTCAAAGTTTCTTTGCATACTTGGCTTAGGCCATGCGCCCATCTCATTGAATAAAATTCTCTATTGTTATACTCAATAGTATTAGGGTTTTGATTTTTTTGTTTTGGTCCCCTCATGTGTGTTCTTGGGGTTAGGGTCTTAGGTTTTGAGGTTTAAGTTACTATTTTGGTTTCCTTAGACTTTTAGGTTGAATAAAAATGTCTTGCTAGATGCCCATTTGGCAATTTCCTATGTTAGTTTAGGTTTATGCCTACATGTTCATGCATTTGTTTATATCTTTTCAAGTTTACTCATGCATATATTAATATCATGTTTTGCATCTCATAAATTAAATGTTCATGCATTAATATCATGTTTTTTTCCTTTTCATAAATTAAATGTTCATGCATCCAATAATGTTGTATTTTGCATTCCATAATTGCATACTCTTGCACTCATATACTTGTATCATTGTGCACCCAATTGTTCATAGCAAATTGTAAATACTATTTTGATTGCTTTGCTTGTGTCCCAATGGTTGTTTTGAGCTTTTGACTTGTAAGAAGGATTTGAAATGTTATATTTCTTTTCAAGCTTGAAATCCTATGTTTTTCAAATAAGAAAACCTAAGGCATTTTTCTAAATAAAAATCATTAACCATCACTCGAAGCCGTTGCTTGTTTGATCGTTAATGAGGAGCTACTAGTGGTAGTCACTCGAAGCCTTTGCTTGTTTGGCTATCATGAAAACTCCCACACATTAAATAAACAACAACAAAAAAACAACTAACTCCAACTTCCAAAATAACATGAGCTATTAGCTCACCACCTTTTTCAAAACTGTTTTCAAAAGAATAATACGACGTTGTCGCTTGTAATCACTCGAAGCCATTGCTTGTTTGATTACCAGTTCCAACTCTCTTTTCTTTCGAGTTAATACCGAATGCCACTCGAAGCCTTTGCTTGTTTTGGTGTTCGCGAACACTCGAGTCTTATTTCAAAAACTCCAAAAGCACTTTCAAAAATCACAAAGCCGTTTTCACACGCAAACACGAGAACTACGTTGCTTTGATCCTCGGCCCAGATGAGGGTACGTAGGGCCCGGTTCATGTCCCGTCAAGCACACCTTTAAAAAACCCATAAAAAAAAGAAGAACTACGTTGCTTTGATCCTCACCCGGTGAGGTGCGTGAGGACCGGGTTCTGTCCCACAAGCACGCTTTTCAAAAATCTTTGTCTTGTCCCGCTTTTCAAAGATACCAAAAATATCCCTTTTTCCCGCTTTCAATAAAGTGATTTCTCAAAAAGAAAAGAAAAATAAATAGAACAACGTATTTCAAATCAAACATTTCAAAACCACATCAAATTAATGGTTCCTTTTCGGTAGAAAGGGCGCGTGGGTGCTAATACCTTCCCCATGCGCAACCGAATTCCCGAACCTACATCTCTAAGTTTTCAAAGACCACCCTCTTTCCAAAAAGGTTTTTTCAATGTTTTCCTAAATAAATATTGGTGGCGGCTCTACTGATTTTCAAACGTTGTCAAACTGAAAAGTCCCAAACCGGATTTTTCGGGGCGCAACAGCTGGCGACTTTGCTGGGGAATTTCTTTCTTTATTTATTTAAAGAGAGATGAGGGTCAGGCCTAATTAATTTGATGTGGTTCAAATTGTTTGATTTGAAAAATTATGTTCTATCTCTTCCTTCTCTTTTCCTTTTCTCTTCCTTTGTATGCCTATGGTTGTGCTTATGCATGCATTCCTCAATTCCCATGATCCCTCTTCTTCGCTCCTTTTCTTGAGGTAAAACATGCATTCCCCCATTCTATTATGTCCCCTTCTTCTTAGCTCCCTTTCTTGAGGTAAGCAATGCGTGTAATCACTGTGGACTTATCAGAATGGTTTGTATATTAAACTAGTGTATGCATGTTGAACCCTAGGGTAGACAAATCGCTTATCCGGATCTGCTTCGGTTTCCTTGCGGGTGGGGTGGGTAGATTTTAGGAAGTATGTCCTCGATCACACACTTTCACACCTTATGATTTATGTTCTATGAGTGGGCTCCTATACCCGGATCCAACAAACACTTAGGAGAGTGGAGGCGATTAGTGACTGTCATTCAAGACCTTTGTGCATGTCTGATACTCACGAAAGTCTCAACCGAGAGTGCGCTTTCTCATGACGCCTCACACTTGGTAGCATTCTACATTTGTGGGTGTCGGCATGAGGATTCTATAGCTTCGGTAGCCATTGTGAGGGTGTGAATTAGAACTACATGGGAGGAACCTTTGAAGTTGCCCTAGAACTTAGGATTCCCACCTTTGTAGGACACGAGGGCATACGAATTGTGTGCTGCATGGTAATTTAGGGCATGTCTTCCTCAAAAGGAGCTTTTTCAAAAACTTTCCAAGAAAATACAAAAATATTTTCATTCTTTCCAATAAACCATGCATGAGGCGCACGTAGTGTGTCTCCTAAATTTTTGAACTTCCGCCCATATGCATCGCTTTTATCATCTCTACATGCATCATTCACATCATAATCGCATCATGCCGCATTCATTAAAGCTAAATGTTGTAAATATTTGCATTCATATTGCATTTCATTTGCATTTGCTTGCCGGGACCATCGAATAATGTACCGCCTTGTCATAGTCGCATCGAAATGGAATCAAATAGCAAGGCTTGATTTACTTCTCGCTCCCGATTATGAAGTATGTTGATTTGCTATTTCGATTCCTCATTTACTTCACTTCCTAAATCAAAGAAAAGTTTTGCGCTTATGACAAGATAAGGCATCCCGTGGTTCTCGGCATCAAGCAAACATTGTACATACATTCATATATCCATTCATGCATTCTCATGCAATAAATGTCTAAACAAACGAAAAAGCACGCTGGTTCTCCGTCACCGATACTTCACCCGACTACAAGCCAGGCGATGGCCAATCCGCAAGAGTATCCGCATTGAAACGAGAGTAATCCAGGCGTGAAGACTTGGGCGTGCAAATTTTGAATCTGGCGGTGGCTCGGAGAGAACCAAGTGCTTAAGGATAAGGTCGGGGCAATGGAGGCCCGGATGCATGAGATGATGGCCATGCTACAAAGTCTAAAGAATGGGCCACCGTTGAAGCCGTCGCCGTAGTGGGTCCAGTCGATTGGTGTCACCTCTTTTGTTCCTCCTTCAATGACGCGAAACGCTGATTCTTGCAGCCACCACCGATCCGGTCGATCACCACTGAAATGAATGTGTCAAATCAATACACTCCACAAAGATGTCCTCGGGATATGCTGCTGGTACATGCCGCAAACTGTTGGATCTATTCCTACCCAGGGTGTGAATGCGCCCAATCAAGTCATTCGCCGCAGTGCTGTAGGAGCTGGGAGGACCGCAGATCCAGATTTCTAGTTCTCTTCTTGCACTTAGTCCTACTGCGGGGCTAGTGGCACCACCTCATAATGCTCCTCAGCCCGGATGGTATTATTACGGTATGGGAAGTCACCCCCAAGGGCACATGTTTGAGGGTCGCACCCAAATGACCCAATTCGTGCACTCGAAGAAAGAGTAAGGGCAATGGAGGGTGCCGGTGTCGTAACCAAGGAGGCTCGTGGAGCCGTGTTTGGTCCCAGATTTGGTTTCGCCACCAAAATTCAAAGCTCCCAAGGTGGACAAATACAGAGAACGGGGCGTCCGGTGAGTCACATTACGATCCTTGATCACAAGGCTCGGGGTTATCGATGACGAAACGAACCGCTTTTGATCCAATACCAATGACATATACCGAGTTGTTTGATTACTTAATTTCCAAGAACTTAGTCGAGACTCGTTCGATGAAGCCCGTTCACCGCCATTTCC
Organism: Oxytropis ochrocephala; assembly: GCA_020916435.1. Taxonomy (NCBI): domain Eukaryota; kingdom Viridiplantae; phylum Streptophyta; class Magnoliopsida; order Fabales; family Fabaceae; genus Oxytropis; species Oxytropis ochrocephala. The sequence goes on along the minus strand of CM037092.1, from coordinate 46,326,460 downwards.
CGGAGAGGTTACAACGCTAATGCTACTGCAGCTTCCATGAAAACGGGTTGGTCATATGCGTGGAGGAGTGTAAAGCCTTCAAGCATGCGGTGCAAGACCTAATAGATGCCAAATGGATTTCATTCAAGCAAAATGGTTCGAGCATAATCGCAAACCCATTGCGGACACACGAAGCCAACCTCTAATGCCATAGAAGATGTTAATGGACAAGTAATAAGAAAGGTTGCTAAAATCATGATGGATCAAGGGTACAAGGTTGGGTCTGGCTTGGGAAAATCTGGACAAGGAATTCTTGCGCCCGTCCAGCTAAAAAGGAACAAGGACCGTTGCGGGTTGGGATACGATCCAAGTCTAGCCAAGAGAAGGAAAGTGGCGGAGGAAAGAAGTGGCGGATGGTTGGGTGAGTCAAAGCCCAAGATCCACGCCCCAAAGCGTTCTCGTGCTGTGACATCCGCCAGAGCTTCGTGAGTGCCGGTTTGCTTAATCACAACCAAGTTGTTGCCATCCGTGGTGGATCTAAAGCGAAGAAGATGGGTGCAGTGCGGTTCGTCATTTGTCTTGGCCAGGAAAGAGGTGAAGAATTGGGAAGCTGCTGATTTCCCGTGACCTTTTAACTCAAAGTAATTGGTTGTAATGCAACCCTGTGGCTCTGCCCAAGGCCATAGGACAAGTTGTTAGGGGCACGCATGTTTTTATTTTCAGAATCATCATCATCAATAAAAATGTTGTTTTTGAATTTCCATCAATAAAAATCATTTCTCTTCATGTGTCCTTTTTCCTGTTTCATTATTGTTTGCTTGTTTGTTTCGCTTTTCATTCTGCTTTTTCGCTTCGGCAAAAGGCAGATCCACAACAATAGTCTCTGAAAACAACAGTGCCGACAGTCCATATTTTGACTTAGATCACCCTATCGATCAAGCTGAGGGGGATGTTGAGGAAGACTGGGAAACTCCTCCAGAACTCATGAGGTTAAAAAAAGAGTTATTCAGCCTCACGGGGAATATACTGAAGTAATCGACTTGGGTACAGCTGAGAACAAGAAAGAGGTCAAAGTGGTTACCACCATGAATGACGAAGATCGCATGAAGTTGGTTCGTGGCCGCGACGATTATGTGGATGTGTTTGCGTGGTCATACCAAGATAGGCCCGGTTGGACACCAACATTGTGGTACACAAGCTACCGATCAAAGCTCAATGCCCTTTGTCAAATGTGGAGAAGGATGAAGCTAGAGATGTACCTCAAAATCGTGAGGCGAAGAGAAGAAGCAATTTGATGCGGGTTCCTAGCGGTGGCCAAGTACCAGATGGGTTGCCAATATCATCCGGTTCCAAAAAGGATGGTAAAGTCGAGAATGTGCGTTGACTACTGAGAGGTCCGAATCGTGCTAGTCCCAAAGATGATTTTCCCTTCAAACAAAAAAAAAAACAAAAAACAAATGACCGTAAAAAGAAAGTCGGGTGAAAAATAATCAAACAAAAAAAGAGCAAACATATAGGAGTAGATAAATTATTGTCCTTGGGTTAATTTTTGAGAAAACAAGCAATCATGATTTGAAATAATGTTTGACCATTTTCCCATATTCTCGAAAAAAACTGTGCTACCCACTGTAAGCCAAAAAATCCAAAAATCACCCTAGACAAGGATCACCTCAAATATAAAAAAAAAAAGGTGCATCACTTTTCATCAGCTCACCCGAGTCAAAATCAAAAAACAATCAATCAAAAAAAAAATCAAAAAAAGAAAAAGGAAAAAAGGGATTTAGAAATGAAAATCCCAAAAATACAAGAGAAATGTAAGTGGTGAGCTGATACACGTTACCACAAAGCATAAGAGATCCTTGTCTCAATAACCTGCAAATACTTCCCTGTGACCTCGGCATCCCGCCCTCCACCAACCCTTAGCCAGGAATAAAACTTCCAAATACCTCATCAAGCCAAATAACCATCATAAATCACCAAACGTCAGCCAACGCTGAATAAAAATCATCCTACCATTAGCTTCAAGCACTTCACTAAACCCAATCATCCTTTCTCCACCAAAACCCACAATCTTCAAAAAAAATCCATTACAATCAATGATCGATTGCTTTTGTTTTCTCAGAGTTTTAGCTTTAGGACAAATAAGTTTATTTATTTAAATATGTTTGTCCAGAAAAAAAATCTCAAAAAAAAAAAAAAAAAAAAGGGAAAGAAAAATCAAAAGGCTTGTACTCCAAGATTCATTCAAGTTACAATTATATCAAAGCAAAGTTTTAGAGATCACCAAGTGGGTTGAAGCTGCCTCATACTCCAGTATAACCAGTTCAGTGGTTGCCAAATTTGTGAAGAAAGATCTGATTTGCCGTTATGGTCTTCCAAACAAGATCATCACTGATAATTGCAAAGAACTCAATAAAGAAATGATGAAGGACTTGTGTGCAAGGAATTCAAAATTCAAAGATCATAATTCCTCCCCTACCGCCCGAAGATGAATGGGGCAGTCGAAGCCGCCAACAAGAACTTCAAGAAGATTGTGCAAAAGATGGTGGTAACCTACAAGGATTGGCATGAGATGCTTCCCTTTACTTTGCATGGCTACCGTACTTCAGTGTGTACATCGACTGGGGCAACCCCCTTTTCTCTGGTATACGGGTCAGAAGCAGTACTTCCCATTGAGGTTGAAATACCTTCCCTGCGGGTATCAATGGAAACCAAGTTGGAAGAAGCAGAGTGGGTACAAGCCCGTCTAGATCAGCTAAACCTCATTGAAGGAAAAGAATTGCAGCCTTGTGTCATGGGCAGTTGTACCAACAAAGAATGAGAACGGCTTTCGACAAGAAAGTCCGACCACGTGAATTCAAGCAAAGTGATCTGGTGCTTAAGAAGATCTTGCTTATCCAGACTGATCCCCGTGGGAAGTGGACTCCAAGCTACGATGGGCCATATGTTGTCAAAAAAGCCTTCTATAGAGGAGCACTGATGCTTACCAACATGGACGGCGAAGATCTCAAGGAACCCAGTCAATTCCGATCAAGTGAAGAAGTACTATGCCTGAAAAAATAGACAAAAAAAAAAAAGAAAGACAAGCCAAGTAAGAATTAGCTCGCTAGGTTGAAAACCCGAAAGGGCGACCTAGGCAAAATCAGAGCGACCTGGTGGATTGAAAACCATGAAAAGGCGATCCAGGCAAAAATTAGGGTCAGAAAACTTGAGCATGAAAAGTAAAGAAAGGCATACAACTCCCCTGAAGACTCGGATGAGGGAGTGATCAAGGTCAAGGACACAAATGTTGGCACTGCTCCGAGAGGCGGACGATCGAATTCACTTCTCTCTTGTTTTTCGTGTCTTTTGTAGTTTAAAACTTTCAAATGTATTGAGCGATCGTCGTAACATTACATGCGATCGAACTTCTACGCCAAAAAAAAAAAAATAAAAAAAAAAACTCAAACTTTTTCATGTCCGCTTTTGCGGATTATTTTTTGCTTTTTCTCTCGCTCAAAATAGACGTTTTATGATGATGGTGATCCCGAATCAAAACATGTACATACATCATAAAGCATTACAAATCATTGAAATTCTTAAAGGTCACGGAAAGAGGCAATTCCCAAAACAAGTTAGTCATGCAAGAGAAAGTGATTGAGCCCATGATTGCTTGAACGACAAAGTTAAAGCCCACTGCACTGCCCATGAGCCCCAAGTAAGTCCAATATATTCCTCGGTCTCGTGCCATGAGTGTCGCGGATTGGGTGAACCAAAGAAGGAAATAAGCTAACAGGGGCAAGAGAGCAAGAGAGCAAAAGGGAAAACAAACAGTCAGAAAAAAGAAAGCTGACCAAAGGAAGTTAATCTTACAAAGAAGGTTGCACTCACAAACCATTCCAGATGGCGAATCATAAAGCAAACTTGTGTCTGATCCATGAGCCCTGCAGTTTCCATCGGCCTCTCAGTCTTGTGCCAGGAGTATCGGGAGTCGGTTGAACCAGTAAAAGAATACAAGCCTTCGTCAAAAAGCGAAGAAACAAACAGTCAGAAAAAAGAAAGCTGACCAAAGAAAATCAAGAATAGCATCTCATTGCATTCATCACACCAAAATCATAGCATTGCATGCGCTCGCATAACATGTTCCTGCATAACATGCCCTTGCATAACATGCATCCTCATCCCATGCACCATGCATTTGCATCTAACTAACATGTGCGGTACACATTATCAGAGAAAAGTTTAAGAAGAGTCCTACTATTCCAGAGCAGACTCCCTAAAACAGTGTAGTGGCATTGACCGCCGGAAGGTTTCTGAAGAAAAGACCTGCGGCCAGGGCAAGCACCCTAGATCAGTGCAATGGCACTAACCACCAGTCAGAGAAAGCTGAAGAATAGTCCGCTAGCCTGAGCAGACACTCTAGATCAGTGCAACAACATTGATCACCAATCGAGAGAAGCGAGAAAAAAAGACTGCGGCGGAAGCGGGCACTCGGATCGAGTGCAACAAACATTGATCACCAATCGGAGGAAGCGAGAAAAAAGACTGCGGCGGAGCGGGCACCTAGATCGGTGCAACAACATTGATCACCAATCGGAGGAAGCGAAAAAAGGTCCGCTAGCCCGAGCAGACACCCGGATCGCAACAACGCTGATCACCAATCGTAGGAAGCGAGAAAAGGTCCGCTAGCTTTGAGCGGACACCACGGATTAGCGCAACGGCGTTGATCACCAATCGAGGAAGCGAGAAAAAGGTCCGCTAGCTGAAAGCGGACACCACGGATCAGTGCAACAACATTGATCACCAATCAGAGGAAGCAGAAAAAAGGTCCGCTAGCCTGAGCAGACACCTGGATTGGTGCGAGAAGCATGATCGACTAAAGAAGATCAACGAGATTCGTGAATCCCTTCGAGGACTGGCGTCCCTTCAAAAGCGAGACTTCACCTCATATTCGAAATGCCGGTACCTCAATTCAATGCGCGCCGGCCAGCCGCTATCTCAATCGGACAATCAGCGAGATTGGTGAATCCGCCGGAGACCGCGCGTGTCCCTTCAGGACCAACACGTCCCTTCAGATCCCGTCGTTATCGAGCACCGACGAATCATCAGACCCCGGAGTCCTTCAGTTTAGTTCAAATCAACAGTCCAAACAATGACTTTGAACTCGACCTTCATCTCGCCAAGTCATCACGAGCATGACGGATCGGCCCCTCGGACCTCGCGTCCTTCATTTCGCCAAGTCATCACGGGCGTGACGGATCGGCCCCGGACTTCGCGTCCTTCAGACTAGCTGTGTCAGTATAAAGCATAGCGTAAGTCCATCAAGGTAAAATGTATCAGGTCCCTACAACTTGATATTGAACCTCGGTCGCTCGAATAGGCCACTTTCAGAGCCCAAGTGTTCCTTCAGAGCCCAAGTACTCCTTCAGAGCGCAAGCACTCCTTCTCAGTCCAAGTACTCCTTGAGCATAAGCACTCCTTGAGCCCAAGAACTCCTTCAGAGTCGCAAGCACTCCTTCAGAGCCCAAGAACTCCTTCAGAGCGCGCAAGTGCTCCTTCAGAGCCCAAGTGTTCCTTCAGAGCGCAAATGCTCCTTCGAGATCCAAGTGTTCCTTCAGAGCGACGAGCGCTCCTTCTTTACCGCACTCGTTACCTGCCAGTATCGGCTTATCAGAGGACGGTACCTTCTTTACTGTTTTATTTATCGCTTTATTTCTTGCTGTTTATGCCACCCGAGGGTTGGCACCAATTTACTTCTTGTTTTTGCCGCCTGAGGGTTGGCACTTCATTCATTGCAGTCGTTTTTGGCTGGCATTCATTCACCCAAAAAGAAAAATCGGATGAAAAAAAAAAAATTAGAAAACAAAAAAGAAGGAAAATTCGGGTTTTTCCCTAAGTAGACAAAATAGGTATAATTTCTGAATTCTTTATCTCTATTTTGCCTCGGAATATGTTTCGGCCAATTCATATTCCTTGTTAAAATCTAGATAAAGAGGGGCAGCTGTCATACCCCAATTTTGTCCGGCTTAGGTCAAAACCCTAATTTTCCCCAAAATAAATAACCAGAGGAGAAGAGAGCATCATGCATTGCATTTAGGGTTCTAAAAGTCATTTCAAAGCTTCTAAAATCATTTTTGAAGTTGGAATGCACTTCTTAAACAAATTAGGGTTTTTCAGTGCAAAAGGGCATTTTGGTCATTTTGCAAATAAAAGACAATTCCTCAAAACAAGTCATCCAACATGCATTTCAAGGTACTAGAGGTCACTCCTAGGGTGGAAAATCATTTTTGAGGTGGAAATGTGTTTCAGTAAAAAAACTAGGGTTTTTAGAGTGAAAGGGCATTTTGGTCATTTCACAATAAAAACGGTCTTTTGTCCCAAATCCTTGGATAATCATCAATGATTTATTTGAGGGATATTTGTGCCCCATTGTGATTATTTTTGCGCATAAACATTAAACCTTTTGGCCTAAAAACCTAGTTTTTGGATAGAAGGGTAAAATGGTCTTTTCCTTTGAGGTGGGGTAAATAAATCAATTTTGGGATTGGTGAGATCATAAAATTCAGAGCCCAATCATTGAATCATGGATATAGCCCAAAATGGCATGAACTAGGAAGAATAATCTAGAAGGGAATATTCTACATCATTTGAATTTTGAAAGGATAAGGATAAGAACAATAGTACAATTTGCAATTCCACTCACTCTCTCACACTCCTTGCTGCGAAATAACAGCCCATAATCACCCCATTTCCATTTATTTTTATTGTTTGCAAATTGTATTAAATCATGGCCATTCATTCAAGTGTGAAAATCAATCCTCACCTTTCATTTGAATTAAAATGGCACTTGTGTAATAAGCTTTGTAGAAAAATACAATTTTGTAATTAAGCTTATCCTTCACCACCTCCCTTAAGCTGCACACCCCAGCCCTCTCTCTCTTCATTTTATTGCCCTTAATCCATGTGATAATGCATCTTGACCATTGATTCAATTTCTTTCTCAAATCCTAGTGGTTTACAAGAGATGCATTGTCACAAATACCCTTAAATTTTCACTTCATATAAAACCCAAAAATAGGAGACCTCACACATAGACACTCTCATTTTTTACCCTAGCTAGCACTCTTCCTCCTCTCCTCCCTCTCTTGGCCGAAATCACCCCCTCCTCCTCCTCCATTTTCTTTTCACTCTTCATCCACCAAATCACCTCAAATCCACTCCATATTCACATATCCTTTTCTTTTTATCCTTGATTCCATTTTTACATTATCAAAGGGGTTGTTTCTTCAAGGTGTTGGAGCTGTTCTTGCTAGTTCTTGAGGATTGTTGGTGTTTTATTGCTCTTAATCTTCATTCCTACTCTTATTTAGCTTGAAACTAAGGTATACATCAAATCCTTTGCATCTTCATTCACTTTCTTGCATTAAAACCATTTTTCAACTTATATTTGCATCTCATAATATCATATAATGTAGATTAGGGGCTGTTGTGGGTGAGAGCTGGTCCATCACCCACTAAATAAATTGTTCTTGTGATTATGTGTTGATTAGGTTTTATTCTTTTGATTTGCTATTTTGGTCATGCGATTTTTACCCAAATGAAAACATGTTTCCCTTTTCTTTTTTGCTTCAACTTTGAGCCTAATCCATGATCCTTTGAATATTCTTGTTCATTAAATGATTTGAAGTTGATTAATGCTTGATTAATTGTGCTAATTTTGTGAACCATGCTTGTTGTTGAATCTTGATGTTTTAGACTTGGATTTTTGTGAATATGGTTTCGGTTTGGGCTCCAATTTTGGGGGTTTTAGTTTGTTTTATTGTTTATCATGTATGCATGTTTATTTATGTGATTAAGTAAATTTTCATGAAAGAATTTGATGATGTTTTTGGGCAAATAGGCCCTCGGTTTCATGCTAGCTTTTAGGGATTGGTTGTTTTGTTCATTCTTTGTATTCTTGCATGAAATAAATGGGGGTTTGAGCTACAATAGGCTTCGGCCTTGTAGTCCATTATGTGCTTAATTGATATGCTTGAACCACAAAAATAATTGTTACCAAGTCTTGTGAAAATAAGGATTGTTTCAAGGTTGTTTTGCTTTGCATATTAGAAGAAAATTAGGGTTCATGTGACTTTTATGCATCTCTTTGCTTGATCATGTGAATCCTTACCAAAAGTTTAACCTATGTTGTTTGCTTGCACTTCATGAATAAATGGTGATTTGAAGTTCATGTTCATTTCTAAATTGCATATTCACATGCTCATGCATCCCTTAACACCATGTCTTGCATTCAAACATGCATATTCATTCCTTGTATATTCATGCATTCACATGTTTGCCTAATCATGCATCCAATAATGCCATGCCTTGCATTCTATAATGCGCATTCATCCATTGTATACTCATGCATTCACATGCTTGCTCATTCATGCATCTTTGCTTACATGTTCAATCATTCAATTAGGAATATCCCATGCCTATCATTTAATTGTATCACTTGTCCATCATGCCATTCAAACGTCTTGATTTAATTGTGTGCAATCCCTTCCCTCATGCATGTGCTCTTATATGAAGACGTAAGTCTACTACTTGTGTAGCATAGAATCATTAAGACAATTGCACCTCTCTTACACACACTTGCACAATTACTTTTAGAACTTTGTCTTGCATCGTTGACAATTGATTCCCTTAATTGTATGGGCATGCTTAATCTTAATTGATGATCAATGTGTTCTTGTTTGCTTGATTAATTGAACATGTTTGAACTTCATTCATTCATCTTTCATTTGGTTATGGGATTAGAGTTGATTGAAATGTTCTACTTGTTTTCAAGAAATCTTTTCCAAATCAAACTTCTTTTCTAAACTAGTTTTCAAACCAAAAATCAAATGCTTGTTCAATAAAAATCCTAAAGGCATTTTCTTAAATAAATCATTAGCCATCACTCAAAGCCTTTGCTTGTTTGATCGCTAATGAGGAGTTATTAGTGGTAGTCACTCAAGCCTTTGCTTGTTTGGCTATCATGAAAGCTCCCACACCTTAATCAAACATCAACTAATCCAAATTTCAAAATAACACGAGTTGTTAGTGATAATCATCACCGATGCTCGCCTTTTTCAAAACAATTTCAAAAATAATACAACGTTGTCGCTTGTAATCACTCGGCCGTTGCTTGTTTGATTACCGGCTCCAACCCTCTTTTTCGAAGTTAATACCGAATGCCACTCAAGCCTTTGCTTGTTTGGTGTTCGCGAACACTCGAGTCTTATTTCAAAAACTTCAAAACTCAATCTCAAAAGCCGTTTTCACACGCAAAAACTGAGAACTACGTTGCTTTGATCCCTCAGCCAGTGAGGGTACGTAGGACCGGGTTCATGTCCCGTCAAGCATACCTTTAAAAAACCTGAGAACTACGTTGCTTTGATCCCTCAGCCAGTGAGGGTACGTAGGACCGGGTTCATGTCCCGCCAAGCACATCTTTAAAAAACCCATAAAAAACAAGAACTACGTTGCTTTGATCCCTCAGCCAGTGAGGGTACGTAGGACCGGGTTCCTGTCCCGTCAAGCACGCTTTTCAAAAATCTTTGTCTTGTTCCGCTTTTCAAAGATACCAAAAACATCCCTTTTTCCCGTTTTCAATAAAGTGATTTCTCAAAAAGAAAAGAAAAATAAATAGAACAACGTATTTCAAATCAAACATTTCAAAACCACATCAAATTAATGGTTCCCTTTCGGTAGAAAGGGCGTGTGAAGATGCTAATACCTTCCCCATGCATACCGAGGCCCCGAACCTACATCTCTAAGTTTTCAAAGACCACCCGCTTTCCTAAAAAGGTTTTTTCAATGTTTTCCTAAATAAATATTGGTGGCGGCTCTACTGATTTTTCGGTAGAAACGTTGTCAAACAGAACAGCCTTGATGAAAGTGCTCAGTGAGGCTCACGTTGCAGAGGACATTCCAGTGAATCATTTTGATGGAATTGTCGGGAGTGTGGTAGCTGCAAATCACCTAACTTTTGCCGATGAGAGTTGCCTTGAGCGGAAAAAAGAACATAATCAAGCTCTTCATATCTCAGTAAAGTGTGGGGACTATGTGCTGGCCAGAGTACTGATTGACAACGGGTCTTCGCTGAACGTAATGCCAAAGTCAACCATGGACAAGCTAGATGTTGATTGTTCTTATATGAAACCAAGTTCGACGCTGGTGCGAGCATTTGATGGGTCCAAAAAGGAAGTACTAGGAGAAATGGAATTTCCTATCCAAATTGGTCCTGAAGTTTTCTGTATTAACTTCCAAATCATGGACATTACCTCTTCATACACATTGCCCATGCATTAGGAAGACCACGATCCACATGGTCAGGGCAATTCCTTCTTCTCTACACCAACGGGTCAAATTCATGGTGGATGACAAGGTGGTCGTAGTATTCGGTGAGGAAGAGACTCTGGTTAATAAGCCATCAGAGTTCAAATATGTAGAAGCCGCTGAAGAGTCGTTGGAAACAGCTTTTCAGTCTTTAGAGATTGCCAATGCGGTGTTTGGGAAGACCAAAGAAGAGGAAATGGTCGCCAAAATTATGATAGCCCAAGGGTACAAGGCTGGTTCTGGCTTGGGAAAGACTGGTCAAGGGATTCTAGCTCCTATCCAATCAAGGAAAACAAAGACCGCTTTCGGCTAGGATACACCCAAGTAAGGAGGAAAGGCGGATAAGGGCGGATGAGCGAAAGCGCCGGTGGTTGGCCAAATCGCAGGCGAAGATCCATGGCGCGGAGGATCCCAATTTGCGACATTAGTCAGAGTTTTGTGAGTGCTGGCTTGTGGGATCCCAATCAAGTTGCTGTCATCAGAGATGTTTCTGAATCCGAAGAAGGCGAGGCGAGTCTGGTTCGTCGTTGCGGTATCGGTGAAGAGTTAAAGAATTGGAAGACTGCTGATTCTCCTGTGACTCTTAATTTAAAGTAATCATTTGTAATGCAACCACCGTGGCTCTGCCCAAGGCCATAGGACCAGGTTGTTAGGGGCACATGTGTTTTTATTTTCAAAATTATCATCATCAATAAAAACGCTTGTTTTGAATTCCTCAATCAATAAAAATCAATTTCTCTTCATTGCATGAGTCTTTTTTTCGCTTTATTTGTCCTGCTTGTTTTCTTGTTTCGCCTTTCATTCTCTTTTTTCGCCCGGCAAAATGCGAGATCCACAAGAATGGTCTCTGAAAATGACAAAGGTTAATCGATGATCCATCTTTTGACTTTGATCACCCCGTCAATCAGTGGGGGATGTTGAAGAAGACTGGAAAACTCCTCCGTAACTTTTGAGGTTAATGAAACAAGAAGAAAGGGTAATCCAGCCCACACGAAGAGTCCATCAAGTGATCAACTTGGGTACAAAGAGAGGATAAGAAAGAGGTTAAAGTAGGCACCACCATGAACGAAGAAGACCGCATAAAGTTAGTTCGGTTGTTGCGGGATTACGTGGATGTGTTTGCATGGTCGTACCAAGATATGCCCGGTTGGACACCGACATTGTGGTACACAAGCTACCTGGTCAAGCCCGAATGCCCACCACAAAACGTAAAATTGAGGAGGATGAAACCAGAGAGATGTCCTCAAAATTAGAGACGGTTGAAGAAGCAATTCGATGCGAGATTCTGGCGGTGGCCAAATACCCGCAATGGGTTGCCAACATTGTCCCAGTTCCCAAAAAGGATGGGAAGGTCAGAATGTGTGTCGATTACCGGGATCTGAATCGTGCTAGCCCTAAGGACGACTTCCTTTGCCCCACATTGATGTTTTAGTGGGCAAGATGTGACTCAACACTCGTTATTCTCCTTCATGGATGGATACTCGGGATATAATCGGATCAAAATGGACCACGAGGACATGGAAAAGACAACTTTCATAACACTTTGGGGAACGATTCTGTTATAAGGTCATGCCATTCGGATTGAAGAATCTTGGGCGCAACCTATCGAGAGGCCATGGTTACCTTATTCCATGATATGATGCATAAAGAGATTGAGGTTTATGTTGATGACATGATCGCAAAATCTAAAACCGACAAGGAGCACATTGTCAATCTGCGAAGCTTTTGAGCGGTTAAGGAAATATAAGCTCAAGTTAAACCCGACCAAGTGCACGTTTGGGGTAAGATCGGGGAAGTTGTTAGGCTTCATTGTCACCGAAGGGAATTGAGGTGGATCCGCACAAAGTAAAAGCTATCCTCGAAATGCCGATGCAAATCGAGAAAGAAATCCGTGGTTTCCTCGGAAGGTTGAATTACATCTCTCGATTCATCTTCCGGTTGGATCGCTACTTGTGAGCCAATCTTCAAATTGCTATGCAAAAGTCGAGAGCCGGCGTGGAATGATCGGTGTCAGCGACCTTGAGAAAATCAAGGTGTACTTGCAAAATCCACGATCTTAATGCCACCGTGGCGGCGTGCAGCCGCTTCATCTTGTACCTTACGATGCTAGACAATTCAATGGGTCGTGTGTGTTGGGTCGCATGATGAATCTGGAAAAAGGAGCATGCAATATACTACCTAAGCAAAAAGTTCACCGATCGTGAGACAAGGTATTCTATCTTTGGAAAAAACTCATTGTGCTTTAGTTTGGGCCGCTCATCGTTTAAGGCGAGACATCTTTGAGTCATACAACTTGGTTGGTTTCAAAAATGGATCCAATCAAGTACATATTTGAGAAGCCACTCTCAGTGGCGCGAATTGCCCGATGGCGGATGCAATTATCGTATCACGATATCCCGTATGTCACACGAAAGGCGCTTAAAGGTAGTACACTCATTGAATATTTGGCATGTCACCGATTCCAGTTACCGACCAATGCGGCATGATTTTCCCGATGAAGACATCATGGCACTATTCGACGAGGGGAAGTCCCACGAAAGTGAAAGATGGAGAATGATATTTGATGGTGCGTCAAATGTGTGGGGACACGGAGTCAGGCGCGTGTTAATCTCCCGATAATCGCTTCATTCCTCATCCTTTGCAAGGCTAAGCTTCTATGTCACAAATAACATAGCGAGTCACGAAGCATGCATCCTAGGTATTCAAGCAGACCCTAGAGTGGAAAGTTAAAAGGCTAGATGTATACGGATTTTGACTCTAGTTATTTATCAAGCAAGAGGCGATTGGGAGACCAGAGATCCTAAACCGATTCCTTATTGTGATTACCCGCAGAGTTGATGAAGTCCTTTGATGAGATCACCTTCCAAAGATATCCTCGAGGTGAAAATCACCGGCGATGCATTAGCCACATTGTCTTCTATGTTCAATGTTAGCCGCAACAAAAGTTTGACTAAGATCGAATTCAAAGATCGAGCTCGCTGCGCATCACTACTGCATGGCAATAGATGAAGAGTCCGACGAGAAGCCTTGGTATCATGACATCAAGCGAGACATCACTAGTCGAAATACCCACCGGGGCATCGAGAAAATGACAAGAGAACTCTCGTAAGGTTGTCGAGGAATTTCTTCTTGAATGGTGAAGTTCTTTACAAGAGAAACTACGATATGGTTCTCCTAAGGTGTGTTGCCAAAGAAGAAGTGAGAGAATCATGAGAGATGTGCATGAAGGCTCGTTCGAACCCATTCAAGTGGACACACCATGGCTAGAAAAATCCTAAGCGGCGGGTTATTACCGGCTCCGGATGGAATCGGTCATTATAGCCGTGAAGAAATGCCACAAATGCCGATCTATGCCGATCATATCCATGTGCCGCTTTGCCAAACTAAATGTTTTGATCGCATCTTGGCCGTTTTCCATGTGGGGCATGGACGTCCATAGGTCCAATTGAGCCCAAAGCGTCAAACGGGCATCGCTTCATTCTCGTTGCAATTGATTACTTTACCAAGTGGGTTGAAGGCGCTTCATACTCGATATAACCGATTCGATGGTTGCTAAGTTCGTGAAGAAAGATCTGATTTGCCGATATGGTCTACCCGACAAGATCATCACCGAGATAACGGTAGCAATTTGAATAGCAAAATGATGAAAGACTTGTGCAAGGAATTCAAAATTCAGCACCATAATTCCTCTCCTTATCGCCCAAAGATGAATGGGGCGGTTGAAGCGGCAAACAAGAATATCAAGAGAATAGTGCGAGAAAATGGTGGTAACCTACAAGGATTGGCATGAGATGCTTCCCTTTGCTTTGCATGGCTCTGCCGTGCTTGTCGCGCACATCGATCGGGCAACCCTTTTTCCTTGGTGTATGGATCGAAGCGATGCACTTCCCATCGAGGTTGAGATACCCTCCTGCGGGTTCTCGATGGAAACTAAGCCGGAGGAAGCGAGTGGTAGTGCAGCTCGCTGGATCAACTAAACCTCATTGAAGAAAAAGGATTGCGGCTACGTGCCATGGCGGTGTACCAACAAAGAATGAGAACCGCTTTCGACGGAAAAGTCCGCCGCGTGAGTTTAATGAAGGAGATTTAGTACTCAAAAGATACTCGCCTATTCGTAGTGACTCAGGGGAAGTGGGCACCCACTTATGACGGCCCGTATGTAGTCAAAAAGCCTTTTCGGAGGAGCGCTGATACTCACCAACATGGATGGCGAAGACCTCAAAACCCAGTCAATTCGGACTCAAAAGAAGTATTATGCCCGAAAGAAACAAAAAGAAAAAAAGAGAAAGACAAGCCAAGTAAGAATTAGCTCGCTAGGTTGAAAACCCAAAAGGCGACCTAGGCAAAATCGGGCGACTGGTGGATTGAAAACCCGCAAAGGCGATCCAGGCAAAAATTAGGGTCGAAAACTTGAGCATGAAAAGTAAAGAAAGGCATACAACTCCCGAAGACTTGAATGAGGGGAGTGATCAAGGTCAAGAGACACAAATGTCGAAGATCGCCCACGAGACGGACGATCAAATTCGATTCTCTCTTTTTTTCGTGTCTTTTTGTAGTTTTAAAATTCTCAAATGTCTTGAATAATCGACGTAACATTCATGCGATCGATCGGCTTATATCAATAAAGCTCAACTTTTCTCATATCTGGATTGTTGATATTTTTGCTTTTTCTCGCTCAAAATAAGCGTTTTTATGATGATGGTGATACTGAATCAGAAACATGTGCATACATCATAAGGCATTACAAATCATTGCGAAATCTTTAAAAGTCGGAAATAAGCAAATTCCTAAAGATAATTAACCTTACAAAAAGGGTTGCATTCGCAAACCGCTCCGGATGGCGAACTGAGAGCAAACGCGTTCGGTTCACAAGCCTAGCGCTTTCCCTTGGCTTTTCGGGTCTCCTACCAGAGTATCGGAAGTCGGTTGAACCAAGAAAAAATAATAAGCCTTGTCTAAAAAGCAAAAGTGAATGGTCGAAAAAAGAAAGGCGATCGAAAAGAAAAACATGAGAAAAAAACAAATAACCGTAGCGTAAAGTCGGTCGAAAAACAATTAAAAAGGAATCAAAAACAAAGGAAAACGATCCACCACATGCATCATCACATCAAAATCATAGCATTGCATGCACTCACATAACATATTCCTGCATAACATGCCTTTGCATAACATGCACCCATGCTTCATGCATCATTCCTTGCATCACCGACATATGCGGTACCTCGATTCAATACGCCACGTGTGGTCATCTTAATCGACCAATCAACAGATTTGCAAATCCGCCAGACGTGCATCCGCCAGACCAAGGCGTCCCTTCCGGATCTCGTCGTTATCGAGCACCGACGAATCATCGACTCCGAGGTCCTTCCGGTTTAGTTCAAATCAACAATCAAACAAATGACTTTGAACTCGACCTTCATCCCGCCAAGTCATCACGGAGCATGACGGATCGGCCCCAGAACTTCGCGTCCTTGGACCACCGTGCGGTGTAAAGCATAGTGCAAGTCCATCAAGGTAAAATGTATCGATCTCCACAACTTGATACAAAACCTCGAGCCGCCGCTCGAGTAGGCCACCTTCAGAGCCCAGCGTTCCTTCAGAGCCCAGCGTTCGCCCGAGCCAGACGCTCCTTCGAACTCAAGCGTTCCTTCAGAGCCCGAGACGCTCCTTCGAGAACCTGCGTTCGCCCGAGCCCAAGCGTTCCTTTAGAGCCTAAGTGTTCCTTCAGAGTCCAAGTACTCCTTCAGAGCGCGAGACGCTCCTTCGTAACCCGTGTTCCTTCAGAGTGACGCGCGCTCCTTCATCACCGCACTTTTGTTACTTTCTTCCCACCGGTAGGTGCGCTTATCAAAGGACGGTACCTTCTCTACTATTCTATTTATTGTTTTACTTCTTGTTGTTTACGCCACCCGAGGGTCGGCGCCCATGTGTTTCCTGTTTTGTTAGCTTACTGAGGGTTAGCACCACATTCATTACAGCCGTTTTCTGGCTAGTATCCATTCACCCAAAAAGAAAAGGGAAATTCGGGTTTTTCCCTAAGTTGGCAAAATCGGTATAATTTCTGAATTCTTTATCTCTATTTTGCCTCGGAATATGTTTCGGCCAATTCATATTCCTTGTTAAAATCTAGATAAAGAGGGGCAGCTGTCATACCCCAATTTTGTCCGGCTTAGGTCAACACCCTAATTTTCAACCAAAAATAAATAAATTAAGGCATGGCATGCATTTTAGAGTTTTAAAAGTCATCCAAGGGTTTTTAGAACCATGTTTAGAATAAAAATGCATTTTTGAGCAAATTAGGACTTTTTAGGGTAAGGGGCATTTTGGTCATTTTTCGCAAAAGGATGATTTTCTCGTCAAAAATATGCACACACCAAAAGTACATTTTTCTCTTATCCAAGAGAATTTTTGTACAATTTTTAGAGAGAATATTCTAGCCTAAAATAATTAAAATGCACTTTTCCTATTTTTAGTGCATAAAAAATGCCAAAAGACCATTAAAAATTCCCCAATTAATTAAGTGACAATTTTAATTGTCTAGAATAATTAGGAGGTTATTTCATGGTGTCCAAAAATATGTGACATGTTTTAATGGGTGCACTCTCAATTACATGCCCAAAAAGATTCAAAATTCAAAAATAAAAGGAGGAAGTGTCCTCAATAAGACAAAACAAAAAAGAAGCAAGTTTTTATTTTTTCCCTTCATGATCAGCTGATCATGCGTCCCATACCCCTCTATTCCTTCTAGAAGTTTCTACACACTCCATTACTTACTCACCAAGTTTTAATTTGATCATATCCTCAATGTTGCCCTTTTTGGTAAATTAACCCATGCACTTACACTAACCTTTCCATCAAAAACCCCATCTTACCTTTTTGAGAACATTCCCTCACCAAAATACCCTTAACCCTATTCTACAAAAATCACCATTCCCAAATTAGATTTTTTTGTTCACAAATTTCCCTTTTTTCCTTCTTTTATGCGCCACCTTCACCCATTTCTCTCACACACTTGTGTTTTCTAAATACCCTTGATCCATGTGACCAATAATCCTAACCATCCATTCAAAATTAAGATCCAATCCTAGAGCCCAATCAAAGCAAAAAGTCCTAAATACCCTAAAGCCTCAAAACCCCTATAAATAGCTCACACTTTCTCTCTTCACCAATCTTTGGCTATCATTCTCACCTTCAAGAAAACCAAGCATCATACTTCTCCTCCTCTCCTCCCTCTAGGCCGAAGCCTTCTCCTCCTTCCCCCTCCTCCATTACTTCACCTTCATCCACCAAAACACCTTGAATCCACCTCTCACACCCTTAACCTTCCTTTCTCACTCAAGGAGTTCATCACACCACCTTTATCTCCTTCCTTCTCTTGCAAGGCCAAGCCCTCTTGCATTTTTCTCCCCCCATTTCTTCAATTTTCTCTTCCATTTTAGAGAAAAGGTAAAATCCATCACCCTCTTTGCATCATCTCCAAATATTTTGCATTGAAGCTCATTTTCTTCCCCTCATTCCTTTCGCATAGCATCATCTTTTCAATGTAGTTTGTTGTGGTTGAGGGGTGAGATTTGTTGTCTCACCCTAAAATAAGTTGATTAGTGTTGTTTTCATGTTAATTTTTGAGTTTTCTTGTTAAATAAAATGGAGCAAGGTTTCGCATATACATGATTAAAATGTCTTCAAAATTGATTTTGTTGTTTCTTTGCTTAAATCTTGTTGTTGGTATTCTTCTTTAGTAAGTTGTTGTGGATTTGGCTCTATGATTCCTACTAGTGCCAAGTGCACTTTGATCTTAGTAGTGAAGAGAGCTAGAAATGACTTTTGTTTAATATATTAGTTTATGTGCTCATTATTTCTTGTGTTTTAGTTTACCTTTTGTTTATTGATGATCTTGCAAAGTGATTCACACTACATGCCTAGTGCATTTCCTTCAAGTGGTGAAGATTGCAAGAGAGGATTCAATTTATTTCATAGTTGATATGTTTATGATCTAGCTATATTATTGTTTAGTTAATGATGATCTTGCAAAATGATTCTCACTACATGCCTAGTGCATTCCATTCAAGTGGTGAAGATTGCAAGAAAGGATTCAATCTATTTCCTAGTTTAATAGTTTATGTGTTCTTGTAGTCTAGTTATATTGTTGCCCACTTGTTGATGATCTTGCAAAGTGATTCTCACTACATGCCTAGTGCATTTTATCAAAGTGGTGAAGATTGCAAGAAAGGATTCAATCTATTTCTATTTTATGTGTTTATATGGTTTAGTTATATTGTTGTTAGTTAATGATGATCTTGCAAAGTGATTCTCACTACATGCCTAGTGCATTTCATTCAAGTGGTGAAGATTGCAAGAAAGGATTCAATTTATTTCATAGTTTAATAGTTTATGTGTTCTTGTAATCTAGTTATATTGTTGTCCATTTGTTGATGATCTTGCAAGGTGATTCTCACTACATGCTTAGTGCACGTTATTCAAAGTGGTGAAGATTGCAAGAAGGGATTCAACCTTGTATAAATTGTCATTCCATCCTCTACTTTATCTTTTAAATAGTTCTTGTGAATTAATCATAGTTTTGTTTAATGTTCAAAGTTTCTTTGCATACTTGGCTTAGGCCATGCGCCCATCTCATTGAATAAAATTCTCTATTGTTATACTCAATAGTATTAGGGTTTTGATTTTTTTGTTTTGGTCCCCTCATGTGTGTTCTTGGGGTTAGGGTCTTAGGTTTTGAGGTTTAAGTTACTATTTTGGTTTCCTTAGACTTTTAGGTTGAATAAAAATGTCTTGCTAGATGCCCATTTGGCAATTTCCTATGTTAGTTTAGGTTTATGCCTACATGTTCATGCATTTGTTTATATCTTTTCAAGTTTACTCATGCATATATTAATATCATGTTTTGCATCTCATAAATTAAATGTTCATGCATTAATATCATGTTTTTTTCCTTTTCATAAATTAAATGTTCATGCATCCAATAATGTTGTATTTTGCATTCCATAATTGCATACTCTTGCACTCATATACTTGTATCATTGTGCACCCAATTGTTCATAGCAAATTGTAAATACTATTTTGATTGCTTTGCTTGTGTCCCAATGGTTGTTTTGAGCTTTTGACTTGTAAGAAGGATTTGAAATGTTATATTTCTTTTCAAGCTTGAAATCCTATGTTTTTCAAATAAGAAAACCTAAGGCATTTTTCTAAATAAAAATCATTAACCATCACTCGGCCGCCGTTGCTTGTTTGATCGTTAATGAGGAGCTACTAGTGGTAGTCACTCGAAGCCTTTGCTTGTTTGGCTATCATGAAAACTCCCACACATTAAATAAACAACAACAAAAAAACAACTAACTCCAACTTCCAAAATAACATGAGCTATTAGCTCACCACCTTTTTCAAAACTGTTTTCAAAAGAATAATACGACGTTGTCGCTTGTAATCACTCGAAGCCATTGCTTGTTTGATTACCGCCCCAACTCTCTTTTCTTTCGAGTTAATACCGAATGCCACTCAAGCCTTTGCTTGTTTGGTGTTCGCGAACACTCGAGTCTTATTTCAAAAAACTCCAAAAGCACTTTCAAAAATCACAAAGCCGCTTTCACGCGCAAACTTTGAGAACTACGTTGCTTTGATCCTCAAACCAAATGAGAGTCACGTGGGGACCGGGTTCATGTCCCGTCAAGCACACCTTTAAAAAACCCATAAAAAAACAAGAACTACGTTGCTTTGATCCTCACCGTGAGGGTACGTGAGGACCGGGTTCTGTCCCGCAAAGCACGCTTTTCAAAAATCTTTGTCTTGTCCCGCTTTTCAAAGATACCAAAAATATCCCTTTTTCCCGTTTTCAATAAAGTGATTTCTCAAAAAGAAAAGAAAAATAAATAGAACAACGTATTTCAAATCAAACATTTCAAAACCACATCAAATTAATGGTTCCTTTCGGTAGAAAGGGCGCGTGAAGTGCTAATACCTTCCCATGCGCAACCGAATTCCCAACCTACATCTCTAAGTTTTCGAAAGACCACCCTCTTTCCAAAAAGGTTTTTTCAATGTTTTCCTAAATAAATATTGGTGGCGGCTCTACTGATTTTCAAACGTTGTCAAACTGAAAAGTCCCAAACCGGATTTTTCGGGGCGCAACAATGATGTTAGTACGTAAATGAAATGGTAATGTATGCGCATGAAATGTATGTGTATGAGATGTATGTGCATGAGATGATAACATATAATTTGATTTTATCACATTGGGGAGTTATAAACTTTCATTTGGAGAGTAAAGAACAAAATTTGATTTTGACTTTAGCATGCATGGCTTCTCTCCAAAATAAAATTTTTAACTCCCTGATGGTCATAAAAATGCATGTAATATAAAACGCTTATTTCGATATTTTTATAATGCAAAAACGAAAGAAAAAAAAATGCATGTAATATACTTTCTAAAAAACTTTGCGGAAATAACAATTTTGATTTTTTTGGATAAAAGACGGTATGCATTAATGTTCGTTTTTGAATGCAAGGGTATAGAGCTCCTTCGTGACCCTAGAAGGGTACCCTATGGAGTGGGTCTAAGGTTTCTTTTATAGTGAACCTCACAAGGGTATTTCTAAAGAATCCTACACATGGTTCCTAGAGCCAAGGACTCCAGTCAAGAATACTGACCCCAACAATAGGCAAGCTATTAGAAGGGATAGCATCCTCAAAAGGAATCAAACTCTAGGTGAGATTTTCGTGACCACCCAACGAGACGTACGTCCCGCAGGCCATCACTACACAATCTCGTTCTAACTTAGGTTTGCACTCAAGTCCGGGTAGAGGACTTTTCTCACACGTGTGTGCAGAAGTGTAATTGTGAAGTGTGTGTAGGAGCAATTAAAAAAAACAACCCAAAAGCTGCAAACAGACAAACAAACAAACATATATACAAATATCGTCTTCTATCCTAGAGTTCATAAATCACATAAAAAGTATAAGATGCGAAAAATAAATAAATAAAGAAAGGGTAAAAATTAAATTAATCCTAAATAATTAGACTAGGTTTTGACTCTCTAAAGAAAATTAAGTCCCTAGTGGAGTCGCCAGCTGTAGAGACCGAAAAATCTGGGAAAGGATTCCTCGAAAGGTTCATAGGAAGCTGTAACACCCCCTTACTCTCTTTAAATATTTAAATAAAAATCAGAGTTTAAAAATTGTTTTTCTTTTAAAAGATACATCCTCAAGGGAATGCTACGTTCACCATACATATGACTTAAAATTAGTCAACATTACTCTTTCATTAATAAAATATATTGCGTGTTACATATCACGACTTAAATGGGGAGAACCCTCAAAAATACCTGTTTAGTTTTACAACAATCCAGAACTAGTTCACTAGCACAGCAGAATGAAAATAAGTTTAACTTATCCATTACATAATCAATACATACTCCAAAATAGTTTAATACATAAAGTAAAATAACGATACTATACTCCCCCATCCCTAGTCTAACTATACAGAGCTTGACACAATAACTCGGGAAGGCATAGGCACCTTCACTCGCAGATCACCGCACAACACTGCTTGTCGCCACGACGAGCGAGCAACATAAAATGCTAGGGTGAGTCTCTTTGCATAAATAATAGCAAATAATATAAGCATTATACGAGGAAGGAAATAGAACACACTCTACAACCATACTAACATACGTCACTAAATACAAACATCGAGAAGCCTCACCGCTCAAGTAACAAACACTCATCCTCGGTCATATAGCATTCAACTCCCACTCATCGGAGACATCAATCAAATGTATGAGTGTATGCATGAGTGCAATGCAACCCAAACTCTAGGGTATAATGCATGTGGATCCATCTCTTTTAGGCCACTCAAGGCCGCCACGCAGCATATCATCTCTTTTAGGCCACTCAAGGCCGCCACGCAGCATATCATCTCTTTTAGGCCACTCAAGGCCGCCACACAGAACATATCCGTCGATGCATATGATTCATGAGACTCTATGAACAATGCATCACTCACAATCAACCATCTCTTTTAGGCCACTCGGCCGCCACGCAGCATATCATCTCTTGTGTTATTCAACAACACTAAACTCACCGCAGCATTGCGCCACCCACAACATTGCCTATTTCTCTTAGACAACCTCAATAGCACTAAGGCTAACGCCCATCTCACAGACACCTCTACTGCAGTAGGTAGTGAACAACTCAATCACTACAACTCGGTCCACTACGTGAACCTCTCGTCACCTAGGACTAAAACGTCACATAAGGACCAAATGGAAGCACACACTGTAGACAACCTCTAGACAACTCTCAATTATATTGGACCACTTACTCAAGGCACAAAGCCACATCTCAACCGGCAACCACGGGCATGCCACTGGACACCCTTGCCGTAACACACACATCAATGCCTAAAGCATAAGGGCACACCACAATTGGTGCCCACACCATACTCACCACACGTCATTCACTTACACACAGCGCACACACGGTGCCACCCTTGGCGCCACCTGCGCCCAACACACGTATCAAGTGCACCAAGGCACCCCAAGGCACACCAAGCGCACCGACAGCCCACAATTGGCGCCCTCACCGCGCCCACACATCCACACCTAGCCCAAACCTTTCCAAAGCTGACACCGGCGCCAAGACCCAGCGCAAGGACGTACCCACTTTGGCGCCCTCACATGCACATGCAAGCGTGAGACACACACACTAGCACAGGCGCCAAGTTCCTAGCAACCGGCGCCTCTCCCTGCACACTCGCACAACCACAACCAAACCGACTCGTGACGGGCGCCATTTGCCTAGGCATTTGGCGCCCCCCTTCCAACACCCTCAACCAAAAATACCTCAAACCTAATTTTCTACCCAACAATTCATTCCTCCCATAACAACACACATGTAGGCATTAAATCAATATTACTAACTCCTCACATTCACATATTCAACAACAACATAATGGGTTCCTCACAAAATCAATTCAACACAACACAATCATCAAAACAATTCACACATAACCCAATCAACACAAAACCAAGCAATTCATGTTCACCAAACAATCCAAATACACTTCAAACAACATATAATTTACTAATCACTATTCATCATCTTCACCAAATAATTCAATAATTATTTTAAAACCCTAACCTTCATACAATACAAATCTTACAAGCTATTATGAATGAAAAGACCCCCTAACCTTTGCAATTGAAGAATGCAAGCTCTCCTATCCTCCAAAACTCAACAAACACCACAATTCCACTTTGAGCTTCAAGCTCTCCAACAATGGTAAAACAACAATAAATAGGGATTAGGGATTGAAACTAACATCAATAGCTAGAGGAGGAAAAATGGAAGAGAATGAGCTAAAAAGCCCTTTACCTAGTGCTAAGATGGAGAAGATCTCCACCCTTCTCCTCCTCCTCACCGTCGCCTCTCTCTCCTCTCGGTTCCTCTCTCTCTCTGCGCGTCTCTCTCTCTCTCTCTCTCTCTCCGCTTTCTTTCTTTTTTTTTTCTTTCTTTCCTTTCTTTCTTTCATTTTAATTCAACATTCAATTGGGCCCAAATGGGTTGGGCCTCTATTCACACCCCCCTCAATTAATTCAACTACTCCCTAACTTAATAATACCACCACTCTCTTATTTACTATCTCTCACCTCCATATTTAATTAAAACACCTCATTCATTTAATTAAATATGACTAACCACATAACTCCTAAATAATTCAATTAAATAAATATTCAAATTATTTTCGGGGCGTTACAACTCTCCCCCACTTAGAATATTTTCGTCCTCGAAAATACTCACGAAGCAATACCCAACTTCTTCTCACCTCTAACCGTACTCATCATAATCTATCATACACTAAGGTAACAAACCACATACCTTCTCTACACTCTTACCCTTAGCAGATATTCTAACCTGTAGGGTATCCAGATCCTACTCGACTACTCAAATACCATCTATTCCGATGCAGGAACACTATACCCTCAACTACGATTTGCGATTAGCTTACCCTCTTTAAGTTCCAATCTCTGGTGCTCACTTCCGAACTCAACCTCCTAACCCAACCTATCTCATATGTCTAATTGACCTATTCGTCGTCATTACTAATAATTCCACTTCGAGTTCCATAACAACTGCACTCCCAGTGCGCCTAACAACAATCCTAAACCACGTTAACATCAAACGGCATCTCGGCATCTGTACTTAGGTGTACGCACACTACAGCAATTACCACTCCTTACTTCCTCAGTCACTCACCTTGGTTACACTACACTTGAGCACAACACTCCTAAACGCAACATTTCATCTCGGTAGATATACAGTATAACTTAACGTCTGCACTACAGCCACTACACCTCGACTCCCATGGACTTAAGTTTATATACATCACACTATACTTCTACAACTTCAATATTTCCGACACTTCTACTCTAACTTAGAGAAATACACTTAGACATTACTCATTTCGACAACTCTGTACTTCCACTTACCTACGTTTCGTCAAACACCAACTTCGACTTACACCTTACCTCAATATCTCCACAACTGTACCATACTAGATTTCGATATACTTAATTGCACATACCTACTACTAGATTTGACAACATATATACTTCGACAGACATACTCTTCACTTAGATACTTACACCTATTTCAACAACTCTGCTCTTCTACCATGCTTACATTTCGACTCATCCATACTTAGTTAACACCACTCTAACATTTTCTCAATTTCATTTACCCTCTAATCACACATTTCAATTACTATTTTGAACATGTATCAAAATTTCTAACGAAAATTCGGCAGAGTTTCCTCTGTAATATGGACATCCCAAAAATAATTTTTTACCTGTTTAACCAGTCCAGAACATCAATTTTAAAACCAGAACATATCATACATTTCAATAGACAATATAGGTGCAATAGATTTTCAAAGATGGGTTCATAAACTTCGACAATTCCTTTAACATAGCAAACGTTATCGGAATTAAACAACCAAATATTCTAACACATGTCAACACATAAACACACAAACACATTTTAAAATTCTCTAAACGTGAGTAAACCCACCTTTTTGTTTCAAAAGATTTTATCTCGTCAAACCATGAAATTATTGTAAGACCTCGTCATTTTCAAATAACATCAATCCATGACCTAATCGGTCCTAAAGCTAAAATCATGTCACATCTTGTAATAAAATTCTAAACAACTTGGAACAGAATTTAACCCAATTCTTGAAATTACGTTCATTCCCCAAAAACACAGAATTTTCCAAGTACCGTTTCTTTTTGAAACTCATAGAACTCACAGTTTTGTCCAAAAAGGGAAAACTATACGCAACCCCAAATCTTATCATAACACGAACATGTTGCCACATAAACAATCACTTATTATTTCCAAATTTAGTTTCCACATAAACTCAAGAAGTTAGAAAAGTCAATCATTTCATCTTTGCCAAAAAGAAAGAGAGACTATACGCGAATCCTAACCTTAATTGTTATAACCAAGCACCGCATTTCATTTCAGTACATAACTTCAAAACAATTTAGCACAAATCAAAATTAAACTCATGTGCATCACAGAAACAATCAACCTATAGCCAAACGTCAATCAAAGGTAACAATATTCAACACGCAATCCTTCAAATATTATCTATCCGCCACACTTAGGCTTATTCACAACTCACTTCATCATCTACACTTAGTCACTTCACCTTTGACTATTACACTTAGGCACACTACACCTAAGAACTCCCTAACCTCGGCCATTACACTACACAACGCCTCGGTACACTCTTTTGGTACCTCGCTTCTCCACACTACGACACGCTAAGCTTCGCTACACTTACTATTCAAACGCACCTAAACCTCGGTACTACATACTTTAACTCCCACATACTACATCATATGCATATTACACTTCAACACACCTATGGTTAAGCAACTACACCTCAGTTCATATGTAGTCATATGTACTTAACCTTCCTCTTCCTTCTTTCCTTTGATCTTCATACTATGATCATACTTAAGCCAACTACTAAACACTTTCCTTCACAACTAGCCCAACACTCATAAAGAATTTCACGAAGGTTACATCACCTTAATACCTCTTCACCTCTACAGTACATACCTTGATCATAATACACCTAACTCAAATAGCTACCCTTAGGCATACTTAATCTACACTTTTTCTTTGTACCAAAACTCTATTTTCTTTGTATGAACTTCAAATCCAAAGTGTCAATCCTTATTTTGACATCTCTCTACTATCAAACCTCAAATCAAACTCAAACATCCATAAGGTATCTATGTATCTAAAAATTAATAATCAACCAACTTGCACACACCACTCAATCAATCAAGTTGAAATTAGTATATATTCAAAATTTATAATAATTACGAGTTATTGTCGCCTCTTTCATTGGGAATGAGTTATCGGGGTGATCAGTCCCTCCTACTCACGCATCCAACTAATTAAGGTCACAAAACTACGTCTTTTCAAAATTTACACCTTTCACATTGAAGGACTTTTACGCAGTCCAGTACGGGCGTCGTCACGATTCCTACTCCTTGGGCGTCGTTAAAATGCTCTTCCAATCACACATACCTCACTTAATACAATCCAACATCCACAAGCAATTACAATCAACAAATGCAAACAACCAAACAAAATCTCTAACAAAGTCTCATTGGAGATCAACAAGGATCTCTCGAGACACTACGATCGACAAACTTGGCGGACAGACCGAACTTTTGCTCGATACCAACTTTGTAACACCCTTACTCTCTTTAAATATTTAAATAAAAATCGAGTTTAAAAATTGTTTTTCTTTTAAAAGATACATCCTCAAGGGAATGCTACGTTCACCATACATATGACTTAAAATTAGTCAACATTACTCTTTCATTAATAAAATATATTGTGTGTTACATATCACGACTTAAATGGGGAGAACCCTCAAAAATACCTGTTTAGTTTTACAACAATCCAGAACTAGTTCACTAGCACAGCGGAATGAAAATAAGTTTAACTTATCCATTACATAATCAATACATACTCCAAAATAGTTTAATACATAAAGTAAAATAACGATACTATACTCCCCATCCCTAGTCCGACTATACAGAGCTTGACACAATAACTCGTGAAGGCATAGCACCTTTCACTCAAGATCACCGCACAACACCGCTTGTCGCCACGAGCGAGCAACATAAAATGCTAGGGTGAGTCTCTTTGCATAAATAATAACAAATAATATAAGCATTATACGAGGAAGGAAATAGAACACACTCTACAACCATACTAACATACGTCACTAAATACAAACATCGAGAAGCCTCACTGCTCAAGTAACAAACACTCATCCTCAGTCATATAGCATTCAACTCCCACTCATCGGGAGACATCAATCAAATGTATGAGTGTATGCATGAGTGCAATGCAACCCAAACTCTAGGGTATAATGCATGTGGATCCATCTCTTTTAGGCCACTCAAGGCCGCCACGCAGGCATATCATCTCTTTTAGGCCACTCAAGGCCGCCACGCAGGCATATCATCTCTTTTAGGCCACTCAAGGCCGCCACGCAGGCATATCCGTCGCTGATGCATATGATTCATGAGACTCTATGAACAATGCATCACTCACAATCAACCATCTCTTTTAGGCCACTCAGGCCGCCACGCAGGCATATCATCTCTTGTGTTATTCAACAACACTAAACTCACGCATTCTTGCGCGTCACCACAACATTGCCTATTTCTCTTAGACAACCTCAATAGCACTAAGGCTAACGCCCATCTCACAGGACACCTCTACTCTGTAGGTAGTGAACAACTCAATCACTACAACTCAGTCACTACGTGAACCTCTCGTCACCTAGGACTAAAACGTCACATAAGGACCAAATGGAAGCACACAGCTCGTAGACAACCTCTAGGCAACTCTCAATTATATTGGACCACTTACTCAAGGCACAAAGCCACATCTCAACCGGCAACCACGGACATGCCACTGGACACCCTTTGCCAGAACACACACATCAATGCCTAAAGTATAAGGGCACACCACAATTGGTGCCCACACCATACTCACCACACGTCATTCACTTACACACAGCGCACACACAGTGCCACCCTTGGCGCCACCTGCGCCTAACACACGTATCAAGTGCACCAAGGCACCCCAAGGCACACCAAGGCGCACCGGACAGCCACAATTGGCGCCTCACCGCGCCACACATCCACACCTAGCCCAAACCTTTCCCGTGAAGAACATCGCGCGCTAAGACCCGAGCGCAAGGACAGCCACTTTGGCGCCCTCACATGCACACGCAAGCGTGAGACACACACACTAGCACAGGGCGCCAAGTTCCTAGCAAACTGGCGCCCTCTCCCCTGCACCTGCACAACCGCAACCAGCCAGAATTCAGCAACCAGGCGCCATTTGCCTAGGCATTTGGCGCCCCCCCCTTCCAACACCCTCAACCAAAAATACCTCAAACCTAATTTTCTACCCAACAATTCATTCCTCCCATAACAACACACATGTAGGCATTAAATCAATATTACTAACTCCTCACATTCACATATTCAACAACAACATAATGGGTTCCTCACAAAATCAATTCAACACAACACAATCATCAAAACAATTCACACATAACCCAATCAACACAAAACCAAGCAATTCATGTTCACCAAACAATCCAAATACACTTCAAACAACATATAATTTACTAATCACTATTCATCATCTTCACCAAATAATTCAATAATTATTTTAAAACCCTAACCTTCATACAATACAAATCTTACAAGCTATTATGAATGAAAAGACCCCCTAACCTTTGCAATTGAAGAATGCAAGCTCTCCTATCTTCCAAAACTCAACAAACACCACAATTCCACTTTGAGCTTCAAGCTCTCCAACAATGGTAAAACAACAATAAATAGGGATTAGGGATTGAAACTAACATCAATAGCTAGAGGAGGAAAAATGGAAGAGAATGAGCTAAAAAGCCCCTTACCTAGTGCTAAGATGGAGAAGATCTCCACCCCTTCTCCTCCCTCACCGTCGCCTCTCCTCCCTCTCGGTTCCTCTCTCTCTCTCTCGCGCGTCTCTGTCTTCTCTCTCTCGGTCCGTTTCTTTTTTTTTCTTTCTTTTCATTCCTTTCTTTCATTTTAATTCAACATTCAATTGGGCCCAAATGGGTTGGGCCTCTATTCACACCCCCCTCAATTAATTCAACTACTCCCTAACTTAATAATACCACCACTCTCTTATTTACTATCTCTCACCTCCATATTTAATTAAAACACCTCATTCATTTAATTAAATATGACTAACCACATAACTCCTAAATAATTCAATTAAATAAATATTCAAATTATTTTCGGGGCGTTACAGAAGCCGCCACCAAATTTTAGTTTAAGGGCAAATTCGGAAAATCCCTTTAGGTTTAGGACGAGGCATTGTTAGGGTTCGGGAGTCGTTATGTGTGGGGAAGGTATTAGCACCCCACGACATCCATTGTCTAATTAATTAAGATTTATTTAATTATTACCCTTTTATTTGTGAAGAAAAAGACTTATTTAAATTTTGGTTTTTAGTGCTTGACAAGAGTTTGAGTCTTGCTCCTACGTACCTCCGGATGCAATGAAGGAATCAAAGCTACGTAGTTCTTCCTGAAAAAGGTTTATTGGTTGGTGTTTTTTAGTGTAGGGGTCCTAGGATTCCTTGAACTGTACAGCTCACTGATTCCTAGGACGCTGACTAACCCGATTGTACAACCGACTTAGTCCCCTACTTTTTGAAAGTAATTTTTTGAGTTTTTGAAAGAAATTGGTTTGATGTGAGGTAGGTTAATTTTAAAATAGGTATTCTAGAACTCCTAAACTGTACAGCTCATTAGTTCTGGAACGCTGACTAACCCGGTTGTACAACCGACTTGGTCCCCTATTTATGGAAAAAATGATTTATTTATATTTTATTAAGTTTTTAGGATTACTAAACTGTACAGCTCATTGGTCCTAAAGTGATAAATAACCCGGTTGTACAATCGACTTAGCCGCTTATTTAATTCGAGAGAAAAAATTGTTTATGTTTGAGTTAGAAAAGAATTAAAAAGAAAAACAGGGGGTGAAAATTGTAAATTGAGGTTTTATTAGTCGCAGGGGGTTGTATAATTAATAGGAGGTGTAAAGAGGAAGCCCAGTTCGCATAGGAGAGCCCAGTATGCGAAACTGGGCTTAAGTGGGGGGAGGTGTGCGCGTGAATTGAAGGGATGCAGATAGTAGTCTGATAATAAAAAAAACAAAAAAAAAAGTAAAAGGGAGCTACATAAACCTAAGCCCAAAAAACACGAAACCCTAAAACACTTCTCCCCTTTCCCTTGTTTCAGCGGCGCCGCAGAGAGAGAGGGAATAACCTCCGGCGGAAAATCCGCCTCCTTTCACGGTGAGGGAGAGAGAAAGCGTCGATCGGAGTGAGAGAGAGGTTTGAACGGCGAGAGAGAGGGGAACGACGTCCGCGCCCTTGGTCGGGCGCCGCATCACGCGATGATGGGAAGCCACCGAGGGTAACGGCCGGAGGGGGTGTTTTTGCGGTATTGGCTCTCGGCTTTTGGGTAGTCTTCGCACTTTGGGGACGATTTGGGGAGTTAGGCGTCGGTTTGGTGAACTCTCGCGGAGCTCTCGCGGAGAAGATGACCGGAGCTCCGGCGAGCTTGAGGTCAGTTTCTGCTCTTTTTCTTGTGTCTGATTTTAATGTTTTCTCTGGTCTGATTCTCTCCTACTCTATTACTCTTTCACTTTTAATCTTGGATTGATTTTGCTTAAGCTTTAATCTCTCTAGTTTTTTCACTAAAACTTAAAAAGAACCTGTGATTACTCCTTTCTCTTTTTGAAACAAAACAGATTAGCAATTCTCAGTTAACAATAATTCTGATTTCACATCTAAAAACCTAACTAAGCCCCAATTTTGGCACTAGTAAATTCATACTGCCTATATGTTTCCAGTTATTCGTTATACTACATGATATTTCAATCCTAAAAAAAGAATGAAGAACACCAACCTGTTTTTCTAGCCTCTGTTAGGTCTCCGAGACTGTTGATTTGTCGGTGATTATTACCATTCATCGCTCTCGTATTCCTTCAAACCGCCTCTCTTTGTTGCTATCTTCCAACTCAGAATTTCAGAATCGTATTTCGTGGATTAGGGTTTCGATGTGAAACTCTAATCCTTATTTTGTGTGTGATTTTCGCGGCTTTTTCTGTGTTGATTTCTGTGTGTTTTTAACTGTTATTAGACTGTTTATTTATAGTATAAAATCAGGTTAAGGCATTTATGATTTTTGACCGGGCTTTGAATAATTTTTCAGGTCTTGATCCAAGCCCAATAAGAAATGCAAGAGACTTGGAATGTCGCTTGGAAACCCTAATTTGTCGTTTATTTTGTATTTTCGGATCTGTTTTTTTTGTTTTTTTTAGTATTATTATTTTTTGTATTTTTGGACTTTTTGGACTATTAAGTGCTTTTAAATTGTAAATTAAACTAAATATAATTTTTGACATTTTTGGACATATTAGACTCTTAAACGCTTTTAAATTGTAAATTAAACTAAATAGATATTTTTTGGACTATATATATATGTATATGCTTAAAGTAAGGACAAAATAATAAAAATAGAAAAGAAGTCGGAATGATGAGCCCAATTGCGAGAAAACAACTCGAATAAGCCCATTTGCAAGGAAACGGCTCGGATAAGCCCAATTAAGTTCGACTAGGCCCAAATACGAAGATTCAACTAAAAATGTGCGAAAAGATCGATCATTCGCGCGCATTCTCAATTTAAACAACGACATTTCGACTTAGTTGAGCAAGGTTAGTTGAGATTGGCTTAGGTGAGACACTTTTTAATAATTCTCGTAATTGCGCGACTTGAGAACAAATAATAAAATAAACGACTAAAACCGTAAAAAGAATACGCATAAAAATTGGGGTATAACACACTTCACTACCCCCTGTTCACATGTCATCATCAAAGATGCGCAAATGCAATTTCGACCACATGCAATTTGTGGATCCACCGTACACAATGCATAATGTTTTCAATACTTACATTGTGGATTTCCCACCCTTGCCAACTGAGACCTCATGGCCTGATTTCAATACTATTGAACTACAACACGATCAAACTAAACGGAGAGATAAAAAGGGCCGTCCACAGTCTACCCGTATTTGTACAGAGATGAATCAAAGAGAACGGGTACCCGCACCAACAGATGATCATGAATTTGTAGAAATGAGGGTCACAACGATGTTCATGATTGACTCACGAATGAGTAAGGTTTGCTGAATTTTTTTTTGTGAAAAAGTTTGGATATAAAAAAAAATTACATACCCATAGGAGTCAGTTTTATCACTAACCCAAAATATTAGCAAGGTGTGTTTGACACCTCAAGAATCAGCCTTTGGAATACAACCCTAATACCTGATAGCCTTACACGGGGTGAAGGCTTTTCGGAAACTTATAAGTCAAACGAGTTTTCCAGAACCAACTATCCTTCAAGAAAACCTATGCTGCAACTCTATAACTTTTATCCTGTTGGAATGAATCTACTACTCAACCACTTCGGTTTAAGAAAGTCTAGACAATAAGGATCTCATGTTTGAGACCTAACGACTTCCCTAGAAAAATAGGGCATACTGGAAATCTATGAACTTCACTCTATCATCACATATCGTTGACTACTCTAGGCGAAATGTTTGTTTTGGAATTCAACACGGAATTGGGCTTGTTGTAGCATCAAAGAAATGATAAAATAGAAGAATTATTTTAAGGGATCAAATGGGCGCACGATGGTGCTTTCAGTGTTGATTAAAAAAACAATGCTAACTATTTTACGCATTCCTTTAATCCTCCATCTTTCTGAACTCCGCGAACTTACAAACACAATCATAACCACTAGCCTCTACATCTAGTACAAAACACGTCCTATCTAACAAGAAGTAAGACTTTTAACACTCAGTTAATTCAATCTTCCTACAGAACATTACAACCGTCAATTGAACTTTATACTCTTGTGGTATACAAGTTAGATGCCTAATAGTCTATGGCCAATGAACACTCTACCGATTGCTGAAAGACTATAACTACTAATAACCGTCTCTAGGAGATAGACATTTTGGGAACAACAGGAATATTATATCATCATCCAGTGTCTAAGGACTTCATCTTGATGGTTGAGAATGCTCTTCCAACTTTTCAAACCCTTGGAGGGTTTATGATCTACGTACAAACGCTTTAGGATTTAACAGCTTAGGGTAAGGATGGAGTACCCTTCAAAATAAAAACTAGGAAACGGTCCAAAACCTACTCAGGTGTGTAGATATTTTTATTAGCTTTCCAACGCATCTCAAAACATTAAAATATGAGTTCCGGATAAGAAGTTATGAATAAAACAAGTCAGAGAACTAGCAAAATTTTCTCACAGACCGATACTGGCATACTCTTAGTCAGAGGGTTTTAATAGGTCACCTTAATCTACATCACAAGCTAGCTCCCCTTTATAAAGGGATTTAGTTCACGAATCTTGATCGAAAACTATTCCGACCGACATTGGGTGGTTCTGCTCGCCAATAATTAGATTGGACTATTGTTTACTATGTTGGCTTCATAACATTTCGTAAGGTGGCTCTGAGGATAAAGAACCTAAGCTAGACTCATGGCTATCCAAAAATATTTCTCTAATCCCAGACCATAAGTAAGGTTAACTACTAAACAATATCTCCGTAACTGATAGGCTGACTAAACAACGATCATGGTTTCAAGGTATCATCTGCTCCTAACAAGTCTCAGAACACAACTACTCATACTACTAGGGGACTTTCTCGTGTGATGACTCACTAGATGACCTACAACGACTTACGCAGCAACACAACAGTTACCCTGGTTCCAAAGACTAAACAGTTGCCCACAGTTCACTCGAACCAACACGGATGACCGTCTTTTGCTCTGGAATATTGTATGTAGCCCTCTGCTTCCGCTGCATGCTCTTATGAAACTAGAAGGATAGATATCCTTTGACTTAGGGTTTAGGACATTTTCGGAGCTGAGGCAATCAATTGTCATCATTTTCAGTAATTCACATGAAACATTGATTGGATCCTGACTCAATACTTCACACAATATACTGAGAGGTTCTGACATTTAACTGTCTAAGTCTCTAGCTGACTCAATCTAACCTCTTTGACCATAAGGTCACTAAGTCCGACAAGGTCGAACTGCTTCGATTGCAAAATGTAACACCCTAGTATCTCTAACAAATAGAAATACTAAGACGTACAATTTAGCACACATTAGAGATAACTTCTTGCTTATGAAATTGAACACATTTAAACTTTAATTAAAAACTCATAATTGAGTCACTTAAGTCTCATACTTCAACATAAAAGTATTTTGAAACTTAAATACAATGATTGATCTTATAATAACACCTAGTGTTCAATATTCGAAACCATGTGCCTTTTACTTTAGCACAACACCAACCCCAAACATGGTAATCCCGGTGAACCCCCTTCCACTAGTCCATACCATAGTGTAATGAACGGGGCCTAGGTTTAGGGATCATGACTTCCCCGCCTAGTATGCTACCTCATAGGGTCGTCACCCATAATAGTCTTTAATAACCTATCCGTCTTTCAATTAAACCTCAACAGTCATTGGTGAATTATTTGTTCATCCCATTTTCATTGTACAATATTTACTTAACATATAGTCCCTTATATTTCCTTCATACGTGTCCTCTCACGAGTAATACTATACGATTTTTCGAAATATTAATAACTTAAAAAATGCTTCATTATTAACATTATGAACGTGTTCAAAACCATGTCATTGTCAGTCTAAAATCATAAGATTTGGTTGAGAAGAAGATTAGAGGAGGTTTGGAATCGAAAGGAGTGGCGAAATGAGAATTTGGCATCCGGGGACAGGCTCACACGCACGGTCCGTGTGCCCACACACGACCTATGTGCTCTGTACAGCACCATCATTTCATTTCGTTTCTCGTTTTCCCAATTCTGTTCGTTTTCAGTCTGTATTCCAATCACAACTCAACCTCAAAACAGACATTTATCACACAATATCAGTCAATACAACTCAATTTATCAAAAAATAGATTGCAAGATTTATACTATCACATTTCTCAACACATAACATAGGTATAGAGTTTTATGCAGTAGTACATCTAATTTAGCTATTTATTTAAAATAGAAAAAAACATCGGATTTAAACGAACAACCACTCATTGGAAAGCTATCTGTGTCTAGTTTCAGCATACGATTTTTATTTTTCAAAATAAGCATCCAGTTGGTACAGTTTATAAAAATACAACACTAAGGTACAAAAACTAAACAACACTTTTTGGTCAACTTGCAACCCAGTGTTATTCATCAATTCTTAATGAAATTTTGTGAAACCAGTGCCTATCTCGTAAGGAATTATGTCTATTTTCAAATGAAACAAAACCCAACTCAAAAAGATATCTATTCAGAAAGTTACGAACAAATTACCAAGAGTACTGCCATACGGGTTTCACAATAGTTCATAATTTTTTTACGGTTTTCGACTCTAAATTCTTTTGAAACGAACGAAACGAAATCAAATCAGTAACACCAACAACAAGTATAGGAACAATAAAAAGACCTAAGCGTGAGTAGAACTCATTCGAAGTGACAAAATCGAAACAATACGAGATTCCAAGCAAGGTACAGAGCAAGTAACTACTCGAACAAACCCTGTAACGGCTCCTCTTGCTCCCACAACCACGAAATCACTTCCAATTTTGAATTTTCACTACCCAACTCACTTAAATCAAAATGTGGCTAGTGTAGGTATTCTAATATGGTTGTTGAACTTCAACAGTTTCTTATGAAGCTTCAATAGTGACATGCAAGGCTCTAAAACTCACAAAACTCCACTTTGAAATGCATACTTTTAAAAATGGTAAGATGTGAAAGAAGATGATTCAGCTATTGAAATCGGTGTCATTAGAAAGGAAATTGAAAATGAAGAAGATTGGTGTGTAGAACACTTACATGCAATGATGGAATCAAGAACACTCACTTCTTCTTCCTCTTCCCTCTCGCGTCTCTCCTCTCTCTCTCTCTCTCTCTCTAATATGTTCTTTCTAATTTTCGCTTTTTGCTTTGAAAATGAAATGTGTTTTGAGTGTTTTATGTTTGGTGAGTCGAGGGTGTTTTAAACACTCTGAAATGACCGAAATGCCCTTTAACTCTAATTCTCACTTAACCCAATTTCTACCCAATCAATCACACAATAACTCATACTATTCAATCAATAATGTATTTAAATCATATGCCTAAGAAATTTAATATCACTATCACGCCTCTAACGTGTCAATGGCTCGACTTATCATTTAATCGAACAATCAATCAATAGTTAATTTCGTCAATAGAAATTAACCGAACTAGGAATGTTACACAACATCTTCCGCATTGAACAGTGGTTGTTCATCTTCACTCTCATCTTTATTTTTTGATACCACCGGCACCTATTTCTTTGTCGTATACTACTGCAGAAGTCCATAATGTCTTGTACAATTTCGATTGGGAACACTTCACTTTTATCTTTGAATGGAATATATTGTTTAATATCTCTACATGTTTCGTTCTTATAAGAATACATGCTACATCCATGGTGATCTGCATTCTGCTATTATCATCCATGCCTACATATTTCCCCATTGGAGTAATTATGGTTGAGAAGAAGTCTGTATTACACGCATGTAGAGAGACATCGTAACAACACACCAAGTCAATCTCTCATTTACAACATCTCTTGGTCTCCAATAGTGGTTATCTTCAAACCATTCCTCGAGTCAGGATCGGTCATCGTTCACCAAGCCCTCTCACTTTGAAGGATAAGAATGCTAAGCTAGAACCAAATGATGTAACTTTCAACGTAAATACTCCTTATCGGTAGAACGCTTCTTGAATATGATTAGTTGAGCCAAGATAAGTTGCTCTTCCAACATACATTTTCCCACATTTCTACATGATTTCGACCTCAATGTCTGTGCATGTCCAAGCCATTTATGTGGTCTCCATGGATTGTTCTCCGACTTTGACTTTCCATATTCTCTAGCTCTAGATGTTTAAGCGTACGACTTAACCTTGCTTTCATTTTGTTTGGGTTTCCATTGTTGTTGGTATATATTGTGGTTCTTTCCATTTCTTTGATTGCAGATGTGGCGACGAGCTTTTGATTCGCTTACGATTCCCATTTCCCTCTCAAAGCAAGGGGGTTGACATAAATCTTCTTTGCGCCATCGATGATGTTTTCTAATTGTATGCCAAACATCTCAGGATCTGTTACATCCAAGAATCTTGTGAAATTTTTCAAACCTCTTGTTAGATTATGATATTTAATCCATTCTTTTCTTGTAAATACTTGTAATTTACTCAATCACTTTTAGCTTAAGTTAGTAGCTTCTAAGCTAGTTAGTTTGCTGACTTTCAGGGTATTTTACTTCATGTATTCTGGCTTGTATATATACTGTGTTTGACACATCAATAAAGATTAGAGAGTTATTTTTCAACCATTGATTGGCTTGTAACATGGTATCAGTGAACATTCTCCCTCTCAACTCTCTCTCAACCGTGTAACCGTTTTCGGTTTCACTTCTTTCATCTGAATCTTCTTCTTCGAGGATCTACTTTCCTCTTCTCTGAAGTTTCAATGGAACCAATCGTTGAATCCGGCGATTCCTCCGACGAATCCTATCATTCTCACCGCACCAATCGTTCCAATCGATCTAACCGATCCAATCGTTCTTCTCGCCGGCGATCTTCAAAACCTAAGGATTACTCCGATCCTTACTACATTCACCCTAACGAGAATCCTTCACTTGTTCTCGTCACTCCGGTGCTCGACGGTGCTAACTACCACTGCTGGATTCAAGCCATGACAATGGCGCTCGAAATGAAAAACAAGTTTTCCTTCGTTGACGGTTCGATTCTCCGTCTTGCTGCTTCCGATCCAAAATTTGCTCTATGGAAGCGCTGTAATATGTTAACGTTGTCCTGGATCAATCATTCTGTTTCCACGGAGATCTCGTCCAGCATACTCTGGATCTCGGATGCCTACGTTGTTTGGAATGAACTCCGTAATCGCTTTTCACAAGGTGACAACACGCGAATCTCTCAACTGCAGCACGACATCTTCTCGATGAAACAAGGTGATGCCTCGGTAACTTCACACTTTACCAAATTACGAATTCTCTGGGATGAATTATGCAACTACATGCCAATTCCTACTTGTTCGTCACCTTCTGGTACTTGCTGTTGTTCTGTTTCGCAAATTGTTCAATCTTATCGTGAACGCGATGCTGTAATGTCGTTCCTTCAAGGTTTGAATGATAGTTTCGCTGCCGCTCGTGCTCAAATTCTTTTGATGAAGCCTCTCCCTCCATTAGCAGAGGCGTATTCCATGATTCTTCAACAAGAGCGTCAGCTTGGCACTCCAATTGCTACTGAGATCTCTGTTCTTTCTTTGCTCAAGCTTTTCCTACAGACTTTTCCCGTGGTCGCGTGGCAAGCCGCTTCCTCCGCGCGCTCCTCGTCTTTGCACTCACTGTAATAGGACCAACCATACGGTTGAAACTTGCTGGAAGAAACATGGATTTCCTCCTAGTTTGAAGAATAGTTCCAAAGGTGTTAACAATGTTTCTGTTGAAGAATCTGCATCTTCACCAGGATCTTATGCTGTTAACATCACTGCAGATCAACTACAAAGTCTACTTGCTTTAATTCCTCGCCGGTTCTCCAATCTCATCGCTTCGCAAACATGGTCAGTGTTAACCATGTGGCCTCTGCTTCTCCAGGTAATTCAATCCTTACTTGGATCATCACTTGGCTGGTTGATAGTGGTGCTACAGATCACATCTGCTCATGTCTTGAGCTCCTCACCACATACTTTGCAATCAAGCCTCTCTTGATCACTTTACCTTCTGGAGATACAAGATACACACACTATAAGGGCACAATTCATCTGACATCAACCATCACTTTATATGATGTGTATTTTGTCTCTGATTTCAACTCAAACATCATCTCTGTTGGCCAACTAGCAGATACTATTCATTGCAGAACAATATTTGAGCCTGATTTTGCTTTGTTGCAGGATATCCATTCGAAGAAGGTGATTGGCCATGCTAAAAGAAATGGAAAACTGTATACAATGAAGGTCTCACCCATGTCTGCTTCAGCTAAGTCCAATTTTATCACTTGTAACTCTGTTTCTGTAGTCTCTAATGATGTAGATTTATGGCATAATCGCCTAGGTCATCCCTCATCTTCTTGTTACACCCTTATACAAAAACAAAATTGTAATTTGCCTTCTACATCTAATGAAAATTGTGATGCTTGTCACTTTGCCAAGCAAAAGAAACTTGCCTTCCCTACACACACTTCACCCTCACTTTGCACCTTTGACTTAATCCATGTTGACATTTGGGGACCTCTTGCCAATCCCTCAATGCATGGAAACAAATATTTCCTCACAATTGTTGATGACATGTCTAGATTTACATGGATAAAACTAATGAGAACTAAAACTGAAACAAGAAAACACCTCACACAATTTGTTGCTTACATTCAAACTCAATTTCACACCACCATAAAGTCCATTAGATCTGATAATGGACCTGAATTTTGCATGCCTTAATTCTACTTAGATCATGGTATTATCCACCAAAAATCTTGTGTGGAAACACCACAACAAAATGGGATTGTTGAGCGTAAACACCAACACATATTAAATGTTGCCCGTTCTCTAATGTTTCAATCCCACCTACCCCTAGTTTTTTGGGACTTTGCTGTCACTCATGCTATTCTTCTTATAAACAGATTGCCCTCACCCACACTTAAAAATAAATCTCCTTTCTTCCTCCTATATGATAAAATGCCTGATCTGTCCACTCTTCGTGTATTTGGCTCTCTATGCTATGCCACTACACTTACCTCTCACAGAACTAAATTCCTACCTAGAGCCCGTAAATGCATCCACATTGGGCACTCTCAAGGTGTCAAAGGATACCTTCTCTATGATCTCCATAACAATGAAATTTTTCTTTCAA
The DNA here is from genome assembly GCA_020916435.1 of Oxytropis ochrocephala. Lineage (NCBI taxonomy): Eukaryota > Viridiplantae > Streptophyta > Magnoliopsida > Fabales > Fabaceae > Oxytropis > Oxytropis ochrocephala. The sequence continues at coordinate 46,285,961 of CM037092.1, read as the reverse complement.
GAAATGTTAATTTTTATGAGAACATTTTTCCATATACTCCATCATCAAACTCATCCTCTTTACCAACTACATCCACCCTTGTCCCTTCCAAGGTCAATCTCACTGATCTCTTTGGCCTTTCCTCACCTCTAATCCTTTCTTCCACTACCTCTGTTAAACTAGTAGCCTCTTCATCTCCTACCTCTGCTTCAATCAATCCCTCACCATCTCCAGAACCTACTGTTTCCCCTCTACCTACAGCTACCACTCAACCTTCTGTACCTTCTGAACCTGCCACCACTCAACTAGTTGTCCCTCTTCGAGTCTCTAACAGAGTCAAAAACCCACCTTCATACCTTAGAGACTTCCATTGTGGCCTGGTTTCCATTTCTCCAAGTGATCAATCTTCTTCAGGTAGTGTTTATCCTCTAACTGATGTGCTTTCATATGATGCTTTATCTGCTTCCCATAGACTTTTTGTTGCAGCTATCAGTACAAGTGTTGAAACAAAGACTTATGCTCAAGCCTCCAAGCATCAATGTTGGATTGATGCTATGCAAAATAAGCTACAGGCCCTTGCCTTAAATTCCACTTGGGTTCTCACTGAATTGCCTACTGGCAAAACTCCTATTGGCTGTAAATGGGTGTTTAAGATAAAACACAATGCAGATGGCTCAATAGAAAGATACAAAGCTAGGTTAGTGGCTAAGGGTTTCACTCAACAAGAAGGGGTTGATTACTCAGAAACTTTCTCCCCTGTAGTTAAGATGACTACAGTTAGACTTGTTCTTGCTCTAGCTTCTTCACACAACTGGCATCTTTATCAACTGGATGTCAACAATGCCTTTCTTCATGGTGACCTTCATGAGGAAGTCTACATGAAGGTTCCCCAGGGCATTGAAGTCTCTTCTCCTACTCTTGTCTGCAAGCTTCAAAAATCCCTCTATGGTTTAAAACAAGCTAGTAGGCAATGGAATGCTAGACTCATTTCTTTTCTTTTGCCCTTAGGCTTTGTGCAGTCAAAACATGACTATTCTCTTCTGATTAAGCATGTTAATGATAGTATTACTGTTCTGCTAATCTATGTTGATGATGTGGTGCTTACTGGCAACAATTTGACTGAAATCAACACAGTCAAATCTCTTCTAGACTCTGAATTCAAGATTAAAGATTTGGGAATTTTAAAATTTTTTCTTGGTTTTGAGGTTGCTAGATCCACTGATGGTATTGTTGTTTCTCAACGAAAATATGCCCTTGAGTTACTTGAGGAAGCTGGTTTACTTGCTTGCAAACCTGCCTCTACTCCTATGGTTCCAAATTTAAAGTTGAGTGCTACTGTGGGTGATCTTTTGGAAGACCCTACTCTGTACAGGCGCCTTCTTGGCAGGCTTATTTACCTGACCAACACCAGACCTGATTTATGTTATGCTGTGAACAAGTTAAGTCAATTCATTGCTGCTCCTCTTGTTCCTCATATGGATGCTGCCATTCATGTGTTGAAGTACATAAAATCTTGTCCTGGTAAAGGTATATTTTTCCCTGCTATCTGTGATGCAAAATTGACTGCATTTAGTGATGCTGACTGGGCTTCATGTCCTGATAGTCGTAGATCCACTACTGGTTACTGCATTTTTTATGGCTCATCTTTGATTAGTTGGAAATCAAAGAAGCAATCTGTGGTCTCAAGATCTTCCTCTGAGGCAGAGTACAGAGCTCTTGCCATTACTACATCAGAAGTTCAGTGGTTGCTCTTCCTCCTACAGGACTTACACTTGCCTCAAACTACTCATTGCTTTTGGGTTTCAGTGACAACAAGTCTGCAATTCATATTGCACAAAATCCAGTATTTCATGAAAGAACCAAACATATAGAATTAGACTGTCATCTAGTTAGAGACAAGATTCAAGAAGGAGTGATTCATCTCATGCCTGTTCCCACAAAGGCACAACTTGCAGATATATATACCAAGCCCTTACAGCCTTCTCATTTCTGTTCCTTTGTTTCCAAGCTCAACATGAAAGATATTCATAGTTCAGCTTGAGGGGGGCTGTTAGATTATGATATTTAATCCATTCTTTCTTGTAAATACTTGTAATTTAGCTTAAGTTAGTAGCTTCTAAGCTAGTTAGTTTGCTGACTTTCAGGGTATTTTACTTCATGTATTCTGGCTTGTATATATACTGTGACACATCAATAAAGATTAGAGAGTTATTTTTCAACCATTGATTGGCTTGTAACACCTCTTTCATTTTCTATCTCTCATTGCCGGTATTACCACATCCACTACCTTCCCATTTTTCTCAAACACCCCCCCATACATCCCTTTTGCTTGGATTTCCTCTGTCGCCTTTGAACCCTTGTCAACCCTAGCTTCTCCATTATGTCCTTGCCTCTTACTATACAGAAAACAATAGTTATTGGAATTGTATTGGAAAAAGCTTTTAAGTATTGTCTTCAGAACCAAGTTTATGATTAAATTTCTCTATTGTTTACCGTTGTTAATTAATATCGCATGCTTATTTTATATATTTCCATATGGGGTGTAACAGTTACACTATGCATCATGCACCAAATGAGAGGAAACCTTTTGGGAGAAATAATAATATTAGATACTTTTTAACAAACATTTTTTGTAGTACAAAATTTGAGAATGAGTAACTAACTAAAAAAAAAAAGACTTATGTTTTCTTTATATTAGTTATTGCGCATTATTTTTCAATTGGGCAATACAATACTCTAAAAAGTTAAAAATTAATTACATATGTTCACTCAAATTTTACTTGGAAAAATAAACCCGTGCAATTGTTTCATTCACTAAATAAAAATTCGATATATTTTACCAATACATTGTTATTTACTTAAAATATGCTTTCATATGCTTACTTATTTGACTTTAAATTGTTGTGAAAATTAAAAATATAAGAATTATACTTTAGAAAGAAAGTCAACTAAAAATCTTCATTATACTCGTGTAATTCCAAACTGCCGTAAATTTAACTAACTAAAAAAATTTCATTTTGTAATTGTTTAGATACATTACTTTAATTATGGAAATTTCTCTACTACAAAACTAATATATAATTATTCGTTTAATAATCATAAAAGCAGCACATGTCACTCGTGTACATGTACTCTTAATATTCGTACAAATTTTTTTCCTAAAATATTGAATTTTGCAACAACCTCATCATTTTTTTTTATAAAAAATTACCAGAAAAGAAAAAGTTGTATACAAAGTCAATATTTAAACTATTATTCTCAATTGAGTTGAGAAAGTGGAAGTTCAAAGGTCAATATACAATGAATCTGAGCCGTTTGATAGTATAACATCAAGGGTAACATGCCATCTAAATGTCACAGTCTTTTGTTTTTCGCTTTTCTATATATTAGGTCATAGAAGTAGAGATCATAAGAATTCCCATACCCTGACGGCCTGACACCCTTCCTTACAAACTCTCCGGTTAGATAATTTACACAAACAACCATCTCAGTTTTTCTCTCCCTGATACCATGGATTTTGATCATAGCTTTGTAGAAAACTTCCACCACCTTTCTGAGAAATATCCTGAAAACCCTTCTGCAAAGTTAGACATCCCTACCATGTTTCATGTGAAACCAATCTCCAATATTCTACTTCATCCATCGCTTACAACTACTCCACAATACCAAAATGATTTCCACCATTTTCAGCATCATCATTTGAATGGGTATGACAATCACTCGGGTGTTACTATGGAGGGTACTTCCTCCATCAATCCAATCTGTATGATCCCAACCCCTCTGGGTAATTCATACAAGGTTGCGCCAACCACTGGATCTATAGGGGTTTTTTCGAATTCTTGCAACCCCATGACCTTTTTGCCAAACACTAACAAAATTGAAGCGATGCATGGCTACCTAAACAATGGCAAGAATATGCAGGACTTCTCCGAAAACCTTTCACCTCAACAGTGTTCCAGTTTTCAATATCAGATGAGTCATTCTCTATCACCATCACTAGTTTATGATTCACGTGCATTGGCTCCAATGAATCTTAGGCTTCACGATGAGCTTTCAGACATTGTTGGAACTAAAAACAATCTTGGAGACAGTGATCGAAGACTCATAGTTGGTGAGAATAATATAGGGATGAGGAAAAGTGATGAAATTCGTGATGGGGATACAAACATAATCAAAGGTCAATGGACTGCAGAAGAGGACAGGTTTCTCATAATATTTTCGTTTGGGTCTTATTATTTACTCTGTAGTTACAATATATTTTAATTAAGGAATTTCAATTTCATTAATCACACTTTGAAGGATGTTTGTCATTGTTTATTCAATCTGTTACTAGTCGTTGACAACTGATAAGCATGAATTTATTTATGATTTATGATTTTATAGGGCTCTGGTCGAACTAGTGGAAAAATTTGGGCTTAAAAATTGGTCCCAAATTGCTAAGTTACTGAATTGCAGGATTGGCAAACAGTGTAGGGAGAGATGGCACAACCATCTACGACCAAACATTAAGGTTCACTCCCCCTCAACGCTTTTTATCTTTTCTCTCTCTTACGCACACATGTAGACAAAATAATATTTTATTCATCAACTTCTGTTCTTATCAATTTTTTTAACATTTGACTATCATATATTTATTCATGGATCATATATGGTTAGTATTATTATTATTTAATTTTAAAATCTAATCCTAAATTTTATTAATTATTATTATCTTACATAGCTATACATTTAAATTAGTTTTCCTTGGATAATGTTAATGTCCCCAAAATATATTATGTACCTTTATTTTTTGTTTCAATAACATGGAATTTTTTTTTGACAAAAGTTTAAATAACATAGATAGTTGGTATTGTTGGAGCAAATTCTCCAAAGCCTCTGCAATCTTCATACAGAGAGCAGAAACTCACCACACACCTTCACACACGCTTTGAGAGAGAGAGAGTGATTGTTGTAACCGAATTGAGAATGGAACAATGGAAAACAGTTAGCTTCATTATCTTCAGTCAAAGTATTTATACAAGCTATTGATATGAGAGGACTCACTCTCACCATCTATCATGGTGAGATGCCACGTAGGCGCCACATAGGCAATGACTAATACACTCAGCAAAAGTGCTTATTACAATTGAAAGGAAAAATACAAATAGACAGCAAAGAGTAAAGTATTACAAGCTAACAAGTTCCACTACCAGAATTACACAAATTGCTCTCAACACTCATCCCTAATTCTGGTCTTCAAGAGTCTTCATTCCAATCTTTGCTTTGAGTTCTTCAAACCTCTTCACAGTCACAGGTTTGGTTAGTAAGTCTGCTAGCTGATTCTCAGTTCTGCAGTAAACCAGTTCAAGCTTGTCATTGCTCACTTGGTCTCTCAAGAAGTGATATTTGGTCTCAATGTGTTTACTTCGACCATGTGAGCTAGGATGTTTAGCTAAATCAATCGTAGACTTGTTGTCAATGTATAGCCTCATAGCAGAGGTATTGCACAGTTTTAGTTCAACCAGTAATTTTCCCAGCCATTGTGCTTGACAGGCGCCTTGTGCAGCTACTATATACTCAGCTTCACAAGATGACAAGGCCACAATGCTTTGTTTTCTTGAGCACCAAGATATTGGTGTATTCCCCAGCATGAATAGGTAACCACTAGTACTCTTTCTGTCAGTTGGATCACCACTCCAATCTGAGTCAGTGTATCCATACACACTGTCACTACTAGTTTTGCTTGGAAACATGATTCCTAAGCTAGCTGTGCCTTTCACATACCTAAGTACCTTCTTAGCAGCAGCTATATGTGATGTTCTCGGCTTCTCCATATGTCTGCTCAGTAGCCCAACACTGTAGGCAAGGTCAGGTCTTGTATTTACAAGGTATCTCAATGATCCTACAATCTGCTTGTAGAGAGTTCCATCCACCAGTGGTTCTTCTTCATCATTTTTCAGCTTTAATCCCACTTCTGCAGGCACAGTGGCAGGGTTGCATCCACTCATCTTGAATCTTTTCAAGATGTTAGTGGCATATTTCTTCTGATGAAGAAATATACCACCGCTAGTCTTTGCAAACTCAATGCCAAGGAAGTATGTCAAGGGCCCCAAATCACTCATTTCAAATTCCTCCATTGTCTCACTCTTAAATTTTTCAATGTCTGCATTATCATTCCCAGTGACAAGCATGTCATCTACATAGAGACACACTATGAGATGCTTGCTGTCATTCTTCTTTACATACACCCCGTGTTCTGATGTGCACTTTTCAAACTTGAGCTGCTGCAGAAAGCCATCTATACGTTTGTTCCATGCCCTCGGTGCTTGCTTCAATCCATACAAAGCTTTATACAGTTTGTATACTTTATTTCCCTGATTTTTCACTACAAAACCAGGTGGTTGGGTAACATATACCTCCTCTTCTAGAGGTCCATTCAAGAAAGCAGACTTAACATCCAATTGACTCATATTCCACCCATTTAGGCTAGCCATTCCAACCACTAACCTGATTGTTTCCATCATTGCTACTGGTGCAAACACTTCATTAAAGTCTAGGCCAGGTTTTTGTAAAAAACCTTTTGCTACAAGCCTAGCTTTATACTTGGATACTTCACCATTGGGCTTCACCTTGGTTTTGTACACCCATTTAACCTCAATTGCTCTTTTATTCTCAGGTAGTGTGACTAACTCCCAAGTCCTGTTCTTCTCTATTGATTTTAATTCCTCTTTCATTGTTGTTTTCCAGTTAACATTGGCTAAGGCTTCTTCCAAAGTTACTGGTTCTGTCTCGGCTATGAGAACATTCATCATCAACTCACCATCAGTATTGACAGCACTATCTGGGAATACTTCATAGTCATGTAGTCTTTGAGGCACTTGCCTATTTCTATTTGACCTTCTAACCTGAGCTTCATCATTCTCTACAGCCTCTTCATCTTCATCATCGGTTTCATCATTGTGTAGGTCAAATTCCTCATTCTCATCATTCTGCAGATCAACTGTCACAGCACCTTCATTTGCAGTAATGGTATCTGTGTTCTCATAACCTTCATCACTCCAATTCCATCCTTTTTTTCTCCTCAACCACCACGTCTCTACTCACTACTACTTTCTGTTTCACTGGGTCATATAACTTGTAGGCACCAGTCATATGATATCCTATCAAAACAAGTGGTCGTGCTCTGTCATCAAGTTTCTTTCTCATTTTCTCAGGTACATGTCTGAAGCATAATGAGCCAAAAATCCTCAAGTGCTTCACATTAGGCTTCCTCTCATTCCACTTCTCATATGGTGTAACTTTATTCAATCTTTTGGTGGGACTTCTATTCAACAAGTAGGTGGCTGTGGCTACAGCTTCTCCCCAGAAACAGTGAGGCACCCCTTTACTCTTCAACATGCTTTTCACCATGTTTAGAAGTATTTTGTTTCTTCTTTCAGCAGCACCATGTGCTGTGGTGTATAGGGTGCTATTACCTCATGTACTATCCCTTCATTTCTACAAAATTCTTTGAACTCTAAGGAAGTATATTCCCCTCCCCCATCTGTTCTTAGACACTTCACATTGTTGTCACACTGATTTTCAACTAGCTTCTTGAATTCCTTGAAGGTGGCAAACACTTCACTCTTCTTCTTTAGTAGGTAGGTCCAGATCATTCTTGTAAAATCATTCAGGAATGTCACGAAGTACAGATTCCCACCTAGAATTTTAGTTTCAAATGGGCCACACACATCTGAATAAATCACCTCCAGTTTCATAGTGGATCTAGTTGGAACATATGATTTGAGTGGTTGCCTTTGTTGCTTTGCTTACAACACTCACTACACAGCTCGCCAGGTTATGATATTTCAGGCAACCCCTCAACCATCTTCTTCTCAAGTTGCTTCAAACTCCCAAAGTTGAGATGTGCATACCTCCTATGCCACATCCAACTTTCTTTATCAATTGAAGCCTTCATGCACCTATATCCCAAAGCATCACATTCCACTTTGAATGTTCTGTTCTTTGACAGAGGTGTTGTCAACACTACTTTCTTATTGCTGTTTAACAATTCCAGATTGCCATCTTCAATTTTTACTGAGTATCCCTTCTCAAGTAGCTGCCCTATGCTCAATAGATTGATCTTCATGCCTGGGACATACAAGACATCATTGATCACAATTTTCTTTCCATCACTCTTAATCTCAACTTTCCCAATTCCTTCTGCCTTAATTGTTCTGCAGTCTGCAAACCTAATATTCTTCTTGACACTCTCATCAAGTTCACAAAACCATGCTTTGTTCCCTGTCATATGATTGGAACATCCCGTATCTAGGTACCAGTACTCAATTACATTTCCATCAGAGTCTGTAATGGCCATCAAAACTATTGTGTCTGTGTTAGAATCATCACAATCAGCATACTGAGCTTCACCATCCTTCCTTTTCCTAGGTACCCTCTCATTAACACATTCATCAGCAAAGTGTCCCCACCTTTGACAGTTATAACACTGCATATTCTTCTTATTAAACTTCTTCTTTCCTTTCTTACTATTTTCTCCTTCACCTTTGTTGTCATCACTATCAGCCGAGTTTTCTACCCTAGGGTTTTTCTCCTTAACATTCTCCTTTCCTTTCTTCTTCCAATTACTAAAATTCTTCTTAAATTTTGCTTGGAGAGCCTCCTCAGTGGCTCTCTCCTTCTCCTTCTCATTAACTCTTTCTTTTAGCCTAATTTCGTTCATCTCAAGTGCGCCTTGTAATTCTTCTAATTTCATAGTTTCTAAATTCTTAGATTGTTCAATTGCAGATACTACATAATCAAACTTAGGAGTTAGGGTTCTTAATACCTTTTCAGCCTTCAATTGAGTGGTAATCGCCTCGCCGTTGTTACGCATCTGGTTTGTGAGTAGTGTCAATTTCCCTAAGTACTCTGCAATTGAATCTTTCTCATCCAACTTGAGATTCTCGAATTGTCTACGTAGTGTCTGAAGTCTTGCCTTCTTCAGTTTCGCATCACCGGCGTACGCCAACGCAAGTGCATCCCAGGCTCCTTTCGCCGTTTCATACTCCGCGATCTTCTCAAACACATCGGCGTCAACACATTGATGAATTATGAATAGCGCTTTGCTATCCTTTTTCTGTTGTTCTCGAAGCGCATCACCGCCGGTTGCCACCACGCCATTGCGAATTACATCCAGAACTTCTTGATAACGAAAAACTACCTTCATCTGAATTATCCATCGATCGTAACACTTTCCGTCGAAGAGCGGTAACTTCGCCGGAAATTGGCCACTGCTACCACCGTTGTTCCTCGTCATTACTCCGTTGTCTCAGGATCGTCTTCAACCTCGGGCTCTAGATGCCAATTTGTTGGAGCAAATTCTCCAAAGCCTCTGCAATCTTCACACAGAGAGCAGAAACTCACCACACACCTTCACACACGCTTTGAGAGAGAGAGTTGTTGTAACCGAATTGAGAATGGAATAATGGAAAACGGTTAGCTTCATTATCTTCAGTCAAAGTATTTATACAAGCTATTGATATGAGAGGAATCACTCTAACCATCTATCATGGTGAGATGCCACGTAGGCGCCACATAGGCAATGACTAATACACTCAGCAAAAGTGCTTATTACAATTGAAAGGAAAAATACAAATAGACAGCAAAGAGTAAAGTATTACAAGCTAACAAGTTCCACTACCAGAATTACACAAATTGCTCTCAACAGGTATCACTCCCACTATTGTAATGCTTTCATTACCAATTTGGCCTAAAAAAAGTTGTACACATATATAGTTACATATAATAAATTAAAAATCAATACGCGAATGCAAATTAAAAATTCTTTATAAAAGATCTTTAATTCATTTTTAATGTTAGAAACATGAAAGACTTTAATTTATACTATGGCAATGCTTTATAAAACACTTTAATTCATGTTTTTACGTTAGAAACCTTTTGTCATCATTTGGCAATGATTCATACATATAAAAGGTGTGCAACATTTCTCTAGATGTTACTTTCATCCATGATTTTTATCAAATCCTTTTGTCTGTATTTAATACCAACACTTCATACCAAATGGTGTTACTCATTATTATCATATACCACCCAAGATTTCTGTTAAAAAACAAAATCTTTTGTTGCTATTTCTTACGAAAATATTTCATATAGAACAAGCCTAGTCTTCTTTTAATTAAATATGCACAAATTATAAAATGTAAATTAAATTATTGTATTTTAGTGAATTTTCATATTAAGGCAGGTGGATCATGCAAAACAATATCTATATATCACAAGTAAGTATTGTAAGATAGATAATTGAAACATTGTACTTGAAGGCATCTTAATTGCTTTGGAACATTGTACGATCAATGAAATTTGAATTTTTTAAAATAGTGACGGAAATTAGAGATGGAAAAAGGTAAAATCCGTCTCTAATTTCTGTGTCTAAGTGTTAGTGACATTAATTTTGGATACCAATTCAATTTTTTTCATCTCTAATTTCTGTTGGTATTTAAGATTTTTTAGTTGTGTTCATTCAATAATTAATAGTAATAGTATATGTTTCTAACCCACACATTTCATTTGTATGAATGTAGAAGGATTCCTGGACGGAAGAGGAGGACAAAATATTGATAGAATCTCACCAAATTGTTGGCAATCAATGGGCGAAAATTGCAAGAAGATTGCCTTGGCGTACTGAGAATGCTATCAAGAACCATTGGAACGTCAACAAACGGAAACTAAATGTTAAGAAGAAGAGAAACGGGCTCAAAGGTGGTGCAAAGGGAAAATTACTTTTAGACTATATTAGAGAAGTCATTGTTGTTGAAGGATCTAAAAAGGAGGTGAAGCAATCGATGAGGTTGATGAATATTAGGAGTGAGAATGATCAAAACAACAACAACGAACTTGGTCTTATGAATGTTCATTATGAAAGCTCAGATAGTGGATTTAGCTCTGGAGCTTGGGCTACTCAAGAGGATAAAGTTGGTGGGTATGTGCCAGCAGTGTTCGAAGCTGATAATATATATGCCAAATGGGTCTGACACAATGAATTATGAGGTCGCAATGAAGATCCGATCTTCTCAATTTTGTTGTCTCTAAAACATTGCTAAACTTGTCGTGAATTTATGTTTTAGTGTTGTCAGTGATTGTTTGTGTTGTCATGTTTTGAATCTTATTTATGCGCTATATATCTATTGGACATCATATTTTAGTTTATAGTAAGTTCCCTAATTTCCTTTTGGTAATGGCTAAAAGTCGATCACTTTTTTAAGAACTTGTATGGCTAACTTTTGGTGTAGGTTTCTACAACAAACAAACAAACAATTAATTTAAACAAGAGCTAGCATGATTGCCACCAACATGCATGTTCAAAAAGTATGTCTTTCGCTTCAAACTGATAATCTATGTTAACAGATTTAGCTAGTTTTAAAATAGGCCGGCCTCTTCGCAACAATCTGGAAGGTTTGACATTAATATATAGCTACAAATGGCGTCCCAACTTTCCAAACAATTAATACCACACCTAGCTTCGTTAGTGAGGAAGTAAATATTCTATATATTCTTGTTTAACTCTGTAAACACCTATACATATTATCTAAATTAACTTTTAGGGAACAACTTTAGTCACAATTGTGAGTAATGAAAGAACATTGAAACAGAATATGCAAACCATCATCTAATGACAGGAGGCAGTGTTACCCATTATTAATTATTTCTCATTGTCTATTTCCTAACGATAGAGGCTTGCATTGCCTATCTAGATAGAAGAAATATATATAAACCCCTACGGTGGGACTCATGGTTACCCAAATCTTTTTAAAACTTCCCAAAATTAAAGGAACTCGACTCGACAACTCCCCTTTGAACAAGGCTTAAGAAAACTGAATGCAATGTTATCAATAGACTCGTTTTTTCTCCTTCTAGAAATTTCTTAAGCCTAGCTTGATTTCCCTCTTCATTTACGTACATGTTTCCCTTCTAGCCTAGTGTTGGCTTTACCCTAGCTTGTCTGGTTTCTTTCCTTTCCTTTCCACGTTGAATTTTGTTTCGTTTTGTGATCAGTTTGGATGGATAGGAATTGATCAATCCCTCTTCCTAACAAATAATAACAAGTCATTACAATTGCTAAAGATGAGGTCTCTGGGGTGAAAGTTTCAATAGAACCCTACAGGTAAGATCTGGAAGGATTGCCTCTTCAAATAAACTACCATCCAAGATTGGAGACTCAAGAACCCTATGGAGATCCAAGAGCTGAGTTCAAGAATGTTTCGTGGATCTTTGACAGGAACCTGGTCTTGCTCTCAAAGATCTCAGGGGAGAAGAAACAACCTTCTAACCTGGACTTGTTTCAGATGTCTTAATTTCTTCTAGGTTAAGATTTATGACCTTCCAGTCAAACAGAGATCTTCTGAAGCTCATTCCCAAAGAATTGGAAATGCTTTTGGAGGGTTTGAGGATATCGATTAAAAGTGTGTACCATTGTTTGCTGGTGTTTTTAGCAAATGATAAATCTCAGATCAGAGGAAGAAAGGGGAAGATGATGTAAAAGGAGAAATTTCATTATGAATAACTAACTTGAGGTTTCTGTACAAAATGAATATATATGGAAGCTAATAGAGCTAACCATTATCTAACTGTTTAACAAACAGAGTTACAGTAAAGTTACAATCTAACTAACTATACAACTAGAGTTAGTAATTAAATTAACTAGATTTAATTGCTATTGGTATTTACAATAGGTAATATCCCCCCACAAGCTGGACCATGAATGTTGATGAGGCCAAGCTTGGACACCATAGAGTTGAAAGCTGGAGATAATAGAGGTTTGGTGAGAACATCTGCTAACTGAGAAGCTGAGGGCACAGGTAACAGATGGATAAGACCATTGGTGATCTTCTCACGAACAACGTGGCAGTCAATCTCTATGTGCTTCGTGCGTTCATGAAAAATGGGGTTATGAGCTAGATATATAGCACTCTTGTTGTCGCAGTAAACAGAAATAGGACAATCAAAACTGATGTGCAGGTCTGTAAACAAGTACTTTAGCCACTGCAGTTCGCATGTCAAGTCAAGCTAAGGCACGCAGATGATACGCGCTGTGAGTGGACCTAGACACGGTGGATTGCTTCTTTGACTTCCATGAGAGCAAAGAAGAGCCAAGAAAGACACAGTAACCAGATACAGATCGTCTGGTGGCAGGGCATGTTGCCCAGTCACTGTCTGCAAAACCAGACAGCTTCAAGGGAGATTTAGCAGAGTAAAACAAACCCTTTGCTGGTGCAGATTTGATGTAGCGAAGTACACGTAAGGCAGCTTGGTGATGAACTTGCAGAGGATGTGAAATAAATTGGCTGAGTTGTTGAGTGATGAAAGCCAAATCTGGCCGTGTAGTTGTTAGATACAACAACTTTCCAATGGTTCTTCTATATGCAGAGATGTCTTCATGGGATGGAGAATCAGTGTCATGCAATTTAAGGGAGCTGTCATAAGGAGTGAGACATGGTTTGGCAGCCAACATACCACTCTCTTCAAGAAGTTCCAAGGCATACTTGCGTTGATTGAGAAAAATACCCTGTTTGGTTCTTGCAACTTCCAAGCCAAGGAAGAATCGAAGAGTACCAAGATCTTTGATTTTGAATTTTGAGTCAAGGAATTGTTTCACCATAGTGATTTCTGCTAGATGAGTACCAGCTAGAACAATATCATCAACATATACTAACAGAGCAGTAAAATGAGAACCATTCAATTTGGTGAATAAAGAGTGATCAGCATTGGACTGAGAATAACCAAGAGATAAGAGAGCTGTAGACAACTTGGAGTACCATTGCCTACTTGCCTGCTTTAGGCCATAAAGAGATTTGTTGAGTTTACAAACTTTAGTTGTTGATGAGGATGAATCTGTGAGAGAAAGTCCTTGAGGTAGGTCCATATAGACTTCCTCATGGAGGTCTCCATGAAGAAAAGCATTGTTGACATCTAGTTGTTCCAAATACCAATCTTGGATAGCTGCTAAGGAGAGAAGTGTACGGATGGTGGTTAATTTTGCAACCGGGGAAAAAGTGTCAAAGTAATCCACTCCTTCCATTTGAGTGTAACCTTTGGCAACTAATCGGGCCTTGTAACGCTCAATGGAGCCATCAGCATGATGCTTAATCTTGTACACCCATTTGCAACCTATGGGTTGCTTCCCTTGAGGTAGATCAACAATAGACCATGTGTTGGTCGAGGCAAGGGCAGCCAACTCAGATTGCATAGCAACATTCCAACAATCAAATTTACTAGCTTGGGCATAGGTTTTGGGTTCAGAAACAGAGGATATAGAGAGGCAAAAGTGTTTGTAAAGTGTATTGCAGTGTGTGTAAGATAAAACAGAGGATAGGGGATAGTTAGAATTACCTGAGGAGGATGCTGGCAGCTGTGAAGTGAGTAAATTGCAGTGATATTCAGATAAGTAACTAGGTGGCTGTTTAGATCGGGTAGATCTCCGAACATGTATGGTAGTGGAGGAGGGGTTTGGTTCAGGTAACCGAGGAGGTGGTTCAGATAATGTAGTGATGAACTCCAATTTAGTGTATTTTTAGATATATTTTTATGTCATTTTTAGAGCAATTATTACTAATTATATAAATCATTGACATGGTTTGCTTTTTATTTTGTAGAAAAGAAAAAAAGACAAAAGAATAAATATATATATATATATATATATATATATATATATATATATATATATATATATATATATATATATATATATATATATATATATATATATATATATGGGCTGATGATATAATACAAGAGAATTGGGCCAAAAATTGAGAATTGGGCCCAAATTGAGAATTGAATTGAAGCAACAGAAGAGAAGTCAATGGATACAAATTGAAAGAGATCAAAAGAAGGAAGAGTATGCTGACGTGAGCTAAAAGAAAGAATTATGGAATTAGTTGGGAGCTGACGTTGGAAACAAGTCACGCAACCCTAGGCATCTAATCTAATATAAAAGAAACGCAGCATTATTATAAAGGGGGTGGGGGGAGAGACCTGACGGAAGAAAAGGAGGAGCCGCACATGAACGGACGGCAACAGTAACGCGTGAGAGAGACTTGGAGATTTGGGTACCGTTTTTGACACCATGAGAGAGCTCTGGAGCAGAAAAAAAGAGACTGAAGACTCAGAATAATAATTCCTCTAATTTCCGGGTTATTTTTATCTCTGTAATTCATGACTCTAATTTCTATTTTATTGTTCTTGATACCTATGGATACCTAAATCCTCGTCTAGGGTCTTAGGTGAATCTTGCATGATTAGAGACCTTTTTATGTTCTAATTTCTAGTTTGAATTCCTGTTTTTATTTTAATTGATATTGTCCTATTGTTTTTATCACATTATTAGGATTAACTACCCTTTGCATGTTTATAATCAATTAGTTGATCGTGGCCGTCTTCATCGCAATTAGTTGGTGGACCTATAGGATAATTGGGGCTATAATTAGGGCATGACCAAACCATAATTTAGTCTTCCAATCATTCAACCTTTTTGCTCTTTATGCTTTTCCTGAATTTAAATTCTTGCATGACCAAACGGGGGTTAATTTAGGAAAAAGAATATTAATCGCGAATGACCAAACGGATTAATAGTTTTAGTAAAGGGATTGGTAATTAAATAAAATAAGGGAATTCAGGTAGAATTAGACATAGGGGAATCGAAGCTTGCAAGTGAAACCGTGACCCTAGGTCTCTCACCATTTATTAAATCTAGTATTTTAATTAGTGTTCTTTATTTCTTTTTATTTTGGTTTCTATAAACATCAAATTATTTGTTCGTCTAAACATTAAATAATCTTGACTAGTTTGGTACTTGTTAATTAATCCCTGTGGATACGATATTCTTTATACTACTTCTGCGAAAGAGTACACTTGCTCTAAGTGTGTTTTTAACGCAACATGTAGCAGGTGAAGGAGGTGGGTCTGTGATGGTCTGAGGTGGTGGAGAGGGTATGGTCTATGGTGAAGGGGGTAGAGTATCATAGGCTAAATCTGAGGTATCAATAGTCACAGAGGGTGTAGTATTTGTGAGTTGAGGAGTAGAGGGAGGTTTGTGAAATGGAAAGGTGGATTCATGAAATATCACATTTCTAGAGACAAAGAATTCATTGGTGTTGAGGTCATATAAGAGAAAACCTTTGGTGCCATCACGGTAGCCAAGAAAGACAGATTTCCTGGCTCTAGGTTCAAACTTGGTTCTATGGTTGTGAAGGGTAGATGAGAAGGCAAGACAACCAAAGACTCGTAAGTGTGTAAGGGAGGGAGGTTGGGAATGAAGAAGTTCATAAGGGGATTTGTTATTGAGGAGAGGGGTAGGTAATCTGTTTATGATGTGGATGGCTTGTTGAACAGCTAGGTGCCAGAAATTAGAGGGAATATGGGATTGGAAGGAGAGAGCACGAGCCACATTGAGAATGTGTTGATGCTTCCTCTCAACAATCCCATTTTGTTGAGGGGTTTCAACACATGATCGTTGATGTAAGATTCCTTTGGATGAGAAGTAATCGGTCATAAGGAACTCAGGGCCATTATCACTACGAATGCATTTGAGTTTCTTTTGAAATTGAGTCTCAATGAAAGCAATGAAATTGGTTAGGTGGGTTCGGGTTTCACCTTTGTTATGCATAAAGATGGTCCAAGTGAACCGGCTATGGTCATCAACTAAAGTGAGGAAATATTTGTGGCCAGATACAGAGGGGGTAGCAAAGGGACCCCAAATGTCAGCATGAATCATATCAAAGATGCAAGTGGAATGACTAGTACTATGAGAAAATGGTAGATTTCTTTGTTTAGCATAATGGCAAACATCACAAGGTTTAGTACAATTATTGAAAGCAATAAAGGGAAACTGTTGGGAGATACATTTGTGTATAGGTGTAGATAAGTGGCCCAATCTATGATGCCAAACAGTGGCAGGGTCACTAGTGTGTGAATCTAAATGTTGTGAAATGAAAGCATTACAATATCCAGTGTTTGATGGAGGAACTCAGGAGGTGTCAAGCACATACAATTTACCCACTCTATTAGTTTGTAAATCCAAATTCTCTTGGGTGAAAGAGTCAAAAATTTCACAATAATCATGATGTAATTGAACATCATATAAGAGAGAGTCAAACAAGGTTGAAACTGATATAATGTTGACATTGAAAGAGGGAAAATAATAGACATTGTGAAGAATTAAAGAACCAAATAGTAAAACAGGCCCTGCGATTGTAGTGGTGACTGTGGTGCCATTAGGCATTGTCATAGACTTAGGTGCAATGTGATATGTGGAAATGAATAAAGAGAAGAGAAATGTGATGTGGTCGGTGGCACCGGTGTCAACAATCCAGAGATAAACGTTCTTACCAGATGTGGATGGGGAATTGGAAGTGTTTGAGGCTGAAGTGGTGGCACAAATAGAGTTTACGGAGGCTAAGGGAGTGGTTGGTGAATTTGATTGCTGAAGAAGTTGCAGAATCTGTTGATACTGCTCTTGAATCATGTTGAGAGAAGCATTAGAAGGTGTGACAGTTGCAGGTGCAGTAGTGGTGGACATAGCAGCATTAGCAGAGTCTTGAAGAGTGTTGGAGGAGGCTGTAGAAGCATTACCACTAGACGCAGAACTACCTTTGCGTTGGAAGAAACCAGGCGGATATCCGTGTTTGAGGAAACAAGTATCGACGGTGTGGTTGGTGCGGCCACAATGAGTGCAAAGACGGTTGCTACGGCCACCATTATAACCACCACGACCACGGCCCCTACCGGCATTAGAAGTGGTGCGAAACTGTGTTTGAGCAACCGCATTAACAGAGGACTGATTCTCAACTGTAGAATCAGAATTATGCTCCTTATTGTGACCAAATTGTCGCTTTCGCCGAGAACCATTGAGAAGGCATCATCCGAGACTCGTGAATGGAGAGATAAGCATGATTTGAGAGCGGACTTGAGAGAATTGATCATTCAAGCCTTTCAAGAATTTGATAACTTTGTCTTGCTCTTTGAACTTGCGCAAATCAGTTGCAGCACCGCAAGAACATGGAATCGCACAAGTACAATCACGAATAGGTCGGAAATTTTCAATTTCTTCCCAAAGTGTGGTCAATTTGGTGAAATAAGAAGAGATATCAAGAGTACCTTGATTGAAGCAGGCTAATTCTTCTTGAATGTCTGCGATTCGAAAGATATCACCACAGGAGAATCGTTTTTTCCAAACTCTTCCACACGAGAGAAGCACGGTCACACCATAGCAAGGATTTCGCAATGTTCTCCGAAATCGAGCATTGGAGCCAAGAGAGGACCAAACTATTGCACCGATTCCATGGTTCGTATAGAGGATCAGAAGGTAGAGGAGGAGATAAGCTTCCATCAATGAATTTCACTTTGTTCTTAGATATCAAAGCAACTTTCATAGAACGGGACCACGTCTGGTAATTCTGATTGTCGAGTGAAGGTTGAACAAGAATGAGAGATGGATTCTCATTCGGATGCATATAGTATGGATTCGAAGGGTTTGTGGCGAAAATCGGAGTAAGAAAGACGCCATTGAAGCAAAATGGAAAAGCAAAGAATTCGAAGGAAAGAAGATGAAACAACCAGAAAGAAATTAAAGAGAATGCGAATTGAAACGCTAACAAAGGGGAAATTTCTGCAGATCAAGAAATTGAAAAGTTAGGGTTTCAATCTGATACCATGATAAATCTCAGATCAGAGGAAGAAAGGGGAAGATGATGTAAAAGGAGAAATTTCATTATGAATAACTAACTTGAGGTTTCTGTACAAAATGAATATATATGGAAGCTAATAGAGCTAACCATTATCTAACTGTTTAACAAACAGAGTTACAGTAAAGTTACAATCTAACTAACTATACAACTAGAGTTAGTAATTAAATTAACTAGAGTTAATTGCTATTGGTATTTACAATAGGTAATGGCAAACAATCACTAGTTTTAAATATTGTGTTTGTGAGATCAAACAAGAAAACCTCGTGACAATTGCTCTCGTATCTTTGTGTTATTTACGGTTTTAAAAGAAACAAATTGTATGGAGAACAAAAATGTAGATAAAACAAAGTAATAATTGCAAGAATGATAAAAGAAAAGTAAATGATTGCATTGAATTGTAAAGGAAATGGTTCACAAGCACATACAATCACTACAAGAAAATCGCTGATTTGCCACAAACATTTCCGTGGCAAATGTACAAATTTCCGTGGCAAAACAACATTTGCCACGGACAAAAATTGGTGGCAAAACGCCGTCGCGAATCGCTTGCCACGGATTTTCCGTGGCAAATGTTTCCGCCGCAAATCCGTCCGCTAATCCGTCAGCAAATATCCGTGGCAAAGTCGCCGCGAATTTCATCGCAAACTGTGGCAAATCCGTCATAAAAATAAAAAAAATTTAAAAAAAAATTAAATCTTCAAACATATATACATGCTGCATAAATTTAAGCTAGCTAAATAAGATAAATCTATTTACATCAAAGATGTCACATATATTTACAAATGAAACCAATAATATCAAGCCAAAAAAATCAGTACTACAAAGTTACAAATGGAAAATCCAATTCATATTTCTAACTAAAAATTTGTATACACCTTAAACTGAGCCAGCAGTTTCCTATGCCTCTCCACTTCCACTTTTAGGTTAGCCTATTTGAGATAAGCATAAAATGCCAAATGTTTGTAAAAATAACAGAATATTCTTTCCAAACATTTAAGTCAGAATATTGGGAGACCCCAGTGTTCAGAATCTCATTAATTCTCTTCTCTCTCCATAAGCTCCAATCTGCAGTTTGAAAGGTCTTGCTCGAGACGTGAAACAGAATCTTGCTTTGCGGAAACAGGTTTACTAGTTTCCTCAATCTGAGCATCTCTATCTCTTAGTTTATCCTGGTGAGATAAAATGAGAAGTATATATATTATAGAAATGAAGATATCTCACTACAAATAGAGCATAAAAATGAAAACTTAGATGATGAAAATGATAACAGAGTAGAGATGGAAAATGCGATGAATTAAACAATTTGAATCTCAATTCAAGCTTACATCTTCAAAATAAAATGCATGAATATTTATGAAATGAAGTGCATAGCAATTTTCAAATAATCAGGTCTAGTTTTATACCAACCAAGCATTTCCAAATTACTAAAACCACTGACCCAACAAAATATAATGGATGAAAGTTGTTATTTTTATTTTTAGATAAGCAATGAAGGGTTTCTTAGAATATGCATTACTTACAGGAAGAATAGAAAATCTTGCAAATTAAAAACAAAGATCCATACAATCCGATTAATTTACTAGAGTAAAAAACATGATCAACAATTTAAATAGTCAAATCATATTCTAAATGCAAGACAAGATAACAAAAATTGTACATACATTTTCAGATTAGTAACAGATTTCGTACAAGCATAAAAGAAACACTTAAAATTAATTGCTACTTGCTAGACAATTCCAAGGGGAGAGAGGCCAGACTTTGTACAAAATGAAAAATTATTATAACAACCTGCAAATCTCTAACAAGTTTCTTCACTCGATCATAATCCTCAGCATCAACATTCTTACTCCTTTCAAGTAACTTTATATGAAACAGAAAACACATTAGAAATAAAAGAAAAGTTAGACCAAGGCAGTGTGATATACCGTACTCAGCTCTGGCCTTTTGTGCTAATTCACGCAATTTCTAGCAAAAAGATCAAGAAAGTTACTTTATTAACAACAGGAGAACCACATGATACGGAGATGAGCTCTTTCTAGCTTGTCAACAAGCAGTATTTCTATGAAATTTTTGTTAAAATAACTACAGAATTCTGAGATCAAGAAGTAAATACATAGTTAAAATGCCATATACCTGACACTCCTCAAAATTGTGTTTATTTTCTTCCCTTAAATTCATCAATTTCTCTTTACTTGTTCCAATGGTAGCAAAGCTTCTTCTTCGCAAGATCACTGCTATTGATAATTACTGTTATTAAATATTTAAGTAGCGTATATGTGTTGTTCAAGTTATTGAACTTTCCTCAAATCAATTTCCATCAATCTCTATAGAAAGTCATAGACACATGTTATGTAAGAAATAATCATAAAGAAACTAATATTAGCAACCCGGAGAAAACAGATAAAATAGCGGTGTTTCAAAGCATGTATTCGAAATGCTAGGAACCGAACCGACACATGAAGAATTCAACTTACTCGCATGTTTTCTTGAAAATGTTGAGGAAGTTCCTTGGCGTAACTTTCGAGAAAGTTTAAAGTACAAAACAAAGCTCATTCCTTCGCCATCAATTTCCCTTGAAAAAGTGTCGTAGGGTAGAGCGGAACACAAATCCACAAACCAATGAGTATGAGAATATGCAAAGAACAAGATGAAG
Organism: Oxytropis ochrocephala; assembly: GCA_020916435.1. Lineage (NCBI taxonomy): Eukaryota > Viridiplantae > Streptophyta > Magnoliopsida > Fabales > Fabaceae > Oxytropis > Oxytropis ochrocephala. The sequence continues at coordinate 46,264,607 of CM037092.1, read as the reverse complement.
ACTAAAAAGTGTAACTAAATTTTAGAAAAGCAGAGTACCCGAACATTTACAATAAGAATGGGTGGAAATTTCACAGAGGAACTAATAACAGGGAAGATCGACAAACCGAGCTATATGGTCGACTTTTTCGTGGAGATAAGAAAACATCTACTCCAAATGGATAATATGCGAGAATAGTTTGAAGCAAAGTCTTTTTCTTGTCCCCGCCATAAAGAAGAACAGATTTTGATCATGTAGTTTAAACCACTTATGCATTTATTTGCAAATGGGTGCATTTCTAAACAAAATATAAGCGTAATACTAAACTTACTTAAAATAATTTACTCCTCCGACTTTGAAAGTGCTTGGATCAACTTGTGACCAACAATCTAGCATTTTCTTGTCAATTGGACAAAAGGGTACTTGAGAACCCGCAATTGGTCTTTGAAGAAGTGCCTTTGAGGACACCGAAAACCACCAAAAGGAACGAAGGAAGCATTAGAACAATTATATCCGCTGTAATAGCTCTGACTACTCAGAAGCACCGACACTTTCGGTTGAAGACGCGTCTGGTGTCCAACACGATGGACACAGACACTTCAATTACTTGTATTTTTCAGACTAAAACCATTGTTTGTGTGACTGTGTCTGTGTCGGTGTTTCATAGGTCTGCAACAATATTTACTTAGAAACTGCACCACAAGATGCATTTTCCTAGAAAAACTACAATTTAGTGAATCATCTTTTAGTAAGCTAAAACTTTTAAAGGTGAATTATAATAACTTAATGCTAAAGAATTTGGTTTCAAGAATTTCAACTCACATAGAAAAGAATTTCCATGTCCTTCCTTCCACTTAAAGGGAAGTTTCATAGGAGCTTTCTTCCTTGCATTAGGATTAGGAGGACTAGAACATGATGATCTTCTCTTTTCAAGAGAAGGTATAGTAGATGCAAGACATGGCAAACAATTATTTGGAAGAATGCCACAATTATCCAAAATTCCTTCATCCATGCTCGAATTCGCGTCCACTGAGGAAATGTCGTCGATGAACACAGGTTCGCTAACTTCAATTATACTTCCATCACATTTACTTTGAGAATCAACGCCATCTACACTTAAATGTTGTGCATCCGATGCTCTGCAAAACCTCGTGAGATATTTGCGAATATCCCGCCGATATCTCCCTATGTTTCGGGACTTGATCGGTTGAAACTCTATGGTTGACATCTCGCGAAGATGGAAAACTTGATACTGAATCCACCTTCTATCCCATTCGTGAGATACAACATCTGCAGATATCAATTGTATTTACTATTTAGTGATTGTAAGAAAAATATATCTATAGTTAAAAATATCCAATAATCCAAAATCATACCATCTGGAACACTTTGGTAATCATCATCACAATCGAGTCAAATCATGAATCGAATCAAACCATGCCTCCTCAATATTACTTCCTCACGACACAAATTTAAAAGGTCATACAAAAGCCAAATAGGATTTAAGAGACAAAAATGGTTTGTGCAAGAGCAAACATTTGAAGTATAAGTTACATAACAATTAACAAGGAAATTAAAATATCTATGAGAAGAAGAAAAAATAAGCAATCACTAGCGGCTTGAATGCATCCACAAGGCCAAAATAAGAATTCAGTTCTCAAAGCAAAAATTTAAGATTAAGGAACTAAATCAAGTGGCAAATGCTTTTTTAAATGTTCATTATCGATACATAAAGATTATGCTCAACTACTCACACCGATACATCAAAGATTAGTACTATTACCCAATATTTGAATAACACTTTTCAACCATAAGTTGCTAACTTTAGACCTAAAAATTGACAATGCAATGTGAAAGAAAGTAATTACTGTGACATTAGTAGAGTCAAAAGTATGATTTTGTACTTCAATGACTTTTAGAAAATTATTTTTGAATTCTAACTTAGTTTAATCTATGTAATCACACTGCTCTCTCAGGGGCACAAGAAATTCTAATTAAGAGCTAACTGAAATGTGGTCCCTCAATCTTCTATAGGAAAATCATAATGCACCTCAACAACACATATACGCTACTTAATCATAATGCACCTCAACAAGTAGTAGCACTATGTTTGCTTGGAAAAGATATCAACAAGTACCAAATCTTACCCAAGAACATATAAATATCTGCAGGAGGGAGGCATGTAGCCATATCTTACCCACCACATTCCATGTAGCAACAAAAATGTCGCTCACACAATAAGATAAAGCACTTGTGAGAATTTGAACACAAAGAAAATAAGGTTTTAGTAAATTAATTAAAGTGGAGAGAAGCACCATACCTATAGTTTGTGGACATCTATAATTCGAGGATGGTCAAGGTTCATTCTTGCTTGTCTTACTCTTACCGCTCTGGTTTTACGCTAAATGTCTCTGTGACATTACAGATAAGAATGGTTATCATGATTTTGCTTAATGTCAAAGATTTACAACAACAAAAAGAAATCATGAATTTTGAATGAGTAAAGTGTGTACTTGTTTTGCTCTTTTTGATTGTGGATGGCTCTTTCTCTCGGGGAAGTCGCTCCTACTTCTATGATCAACGTCAATTCCCCGAAGAAGGAAACAAGTCTCAACACATAAATTAGTATTCACATCATCCACAAGTGGTTAATAAAGGTAAAAACATTGCATTAGTGAAGGCGGCCAAAAACAAAAATGGGTGAATATAAAAATTCAGACAGATGTGATTTTCACCAAACGGAAACCTAATTCAATGTTTGGTTTGAAATCGATAAAAAACAAAATCACCTGAATTTAAGTAATGACATCAAACTTCAATTCTAGATGGAACCTCTCGAAACTTAGGGTTTCAAGGAAAAGGAAACGAAAACCGAAGGGAGAGGGAGAAAGAGCAAAGATCTTACCGCTCTCACAAAGAAGATGGATTCTCAAGAGAGAGCTTGCAATGTTTCGGAGGAAGAGTGGAACACAGATTCTTGACAGATGCGTTTCCCAATCCTTCGTTTAAATAAGGAAGAAGAATCTTTGTAAGAAACTACAAGAAGAAGAAGCTTTGCTACCATTGGAACTGCGAATCGGAGATGGCGACCATGGGGGGTTTGGTTACGGCGAGAGAGAAGGCCACGGCCGTAAAAATGAAGGTTTGTGAGAGATTGGGGAGACCGAGGGTGGAGGCCGAGTTGGGTTGGGGTTTGGGAAATCGAGAGGTTAGGGTTTGGGAAATCGAGAGATTGGGGGAGGCGAGAGTGGAAGAAGGCGGAAGGTTGAGGAGAAGAGAGTGGAAGGCGTTTGAGGAGAGAAACGAAACGCGTTACGATCTTTGGATCGTGTGAGTTTTATTTTTGATATAGAGTTTTAATCGGTTGCCACGGACTTGCCACGGGATCTCCGTCGCAAATTTCTGTCCTTTCACAAGTCCGTGGCAAACCCGTGGCAAACACCAGTGGGAAATTTCGCGCTCTTACTTTTTACACATGCCGTCGCAAATCCGTGGCAAATTACTGACGGAATAAGCTGCGTGGTAATTGCTGGTGGCTAAATCAAGCTTTTCTTGTAGTGAATGATTCTGTTCACTCGTTTTTCGCTTTCGTATGGAAGTTTGAGTTTTCAGAATTTTTGTGTTTATGTTGTGACCCCTTGCTTACTATTACAAAGTGGTATATATACTCCTAAAAGCAAACGTAAACAAAGGTAACCGCCCTTAACTGCTCTTGACTTTGAATTTCGACTAAACCGCTACCAACTGCTTGTCGAAACTTTTGGCCTTGCCTTGTCGAAAGCTCCTCTGCTTTGTTTACTTCTAAAAACTCTAAGTACCAGGCTTGTCGAAGTTTGTTCCTACTACCAACACTTAAAGATCTTCTCTGTCGAATTGATAGTAAAATGGCTTGACTGTGATTTGTGGTTTCCAAGACATCATTAATGAAGAATTAAACCCTTTTAATACTTCATTAAAAGCATAGTCAAAATTTTGGGATAACAGATTGCCCCCCAAAAAATGTTTCTTTCGACAAAATGACGAATGGAATAAGAAAGAGCATTTTTTGAATACTGCGAAACATCACCTCTAACCACCTTCTGCACTTAAACAATGAGAGAAAAATGACCATTATGACTTGCACAGATAAAGTGGCACGGATAAAAACGGCACAGATAAAGTAAACCGTTTAATTGGCACACATAGCATAGTTGATCAGCCATCACGTCCCTCAAAGGTCGCAAACGTGTGAGTTATGGTGAACGTGTGAACCACTGCATCTTCCAAACATATAAAAACGGTTGAACCCTTTCATCTCCTTCTTTACTCACTTGAAAACTTGTGAGAATACTCTCTGCATTCCTCATCTTTGAACTTGAAGAAACCCAGATTTACAAAAGTTGCAAACTTTCGTCCTTTATTCTTCCATTTAAACCCAAACTCTTACCTGCATTTTTCTTTTAATCATTCATGGCTTCGTCATCCAAAATTGCTACAAAGAATATTGAAAGTTCAAAGCATGCTAATGAGCCCAGAAATACTCCGAAGACTGATGCCTTTGTTGATGAACCGAGTATTACGGATGAACGGCTACTTCTTTGGCAAAATCAGGTATTAATCCCTTCGACTGAGCTTTTTACTCATGCTTTTCTGGGTCCTTTACCTAATCTCTTGCTAGAAAATGATGAAGTCAAAGAAATCTTCCCTAGTCCTTGTAGCCGTCGACCTAGAATTTTTGACGACACACCATTTGTAACACCCTAAATGATTTAATTAGTTATTTGATTAAATTATTTAAAGTGTTGCATTATTTTAATTATATTAAATTATTTATGTTAATTTATTTATAATTGAAGGAAGTGGTATCGGTAATTCCGAGGTGGCAAGTATTGGCCCAAGAGCCCAAGCCCAATGACTTAGGCTCCTAGGGTTGGTGCAATTCGCACCATTTGGTGAAGCAAAGGAAGAAAACGAAAAAAAGAGAGAAAAGAGAAGAGAAAAATCGGCGCCACAAGGGAGAAAGAGCGAGAGTTTGGATTGCACCAAGGAAAAGAGAATGAGAGCTTCAATTGTTGCTGTGGTTTTGTGGGTGACTCAGTGGAAAGGGCTATTCTTCGGTTTATACAAGGTAAGGGGAGTCTCACCTTATAATAGGGGGTATAATAGGGTGTATGTATGTCATAGGATCCTTATTGATAGTATTTGATGTTGAATTTGAGTGTTGAACGATCGTTTGATGGATTGAAATTGAAACTAGTATGGAAATCGAATTGTATGTTAGTGTTAGGGCTTATATAGTCTTGATTTCGTTTTTGATGTGTGATTGATGATTAAAATGTGTAATTGAAGGTGCTAGCATGATTATGATGTGTTTTTGAGTTGTTGATGATGATTGATTTTGAGAGGAATTGGATAAAATTGATTTAGGGAACCCTAGGTACCCTAGGGCGCCAAATTGCTAGAGAAATGGCGCCCTGTGTCTTGCTGTGTGTTGTGCGTGCGTGTGTGTGCCACTGTTTGGGCGCAAAATGCTGCCCAGAATGGCGCCTGGGTGCGCCTGTGACACTGTGTGTGTGCAGGGGAGCCAAATGGCTGCCCCAAGGCGCCCAGGATGGCGCCAGTGTGCGGGTTGTGTTGCTGTGTTGTGAAGGGTGTGTGTGTGTTGCTGTGTTGGGCGCCAAAGGTCGCGTAAATGGCGCTGTGCGCTGTGTCTAAGGTAAGGCGCCTAGTGTGGCGCCAAGTGCTGGGTGTGTGTTGTGTCTAGGTGCAGGGCGCCAAAATGTGGCTGCCCATGCGCCTGGTTGTGCTTGTTCAAGTGCAGGGCGCCAATGTGGCTGCCCTGTGGCGCCTGGTGTGGCGCCATGTTGCTGGTGGCGTGCTGTGTCTAAGTGCTGGGCGCCATTTTGGCTGCCCATGGCGCCTAGTGTGGCGCCAGATTTGTGTGGCAGGGTGTGTGGGTGCATGTGGCGCAGCACAGGGCGCCAAATTGCTGCCCTGGTGCGCTTGTGTTGCTGTCTGTGTCTAGACAGGGCGCCAAATGTTGCTGCCCATGGCGCTTGGGTGTGCGCCTGTGTCTGAGACTGTGTCTCAGTTTGTGTCTTAGTTTGTGTCTAAGTCTGTGTTGCCCCAGGGGGCGCCAGATTACTGTGTGTTTGGCGCCTGTGTGGTTGTGTTGCCACATGGGGCGCCAATTTGCTATGTTTTTGGCGCCTGTGTGCCTGTGTTGCACAGGGGCGCCATTTTGCTGTGCTTTTGGCGCCTGGTGGCTGTGTTGCCACTAGGGGCGCCACTTTGCTGTGTTTTTGGCGCCTGGTGGCAGTGTTGCCACTGGGGGCGCCATTTTGCTAGAGTTTTGGCGCCTGGTGGCTGTGTTGCCACTAGGGGCGCCAGTTTTGGGGGTTCTTGGCGCCTGGTGATGCCATTTTGTATTTTAGGTGCTGTTTTGGTCCTTATGTGCTAATTTGGTCCTTTAGGTGTTGTTTTGGTCCTTATGTGCTAGTTTGGTGCCTTAGGTGCCGTTTTGGTCCTTGAGTGTGGTTAAGGTCCTCTAGTGTTGTTTTGGTCCCCTGGTGGTGTTTAGTCCTTGGGACATATTTTTCTAATGATGAAGTTTGTAACACCCCCTTATCTAATCAATTCGATCTACTAAATTAAAATCAGAGTTTCAAAATTCCACTCAAAGGAGGCTACATTTGATGATTTAAAAAGGAAAACAGAAATTCAATTAAGTTCAAACAGCTGCACAGCATTATACTAAACATGTAATCATGCGCATCACATCGGCAAAAGGGTCTAAGCCCATAACATAAGGCACCTCGGCCAGTAAGACATCAAGTCATAATACGTAGTAAAAAGTTACAACAAAATGTGATAGTTTTAGTTCAAAAGACTATCTAGCGAAAAGTACACAAGATCGGCATAAGAAGCACTAAAATCTACTCGCCCCTGACCCAAAGTGTTACACGACCAGAGTAGACACAACCGACTTGAGCTAGGCACAACTATCACTCATGTGTACCTGCAAGTTGCTGACATGAGAAGCAACATAAAAGCAGCTAGGGTGAGTCTCTTAACACAAGTAATATAATGTGAAGAAGCTTAAGGTTAGAGATAGCACTAAAGCACCTCGGTTCATTAATACACCCACTCACCGATAGTTCAAATAACCACAACAATTATCAATCAGCTCAAAAACACATTGAATTATGAAATGTATGCATGTATGCAACCCAACCACATGGCATTATGCGATGAGGTACCTCCACCGTCGTTATTTAGCCTATCGGCTCTTCGTCGTTATTTACTCCGTCGTTATTTGATATGGAGACCAAGTCCTACCACATCGAGGCCAAAACCTCCTCCGCGTTATTTGATATGGAGACCGAAGTCCTACCACATCGAGGCCGAAACCTCCTCCGTCGTAATATGCACATGAACATGTGACTTCATGACAAATGCAATCACACACCAATCAATCATAACGCATGTGAATGCTTACACCGTCGTTCACCGTCGTTACTCGCCGTTCTACTCAGTCGCTCTACTCGTCGTTCTACTCCGCCGCCACACCGACGCCCACACCATCTGAACATCATCACGATTGCTAAGGTCGACCCTACTACACCGGTAGAATCACCCTAGGACCTACAACCGACCTCTCGATCACCTCGGCACTCTATGGTGGACTAATTGTCACACCGAGGACCGCAACGACACTTAGGGACCAAAATGTCACCTAAGGACCAAAATGGACTCTATCGCTCCCTTTACTTATGCACATTTGGTGCTAAAATAGCACTCACGGTGGCGTCCCACAATGTGCTAGGCAACATTGGCGCTAACATCACTTCGGCACACTATGTGTGTACCTCGGCTAACTACTCCAACTCGGTATTCTACATCACCTCGGCACCTAGCTCAGCTTTGGCACCTCGGCATGTTACACTCAAACCCTTACTTCGGTGACATACTCACAATTACGCGCTCCCTTACACTAAAATCGTCTAACTCATGGGGATTCACTTCTCGGCATTCCCCGGTTCGGTTCACCTACACTTAGGCATTTGGGCGTTTCACCTCGGTGACGCTACCTCGGCTTTGAGGACTTGGTTCACTCCTCTACACCCTCGGTAACCTTAAGGCGAAACACCTACACTTCGGTTTATGCGTCCCTACCCCTCGCTAATGGTGTTTAGACACATACTCTCCCTCAAACTCACCAACAGACTCTCAACACCAAGACACCCTAGGCGTTGACTTCCCTCAACTCGGTTTCTCTCACTCTAAGTCAAGGGTACTTAGACACGCTGCGTAATAAAGGCGCTTAACTCCCATTTTACTTCTTTTACTCTGTTTCTCTACTTAAACCCAACATGCAACCCATTTCCAGCATCACCACACTCATGCACACTCGGATACTCACTCCATTGGCTCCGATCCTCTCCCTAACTCTACATGCAAACTCATTTTCTTCACACTACACCGATTCACACCCGATGCCTCACCATGCAATGCTCCTTCAGACCACACGCAGGCAGAGTGTTACACTCCTCTCTCTTTCCCAACCGATCCACCATCGTACTTCACCACAATTACAGCAAGAGCAAAAACACAGCAAAACATGTTATGAACAACACATAAAACACACACCCTTAATTTGGTAACTTTGACTATTTTTGGAGCAATGTAAATGGTCTCACTTCTCTCTACTTTCTTAATTTGGTAACTTTGACTATTTTTGGAGCAATGTAAATGGTCTCCTACGAAGGCACCATTTAACATGTCCTAAGGGACTTAAATGAGGCCTTGGCCTTATTAGGCCGTGGGCTTCTTCTACCCACACCCTTTCCTAACTTAGACATTTTCCTAAAATGCAACACATGCTTAACCTTCACTTAATGAATTATTTGACTTAAAGTAAAATGTTGCAAACCCTTAATAACTCAACTAAGTTAATTAATTTAATTATTTTGCGGTGTTACAACCCTCCCTACTTAGGAGATTACGTCCTCTAATCTTACCTCAATCAAACAAATTTCTAATAGACTTCCTTCATCTTGCTCTCTAGCTCCCAAGTAGCATGCTCACTGGCCAAGCAGCTCCTACCCAAACCACCTTCACCAACTTGATTTCTTTTCCCCTAAGGGTCTTTACTTCTCGGTCTTCAATTCTGATCGGCATTGTCTCCACAGTGAGGTCGTCTCTCACTTGCACATCATCCATTTGAATGACATGGGACGGGTCAGGAACATACTTCCTCAGTTGAGATACATGGAACACATCGTGCAAATTTGACAGATTGGTTGGCAATGCAATTCGGTACGCCACCTTCCCAACTCTCTCCAAAATTTGACCTCAGAGCTCGTCCAACTCCAGTCACAGGGGTGACTCTAAGGAATACATGGTCGCCGGCTTGAAATTCTAAGTCTTTCCTCCTTTTGTCATGGTAACTCTTCTCATGCGCTTTGTGGACGCCTCATCTTCTCTCTCTCGATCATCTTAACCTTCTCGGTAGTCTCTCTAACCAACTCGGGTCCTAACACAACCCTCTCTCTGTTTCATGCCAACATAGTGGAGTCCTACACCTCTGACCATACAATGCTTCAAATGGTGCTATTCCAATACTTGAATGATGATCATTGTTGTAAGTGAATTCTATCAATGGTAGATACGAATCCCACGCACCTCCTTGCTCAAGCACACAAGCTCTCAATAAGTCTTCTAAGGATTTGGATAGTCCTCTCGGATTGACCATCGATCGAGGATGGTATCCGAGCTCAAACGCAACTTGGAACCCAACGCCTCTTGCAAACTCTTCCAAAATTCCGAAGTAAACCTTGGATCTCTGTCTGATACAATACTAAAAGGGATTCCATGAAACTTCACAATGAAATTGATATACATTTCTGCTAACCTCGGCACTGGGTATGTGATGTTAATAGGAATAAAGTGTGATGACTTTGTCAGCCTATCAACAATCACCCAAATGGTGTCAAACCCTCTTGTTGTCCTCGGCAACCCGGTTACAAAGTCCATGGAAATGCTGTCCCACTTCCATTCAGGAATATGCAACGGTTGCATCAACCCTGCCGGCTTCTGGTGCTCCACCTTTGACTTCTGGCAAGTCAAACAAGCATAGACGAAACGAGCTACATCCTTCTTCATTCCTTGCCACCAGAATAATTTCTTCAAGTCTTGATACATCTTCGTAGCTCCTGGATGGATACTCAACCGACTTCTGTGACACTCCTCCAGAATTGCCTTCTTGATCTCCTCATCATCAGGTATACATATCCGACCTCTGAACCTCAACAATCCTTGCGCATCCAACTCAAAATCTTTGTTATCAGCTCGGCCAACTCTCACAAACACATCAACCAACTTCACATCAACCTTCTGTGCTTCCCTTATACTAACCATGAACTCATTGGTGATCTTCAGCATCCCCAACTTAACACTCCGAGGTGTTACTTCACATACTAGGCTCAAATCTCTAAACTGTTCAATCAATTCCAGCTCCTTTACCATCATCGATGACATATGCAGAGATTTCCTACTCAGCGGCATCGCCTACAACATTGGCCTTCCCTGGGTGATAGTTCGACCGAAGTCATAGTCCTTCAATAACTCCAACCATCTCCTCTGCCTCATATTCAATTCCTTCTGATCAAACAAGTATCAGAACTCTTGTGATCACTAAACACCTCGAACCTCGAACCATAAAGGTAATGCCTCCATATCTTTAATGCAAACACTACGGCAGACTAGTTCTAAATCATGAGTGGGGTAATTCTTCTCATGAGTCTTCGCTGCCTTGAAGCGTACGCCACTACTTTACCTTCTTGCATCAAGACACACAGCCCAAACCTAACTTAGATGCATCACAATAGATCACAAAAGGATCCTCCGGATTAGGCAACGCGTCAAGATCGGCGACGTTGTCAATCTCCTCTTCAACTCTTGGAAACTCTCTTCTTCGCATCGGTCATCCCATACGAAAGCCCTATCTTTACATGTCAATTGGGTTAATGGCAACGCCAATTTGGAGAAACCCTCAATGAATCTTCTGTAGTAACCGGCTAATCCCATGAAGCTCCTCACTTCGGTGGCTGACTTGGGTGTCTCCCACTTCAACACAGCTTCAATCTTTGAAGGGTCCACTGCAATCCCATTCTTTGAAATCACATGGCCTAGGAAACTCACTTCCCTCAACCAAAACTCACACTTGGATAGCTTCGCATACAGCTTCTTCTCCTTCAGAACCTTCGGCACTACCCTTAAGTGCTCGGCATGCTCTTCTGCCGACTTGGAGTAGACCAAGATATCGTCTATGAACACTACCACAAACCGATCTAAGTACTCATGGAAAATACGGTTCATATACTCCATGAATACCCCTGGAGCATTAGTGACACCGAATGGCATTACTAAGTACTCGTGAGTGTCCATACCGAGTTCTAAAAGCCGCCTCTTTAGTACGTCTTCGTCCTTCACTTTGATTTGATGGTAGCCCGACTCAAAATCAATCTTGAAAATATACCGAGCACCCACTAATTGATCCATCAAATCGTCAATTCTTGGTAGTGGATACTTGTTCTTAATTGTAACCTTGTTCAACATGCGTAGTCCACGCACAACCTCATGCTTCCATCTTTCTTCTTCACTAGTAACACAAAAAGCTCCCCACGGTGACACGCTCGGTCTCACAAATTTCCTTTCTAGCAATTCTTCCAACTGCTTTCTTCACTCGGACACTCGGATGCAGACATCCTATAAGGTGCCATAGACACCGGTCTTGTTCCAGGAATCAATTCTATGGTGAACTCGATCTCTCTCTCAGGTGGCACATCAGGAATTTCTTCAGGAAACACCTCGGCAAACTCTCTAACCACTGGTAGATCTTCAATCTTGACTTGATTCTCTCACACGACACCCATAATGCAAACAGAGTAACCCTTCTCCTAACAACTTGCGCACTTGTCTAGCGGAAGTAAAGCCGATTCCTTCACCTCGATAGCGGAAAACTAACCGATCTCTCAGTGCACTTGATATGAACATGGTTGTCTACCAACCACCCATACCAAGGATGACGTCCATTCCCTCTAGTGGTAAACAAATTAAGTTAACAGTGAAGTCCCTGCCGAATACAGTCAGTGGGCACTTCAACATACCAGAGAGGTAGTCACTGAACCCTTAGCCGGAGTGTCAATGACCATCTCCCTTACCAATGAAGACAACACTAAACTCCGTCTATTAGCAAAACATGGCAGAAATGAAGGAATGAGTTGCGCCCAAGATCTCACAATTGCAACTAGAGGAACACCGCTGATATAACACGTGCACTGTGATTTCGTTCTCTACCTCGGACCCAGCTAATGCAAACACTTTCCCCACGCCTCTCTCTTGCTTCGGCTTTGGACACTTGGGACTGATGTGCCCCATCTCTCCACAATTGAAACAGACTATCTCCTTTCGCCCACACTCAGCAGATAGGTGGCCCTCCTTGCCACATCTATAACACCTCTTCACCTCAGCCTTGCACTCCTTCGCCTTGTGCCCAGGCAATCCACACTTGTAACAGGTCAGAATAGCAGGAGCGTCTCCCCTACTAGGCTTTCCTCTCCCTGCGGAATTCCCCTTCCTCTACCACCGTAATGGTCGTAAGGTTTCCAATGATGCATCGAGGTTGAAAAGTCTTCTTATCTTTCCCACTTTCGGCTAGTAGCCACACTATCTTCTTCATAAATTCTACAACCGTCCCACCAACCCTAATACACCCTTATCCTTTGATACCCAATTGCCTGCTTGATCTCAGGCTTCAAACCGTTCTCAAACTTGATACACTTGGAGAACTCTGCAGTCGGTCCAGTGTAATGGGGGTAAAACTTTATCAGCTCGGAAAACTTGGCAGCATACTCCGACACGGTCATGTTACCTTGTTTGAGCTCCAAGAATTCCATCTCTTTCTTTCCTCTCACATCTTCGGGGTAGTACTTCCTCATGAACTCTTTCTTAAAATTCTCCCATGTGATCTCCTCCTCTGCAGCTTCCAATCTTGGAAGAACTCCAAGCCACCAGTCGTCGGCTTCCTCAGCGAGCATATGAGTCCCAAACCTCACTTTTTGCTCATCGGTGCAATCCATCACTCTGAATATCCTCTCTATTTCTTTCAACCATGCTAGAGCCCCATCGATCATACCTCCCCTCAAGGTAGGAGGATTCTCCTCTCGGAAAGTAGCGAGCCTCACGAGCTCCAAAGATCATCGGCGATTCTCACGAGGTCGATTCCCATAGCATTTGCCATCGCCTCCAACGCAGCAGCTATAGCAGCATCATCTCTTCCAGCTCTTCTAGCCATTCTTACTTCACTGATTACACAATCAAGAACTGGTTTAGAACGAGCCTAAGACTCGAGGCTTAAGACACTTAGACTCAATACTTGGTCGGACAAGACCGAACTTATGCTCTGATACCAACAATGTAACACCCCCTTATCTAATCAATTCGATCTACTAAATTAAAATCAGAGTTTCAAAATTCCACTCAAAGGAGGGCTACATTTGATGATTTAAAAAGGAAAACAGAAATTCAATTAAGTTCAAACAATGCACACAGATTATACTAAACATGTAATCATGCGCATCACATCGTGAAAAGGGTCTAAGCCCATAACATAAGGCACCTCGCCAAGAAGACATCAAGTCATAATACATAGTAAAAGTTACAACAAAATGTGATAGTTTTAGTTCAAAAGACTATCTAGCGTAAAGTACACAAGATCGGCATAAGAAGCACTAAAATCTACTCGCCCCAACCCACCCGGTTACACGCACTGGAGCGCACACAACCGACTCTTGAGCTAGGCACAACTATCACTCATGTGTACTGCAAGTTGCCGACATGAGAAGCAACATAAAAGCAAATAGGGTGAGTCTCTTAACACAAGTAATATAATGTGAAGAAGCTTAAGGTTAGAGATAGCACTAAAGCACCTCGGTTCAAATTATCTGACCACTCACCGATAGTTCAAATAACCACAACAATTATCAATCACCAAAAACACATTGAATTATGAAATGTATACATGTATGCAACCCAACCACGGGGCATTATGCAATGAGGTACCTCCACCGTCGTTATTTAGCCTATCGGCTCTCCGTCGTTATTTACTCCGTCGTTATTTGATATGGAGACCAAGTCCTACCACATCGAGGCCGAAACCTCCTCCGTCGTTATTTGATATGGAGACCAAGTCCTACCACATCGAGGCCGAAACCTCCTCCGTCGAAATATGCACATGAACATGTGACTTCATGACAAATGCAATCACACACCAATCAATCATAACGCATGTGAATGCTTACACCGTTCCGCTCACCGTTACTCATTCGTTCTCTACTCCGCCGTTCTACTCGTCGTTCTACTCGCCACTCACCGACGTCCACACCATCTGAGACATCATCACGGTGCTAAGGTCGACCCTACTACATCGGTAGAATCACCCTAGGACCTACAACCGACCTCTCAATCACCTCGGCACTCTATGGTGGACTAATTGTCACACCGAGGACCGCAACGACACTTAGGGACCAAAATGTCACCTAAGGACCAAAATGGACTCTATCGCTCCCTTACTTATGCACATTTGGTGTTAAAATAGCACTCACAGGTGGCGTCCCACAATGTGCTAGGCAACATTGGCGCTAACATCACTTCGGCACACTATGTGTGTACCTCGGCTAACTACTCCAACTCGGTATTCTACATCACCTCGGCACCTAGCTCAGCTTTGGCACCTCGGCATGTTACACTCAAACCCTCACTTCGGTGACATACTCACAATTACGCGCTCCCTTACACTAAAATCGTCTAACTCATGGGGATTCACTTCTCGGCATTCCCCGGTTCGGTTCACTACACTTAGGCATTTGGGCGTTTCACCTCGGTGGCCGCTACCTCGGCTTTGAGGACTTGGTTCACTCCTCTACACCTCGGTAACCTTAAGGCGAAACACCTACACTTCGGTTTATGCGTCTGTACCCCTCGCTAATGGTGTTTAGACACATACTCTCCCTCAAACTCACCAACAGACTCTCAACACCAAGACACCCTAGGCGTTGACTTCCCTCAACTTGGTTTCTCTCACTCTAAGCTGAATGGTACTTCGTATTATGCGTGTAATAAAGGCGCTTAACTCCCATTTTACTTCTTTTACTCTGTTTCTCTACTTAAACCCAACATGCAACCCATTTCCAGCATCACCACACTCATGCACACTCGGATACTCACTCCATTGGCTCCGACCCTCTCCCTAACTCTACATGCAAACTCATTTTCTTCACACTACACCGATTCACACTCGATGCCTCACCATGCAATGCTCCTTCAGTACCACGTAATGCAGAGAGTGTTACACTCCTCTCTCTTTCCCAACCGATCCACCATCGTGCTTCACCACAATTACAGCAAGAGCAAAAACACAGCAAAACATGTTATGAACAACACATAAAACACACATGCAAGGTGATCAGAACTGTAACACCCACTTCTATTTAATTACTATTTTACTAATTAAAAATCAGAGTTTTCAAAAACCTTTCCACGCACCTCAAAGAGAGTGCTACATTTCACAAAACGTCATCAAAGTATAATTAAAATTCAAACGCATCTAGTGCGCGCAATAAAAATCATATCCAAATGGGCGAACCCTCAAAAACCTGTCTTTAGTATTACAATAATCCAGAAAATGGTTCACAGCACAGCGGAAGTAAAACCAAGTTCAATATGCGCAGTACATAATCCAAATCAGTTCAAATACATAATGTAAAATAACTACACTACGATCCCGCCCCGGGTGTCACTAATCAGAGCTGACTCGAAGACGTAAGAAGGTATGGCACCTTCACTCATAATCACCTGTTTGTCGCCACGAGAGCAGGCAACATAAAAATGCTAGGGTGAGTCTCTTTACATAAATAATAACAAGTAAGATAAGCATTATATTCGGAAAACATCTAGCAACAACAATCCATAGTAATCAAGGCATTTACCATTCAATTAAAATACCAACAAGCCACCACAAAGAATTAATTAAGCATCAACGAGAATTCCACGAATGTATGAGTGTATGCATGTATGCAATATGCATGTGGATCCATCATCACCGCATTAACCCCGTCGGGCACCCACCGCTTTGGCCGAAGCCACAACACCGCTTTTGGCCGAAGCCACAACACCGCTTTTGGCCGAAGCCACAACACCGCTTTTAAATGCATATGATTTATGTGACACCATGACAATGCAACACCACACAATAAATTTATCACATCAATTGTCAACTCACCTCTTTGGCCGAAGCCCCCACCGCTTTTGGCCGAAGCCCACATCATTCATAAATTCATCACATCAAGTATTGACTCACCGCTTTGACCGAAGCCCACATCACCTTTTGATATCACCTCACCACCACAACTTATTTATTGAATTAAATCCCACCCATGGACTAAATCCCACCTAAGGACCAGTTTGGCACACCAATGATTATTTTAGTACTTAGGGAATTGTTGGGCATATTAGGAATTAATTTGGTACTTGGAATTTATGTTGGCATATTGGGATTAATTAGACACTAAGGGACTATTTTATCACGCCAATGATTAATTTAATTCTTAGGGACTATTTTGTCACACCAAGGATTAAATTAATTCTTAGGGACTAAAAACATCACTTAGGTTCCATTAAGCACCTCGGGCGCGCCAGGGCAGCCACTTTGGCGCCCACATAGCGCAACACACACACACACACAAGACGCCACACACCCACAGCGCCAAGTTTCTAGGAAATCGCACTTCCCACTGCCGTGCCACTTCCTGCAAAGACACACACACTTTGGGCGCCAAGTTCCAGTGAATCGGCGCCTTTCTTCCTCGCACACACGCACGCCTGGACTATTTGTCACGCACACGGCACGCACCACAGCGCCGGTTGCCTAGCAAATGGCGCCTCGTCTTCCAAAGAACACACGTTGTGCCCAACCACATGGACCAGCGCCTAAATTCCCGAATCGGCGCCACCTCGCACAAGCACACCTAGCCAGCCCAGCACAGCACCCCTGGCGCCATTTTGCCTAGCAAATGGCGCCCCCTCCTGCCGACCCTAGCCAAACCGAACCAACCCACAAAAACAAAGAACCCAAGGCGCCACTTTCCTTAGGATTTGGCGCCTCACCTAAAACACTTAACCAAAACACCAAAACACATTTTCATCCCACAATTAAATTCTCAACTCATTAACACCCAATTAAACAATTACTCAACATCCTTTAATTCACTCAATCTCATAAATCCTCATATTGGAACATTTAAACAAACACTTGACATGCATAAACAACAGAACATTCATTTCCAACATTAAGCATCATGGTACATCACATTCAACATCAAATACAACTACAACAACAATCTCATATTAACACACAATCCACACAATCAAATCATGCTAGCTATTTCCTACACAACACATATCATACCAATTATTATAGACATAATGAGAATCCCCTAACCTTGATTAAGTTAGAACCTTCAAGCAAACACCAAAAATCACAAGATGAAGCATTCCCCCTTCCTTTTCCAGCCAAAACCGTGGACCCCCTTCCTTTGGGTAGAAATGGAGACTCAACAAAAAATGGAAATAAGGAGTTAAAGGCTACTACACTAGAAAGAGGAAGAAAAATGGAGTTGTTTGGTACTAAAACACTTACCCAAAGCTAGAAGATGGATTTTCTCTCCTCCTCTTCCTTCTATGGTCATAAGCACGGCTTCTCCCCTTCCTCCTCTCTCTATTCTTTCGTTCCTTTCTTTCAAATTGAGAGAAATGAGACCTTCTTTAGGGTTTTAGGGGGTTTTAGGCAATTGGGCTTGGGTCACTAATTGACTTGGGCCCTATTTACACCACTCCAATCAATTTAGTTCACCTCCCATAATAGAAATGAATCCTAACTTAATTAAATTAGACTCCTCATTTATTTACTACACCTCACTCTTTAACTAAATTAATTACCTTATTATTATTTAAATATGACCAACTAACATATTACTTAATTAAATTAGTCATAATCACTTAATTAAGTAAATTAAATAATCACCTAATTAAATTAGTTAAATACTCATCTAATTAATTTTGGGGTGTTACAACTCTCCCCCACTTAGAATATTTTCGTCCTCGAAAATCTAACTATCATGGACATGCCAACTTAAACACTTACTACAACAAACATTAATCTCTAGCAAAACACCCTAATGAAACTCGTACTTCTAAATGCAACCATCACTCCTCCGTAGGCTCCGAACACGCTAGGACAAACACTCTCTCGTTATACTCCTCCTCCTTCGGCTTTAGATACTTGGTACTAATGTATCACATTTCCCCATGGTTGTAACAGACCACATCTTCCTTCTCTCACTTAACAGCTTTATGACCTTCCTCATCACACTTGAAACACTCATCGACCATACCATCTGGACTCTTTTGCCTCGACTTACCACACTCGTGACACACAATCCCCGCAGTAGCTTCTCCCCCACTTAGAATATTTTCGTCCTCGAACTCTCCTTCCTCTTGCCTTTACCACCTGACACATCATAGGCTTCCCACTAAACCGAGAACCCCGCTACTCCTTCACTATCTTGTACGAACGATTGCTATCCTCCTCGAAGATCTACACTAATCCCACGAATTAACATCCACTCTTCTTATCCCTCTAACCGTCCTCCTCCAAGTCTCATCGTATACACAACAGATTAATCACTCTTTCCTATATTCTTACTCCCCAATTGGGTACTCTAATCTGTAGGTTGTCAAAACCCTACCCGACTACCCAACACAAGGGACAACAACAATTATGGCCAGAGGCCCAACAACCTAACAACCGTAATTAACACAGCGATACCGGTCTCAACAATTATCATATATTCAATATTATTCACATCAACAATTAACACGATCATAACAACAAAATTCAAGTTCAACCTATTCCACCATTAATCGTTTTATTCAACGTTCAAATTATTCTTGCTAAACTCAGGTGCAGAAAAATTCTGCAACTTTGCGCCTACTTTGGCGAATTAATTAAAATAGTAAGCGACCTCGGATTTCGACAAATAAATACTTGTTGGAAAGCCACGTATGTGTAGTTTCTGAATATATCATTAAAGTTTCAAAACAGTGGGCCAATTAGTACAGTTCTCAGAAACAACCAAAACAGCTCTCAGATTCGACAGATTCTGTCCTCCTATTTCATTTCACGCTAAACTGACTTAAACTTGACCGAATGAGACAAAACTTCGGCCCGAATAAAAGCATTTTGAGTATAGTTTCTAATGGAAAAAGAATTGTTCAAAACGGAGTTCATTTGGAGGCATAGAACTTTCAAAAACTGAACCTACCCACATATTGATTCTAGAAATTGACTCGACTTTGGAGATTCATAACTGGAGCTACACAACTCCGAATTTAACGAAACCAGTGCCAAAACGACCGGATTTAAGTCTATTTTCGAAAACACTAAGCCACAAAATTTTTGACTCAACCAAACAGTACCAGTTTTCAAAAGACCGAAACAGTGTCCGGATTGCTTTCCAGAATTTTAACCTAACTTGTGTCACCTATAATTTGAGTTCTACAACTCCGAATGCGACCCAATCAGTGGCAAATTAACAAGCATTCAATCAAGTTTTCGAAATGACAAACCACATAATTTTTCAATTGGCCAAACAATACCAGTTTTTAAAAGACTGAAACAGCATCCCGTAACACACAGAAATCATACGCAAGTAAAACTCACCATTATCAATCACCACAACCAATTACAATCATCACATACTTATGCATTTCGTCAAACATCAACTAAGCATAACCAATCATGCAACAACTTAAACACACAATTTCGAAAGATTAAACATTTAGGCTTTTCCTTCGATTTCCTTTATTCCTAGAGATTGGTTAACATGCAATTTTACAACTTCCCTAGAAAACATCATGGGCATACAATTCTACTAAATTTAATAGATTTCATATCACCAAAATAATATAACCAACACATGCTTTATAACACACTTGTTTCGATTACAAGACTTGATATTGGTTTAAGCAAATGAAATTAAATCGCATTGTCAACATCTAGCGAAGAAAACTAATTCAAGTAATATAAGTGCATAGAAGGTCTCGCCGCACGTTTCATCATTAGTTTTTAGGAGCCACGTAATCAAACCAAGAAGTGACAATTAATAATGGTAATAGCAACAACAAGGGCCACCGTTAAATCATAAATCGAACAAAATTTTCACAATTGGAATTCATATTTAGAAGGTATTCAAAAGTATATATGTTTGTTTCTAAAACCTTGACAATTATTATTGGACTCACACTCTCGGAGCACAAAAATTTTAACTCATTAAATCATGCAATTTATGTCCAATCTCATAATTTTTCAAGCCTCATTAAATCACAACCTAATCGGTTCAAAAGCCGAATTTATGTCACTTTTCGAAATAAAATCTTAGAACAACTTGAAAACCAAATACAACACTAATTTGGACATCACATTCGCTTTTCCCTTTAGCCTAAAATTTTCCAATTACCGCTTTCTTTTGAAAATCATAGAACTTACAGTTTGTCCAAAAAGGGAACCCATATGCAACCCTAAAGCTTACTATCACACAATTATGCAACCACATAAACAACTACTTATTAGTTCAAAATTCTAGTTTCCGACATACACTCGGGAGGTAAGGAAAGTTAATCATTTCTTTTTTGACAATTCATATTATGCTCACAAACAAGCCAAAGTGAAACACTGAAAATTTCAAAACTCCAAGTCAGGTAACTTCGATTGAGAAAATGAAAATATAGCATTACACATTATTTTCTTTTTGGCATACTTTCTTCAAAACAATTAAACACAAGTCAAATCAAATTTAACTCACATGCATCACAAAACAATCAACCTATGGCAAGGACGTCAATTAAGTGCAACAATTTTCACACGCAATCTTCAAATATTGTTTGTTGTATACTTACCACGGTTAGGTCATAAAAAAAATTATTTTCTATATCCTAACAAACTAATCAGACAACCAATCAAATTAAAATTAGTGCATGCATCTAAAGTTAATAATAACTATGAGTTATTGTCGCCTCTTTCAGTGGTGATGAGTGATTGGGGTGATCAATCCCTCCTACTCATGCAACCAACTAATTAAGGTCACAAAACTACTTCGTTTTCAATTTATAACTATCACATTAAAAGACTTTTAACACTGTCCGGAGTGCGAAGGCGTCGTCACGACTTTCACTCCTCTGACGTCGTTAGAACTCTCTTAATCACACATATCTTAATGATAAAAACAACAGTCACGAACAGACAAAATCAATGCTACAATCACCAGTTACACAGTTCAGTCACATATACATTAATAATGCAGTATAACTTTCAATCGTAACCCAACAAATAAGTCACAAGGCACGTCAATGAATGAACAAACCAACAAGGTTAACAGCAATAATCAGCAATATAATTATGATTTAGAACGAGTACCAAGACTCGAGGGTTGACAGACTCGACAACTTGGCCGGACGGACCGAACTGCTCTGATACCACTAATGTAACACCCCCTTCTATTTAATTACTATTTTACTAATTAAAAATCAGAGTTTTCAAAAACCTTTCCACGCACCTCAAAGAGAGTGCTACATTTCACAAAACATCATCAAAGTATAATTAAAATTCAAACGCATCTAGTGCGCGCAATAAAAATCATATCCAAATGGGCGAACCTCAAAAGTCAGTTTATTATTACTATAATCCAGAAAATGGTTCACAAAGACAAATGAAGTAAAACCAAGTTCAATATGCGCGATACATAATCCAAATCAGTTCAAATACATAATGTAAAATAACTACACTACGATCCAAATTTCGGTGTCACTAATCGTGAGCCGACTCGAAGACGCAAGAAGGTATGGCACCTTCACTCATAATCACCGCTTGTCGCCACGAGCGAGCAACATAAAAATGCTAGGGTGAGTCTCTTTACATAAATAATAACAAGTAAGATAAGCATTATATTCGGAAAACATCTAGCAACAACAATCCATAGTAATCAAGGCATTTACCATTCAATTAAAATACCAACAAGCCACCACAAAGAATTAATTAAGCATCAACGAGAATTCCACGAATGTATGAGTGTATGCATCTATGCAATATGCATGTGGATCCATCATCACCGCATTAACCCCGTCGGGCACCCACCGCTTTGGACGAAGCCACAACACCGCTTTTGGCCGAAGCCACAACACCGCTTTTGGCCGAAGCCACAACACCGTTTTTAAATGCATATGATTTATGTGACACCATGACAATGCATCACCACACAATAAATTTATCACATCAATTGTCAACTCACCTCTTTGGCCGAAGCCCCCACCGCTTTTGGCCGAAGCCCACATCATTCATAAATTCATCACATCAAGTATTGACTCACCGCTTTGACCGAAGCCCACATCACCTTTTGATATCACCTCACCACCACAACTTATTTATTGAATTAAATCCCACCCATGGACTAAATCCCACCTAAGGACCAGTTTGGCACATCAATGATTATTTTAGTACTTAGGGAATTGTTGGGCATATTAGGAATTAATTTGGTACTTGGAATTTATGTTGGCATATTGGGATTAATTAGACACTAAGGGACTATTTTATCACGCCAATGATTAATTTAATTCTTAGGGACTATTTTGTCACACCAAGGATTAAATTAATTCTTAGGGACTAAAAACATCACTTAGGTTCCATTAAGCACACTGGGCGCCAAGGGGCAGCCACTTTGGCGCCCCACATAGCGCAACACACACACACACACAGCACGCCACACACCCACAGGCGCCAAGTTTCTAGGAAACTGGCGCCCCCCCCCTTTGCCGTGCCACTTCCCTGCAGCACACACACACTGGGCGCCAAGTTCCCAGCGAACTGGCGCCCTTCCCTGCACACACGCACGCACAGACTATTTGTCACGCACACGGCACGCACCCTGGCGCCAGTTTTCCTAGCAAATGGCGCCCTGTCTTCCCAGCAACACACGCTGTGCCCAACCACATGGACCAAGCGCCTAAATTCCCGAATCGGCGCCACCTGCACAAGCACACCTAGCCACCGATGACCGGCCACACACCACGGCGCCATTTTGCCTAGCAAATGGCGCCCCCTCCTTGCCAGCCTAGCCAAACCGAACCAACCCACAAAAACAACAACCCAAGGCGCCACTTTCCTTAGGATTTGGTGCCCCTCACCTTAAAACACTTAACCAAAACACCAAAACACATTTTCATCCCACAATTAAATTCTCAACTCATTAACACCCAATTAAACAATTACTCAACATCCTTTAATTCACTCAATCTCATAAATCCTCATATTGGAACATTTAAACAAACACTTGACATGCATAAACAACAACACATTCATTTCCAACATTAAGCATCATGGTACATCACATTCAACATCAAATTTGAGCATTCCTTCTTCAATTGCCTTTTGTACTATATCCCTGAAAAGTACGCAACGGTCAGTGTTATGTCCCAAAAAATTATGAAACTTACAATAACCTTTTTTCTTTCTCTGGTCGAGAGGTGCTACTTTCAGGCCGCTAGGCACTAATATTTGGCCATCAGTTACTAACAGATCAAAAAATTTATCACTTTTAGTAACATCAAAGGTATATGTTTTAGGCACAAATCTATCATTTTTAAGCTCTACAGGGTTATTCCCATTTGCAGGCCTTAATAATTTACAAGTGTATGGAGGACCATGCTTGAGTTCAGCCACGTCTATTTCCTCCTCTTCGACATCGCCAAATGCAATATTGAATTCTTCATCAACATAGGCTACTTTTTCCTTTTTAGAAAACCCGACTGAGTTTTCCTTTTTTTCACTACAAGAATAAGCTTGCATTGCCACTAAAGTTTGCCACGGAGGATTGACCGTCGCAAATTTGCCACGGATTTGCGACGAAAAGGGAATAATGGACTACACACGAATAATCCCGCTCAAATTTGCCACGAGAAAGGATTTTGGTCGCTAATTTGCGACGGACTTGTCGTCGCAAACCCGTGGCAAACATTGAATCCCAAATAAAACCCACAACTCTCTCACGACCTCAGAATCACATAACCTCAGAATCTGTTTTCCTTGCTCTCCTCCCACGACCTCACGCATCCCTCCTCTGTCCTCCACCGCCCTCCTCCGTCCTCCACCGCCCTCCTCCGTCCTTCACCGCCCTCCTCCGTCGATAAGCCACAGCCATCCTCTCCCGTCGCGTCCTCTCTTTCTCCCTCTCCCAGCGGCGAACTCGATCCTTCCTCGTGGTTTTGTTCCGTTCGCCACCGTTCTCCTCCGTTGGCTTCTGTAGTTTATTGCAAATTTCAGTTATTGTAAAGAAATCCCAATTTTTTTCAGATAAAACCCTAAATCCCTAATTCGTTTTCCCCAGCCCCGTGATTTCTTCTCATTCCTTCGTTTTCCCAATTCGTGGAAACTCTAAATTTCTTTCTCAATGAAGACTCTTTGTTTCTAATTAAGGAAGCAAAGGACTTGTAGCCTCTCTTTCCGTGCATCTCTCTCTCCGTGCGTGTCTGGTTCTGCTTCTTTTTGTATTTTGAGATATTGAGGTAAGGTTCTTCTTGTTTGTGATTCTTATGTTTTTATAGTTTTGATTGAGTTGTTTTTGTACTTCTGCTAAGCATGTCGTTTCTGAGGGTTATGATTTAGGGTTATGCTTTGCTGTAAGGTTCATCACGTTCTTGAACAATGTTGTTGATTTTCTTTAGGGTTATGCTTTGCTGCAATGTTAATTTCGCTTCTCTGTTCTAGGAATCTTGTTAGACTTTTGAATTAGTTCTTCTTTATTTGTGCTTCATGCTGTATTTGAAGAAACAGACCTGCTCATCTATATGTATATGGAAATGATGGATTTAATGATAGAGGACCTTAATTTAGAATGTTGTTACCTTCTGGCGAATAGAGCAGAATCCACCTAATAGAGAGTCAAAATTTGCTATATATTTTCATTTTTATGTGTTGTTTGTTTTCTGGTTCAGGTTACTACAACAAAAGAGAAAACGATTCTTGTCTTCATTTTCTGGTTCATGGTAGGTAGACTACCATTTTCAGTTAACAAACTACTATTTGATAAGAAGATGTGTTTCATTACTTGCAATTGTAACTTTTGGCCTTTCTAGTATATATAATCTGAAGCAAGCAATGAAATTTTATCTTGGGATTGTAAGTAAGGAAAACACCAATTTGTGTAGACATGAAATAATTGAAGAATATCCTTTATTGTGATTGATAATGCACAAAGATTTTTAGTTTCTAAATCATTGTCCGCTTTCAACTTCATGTATTGAATGTAGGTTGAGACTAAATAACAGAATATCAATGACTTATTCAAAGTTCTATTTATTTATCAGCCAAGCTTACAATTTGGTTAGGTTGGAAGGTTTGTTGACTCAAAATGTAAAGATTTTGATATTTTTGGAGAGTTCAAAGAGGGGACACAAATTCTATACCAATCTAAATTATAATCAAACATTACTGACAAAATCAAACAAAAACAGTCCCTCCTTTAGGTATGTGGTGTAAGTTAAATATAATCCCCTCCTATTATTTTGGATCCCATTTATAAAGATTTGCTAAGTTATAAGTTTTAGAAAAAAATATGATGGATCACAATATTATCGAAGTATAACATCGGTGGTGGTGATGAGTTGTATATATAATATATTAATCATCACTTGTCTAAATATAAAATTAGCTCCAAAGTTTGTTTACATTTGACCATGTCAAGTGAATATAGGTGCAACAACTTTGTTGTTTGTGTATGCCTATAGGCTATAATTGTTATTCCTAAGGCTATTTTAACTCTATGAATGATATAATCATATGATAACAATCCTTGATGGCATGACCCCATTTATGCGATTTTTTGGAAACCGATCGTGTCGTGGAGTCTCGAGAGTTCTTTCGTACAACAAACTATTGGAGTTGTTTTAGAAGCACCTAGAGTGGCAGAGACAAAAGTAAGGTTTGTTTCTGATGTTCAATAGCTTGACACTATATCTTTAGATGCTTTCAAGTCATGAACTTCTAATATTGCATGTCCCCCTCTTTCTACTTGTGCACCCCTCTTTGTAAGAAAAAAGCAAACCTATTATGTCTAATATTTTTTTGATATCTTTACTTAGGAGTTATCTTCAAAATAAAAGCAATTGACAGTGGTTATTGTTTTCTTGATCTCATTCTTTCCATTTACTTAGCAATGTCTTAGTATGTAGAATGTCAAAATGTCATTCAAATTGCAAGTATATGACACCTAATTATGGTATGCCTTTAATTATCTAAAACATAAAACTTCTTTATGAATCGTATTTTTTACCATCATTATTTTTTGTATTCTTGCAGATATTCTATTTGGTTGGATTCGGCTTGTTTTGCTTGGAGCCTCTTCTAAGCTTGTGGGTGCTTCAGGTGAGGGACCATTCTATTGATCTAGTATTTCCTATGCACTTGTAAACAATAGATACAATGCACACATGAAGATTGTCTTTTATTCTAACACATGAAGGAATTGCGAAGTTTTAAGTTCTCTTACTTTGATAATTTTATATTTTTATTCACTGTATATTTCTCTAGATGGCTTATTGATCATGCTTGAAGTTTATGGTTGTGTTTATGAAGTTGAAATTGATTTTACAGTTTGTGTTTATTCTCATTTCAGCACTACTTGTAGTACATTTGCTCAAGGGCAGTAGTTATGAGACAACAGATTATATAAATATATTAGAATATAACAACAACCCCAAAGCATTCATACACTCTATTTTCTTAGTAAAAAGTCAAGAGAACTTTATGATCTAGTTACATGAAAAATAGTAAATTAGAGAAACACACCGATGTTTATAGGAATAGGACTATTTTTGAGCCTCCTATCATATGAAAAGGTGAAACCAAGTAACCAGGCTGTAAGGTCATACATCTAATTGCTTTGGCTCAATTCTCTATTATATTGCAGGAAGCTTATGTTGATGAAGTTAACTATAGTTGTAATTCTCTCTTCTTTGAACTAACGCAAACGTTTCCTTCAAAACTAAATTATATTAATTTTTTAGGTAGCTGTGAGTTCTTTAAAACTACCTAGCTAATATGATATGATATGAAAAGTAAAGAAAGCCATATCTCAGAGAATGAGTTTGAATTTGTGGTTGCTTAGCTATGTTGTACAAGATATTGAATTGTACATTTGGGTGCATGT
The DNA here is from genome assembly GCA_020916435.1 of Oxytropis ochrocephala. Classification (NCBI taxonomy): domain Eukaryota; kingdom Viridiplantae; phylum Streptophyta; class Magnoliopsida; order Fabales; family Fabaceae; genus Oxytropis; species Oxytropis ochrocephala. The sequence goes on along the minus strand of CM037092.1, from coordinate 46,237,275 downwards.
TAAGTTACACAAAATTATGTTTTTGTGTATGGTACCCTTTACTGAGGATAGAAAAGGAGGTAGGATTTGCATTTTAGGTAGCTGTGAGTTGTTTAAAACTACCTAGGTAATATGATATGAAATGTATCAAGCCCCACTCTCTCTCGATGGGCATCCATCGTTTAAATTCTTGTCTTGTTCTCTCTCTCTCTCTGGACATAATTTCCTCCATGATATATTGACAATTTTAAATGTGCGTAATGGAATTTCCTCCTTCGCACCGCTTTGGATGTATGATAGGTTGTTTCCAAAAAGAGTGGGTTTGAAACAATCTTTTGTAGATGGCGTGTGGGAGTTTATTCTTTTTGCAATGACACAAGAACAATTTAGAGTTGAAGGGGGGATTCGATGTCCATGCGTCAAATGCGAATCTGGAAAGATTAGGAATCCAACGGAGGTCATTGATCACTTGAAGAGAGTTGGGTTTAGGCCTAATTATTGGATTTGGACGAGTAATGGTGAGAAAGGGTTTGATGTCGTCCCGTTGGTTGGCGAAATGTGCAGGGGTGCTTCAAGTAATTCCGCGGATATAGGATGTGGTGAACAAATCAACTTGATGCAGAATATGGTTTGTGACGGTCTTAGGGTGAATGTGTCATTCGAGGAGCAGCAATATGATAACATGGAAGAGCTTCTGAATGAGCAAGCACAGAGATTTTATAATCTGTTGTTCGATGCAAACAAACCATTGTTTGAAGGGTCATCTAACTCAAAGTTATCGATTTGTGCGAAGCTTTTAGCTCTCAAATCATTGAGTAATACATCTGAGGTGGGAATGGACTTGATATGTGATATGATGTCGGGGTGACACCTATGAATGAAAATTTGCCAAAGAAATTTTACGAGGCTAAGAGGTTAGTTTCTAAGTTGGGATTGGAAGCTAGAAGGATTGATTGTTGTCCGGAAGGTAACATGTTGTATTATGACAATGAGTTTGGGAAAAATGATGTTTGCTTATACTTGAATGCAAATTTTGTAATGCGCCGAGGTATCATGCACGCAAAATTGGGACTAGTAGTAAGAATAAACCAATTCTGTGAAGTCAATGTTCTACTTACCAATAACTCCAAGGTTGCAGAGAATGTTTGCATCCGAGAACATTGCAGGAAAAATGACGTGGCATTTAGAGAATAGATGTCCCGTGTGTGTTGCGCCATCCGTCTCGATGGGAAGCGTGGAAACACTTTGATCGGGTACAACTCGAGTTTGCAGCGGATCCTCGCAACGCATTTACTAGGGTTATGCTCCGATGGTTTTACCCCATATACCCAAGCATCGGCCGCGCCATATTCTTGCTGGCCCGTTATTGTTACGCCGTACAACCTTCCCCCTGAGATGTGTATGACTAAACCTTACATGTTTTTGACTTGTCTGATACCTGGCCCAGAAAATCCAAAAGCAGTCATTGACATCTATTTAGAACCACTAATTGATGATTTGAAGAGGTTGTGGAATAGTGTCTCGACTTATGATTACGCTCGGAAGGAGAATTTTATGATGAAAGCCGCTTTGATGTGGACCATTAATGATTTCCCTGCTTATGGCATGTTGTCTGGTTGGCAAACTTGTAACACCCCATTTCTACCCAGCAATTTATAATAAAAATCAGAGTTATAAAAATTTATTTCTTTAATCCATCCAAACGGGATGCTACACTTACTTCATTAAAATCAACAACAGAATAAAACAAAACATCTCTTTAATCAAAAGAATACGTAACACCAAAACAAGTGGAAATAGGATCCTCAAAAATATATTATTTTAGTCCACGCACTGGAAAAACCATACATCACGCAGCGGAAATAAATACAGTCTCAAAGAGATAAACAACAGTCTCATCAATAACATAAAACATCAAATATAGAGTTCAACAGCCAAAAGGACTAAACAACTATAATCCTAAGCCCATCCCCTAGGTGCTACGTATCAGAGCAGACCGACTCGGGGAATGAAGGAAGTAAGCCTTCATTCATGATTACCTGTGGTAAATAACAACAGAAAGGGGTGAGTCTCAAACTACATAATAAAGGTTATAATAAGCAGTAAATCAAGTCATAGAAGTTAATCAATCACAACATCACATATTATTTCCACAACAGTCACAATCACTTCAAGTATCATTTATGGGAATGAATGCAATGTAATGCAGTCATGCATGTGGTACCATTCATCGTCAATAGTTTTAGCCCCCATGGCATCATCGTCAATAGGTGAGCTTTTTCATCGTCAATAGCTCTAGGCCGAAGCCTCTTCATCGTCAATAATCATCGTCAATATATGCACATGTATGCATGAAACCCAATGAGCAACCAATAACCACATTCATGCATCATCAAAATCACATCACACGTCATCATCAATTTTAGTTGGTCATTAGACCCATCGTCAATAACATCCTCATCATTTTTAGTTTTGGTCAATAGACCCATCGTCAATTCTTACATCATCCACTTCATCATTATAAATTATGTCACAAGGACTAAACCCCACTAGAGGACCAAAACCTCACTCAAGGACCTAAACATCACCTAAGGACCAAAATAGCACTTAGGGACCAAAACAGCACCCCTAGGACCAAAACATCACCTAGGGACCAAAACAACACCCCTAGGACCAAAACATCACCTAGGGACCAAAACAGCACATAAGACACAATTTGGCAACACCAGGCGCCAAAAACCCCACAAATCGGCGCCCCGCAGGCAACACCAAAGACACAGCGCCAAAATCCCACACTGGCGCCCACGTGCCACACCAAAGCACACACAGCGCCAAAACACCAAAAATGGCGCCTCAGGTGCAACACGAGCACTAGGCGCCAAAGACACAAAGAAATCGCGCGCCCCAGGCAACAACACGGCCACATAAGCGCCAAATCGATAAAGAATCGCGCCTTTGCGTAAACACGAGCGCGCCCAGCGCAGCCATTTGGCGCCATGTGCTGCGCCACATGCACACACACACCATGCCACACAAACTGGCGCCACACTAGGCGCCATGGGCAGCCAAAATGGCGCCAAAGACTTAAGCACCACAAATATCCAGCAACATGGCGCCACAGGGCAGCCACTTGGCGCCCTGCACTTGAACCAGTCACAACTAGGCGCATTGGGCAGCCACATTTGGCGCCCTGCACCTAGACACAACATACACAGCAATTGGCGCCACACCAAGCGCCTTGCGCGAGACACAGCGCGCACAGCGCCATTTTCTCGCGACCTTTGCGCCCACCCAAAGAACCCCACTCACCCACTTCACACCACAAAGAACACAACCCGACACCGGGCGCCATCATGGGCGCTGGGCAGCCATTTGGCGCCTCGCACACACATCAGTGCTGCACACGCTCCAGCGCCATTCAGGCAGCATTTGGCGCCCGATCCAGATGGCACACACGCACAGACACTGCACACACAGCACAGGGCGTCATTTCCAGCAGCATTTGGCGCCTCGTGCACCTAGGGTTCCCTAAAACCCCAAATTTCTCAATTCCCCTAAGATCAATCATCAACAACAATCATAGCAACGCTTCCTAATTCTTCTAACACTATCAATCACACAATTTAACAATCAATCACATACAAATCGATTCATATACAATTTCATAATTCATACAATCCTTCAACCATTCAAAACAACTCTAAAAACAAACCTAACATCAAGAACGCATCAAAACAATAAAATTCACATTCTAATTCTAACCTACAACCCATTATACCCTATATTATAGAGCAAGACCCACCCTTACCTTGTATAAACCGAAGAATAGCTCTCTCTCTAGGAATCACCCACAAAACCACAGCAACAATTGAAGCCCTTCTTCTCCTTTCCTCGTGCGATCAAGCTCTCTCTTCTCTCTCCCTCCAGTGCGTCGTTTTTCTTCTCTCTTCTACTTTCTCTTTTCGTTTTCTTCCTTTCTTTTCCAAATGGTGCGAATTGCACCAACCCTAGGAGCCTAAGTCATTGGGCTTGGGCTCTTGGGCCAATACTCGTCATCCCGGATTTACCGATACCACTCCCTTCAATTATAAATAAATTAACATAAATAATTTAATATAATTTAAAATAACGCAACACTTTAAATAATTTAATCAAATAATTAATTAAATCATTTAGGGTGTTACAACTCTCCCCCACTTAGGAAATTTCATCCTCGAAATTCATACTTGAGTCAAACAGCTCTGGATAAGACTCCCGCATCCTACTCTCCAGCTCCCAAGTCATGCTCTCACCAGCAGCTCCCAACCAAACTACCTTGACCAAAGGAATGTCCTTTCCTCTCAGCACCTTCACTTCTCTTTCATCAATCCTCACTGGCATAGTCTCCACAGTGCGATTCTCTCGTACCTCCACATCATCCATGTGAATCACATGAGACGGGTCTGGAATATACTTCCGAAGTTGTGACACGTGGAACACGTCATGCAAGTTCAAAAGGTTAGGCGGCAAAGCCACCCTATAAGCAACATTTCCAACCCTCTCAGTAATCTGGTACGGTCCAATAAATCTAGGAGTCAACTTCTTTGCTTTCAGCGCCCGCCCAACACCAGTCATAGGTGTAACCCTCAAGAATACATGCTCACCAGCCTGGAATTCTAAGTCTTTCCTCCTCCTATCATAGTAACTCTTTTGTCGACTCTACGACTCTTTCATTTTCTCCCTGATCAATTTCACCTTCTCTGTAGTTTCCCGAACAACTTCAGGTCCAAGAACAACACTCTCTCCAGACTCATGCCAACACAACAGAGTCCTGCACCTACGGCCATACAGTGCCTCGAAAGGAGCCATCCCTATACTCGAATGGTAACTGTTGTTGTAAGTTGTAACACCCTAAATGATTTAATTAAGCAATTGATTAAATTATTTAAAGTGTTGCACTATTTAATTATATTAAGTTATAATATAGTGTTTAATAATATAGCATTTTATTTAATTGAAGGGAGTGGTATTGGAAATACCGGAACTGCAAGGATTGGCCCAGGAGCCCAAGCCCAATGACTTAGGCTCCTAGGGATTGTGCATTTCGCACCAAAGGGAGAAAAGAAAGAAAAAAACGAAAGAAAGGAGAGAAGAGAGAAGAGAACGGCGCACTGGGAGGAGAGAGAGAAGAGCTTGATCGCAAGGAGAAAAAGTAAGAGGAAAAGCTCCATTGTTGTTGTGGTTTTGGTGGTGACTCAGTAAAGAAGGTTTTCTACGGTTAATTTGAGGTAAGGGGAGTCTCACTCTATAATAGGGGGGATAATGGGTTGTATGTAGATCATAGGTTATTGGTTGGTGTTATTTGATCATTGTGTGATTGTTTGAATCGTTAGAATTGACAAATTGCATGATAAAATCGATTTAGGGCTTTATGTTAGGGTTTATGATTTGTGATTTCGTTATTTGTGATGTAATTGATGATTGGACATGCAATTGACTGATAGAATATGAAATTAGGAGGATTAGAATAATTATGGAGTGAATTGATTTAAGGGAATTTGGGATTTTTGGGGTTTGGGGCGCCAAATTGCTAGGAATAAGGCGCCCAGTAATCGCTCACGTCTTTGGTTATGTGCCCGTGTGCAGTGTGTTCTCGCCAGGCGCCAAGTTGCTTTGGAAAATGGTGCCACGTGCCTTTCGCTTGTGTGGTCAGGGTGTGTGCAAAAGATGGTCGATAACTCTATTTTATATAGAGTATTTCATATGTTTAAACTTAGTATTTGCTCTCTTTCAAGTAATAATAAAGAGTTTATATAGTATTTTATGTGATATATGATAACTTGAGTGATTTGAATGGTTATAGTTATTATTAGGCCATTTTGGATATATTGTGGTATGTTTGATGTTTTTGTTCGATCAGCGTCTCAATGTTAATCGCATCAATGCTCTCAGACCGATCCTCGCATCAAAATCGCACTACTTGGTGAATAAGCGGCTGTTTCATATGCACCCACATGCAAAGTGATGACCTCTGCCTGGTTCTCTGATGCCATCCCACCTTGTATAGTAGGCGCCTACCATTCACACATAGCTATAGGCATAGCTTTGAAGAGTCACCAACATAGGGACACATGTTCACACATCAATGAACCGCCCTATGTGATTAGTCAAAGATTTCAACATGGATAAACCTCTGGAAAGCAACTACAGCTATGATCCACTCAAGATGACTTCAACATGAAGAAATGAAGCACCTCACTTGAAGGCTATAAAAGGACCTCACATCTTCATTTGGAAAAATATCACAATCCATAAGTTAGATCAAAATTTCAATATACATAGTTAGTTTTTATATTTTTAGAGGAAGAGGAAGGAATTCATAAATCCTCCTTAACTCATTTTCATAGTGTTTGTATAGTGCTAAGGAGTAATGCTAGTGCATTGCTAGAAGACTTCATACAAAGATTTTCAACATTTGTAACTTTACTCTTGTTGTTTCTCTTTTGTGATTTCTATATATATAAATATGGTCTATTCAGTTTATATATATCTTGCAATGTCTCTTGTTAGCTAAACCTTTCTTAGTTGGAATGTTCTAATCATTTAATGAGCTTTTAAGTAAGTATGATGTATGTATGTATGTTTGTACTTTAGTTCTTGCTTGATAATCTTTTCAAAACTTATTTTGAACTTGATCACTTAGAATAAGTAGATTTGTAAATGACCGTAAATGGCTTACAATTAAGAACTCAAGAACTAATATGGGTGAGTGTTTACATAAAGAAAACTTTGTGAAAACCATGCTAAGTCCTAGACATAGGATAGTATAGTCCATAGGATAATTGTGGGTACTTAAAATACAAGAGTGAATTCACTTAAGCAATTGGATAATTGTTAGGAGGCAAGATTGGCACTAACACCCCTTTCTTTACTGCATAGAACAAGGATCATAAGAGCTGGTAATGATACTCTGAAGAAAGTGACCGAAAGGCACATAGCTAATGCAACAAAGATTCAAAGTTGCATCACATACTGCATCATACACTTATAAGTAAATTACTTGATGAAGACATTCCAACTAGCTTTTCTCTTTTACACTATCAACATTTTTTACTTTGCTTTCTTTCTAACTTAGTTGTGATCATCAAACAAAATCCAAAATTATTTTGTTACTTAGTGACTTTACACTTTATTACTTTATATTATTTTAAAAGTGAGTTTTTCAATCTCTGTGGGTTCGATCTTTTTACTACTTGTTTTTGGACAGTGTATACTTGCACACAAGTGTATGTGTTTTCCATGCACCAAGTTTTTGGCGCCGTTGTTTGGGGATTGAAGTAAATTCTTTTAAAATTCTAATATATAGTAATTTAGTGTTGTATATAAATTCTGTTTTAAAATTTCATCAACAACGAGTACATGGTACTTAGTATATGTACAGAACTGAAAACAAAATACCGAATATAGCTTAGATCCGTAAATAGAAAGAAGATTCGTGAGATTGCTAAGACTCGAAAAATGCAGACTCAACAAGCTTGCAACATGTCATTCGGTGAAGAACAAAGCTCAAGGCCACACTCGGTGAGAGGAGGCCCCGGTTCACAAACATGCTCTTCAAGAAGAAGTTCATAGAGAAAATCTCATCCACATGGATCACATAGGTATGATTAATGATAGAGATAGACCTATGAGGGATTATGCTCAGTTTGATCATCAAAACATGCAAACTAGCATAAATAGACCTCATATTGATGCCATGCATTTTGAATTTAAGCCTATGATGTTTCAAATGCTTCAAACTATTGGTCAATTTGGAGGATCTCCTCATGAAGATCCTCATTTGCATTTAAGACAATTTCTAGAAGTATGTAGTAATTTTATTTTACACAGTGTCGGTGAAAATGCATTTAGATTAAGGTTATTTCCATATTCTTTGAAAGATAGAGCCAAGGCTTGGCTAAATTCTTTAGAGCCTAACTCTATTCACTCATGGAATGAAATGGCTGAAAAAATTTTAGGAAAATATTTCCCACCTATCAAAAATGCCAGGTTAAGAAATGATATTACATCTTTTAGACAAAAGGAGTTTGAGTCTTTATTTGAAGCATGGGAAAGATGGAAGGAACTTTTGAGAAAATGTCCTCATCACGGTTTACCTGTTATTATTCAAATGGAAACATTTTATAATGGTTTAGAACCACAAACCAGAATAATGCTTGATGCATCATCTGGTGGAGTGTTATTAAATCTGTCATACAATGAAGCATGTGAATTAATTGATAGAATAGCAGCTAATAGCTCTAGTTGGCCTACTGAGAGGGTAAGAGCCCAAAAGAAACCATCAGGGGTACATGAAATCAATGATATATCTGCCCTATCTGCTCAAGTAGCCACTCTAGCTAATTTGATGAAAAACTTCACTTCAGCAATGCTATCAAGCATCTAATGCAAACAGCATCACCGTAAAGCATCATTCTGTGATGAGAACAAGTACCTCCAGGCACACCTAGTTGTGTGTGGAGGAGGTCACTTGTATGAGGAGTGTTCTAGCAACCCTATCTCTCAGAAATTATGTAGGTTATAATAGGAATAACAACCCTTATTCCAACACTTATAATCCTGGTTGGAAGGATCACCCAAATTTTAGATGGAGCAACAATAGTGCACTGCACCTAGAACCGCTCCAACTACACCAACCAACCCACCAGATTCCCACTCGAAATAACCAAAGAAACACTCAACCTACCACCGATAATTCTCTAGAAACCATGCTCAAAGCATTCATAGGTGAATCTAGAACTGCTAGACAAACCCAAGATGCTTCCATTAAGAACTTAGAGAATCAAGTTGGTCAATTAGCCACACTCTCAGATCAAAGGCCACAAGGAGCCTTACCTTCCAATACAGAAGCTTACTCCTTCCCAAACCAAAGGAAAGGAGCGAGTTAAGGCTATTTCATTGAGAAGTGGTAAGGATCCGTAGAGTTAATCGAAAGGAAAGTGTAGATAAGGGAGAAAAAGCCAAAAATCAAAAGAAACCAATGCGAAGCATCTAGTGCTCTGCATCACAAGAAGTTCAAAGTCCACTACCTAAGTTAGTACCTGAATACCTCCTCCTCCTCCTTACCCTCAAAGACTGAAAAAGCACATGAGGATAAGTAGTTTGGTAAATTCTTAGAGGTACTAAAACAATTACACATCAATGTTCCTTAGTAGAAGCCCTCCAACAAATGCCAAATTATGCAAAATTTATGAAGGATGTGCTTACTAAGAGAAGAAGATTAGGTGAGTTTGAAACATTGCCATGACAGAAGATGGTAGTTTGCTTATGCAAAATAAGATCCCTAGGAAATTGAAGGATCCAGGTAGTTTTACAATTCCATTTTCTATAGGAAAATCCTATACTGGTAAAGCTTTATGTGATTTAGGTGCAAGCATAAACTTGATGCCTAAATCTATTTTTGACCAGCTTAGAAATAGGAAATGCAAAACCAACCACCGTGACACTTCAATTAGCCGATGATCAATAGCCTATCCTGAAGGTATCATAGAAGACATCCTAGTTAAGGTAGATAAATTCGTATTTCCTGTAGATTTTGTTATCCTTGACTTTGATGCGAATAAGGAAAGTGCCTATTATCCTAGGTAGACCATTTCTAGCAACTGGTAAAACCATAATTGATGTGCAGAAAGGTGAGCTCACTATGAGAGTGAATGATCAAGAGATAAAATTCAATGTAATGAATGCTATGAAGTATCCTGCAGAGGATACGTAAGAGTGTTCATCCTTATTCTCTCTAGATCAATTGGTAGAAAAACAATTTTACAAGCAGTATGATCACTTAGCCAATGCAGATGCATTAGATGCAGCTGCATTGCTAGATGATGAAATACTAGAAAAGGAATATCTGCCAATAGAAAACTCTTGTAAAGAAGTTTGGGCTAGGACTTATGAACCACTCAACTTTGAGGATCCAATTCTCAAGAAGAACTTACCTCAATAGAACAACCTCCTAAGTTAGAATTGAAGATATCGTGCTGAACACCTTAAGTATGCATTCTTAGGAACAAATGAGACTTTACTCATTATCATTGCTTCGATTTAACATCAAAACAGAGAGTGATCTCATTAGTACTCTAAAGAAGCATACCAAAGCTATAGGTTGGCAAATGGCAGATATCAAAGGAATTAGTCCTTCTATATGCATGCATAGAGTCATTTTGGAAGAAAATTCCAAAAAAAAGACATAGAGAGTCAAAGAAGACTAAATCCTATTATGAAAGAGGTTGTGAAAAAGGAAATTATTAAGTGGCTAGATGTCTGGAATCATATACCCCATATCGATGCGATTGCTTGGGTAAGTCCTGGTCCAATGTGTACCAAAGAAAGGGGGTGACAAAGAATAGCCAATGAAAAGAATGAGTTGATACCAACTAGAATCATCACAGGTGGAGAATCAGATGGATTACGAAAAACTCAACAAAGCTACCAAAAAGGATCACTTTCCTTTACCATTCATAGACCAAATGTTAGATAGATTAGCAGGGAAAGAATTCTATTGTTTCCTAGATGGCTATTCAAAGCTATAATCAAATAGCCATTGAGCCTAAAGATCAACACAAAACCACATTTACATGCCCTTATGGAACCTTTGCCTTTAGAAGGATGTCATTTGGCTTATGTAATGCACCGCTACATTCCAAAGATGCATGATGTCTATATTCTCAGATTTCATTGAGCAATCAATGGAAGTATTCATGGATGATTTCTCTATCTTTGGAGAAACATTTCAAGTTTGTTTAGCAAATTTGGAACAAATTCTCAAGAGATGTGAGGAAACAAATTTAGTCTTAAAGCGGGAAAAGTGCCATTTCATGGTACAAGAAGGCATAGTGCTAGGACATAGAATTTCAAAGAAAGGTCTAGAGGTAGACAAAGCTAAAGTTGATGTCATTGAAAATTTACCACCACCAAATACAGTTAAAGGTATCAGGAGCTTCTTAGGCCATGCTGGTTTTTATAAAAGGTTTATCAAAGATTTTTCAAAAATCTCAAAACCATTATGTATGCTTCTGCAACATGATGTAGAATTCAACTTTGATGAATCTTGTATAGAAGCTTTTGACAAGCTTAGAAAGGCATTGGTGACAAAGACCAATTATAGTAACTCCAGTTGGAGCAGCCATTTGAATTAATGTGTGATGCTAGTGACTTTGCAGTAGGAGCAGTCCTAGGGCAAAGGTATGACAAAGTCTTTCATTCCATTTATTATGCTAGCAAGACATTAATTGAAGCTCAGGTGAACTATACAGTTACAGAAAAGGAATTATTAGCTGTGGTCTTTCCATTTATTACTTAGTTGTGTTGCGCCCGAAAAAGTCCCCGAGGGAGAACCTTCCTCGTTTACAACTTTTCTAAAAGAAATCGATCAATGAAGCCGCCACTAATATTTATTAAGGAAAAATATTAGGAAAACCTTTTGGAAAGCAATTGGTCTTTCAAAACTCCAGAGATGTAGGTTCGGGGGTCGGTTAGGTGTGGGGAAGGTATTAGCACCCCACACCTCCTTTCTACCGAAAGGGAACCATTAATTCGATGTGTGGTTTTGAAGTGTTTGATTTGAAATGAATCGTTCTACTTCTTTTCTTTTCTTTTCCTTTTTATTTGAAAGAGTTTTTTAGAAAACAAGAGAAAGAAATCTTTTTGGGATCTTTGAAAAGTGAAACTAAACTTAGATTTTTTAAAAGAGTGCTTGACGGGATGTGACCCGCTCCTACGTACCCTCAATGCGATGAGGGATCAAAGCTACGTAGTTCTTGGTTCTTTGCGTCCGAAGACGGCTTTGTGATTTTTTGAAAGTGTGCTTGACGGGATATGACCCGCTCCTACGTACCCTCAATGAGATGAGGGATCAAAGCTACGTAGTTCTTGGTTCTTAATCTTGAGAAAATCTGTGTTTTGTCTTTATCTTATCTTTTGGGTTTTGGAAATATGACTCAAGCGTTCATGAATACCAAACAAGCAATGGCTTCGAGTGGCGTTCATTACTAACTTGAAAGAAAAGTGTTGGAACCGGTAATCAATCGAGCAATTACTCAAGTGATCACTAGTTGCAACGTTTTATTATCTTTTTTTGAAAATGTTTTGGAAAAGGATGAGTCTTAGTGATAATTACCACTAATAGCTCATATTGTTTTTTGGATTTTGAATTGATTTGTATTTGATTAAGGTGTGGGAGCTTTCGTGATAATCAAACAAGCAAGGGCTTCGAGTGACTACCACTAGTAACTCCATCATTAACGATCAAACAAGCATCGGCTTCGAGTGATGGCTAATGATTTTGTTTATGAAAAATGCCTTAGGGTTTTTATTAGAAAACATTTGATTTTGGACTTGAAAAGAAAGTAGAACATTACAAATCCTTTTTTATTCAAAACCGAGACAACAATGAAAGCATAGGCAAAGCAAACATGAAGAATATTTACAAGTCGCCATGAACAAATGAATACATGATTGAACAAGCATATGAGTGTACAAGTATGCAATTGTAAAATACAAGGCATAACATTATTGAATGCATAATTAAATGCATGAGCATATAATAGTGGAAGGCAAGGCATGGTATTATGGAATGCATGAGTAGGCAAGTATTAAAATGCATGAACATACATATGTAGAACACAAGACATGAGATTAATATATGCATGGGCATTTAAGAGAATATGAATGCAAAAGATATAAACTTGTATGAGTGCATGAATGATAGGATGCAAAGTGTAAAAATCTTTTGGGGTATTTGTGCAAATAAGCAAGTGGTAAAAACCTTTGGTAAAAAGTTAGTAAAGAGTAAAACAAGTATGCATGAAGTGTAAGGTAATTACTTAATGAAATGGTAAAAGTAAACAGTAAAAATGTTTTCTTTCCTTTTTTTTTACTTATGGTAAAATGCTAGTAAGTGGTAAAGTAAACATGAAAATGGGTGGTAAAAAGTTTAAGAACACATTCACATTCTTACACATTTCTACACAAAATCAAACACACATTTTAAGCATTAAAATGAACCCTAAAATGGCCTCTAAGGCCGAAACCTTATATGCACAAATCATCAAGTTATTTCATGCCTAAATTTATTATCAACACATGAAACTAGAGCTGTCAATGGGCCGGGTTTGGGCCGGCCCGCCCAAGCCCATCGGGCCAAACGATGTATATGGGCAGGGTTGGGCCAGCCCAATATTCGGATGGGCTGCAAAATGTAAGGCCCAAGCCCGCCCAACACCAGCCCATGGGCCAATGGGCCAGCCCAATGGGCCGGCCCAACGGGCCACAAATAATTGACTTTTTAAAATTTTGTATAAATCAAAATTAGAATTTCCAACCACTATGTCTAGAACTTCAAACACAAATGATTGAACTTGCATATCAAGTTGATTTCATTTATATGAAAAAAAGGTGGAAAGTTGATATACTGTGATTAAATTCTCATGATATTACCGACTCAAAATTTGAGTTACCAAATCTTATTCGTTTTGCCTCTAATTTATTTGTTTCTTGAGTGTGATTCATTAGGATTAGGATTATGATTAGATTAGGATGTTGGTTGCCTTTATACCGAATTGGTGTTTTTTTTGAAATAGGACAATTTCAATAGAGAAGAAGACAAAGGCATCTCGAACAATTATGGATCAGTATTTGGTGGTGGTTTTTTTTAATTCGAACCGCTTCAAGAATTTATGAATGGAGTTGCAGAACGGTTTGAAGAGAAGACGAAGGACGATCCGTTAAGCTCCAAAATCGAAGTCGTGGAATAAATAATTGATTTGTCATATTTTGATTGGATAACAGTAAAAACAGCATGTATAGCACTTGTCATATTTTAAAATTAAAAAACAAAAACAAAAAACAAACGGGCCGCCCATGGGCCCATGGGCCGGGCCGGCCCAATAACATCATCGGGCCGGGCCAAAAAACATACCGTTGATTTTGGGCTACTATTTTTAGAGCCCAAGCCCGCCCAAAAAATCGGGCCATTGGGCCGGGCCCAAATTGACAGCTCTACATGAAACAAGTTACACAAATCAAGCATTTTATTTGCATAACTCAAAAAGAGAAAAGGAAACAACAAACCCTATTTTTTAGGACCTTGAGGCCGAAACCTCACATGACATAAACAACACATTATTTCATGTTAAGAATCATAACTAGCATATAGAACAAGATCATAGCAAATTTAGGCACATCAAGCATTTATTTACACAAAATCAAAGGGTGAAAAGACAACAAAAACCCTAAATTTTAAGGTCTAGAAACCGAACCCTCACACTCAATGAATCAAACCAAAATCTCAACTTGCAAGTTATGACATGAACCATGGGATGCATATATCATGTGGAAATTTTTATTCATGCAAAGGGTGACAAAATGAGTATGAAAAATGCAACAACAATATGATGAAAACACAAGAAACCTCTCCTTAAGGCCAAGGGTTCACTTCAAACACCCAAGGCTCCCAAAGTCCTTGACATAGTGTTTGAAATGAACCTCTAAGCCTCTTAGAGAGGATAGAGGAGTAGAAGGAGATTCACATGCTAATAATGAAAAATGCAAGAGATTAGGTGTTTACCTCAAGATCAAAACTACACAAGAATAGAAGAATGAAGATCAAGAACAAGTCAACAATAATCTTCCCAAATCTACACAAATGTCACGCAAACTTCAAGAAAGGAAGCTCCTTTATGGTGTAAAAATGGAATCTAAGGTGAAGAGAAGAAGATCTATGAAGGTGAAGTAGGTTTAAGGTGATTTGGTGGATGAAAGTTGAAAAGAGAGTGGAGGAGATGAAGGAGGAGGGTTCGGCCAAGAAGAGAGGAGAGGAGGAGAGGTTGCTAGCTAGGGTAAAATGAGAGTGTGTGTGTGTGCTAGGTCTTATTTTGGGCTTTTATATGAAGTGAAAACTTAAAGGGTAATTAGGACAATGTAACTCTTGCAAACCAATAGGATTTGAGATAAGTTTTGAATCAATGGTCAAGATGCAAGATCACAAGGATTGAGGGTAATTAAAGACACAAGGTGCGCAGCCTAAGGAGAGGTGGTGAAGGATAAGCTCAATTACAAAATTGTAATTTTCTACAAGGCTTATTACACAAGTGCCATTTTGATTCAAATGAAAGGTGAGGATTGATTTTCACATTTAAATGGAAGGCCATGATTTAATACAATTTGCAAGCAATAAAAATAAATGGAAATGGGGTGAAATGGGGCTGATTATGCGCAGCAAGGAGTGTGAGAGAGTGAGTGGAATTGCAAATTGTACTATTGTACTATCCTTATCCTTTCAAAATTCAAAAGGATGTAGAATATTCCCTTCTAGATTATTCTTCCTAGTTCATGCCATTTTGGGCTATATCCATGATTCAATGATTGGGCTCTGAATTTTATGATCTCACCAATCCCAAAATTGATTTATTTACCCCACCTCAAAGGAAAAGACCATTTTACCCTTACTATCCAAAAACTAGGCTTTTAGGCCAAAAGGTTTAATATTTATGCACAAAAATAATCACAATGGAGCACAAATATCCCTCAAATAAATCATTGATGATTATTCAAGGATTTGGGATGAAAGACCGCTTTTATTGTGAAATGACCAAAATGCCCTTTCACTCTAAAAACCCTAGTTTTTGCACAAACACATTTCCACTTCAAAAATGATTTTTCTCTCTAGGAGTGACCTCTAGTACCTTGAAATGCATGTTGGATGACTTGCTTTGAGGAATTATCCTTTATTTTCAAAATGACCAAAATACCCTTTTTGTCTTTGAAAAACCCTAATTTGTCTAAAAGTGCATTCCAACTCCAAAAATGATTTTAGAAACTTTGAAATGACTTTAAAAAACCTAAATGCAATGCATGATGTTTTTTTTTACTTTTTTAAATTTGATTATTTTTGGGGAAAATTAGGGTTTTGACCTAAGCCGGACAAAATTGGGGTATGACAGCTGCCCCTCTTTATCTAGATTTTATTAAGGAATATGAATTGGCCGAAACATATTCCGAGGCAAAATAGAGATAAAGAATTCAGAAATTATACCGATTTTGTCTTCTTAGGAAAAACCCGAATTTTCTTTTTTCTTTCTCTTCCTCCCTCTTTTTTTTTTTTTTTTTTTTTTGGATTCTTGAGTGATCAATTCAAGCGTCCTATTGTGATGACTACTTAGCCTTCTACATTTTTGGAAAAGCAGTAAATGAACACTCGGCGTCTTGTGAGAAAAAGATAAAAGAGGTACCGGCGTCTTTGGCGATAAATGGGCACTTGGCATGCAAAAAGCGGTAAAATGCCCAGGTTGCCTAAAACCTGTAATCCTTAAACGAACTCTTGGCGAATCCGAGTTTGCACGCGGCTTGGAGGAGCACGTTTCCTAAAATCTTTGGTCTTTCGAGCGGCCGGGGATCGTTATCGCCCGAATCGATATACGATCAATCTACGACGTCCATCGTATCTTAGGTGTCGACATAACTATTCCGCTGCGCCTCGCATGGGGCTGCGGTCCATCGCGTTGCTCGTATACGATGTGAGACCTTTTTTTTGCACACTTGGGCGCTCTCTTTTCTCTTCTGCGCGCTTGGACGCTCTCTTTTCCTTTTCTCTTTTCTCTTTCTTCCTTTCTGATTTTTTTCTCCTTTGCGCGCTTGGACGCTCTCTTTTCTTTTTCTCCTTTCTCTTTCTTCCTTTCTGATCTTTTCTCCTTTGCGCGATTGGACGCTCTCTTTTCTTTTTCTCTTTTCTCTTTCTTCTTTTCTGATCTTTTCTCCTTTGCGCGCTTGGACGCTCTCTTTTCTTTTTCTCTTTTCTCTTTCTTCTTTTCTGATGTTTTCTCTTTTGCGTGCTTGGACGCTCTCTTTTCTTTTTCTTTTTTTTTTCTGAGGGTCAACACTTTAAGCGCCTACAAGGTAACAACCTAATCCCTAAGGATCCAGGCGAGCACTAAAGCCCTACATGATAACAACCTAATCCCTAAGGATCCAGGCGAGCACTAAAGCCCTAAAAGATAACAACCTAATCCCTAAGGATGAAGGCGAGCACTAAAACCCTCAAAGATAACAACCTAATCCCTAAGGATGAAGGCGAGCACTAAAGCCCTACATGATAACAACCTAATCCCTAAGGATGAAGGCGAGCACTAAAGCCCAAAGATAACAACCTAATCCCTAAGGATGAAGGCGAGCACTATAGCCCTACAAACGGTCAACTTTAAGCGACCTCACGCGCCAAGATAATCGGTTAAAGAATTTCCATATTTTGTTATGTGAGGATGCAAATGCAATGCTTTGATGCATGATATGACATGAATTTTGGGTTTTAAACAGTTTTGATGAACATTTTTGTAATGATGAGACACGAGACTTGGATGCAAAAAGTGGAGGTGAATCGATCATTCTTTTTGAAAAAGCTAATTTTGATTTAAAACCCGGTGTTCTCGGGGTTTTTATTTACAAACAAACTCATTTATGTTTTTCTCCATTCCATGATAACTGAACTTTCAATAACAATCTTGTGCTTTCTCTATGAAACATTGCCAAGTGAACACACATGAATATGCAGATGCCAGGTGAGTGTTTAGGATGAATGCCAAGCTGCCCCAATTCAGGCCTTTGGCGACTGTGAATGAATGACTTGCCCCTGTCTAGTGGTATTGGCAACCAGAGTGTGAAAGGAAGCGGAGTGAGAGAGAAAATACATAAGAACTAGTGCCACGGCTGACACCTGGTGAAAGGATGAATGGCCCTGGATGGACACTGAACAGACTTTCCCCGGACTAGGGTGGGCGGGTGGTGAAGAGAATGCCCCAACTTTTAGATCTGAGCGGTGTTCTCAGTGCAATTCTTTGGTTTTCTACTAATGTCTTGGCCTTTGGTGTGAAAGAAACCTCACTTGGTGATCACTAAACCTTGTTTCAATGCAGCTTGAATGCGTTTGAAGTGCAAGTCTTTCTTTTTCTGTCAGCTTTCTTTTTTCTGACTGTTTGTTTTTGTTCCCTCATCTCTTTTTCCTGAGGGTTTGTTTTTCCTTGATCAGCTTTCTTTTTTCTGATCGTTTGTTTTTTTTTCTTTTGAGCGAACACATTGTAAACAGATAAACTTAGTTGTCCTAAGATTTAAAATTTGAGAAAAACAACAGCAATCAGCATTGATCGGAATGGACTTTTCGGGGTTGTGGTGTTTTGTGGAGGAAGGATGATTGGGCTGGATGAAGTGCTTAGGGCTAATGGTAGGGTGATTTTTATTCGGCGTTGGCTGACGATCGACGATTTATGATGGTTATTTGGTTTGATGAGGTGCTTGGAAATTTTATTCCTGGCTAAGGGTTTGTGGAGAGCGGGATTCCGCGGTCAAAGGGAAGTGTTTGCAGTTTATGGAAGGAGGGGTGTATGGGAATGATTAAGTGTTTGAAGGTTTATTGAGACAATGATCTTTTATGTTTTGTGGTAACATGTATCAGCTCACCACTTACATTTCTTTGTGTTTTCCTTTGTTTTGGGATTTTCATTTTTGAATCCCCCCTTTTTTTGATTTTCTCTTTTTCTCTTCTTTTTTTTTTTTTTTTTTTTTTTTTGGAAGCTGATAAAAAGTGATGCACTGTTTTTTTTGATATTTGAGATGATCCTTGTCTAGGGTGATTTGAGGGTATATTTTTGAGTTTAGTTTTTTTCTTGGCTTAAGGTAGGTAGGAAAGGGACTTTCTGGGATTTTGGGTTCTTGACGGTATGGGGAGATGGCCATACTTCATTTCAAATTCCGATTGCTTATTTTTCGTAAAACATGACAACAGTTCATCTATCTATATGTGTTTGCTCCTTTCTTTGCATTTGTTTCTTTTTTTTTTTATGCCCTAACTTTTGCCTGGACCGCTCTTTGCGAGTTTTCAATCCACCGGGCGCTCTTTTTTTTTTTTTTTTTTTTTGCCTAGGTCGCCCTTTGCGGGTTTTCAAACTAGCGAGCTTATTTTCTTGTTATTATTATTTTCTAAAGGACTTGCAATTTGAAAGAATATGATATTAACAAGGGAAATTAGTGACCTCAAACTTGCCCCCAACATGGGAGGACTTAAAGCGTTAAAATGAGCCAAAAGTCAAATATGCATGGATGGAATTATGATAAAACAGGGGGCAATGGCGAACTTGAACCAAAGTGATCTGAAAAGGATAACTTTTATTGATGACAAGTATCTTTGAAAGAAAACTGTGCCCTTATTGAAATATCCTAAGGCCTTGGCGAGCAGAGGATGGCATTACATAAAAATGCATGACGAAAACACACAAATGCTTGACGATCAACACCTCGATCCTCTTCAACTATCGCCATCCCTACCGACACCGATCTCAAAGGGTTTAGTCCTTCACTTCTCTCATCAAAGGTCAACTGCTTTTGTGTCAATAAGATTTTGAACCAACCGCTTCAAAGGATGACAATTCTCGATGAGTGGCCAATTGCACGAGAATGGAATTCACAGAGCGACCTTTGCATTGTATCTTCTTGGGAATGGAGGTTGGGTGGCTTCATCCCACGAGGAGAGACCAACCCATGGTTGATTAGATAGCTGCACAAATCGATGTATGACATAGGAATGGGGTCGCAATCTTGACGTGACTTTCCTTGTCCCGCTATAGCATTGATTCCTCCGCTTTTCTTTTGCGGGCAAATCATTAGCATTGTTGGCGCGCGGTAGGGTTGCGAGGATTCTTCCTCTTTTCATCCCGACTTCAAGCCTTGCCCCTACTTTGATCACATCTGAGAAGCTTAAGGACCCACTTCCAACCAGTCGTTCATAGAAAACAACTGGGAGAGTCTCCATGAACATAGACACTATTTCCTTCTCGATCGAGGTGGCTTCACCGGCGCAGCCGTATTTCTCCATCTTTGAGCATATTCCTTAAAGGACTCATGATCTTTCTTGCTCATATCTTTGCAAATTGAATCCGATCTGGAGCCATGTCTTTGTTGTATTCGTACTCCTTTAAGAAAGCCTCAGAAAGGTCCTTCCAACTGTGGATGTCAGAAGGCTGCAACTGCATGTACCAGTCCAGAGATGCCCCGGTTAGGCTGTACTGGAAGTAGTGGATGAGCAGTTTGTCGTCGTGATTGTATGCGGTCATCCTTCGGGCGTACATGGTTACGTGTCTATTTGGGCAAAACGGTACCACAATATTGGTCAAAGACCGCACACCTTCATCTTTGGGAATAACCAAGTGTGGAACAAGACATAGATCACGGGCGTCTTTAGCTTTGGTTTTTGAATCCTCTATGGTTTTCAAGCGCTTTTCCAATTCATGCAATCGATCTGGTTGAGAATTCTCGAATAGGTGACCTTGAGGATCACCATTCACATTGAAAAGAGAAACCTTATGTGGATCAAAGAACTCCTGTATGTGAAAGCGAGGATGATTGACCCCAAATCCGGATGAGGAATAGCGATCCACAACTTTTCGGGTCCCGAGGTAGGAAGGATGGTTGCGCCCTCTCCCGGGTTTACTGACGACAATGATAGCCGGTAGTGGCCCCATTTTTCAAAGCTTGCAGGACGTCCATCATTTCAGTCATCTGCATTCTTATCGCATCCATCTGCATTTCTATCACCCCGACTTTATTATTTAACGACTGATTCTCTTGGACTAGTGCCTGATTCCCTTGGACTAGCTGCTTGAGGACTTCCACAATCGGATTATCTGGACCTGAATTGCCGAGACTCTCAATCACTAGGCTTCCTTGATTGGTTGCCATAAATCTTGAGACTGAAGTTGCTGTTGACAAACCAGTTGACCCTCTTCCTTAAGACAGGACACATGACATGAGCATATGGATGAAAGAAATGACGAAGCATGTTCACTAAAGGCATGTTTCACAAAGAGTTAACACCAGTTAGGACAGGATAGGAATTTTGACGAACTTCTTCAGTCATTTATCGAGGAATGGAGGAGATGCAAATTTTTTTATTTTCTATTATATTTTTTCTATTTATTTTTTTGAAAGAATGACTATTCCGCAAAGCCGTCTCGTCTCTCATCAAAACCTTTATTGTATGTGAAAACATTATATATGCAAATGCGTGGAAACATGATCACTTGAAAAGTGCAATTATTCTAAGAGGTTTTTGTGATTTTGATGCAAAATGAAATGCATTTTCGAATGATGTGAGAAAGACACTTTTTCAAAATGAAATTTTATTTGTTATGCTTGACGGGGTGGACCCGCTCCTACGTATCCTCCTTGAGGAATCAAAGCGTCACGTAGTTCTCACTGTGTCCTTTTTTGAAATAATGCTTATGCATGAATGCCATGTTTTGGATGAACTTGGCGAGGAGCTTTTTCCTCTTTTTGATTATAAATGAAATGCTTATGCTATGAAGATGATAATTTTTTTTTTTTTTATGTAATGAAATGGAATGCATGATACTAGCAATTATTTTTAGTGCGTGGAAAGATATGATTCTTGTGAAAATGCATGCAAAATGAGATGTTAATGTATTATTTTTTCATGATTTGTGAAAAAGGAAAACAATAATGCATGAGACGCGACACGATTTTTTGGATCTTTCGAGACGATTAGGGGAAAAAGCCTTCGTGAATGGAAATGCACACGTGCGGAGAATGCACTCCTAACAAACCTTAATGAGATAGAGAAAAAATGCATGTATGAATTTTATCAAGTTTTTGTTTTATGCAATGCGGGGATGTATGCAAATGACGATGATGCTTTATGCAAATGCAAGGTTAAAAAAAAAAAAAAAACTTTATTTGCGATAACTCAGGTTTCCTTTTTTGAAAGTACGGACCGTACACCGCTTCATATAGACCGGTAGGAGGAAAGCTACAACAGTAACTCCCTTTTTTTTTTTTTTTTTTTGAAAATGAAGTGGGTCATATGTCGCTTTATGCGAACGGCAAAAAGAAAAGGCTACAACTACAGCCCTTTCTTTTTCTTTTCCTTTTTTTTTTTTTTGTGAAAATCTTTTTTTTTTTGAAAATCTTCTTTTTTTTTTTTTAGGAAAGACATGTCTAAACTACAATGCAACACACAATTTATATGTCCTCGTGTCCTACAAAGGTGGGAATCCTAAGTTCTAGGGCAACTTCAAAGGTTCCTTCCATGTAGTTCTAATTCACATCCTCACAATGGCTACCAGAGCTAGAGAATCCTCATGCCGACATCCACAAATGTAGAGAACTACCAAGTGTGAAGCGTCATGAGAAAGCGTACTCTGGTTGAGACTTTCATGAGTGTCGGACATGCACGAAGGTCTCGAATGACATCCTACTAATCGTCTCCACTCTCCTAGGTGTTTGTTGGATCCGGGTATAGGAGCCCACTCATAACATACAAAATGTAAGGTGTGAAAGTGTGTGATTGAGGACATACTTTCTAAAATCTACCCTCCCCACCTGCAAGGAAAAAACCAGACCAGTCCAGACAGAAGCAAACAGTAACATGTCGTCTACCCTAAGGTTTAGTATCACTTCAAAACAAATGAACTAACCTAAGGTGTCATCAACAACCATATATAGCTTACCTCAAGAAAGGGAGCAGAGAAGAAGGGATTATAATAGATGGGGGAAAGCAAGCATAATTATAAGCATATGAAGAAAGAAAAGGAAAAGGTAAGGAAATGAAGAAATAAAAAAAACGAAAAATAATTCAAATCAAACACTTTGAACCACACATCGGATTAATTAGGTTGGACCCACTTATTTATTTTTTTAAAAAATTTTGTCCCCAAAGTGGAGTCGCCAAATGTTATACTTGAAAAAGTCCCCGAGGAGAACCTTCCTCGTTTACAACTTTTCTAAAAGAAATCGATCAATGAAGCCGCCACTAATATTTATTAAGGAAAATATTAGGAAAACCTTTGAAAGCAATTGGTCTTTCAAAACTCGAGATGTAGGTTCGGGGTCGGTTAGGTGTGGGGAAGGTATTAGCACCCACACCTCCTTTCTCTACGAAAGGGAACCATTAATTCGATGTGTGGTTTTGAAGTGTTTGATTTGAAACGAATCGTTCTACTTCTTTTCTTTTCCTTTTTATTTGAAAGAGTTTTTAGAAAACAAGAGAGAAAGAAATCTTTTTGGGATCTTTGAAAAGTGAAACTAAACTTAGATTTTTTAAAAGAGTGCTTGACGGGATGTGACCCGCTCCTACGTACCCTCAATGCGATGAGGGATCAAAGCTACGTAGTTCTTGGTTCTTTGCGTCCAAGAAGAGCGGCTTTGTGATTTTTGAAAGTGTGCTTGACGGGATATGACCCGCTCCTACGCACTTCAATGAGATGAGGATCAAAACTACGTAGTTCTTGGTTCTTAATCTTGAGAAAATCTGTGTTTTGTCTTTATCTTATCTTTTGGGTTTTGGAAATATGACTCAAGCGTTCATGAATACCAAACAAGCAATGGCTTCGAGTGGCGTTCATTACTAACTTGAAAGAAAAGTGTTGGAACCGGTAATCAATCGAACAATTACTCAAGTGATCACTAGTTGCAACGTTTTATTATCTTTTTTTGAAAATGTTTTGGAAAAGGATGAGTCTTAGTGATAATTACCACTAATAGCTCATATTGTTTTTTGGATTTTGAATTGATTTGTATTTGATTAAGGTGTGGGAGCTTTCGTGATAATCAAACAAGCAAGGGCTTCGAGTGACTACCACTAGTAACTCCATCATTAACGATCAAACAAGCATCGGCCGGTGATGGCTAATGATTTTGTTTATGAAAAATGCCTTAGGGTTTTTATTAGAAAACATTTGATTTTGGACTTGAAAAGAAAGTAGAACATTACAAATCCTTTTTTATTCAAAACCGAGACAACAATGAAAGCATAGGCAAAGCAAACATGAAGAATATTTACAAGTCGCCATGAACAAATGAATACATGATTGAACAAGCATATGAGTGTACAAGTATGCAATTGTAAAATACAAGGCATAACATTATTGAATGCATAATTAAATGCATGAGCATATAATAGTGGAAGGCAAGGCATGGTATTATGGAATGCATGAGTAGGCAAGTATTAAAATGCATGAACATACATGTGTAGAACACAAGACATGAGATTAATATATGCATGGGCATTTAAGAGAATATGAATGCAAAAGATATAAACTTGTATGAGTGCATGAATGATAGGATGCAAAGTGTAAAAATCTTTTGGGGTATTTGTGCAAATAAGCAAGTGGTAAAAACTTGTGGTAAAAAGTTAGTAAAGAGTAAAACAAGTATGCATGAAGTGTAAGGTAATTACTTAATGAAATGGTAAAAGTAAACAGTAAAAATGTTTTCTTTCCTTTTTTTTTACTTATGGTAAAATGCTAGTAAGTGGTAAAGTAAACATGAAAATGGGTGGTAAAAAGTTTAAAGAACACATTCACATTCTTACACATTTCTACACAAAATCAAACACACATTTTAAGCATTAAAATGAACCCTAAATGGCCTCTAAGGCCGAAACCTTATATGCACAAATCATCAAGTTATTTCATGCCTAAATTTATTATCAACACATGAAACAAGTTACACAAATCAAGCATTTTATTTGCATAACTCAAAAAGAGAAAAGGAAACAACAAACCCTATTTTTTAGGACCTTGAGGCCGAAACCTCACATGACATAAACAACACATTATTTCATGTTAAGAATCATAACTAGCACATAGAACAAGATCATAGAAAATTTAGGCACATCAAGCATTTATTTACACAAAATCAAAGGGTGAAAAGACAACAAAAACCCTAAATTTTAAGGTCTAGAAACCGAACCCTCACACTCAATGAATCAAACCAAAATCTCAACTTGCAAGTTATGACATGAACCATGGGATGCATATATCATGTGGAAATTTTTATTCATGCAAAGGGTGACAAAATGAGTATGAAAAATGCAACAACAATATGATGAAAACACAAGAAACCTCTCCTTAAGGCCAAGAGTTCACTTCAAACACCCAAGGCTCCCAAAGTCCTTGACATAGTGTTTGAAATGAACCCTCTAAGCCTCTTAGAGAGGATAGAGGAGTAGAAGGGAGATTCACATGCTAATAATGAAAAATGCAAGAGATTAGGTGTTTACCTCAAGATCAAAACTACACAAGAATAGAAGAATGAAGATCAAGAACAAGTCAACAATAATCTTCACAAATCTACACAAATGTCACGCAAACTTCAAGAAAGGAAGCTCCTTTATGGTGTAAAAATGGAATCTAAGGTGAAGAGAAGAAGATCTATGAAGGTGAAGTAGGTTTAAGGTGATTTGGTGGATGAAAGTTGAAAAGAGAGTGGAGGAGATGAAGGAGGAGGGTTCGGCCAAGAAGAGAGGAGAGGAGGAGGGTTGCTAGCTAGGGTAAAATGAGAGTGTGTGTGTGTGCTAGGTCTTATTTTGGGCTTTTATATGAAGTGAAAACTTAAAGGGTAATTAGGACAATGTAACTCTTGCAAACCAATAGGATTTGAGATAAGTTTTGAATCAATGGTCAAGATGCAAGATCACAAGGATTGAGGGTAATTAAAGACACAAGGTGCGCAGCCTAAGGAGAGGTGGTGAAGGATAAGCTCAATTACAAAATTGTAATTTTCTACAAGGCTTATTACACAAGTGCCATTTTGATTCAAATGAAAGGTGAGGATTGATTTTCACATTTAAATGGAAGGCCATGATTTAATACAATTTGCAAGCAATAAAAATAAATGGAAATGGGGTGAAATGGGGCTGATTATGCGCAGCAAGGAGTGTGAGAGAGTGAGTGGAATTGCAAATTGTCTTATTGTACTATCCTTATCCTTTCAAAATTCAAAAAGGATGTAGAATATTCCCTTCTAGATTATTCTTCCTAGGTCATGCCATTTTGGGCTATATCCATGATTCAATGATTGGGCTCTGAATTTTATGATCTCACCAATCCCAAAATTGATTTATTTACCCCACCTCAAAGGAAAATACCATTTTACCCTTCTATCCAAAAACTAGGCTTTTAGGCCAAAAGGTTTAATATTTATGCACAAAAATAATCACAATGGAGCACAAATATCCCTCAAATAAATCATTGATGATTATTCAAGGATTTGGGATGAAAGACCGCTTTTATTGTGAAATGACCAAAATGCCCTTTCACTCTAAAAACCCTAGTTTTTGCCTGAAACACATTTCCACTTCAAAAATGATTTTTCTCTCTAGGAGTGACCTCTAGTACCTTGAAATGCATGTTGGATGACTTGCTTTGAGGAATTATCCTTTATTTGCAAAATGACCAAAATACCCTTTTGTACTGAAAAACCCTAATTTGTCTAAAAAGTGCATTCCAACTCCAAAAATGATTTTAGAAACTTTGAAATGACTTTAAAAAACCTAAATGCAATGCATGATGTTTTATTTTTACTTTTTTAAATTTGATTATTTTTGGGGAAAATTAGGGTTTTGACCTAAGCCGGACAAAATTGGGGTATGACAAGTTGGCACTAAAATTATTGTCTATACTGATCACTCTGCCATTAAGTATCTAATTTCAAAGAAAGATGCAAAGCCAAGGCTGATAAGGTGGATTTTACTCCTACAAGAATTTGATCTTGAAATTAGAGACAAGAAGGGAGTAGAAAACCAAGTAGCAGACCATTTATCAATGATTGAAGGAGAATCACTTGGTACACAAGGAGAAGAAATCAAGGAAAGCTTTCCAGATGAGAAACTATTGGCAATCACAGTCAATGCAAAACATGAAACTGCATTTGCTATAAGCAATGCAAGAGCATCAAATGCACTGCACCATGGTTTGGCGATATTGTAAATTTCCTTGCAAGCAAAGTAGTACCAGTGAGTATGACATATCAACAAAGGAAAAAAATTCTTCCACATGGTTAAACAATACTATTGGGATGATCCATTCCTTTACAAGATGTGCCCCGATCAATTAATGAGGAAATGCATACCAAGAGGAGCAACAAGCGGTGGCTTCTGCATTGTCATTCTCGCACCTTATGGAGGACACTTTGGAAGTACTAGAACAAAGAATAAGGTATTACAATCAAGTTACTTTTGGCCTACTTTATTTAAAGATGCTTATTCTATGGTCAAATCGTGATAAATGTCAAAGAGCAGAAATATTTCGATAAGCATGAAATGCCTAGAACAAATATTTTAGAAATTGAATTATTTGATGTTTGGGGCATGGATTTCATGGGACCTTTTCCACCCTCTTTTGGCAATTTATATATCTTAGTAGTCATTGATTATGTGTCCAAATGGGTAGAGGCAGTAGCATTACCTAATAATGATGCTAAATCGTTGTGAGTAAGTTTCTTCAAAGAAATATATTCACTAGATTTGGAACTCCTAGAGCTATCATTAATGATGAAGGTTCACACTTTTGCAATAAGATCATAGAAAACCTTCTAGATAAGTATGGAGTTAAGCATAAGATAGCTACAACATACCATCCTCAAACTAGTGGACAAGCAGAATTATCCAATAGGGAAATTAAGAGAATGCTAGAAAAAATGGTTAGTCCAAATAGGAAAGATTGGTCTTTACATTTGGATGATGCTTTATGGGCATATAGAACAAAGATTCAAAACACCCTTAGGAATGTCCCCTTACAAATTAGTCTATGGAAAAGCATGCCATTTACTTGTAGAATTGGAAAACAAATCTTATTGGGCTATCAAGAAGCTCAATTTCAATTTGAACAAGGCAGGTAAAAAGAGAATGATAGAGCTTGATGAGTTAGAAGAAATTAGGCAAACCTCTTATGAGAATGCTGAAATCTACAAAGCTAAAACTAAGAAATGGCATGACAAGAAAATTCACAGAAGAGAATTGAAAGAAGGAGGACTAGTTCTGCTATACAACTCTAGGTTGAAGCTATTTCCTGGAAAACTAAGGTCAAGGTGGTCAGGACCATTTAAGTTGATAAAGGTTTATCCACATGGAGCAGTAGACTTATTTGATAAATCCTCAAATACTGTCTTCAAGGTGAATGGTCAGAGAGTTAAAATGTACTATGGTGAACATGTGGTGAGAGACAAAACCACCACCTATTTGAAAAATCTCTAAGCAAAAAGAGGTAGTCAGGCTGACAAGACTCTTAAAACAAGCGCTTAATGGGAGGCAACCCATTGTTTTTAATTATTTTTGTGCAATTTTATGTTTTTAGTTGTTTTGCAGAAATGCAGGAAACTAATGCAGCTGCATCAAATGCACCTGCATTGAGGAAAAACGTGCCCTGCATCAGAATTTTATAAACTTGAAGAAAATTGGTTAAGTGTGAATCATAAGGCTTCAAGAAGGTTAAAGGAAGGTTAAGCAAGATTAATGACACATTGGTAGCCAAAACAAGACACATGGCATGATGCATGCGCAGCACGCAATGCTAACGGCTACCTAATACACCCACTAACTTCCTTCTTCCTGAAACATAAAGCCTTAAAGTTTGTTACCGTTACCCTTTCATTCGCAATCTCACAATTTCTCTCATCTGAAACACAAACCACTCTTCACATTCTCTTCTCCAATTTTTTCTCAAATCACACAAGCAATCAAAACCTAGAAATTCAAAGCAATTACAAATGGTGAAGAAACAATCAGCACAGAAATCATCAGGCAAGCAGGCTAGAACTCCTCAGAAGGAAAAGAAAGCCATGCATACAGGATCATCATCATTAAAGAAAGGCAAAGCCAAGGAATCAACAGCAAGAAATGATGACAATGTTCATCTCTGGAACATGCATCTATTGCCCGAGAGAGGGTATGATTTGAAGAAGGCTAGCCTGTAACACCCCATTTCTACCCGAAAAATTAAATCAAAAATCAGAGTATGTATCTATAAATATTCCGGTTATCTTTTAATTTAATGTGTTATAAAATAGTGGACGGATTGACTATGGGATTACTCAGGTAACTGATACTACTTGCAAACAAACCTTTGCAAGGCTCTCAGTGATGCCCTTGTAAATACACCAGTGAAAGAAATTCTGACCTTAGTGGCAAGCCACACTTTAGCCATAGTCAATCAGCACACTAATAGTATAACATAAATCATTTTTTTCATAAAATGGAGCGTCACACTTCTCTCTTAAATCACTCAACAGTCAATTTGTAACACCCCATTTCTACCCGGTAATTTAAATCAAAAATCAGAGTGTACAAAAATCTTTTCTGAATCATTTTCCAGTTTAGTGTGTTATAAAATAGTGGACTGGCTGACTATGGGATTACTCGGTGTAATCGATACTACTTGCAACGAGCATTGGCCACTTTTGCAAGGCTCTCGATGATGCCTCGTAAATACACCAAATGAAAGAAATTCTAGCCTTAGTGGCGAACCTACGCTTTAGCCATAGTCATTCAAATAAGACTAATAGTATAACGTAATTTAATACTCAATGAAATGGAGCGTCACAACTCTTTCTCTTAAACTAAAAACCAAATACGTAACACGGAAGATAACTCATAGCATTATAGTTTCACATAATGCAATGGAAAACAATCATTATCTCAACAAAGATAATCCAAAGAATATCAACACAAATACATAAAGGCTCAACAAGGAGCAAAGCAGTAACAACAACGGTCTAAACCCGACCCCTGGTGCTACGTGATCGAGCGGGGCCGACTCGGGAGTAGTGAAGGTGGAAGGCCCTCACTCCCGACTACCCGTGGTAAATAACAACGAGAAAGGGTGAGTCTCGAACTATATAATAAAGGTGATAATACGCAATATATAAGCATAGTGTACAAAGACTCAAACACGCCAATCATTAATCAATAATATTCATGCACTAATGAGAATGTATGCAACGTCATCATGCATGTGGTACCATTGGCCCACCGCCGCCCCTCAGCTTCACAATCATCATACAAGGCCCCGCGCCGCGCAGCTTCATAATCACTTTATAAGGCCCCCGCGCCTCAGCCTTCACAAATCATATTATAAACACTACGATCATGCAGCCCAATGTATGCACGAGACTCCATGTACATCACAAACATCATTTCAAACAATTCAATACACCCAATTACTCTTACCTCGGTATCAATCTCGCTTTTATAGCCCTCCTGGCTTGGCCCACCGGCCCATGCCCCCATGGCATGCTCAATCACCTCATTATAAACCCTTAACACCATTATGTCCCACCTGACTATCCTCCTCTAGGGTACTCACTTTACTCAGAACCTAAACCACCATTTAGGACCTTTTCTTCACTTAGGGACCATTTTGACACACCAAAATAATTTTAAGAACTTAGGAATTCAGCAAAGACAAGGTTTTGGAAAAATCCCACTTTGAGGCGCACACACCGGGCGCGCAGAAGAGAGGCGCGCAAGAAGCGCGCGCGGATAGTCGCTCTAACTCTCAAAGTTTCGTCCTCCCGTGAGAGGTGTGCGCGCACGAGGTTACGCTGCAGGACGCCAGCACAAGCAAGATGGCGCGCAGATCTTGATCAAGCCTTGGCTTTCTTGCGCGTAAGTTTGCGCCAAGCGCGCAAGATGGCGCGCAAAGACACCATTTCCGCACACAGCAAAGACAACGATTGGCGCCCCTGCATTGACCAGCTCACCCAAAGACCTTCAAACCAAAAACCACCCGAGCCAAAACGTTTAAAAATGAATTTGGGCGAGTAAACACAAAATTTGGCACAGTGAAATATGCCTAGAAAAGTAAGTTTCACTCCCGGCTCCAAAACACACCCAAAACGAGCCTCTACCGGACATTTTCACAAATACACTGCAATCGAAAAACCACTCGAGCCAAAATGTTTAAAATTGAAAGTTGGCAGGTGAATACAAAAGTTGGCACGAGAAAATATGTTTAGAAATACAAGTTTCACTCACCGGGCTCCAAAATACCCACATTCTGGCGCCCAGACAAAGAACTCACTCACCCGGACATCACATAAAAGTGACACAGCGCCATTCTGGCACCACAGGGCAACATTTGGCGCCTCACATCGCACACCCACACCCAAAGACACAAACAAGGATTGCAGGCGCCATTTTCCCAAAGAACTTGGCGCCCGGCGAAACACACCTGCACAGAACACCTTCCTGCACATGAACAGTGCACAGGGCGCCATTTTCCCAGCAATGTGGCGCCCTGGCAGTAGCATTCCTGCACAAACTCCAAATTCCACCCGTGAACAGTACACAGGGCGCCAGAATCCTAGCATCTTGGCGCCCCAAACACCAAAACCCCAATTTTTCCAAAATCTTCCAAACCAATTCACCTAATAATCCTTCCAACACTCCTAATTGCATAATCAAACAACCAATTGCATATTCAAATCATCAATTAACATCAAAATCACCAATTCATACATTACAAAACCCTAACTCACACTTAAATCAATTTTCACCAACAATTTCATCAAATTCAAGAATCAATCAACATGCAATCATCAATTACTATCAAAACAAATTTATGACACATATAATACCCATTATCTCCTCTATTATAGAGTGAGACTCCCCTTACCTCAAATCCACCGTAGAGAAGCACCGGAATCGAGTCACGAACAAAACCACCGCAACAATCCAAGCTTAAAGCCACGAAATTGCTCTTCTCCTCCTCTTCTCCTAGGGTTTGCGCCATGAGCTCTCTCTTTTCTCTCTCTCCTTCAAACTTTCTTTCTTTCTTTCACAAATGAAAGAAAATTCCACTTTGGGTATATGTATATTGGGCCAAGTGCACCTTGGGCCCTTTTTACACCCCCGCCCATTTCTTCCACCACTCCCTTCAATTAAAATATTTTTCTAAATTATAAACACCGTATTATAATTTAATATAATTAAAAATTAGTGCAACACCTAAACAATTTAATCAATTTCTTAATTAAATTATTTGGGGTGTTACAACTCTCCCCACTTAGGAGATTTCGTCCTCGAAATTGCACTGAGTCAAATAACTCTGGATAGGACTCCCGTGATCTTGCTTTCCAGCTCCCAAGTCATACTCTCGCCAAAGCGACTCCCAACCACACTACCTTGACCAAGGCAATGTCTTTCCCTCTCAACACCTTCACTTCTCTATCCTCAATCCTCACCGGCATAGTCTCCACAAAGGAGGTTCTCACGCATTTCTACATCGTCCCATGTGGATCACATGAGACGGTGCGAATATACTCCAAGGCGTGACACGTGGAAGACATCGTGCAAGTTCGAAGATTGGGTGGCAAGGCCACCCTATAAGCAACCTTTCCAACCCTCTCGGTGATTTGGTACGGTCCAATAAACCTTGAGTTAACTTCTTTGCCTTGAGCACGCCCAACACCAGTCATAGGCGTGACCCTCAAGAACACATGCTCACCAGCCTGAAACTCCAAGTCCTTCCTCCTCTTATCATGATAACTTTTCTGCCGACTCTGAGACTCTTTCATCTTCTCTCGGATCATTTTCACCTTCTCAAGAGTCTCCCTAACCAACTCGGTCCAAGGACAACACTCTCCCCGGACTCATGCCAACACAAAGGAGTTCTGCACCTCCGCCCATACAGTGCCTCAAAAGGAGCCATTCCGATGCTCGAATGATAGCTGTTATTGTACGTGAACTCAATCAATGGAAGATGTGTATCCCACGCACCTCCCTGCTCTAGTACACAAGCTCTCAAAAGATCCTCCAAGGACTGGATGGTTCTCTCTGTCCCACCATCGATCGAGAGGATGGTAAGCTGAACTCAACCTCAGCTTGGACCCCAAAGCCTCCTGCAAGCTACTCCAAAACTCTGATGTAAACCGCGGGTCTCTATCCGACACAATACTCTTCGGAACCCCATGAAGCTTCACAATTACCTGAATGTAAATTCTAGCCAACTTTGGCACAGGAAAGGTGATGTTGATAGGGATGAAATGGGCAGACTTGGTCAACCTATCCACAATCACCCAAATAGTGTCAGACCCTCTCACAGTGTTTGGCAACCCAGTCACAAAGTCCATGGAAATGCTGTCCCACTTCCATTCCGGAATCTCCAAAGGTTGCATCAGCCCCGCAGCTTCAGTGCTCAATCTTTGACTTCGCAAGTCAAACATGCATATACAAATCGCGCAACATCATCTCTCTTCATACTGTGCCACCAAAATAGTTTCTTCAGATCATGGTACATCTTAGTGGCACTGGATGAATGCTCAACTTACTCCTATGACTCTCCTCAAGTATCATCTTCTTCAACTCAAAGATCATCCGGAACACAGTTTCTGTCCCCGAACCTCAACACACCCCGGGAATCCAACCTCAGTAATCCCCATCACCAGCCTTGCTCACCAAAGAACCAACAAATCTACCAACTTCACATCTAACTTCGGGCGTCTCTCGATACTAACCAAGAAGTCGCTCCCAATCCTCAAGATCCCCAATCGACACTCTGAGGTGTC
Organism: Oxytropis ochrocephala; assembly: GCA_020916435.1. NCBI lineage: Eukaryota > Viridiplantae > Streptophyta > Magnoliopsida > Fabales > Fabaceae > Oxytropis > Oxytropis ochrocephala. The sequence continues at coordinate 46,203,918 of CM037092.1, read as the reverse complement.
ACCTCACGCACAAACTCAAGTCACGGAATTGCTCAATCAATTCCAACTCCTCACCATCATAGCCGACATATGTAAAGTCTTCCGACTCAAAGCATCACCACGACATTAGCTTTGCGGGGTGATAGTTCAAGCCGAAATCATAGTCCTTCAACACTCTCTAACCAACGCCTCGCCTCATATTCACTCTCCTTCGGTCAAACAAGTACTTCGGACTCTTGTGGTCACCGAACACTTCGAATCTAGTACCATAGAGATAGTGTCTCATTTTCAACACAACCACAATCGCACCCAACTCTAAGTCATGGGTAGGGTAGTTCTTCTCATGGGTCCTCAATCGCCGGGACGCATAAGCAACCACCTTCCCATCCTGCATCAAAACACCTCCCAAACCCATCTTGGAAGCATCACAAGACACAACAAATGGTTGCTCCGGCACAGCAACACTAACACCGAGACGTGGTCAACCTCCTTTTAGCTCTTGGAAGCTCTCTTCACACTTTGCATCCCACACAAATGCCTTCCCTTACAGTCAATCGGGTCAATGGAAGGGCTAGCTTAGAGAACCCTTCAATGAACCTCCTGTAATAACCACCAACCCCAAGAAACTCCCGATCTCGCTTGCGGACTTTGGGCTCTCCCACCGTAACACTCGCATCAACCTTGGCCGGATCCACCGCAATACCATCACCGAAAAATAATATGACCCAAGAAGCTCACCTCGTGCAACCGTAACTCACACTTCGACAACTTGGCATACAACTTTCTCTCTTTCAAGACTTCTAGCACCAACCTCAAGTGCTCGCATGCTCTTCCTCCGATTTGGAGTACACCAAAATATCATCAATGAAGACTACCACAAACCGATCCGGATAGCTATGGAAAATTCGGTTCATGTACTCCATAAATACCCCGTGCATTTGTGACACCAAACGGCATTACAGAGTACTCATAATGCCCATACCTTGTCCTCACGAATCTTTTTCTTACGGATATCCTCATCCTTCACCTTAACTGGTGGTACCCGACCTCAAGTCAATCTTGCTAAACACTTTAGCACCCACCACCGATCCATTAGATCATCTATCCTCGGGAGAGGTACTTATTCTTGATAGTCACTTTATTCAATTGTCCGTAGTCCACGCACGCACGCATACTCCCATCCTTCTTCTTTACCAACAAAACCGAGCTCCCATGGTGATACACTAGGCCTCACAAACTTCTTCTCAAGAAGCTCCTCTAATCGCTTCTTCAATTCACCCAACTCGGGTGACATCCTGTCTGACGCCATGTACACGAGCCTAGTACTGTGCACAAGCTCAATCCCGAACTCAACTTCCTCTCTCTGGGGCACACTAGGAATCTCATCCGGAAACACTTCGGGAACTCACACACCACCAGTAACCCATCAACCACACTGCTTCTCGTGACATAGACGCCATCAAAGCAAACAACCGACCACCCTCTTTCATTACCTCCGCGCAATTGCTCGTGAGCGACAAAGAAAGCGCACTCTTCCTCTTCGGGAAGGAGAAAACTAATAGACTTATCGAATCGGTTGATGTGCACGTGGTTATCTACTAACCAATCCATGCCTGTAATCACATCTAACCCACCCAAAGGCAAACAAATCGGATCAACTGTAAAATCTCTCGCCAAGACCGACAGAGGACACCTAGCACACATCGTAGAAGTAGTTCACGGACCGCTTAGCCGGGAGTGTCGATAACCATCCTCTCTCCATAGTAGACATTACTAAATTTAACTTTTCAAAGACAAACAGATGCAATAAAGGAGTGCGTAGCACCCGTGTCAACAATAGCAACTAAAGGAGTGCCGGAGATGAAACATGTACCTCGGATATCATTAGGTCCTCTCAGACTCGCCAATGCAAACACCTCTCCCGGTAGATCTTTCCTTCTTAGGCTTGGGACACTTGAAGCTAATGTGACCAGCTTCACCACACTTGAAACATACCTGGTTCCTTGCGATCACACCCGGATGCCATGTGACCACTCTTTCCACACCTAAAACATCTCTCGCACTTCCACCTTACATATAAAAACTCTTGTGACACTGGCTTGTCACATTTGAAACACACAATATCGGATGGGCGCCTCCCACTTGGCTTCTTGCCCTCATGGTGTCTCCTACCCTCGCAGACTGCTCCCACCATTGTACCTGTTACCACCCGAATACCTTTGCTTCCTCTCTCACGCCAGACTTCTCATAAGGCTTACCTCCGTGATGAAATTTCCCCTCTGGTCTCTCATGACCCTAGAGCGGGCATTGCTATCACCTCATAGATCCTACTACAATCACCAACCGTCAGTGAACACTCGATCTTCTCGATACCCTACACCGCTGCTTGATATCGACTCTCAAACCATTCTCAAATTTGATGCACTTTGAGAATTCAGCCCCACCTCTCGAGTAATGTGGGTAGAACTTAGCAAGGTCGAAGAAATCTAGCAAAGATACTCTGTGGATCGACATACTATCCTCGCTGACTCCAAAACTCTCTATCTCTTTCTCGTCCTCGACGTCCTCCGGAAAATACTTTCTTAGGAACTCCTCTCCGAATACAAACCCCTGTAACCTCCTCATGGGCAGCCCCTAGCCTCTCACCGGTCTCCAACCACCAGGTCATCGACCTCTTCGATAAGGTATGAGTTCCATACCTTACCTTCTGCTCATCATTACAACCAATTACCCTAAGATCCTCTCGATCTCCTTCAACCAAGCCGATGCACCATCCGGATTGTACCTCCCCAAAGGTGGGAGGGTTCTCTCTCTCGAAAGTAGTAGCTAAATGCGGGCCTCCGCATTCTCTTGGTACCCACAATCAAGGCTTATGGCTTGCAAGGCCTCAAGAAAAGCAAAGATCGATCCTTCCGCCATATCAACCTAACAACTGCAAAGATAAACAACCGGTTCTGAATTACTTTAAGACACCTAGTTGTCATACACACTATGATGATCGACACACTTGGCCGGACGCAGACCGAATCGCTCGATACCACTAATGTAACACCCCATTTCTACCCTGTAATTTAAATCAAAAATCGAGTGTACAAAAATCTTTTCGAATCATTTTCCGGTTTAGTGTGTTATAAAATAGTGGGACTGGCCGACTATGGGATTACTCGGTAATCGATACTACTTGCAATGAGCATTGGCCACTTTTGCAAGGCTCTCCGATGATGCCCTCGTAAATACACCAAATAAAGAAATTCTAGCCTTAGTGGCGAACCACGCTTTAGCCATAGTCATTCAAATAAGACTAATAGTATAACGTAATTTAATACTCAATGAAATGGAGCGTCCACAACTCTTTCTCTTAAACTAAAAACCAAATACGTAACACCGAAGATAACTCATAGCATTATAGTTTCACATAATGCAATGAAAACAATCATTATCTCAACAAAGATAATCCAAAGAATATCAACACAAATACATAAAGGCTCAACAAGGAGCAAAGCAGTAACAACGGTCCTAAACCCCGACCCCCAGGTGCTACGTGTATCGAGCAGCACCGACTCTGGGAGTAGTGAAGGTGGAAGGCCCTCACTCCCGACTACACGTGGTAAATAACAACGAGAAAGGGTGAGTCTCGAACTATATAATAAAGGTGATAATACGCAATATATAAGCATAGTGTACAAAGACTCAAACACGCCAATCATTAATCAATAATATTCATGCACTAATGAGAATGTATGCAACGTCATCATGCATGTGGTACCATTGGCCCACCGGCCGCCTCGAGCTTCACAATCATCATACAAGGCCCCCGCCGCGCCGCAGCTTCATAATCACTTTATAAGGCCCCACGCCGCCTCAAAGCCTTCACAAATCATATTATAAACACTACGACCGCAGCCGATGTATGCATGCATGAGACTCCATGTACATCACAAACATCATTTCAAACAATTCAATACACCCAATTACTCTTACCTCGGTATCAATCTCGTTTATAGCCCTCCCGGCTTGGCCCACCGCCCATGCCCCCCATGGCATGCTCAATCACCTCATTATAAACCCTTAACACCATTATGTCCCACCTGACTATCCTCCTCTAGGGTACTCACCTTACTCAGAACCTAAACCACCATTTAGGACCTTTTCTTCACTTAGGGACCATTTTGACACACCAAAATAATTTTAAGAACTTAGGAATTCAAAGCAGACACAAGGTTTTGGAAAAATCCCCACCGGAGGCGCACACGGCGCGCGAAGAGAGGCGCGCGCAAGAAGAAGCGCGCGATAGTCGCTTCTAACTCTCAAAGTTTCTCGCCTCCTCGTGAGAGAGGTGTGCGCACGAGGTTACGCCGCAGGACGCGCGCAAGCAAGATGGCGCGCAGCTTGATCAAGCCTTGGCTTTCTTGCGCGTAAGTTTGCGCAAGACGCGCAAAGATGGCGCGCAAAGAAAGACACCATTTCCGACACAGGCGGCAGACAATTGGCGCCCCCGCAGTGACCCAGCTCACCCAAAGACCTTCAAACCAAAAACCACCCGAGCCAAAACGTTTAAAAATGAATTTGGGCGGTAAACACAAAATTTGGCACAGATGAAATATGCCTAGAAAAGTAAGTTTCACTCCCCTGCTCCAAAACACACCCAAAACGAGCCTACCGGGACATTTTCACAAATACACCGCAATCGAAAAACCACTCGAGCCAAAATGTTTAAAATTGAAAGTTGGCAGGTGAATACAAAAGTTGGCACAAGAAAATATGTTTAGAAATACAAGTTTCACTCACCGGGCTCCAAAATACCCACATTCTGGCGCCCAGACAGCAACTCACTCACCCAGACATCAAGCATACGGTGACACAGCGCCATTCTGGCACCACTGGGGCATTTGGCGCCCATCGGCACACCCACACCCAAAGACACAAACAAGCGATTGCCGCGTGGCGCCATTTTCCCAAAGAACTTGGCGCCCGGCGAAACACACCGCACAGAACACCTTCCTCGCACATGAACGAGGTACGGGCGCGCATTTTCCGGCAAAGAATGGGCGCCACGCGCGATGTATTCTGCACAAACTCCAAATTTCACCCGTGAACAAGCATACAGGCGCTGAATCCTAGCATCTTGGCGCCCCAACACACAAAACCCCAATTTTTCCAAAATCTTCCAAACCAATTCACCTAATAATCCTTCCAACACTCCTAATTGCATAATCAAACAACCAATTGCATATTCAAATCATCAATTAACATCAAAATCACCAATTCATACATTACAAAACCCTAACTCACACTTAAATCAATTTTCACCAACAATTTCATCAAATTCAAGAATCAATCAACATGCAATCATCAATTACTATCAAAACAAATTTCCTATGACACATATAATACCCATTATCTCCTCTATTATAGAGTGAGACTCCCCTTACCTCAAATCCACCGTAGAGAAGCACCGGAATCGAGTCACGAACAAAACCACCGCAACAATCCAAGCTTAAAGCCACGAAATTGCTCTTCTCCTCCTCTTCTCCTAGGGTTTGCGCCGTGAGCTCTCTCTTTTCTCTCCTCTCCTTCGAAACTTTCTTTCTTTCTTTCACAAATGAAAGAAAATTCCACTTTTGGGTATATGTATATTGGGCCAAGTGCACCTTGGGCCCTTTTTACACCCCTGGCCCATTTCTTCCACCACTCCCTTCAATTAAAATATTTTTCTAAATTATAAACACCGTATTATAATTTAATATAATTAAAAATTAGTGCAACACCTAAACAATTTAATCAATTTCTTAATTAAATTATTTGGGGTGTTACACAATTCATCTCATAAACATTTATCAATACGTAACACCATATATCACGTGGTAAATAATCTCACAACATGCAGCGGAAAGATAAAGTTACATCTAAAAAGGATTCAGCACTCTCAAGTAAGACATAGAGAAATCTCATAAGAAAACTCAACAGTGAGCAAAACAATGCAAATACAATCTAGACCCCATCCCCTAGGTGCTACGTATCAGAGCAGACACACTCGGGAAGTAGTGAAGGTAACGAGCCTTCACTCATGGCTACCTGTGGTAAACAACAACAGAAAGGGTGAGTCTCGAACTATATAATAAAAGTGATAATAGGCAATATATATATCATCATAGCTCACAGCACAGTCAATCATATCAAGCAACTCACTCACTAACATTCATATGCTCATGTGAATGCATGCAATGTTGTTATGCATGTGGTACCATTTGCCCTCCCAAGCAATCTCAATATCTAGTGTATGGCCCTCCGGCCTAAAAATCAAGATCATGGCCCTCCGCCCTCAAAATTTAATTTACAACGTCGCGACCCAAGCCAATGTATGCATGATACTCCATGAATAGAACACAAACACATTTATCATATCACAAATCATGCACTAACCCTCATCCCATCTCCGGCACAAACTCATTATAATTCACCCAAAGGACCACTCACAATATTGGGACTAAACCCACTCAGGGACCTAAACCACCATTTAGGACTAAGACGGCCATCTAGGGACCAAACTGTCACCTAAGGACCAAAACAAAGACACACTTATGCATTTGGCAAAGACCAGCGCCAATTTCTCCACATTCAGCGCCCCCGGTGCAACACAAAGACTAGCGCCGAAACTCAAAGATTTTGGCGCCCGCAGGGCAACACACACGCATCGGGCGCCACTTTTTCTAGCAACTGGCGCCCCACAGGCAACACAGACCTAGACACAAACTCGATACGCTTTGCACACAATCTCGAACACGCAAGAGACTAGGCGCCTGGCAGCGACAGCCACGATTTAGCGCCCCTGACGGCCAACTCACCCAACACTTTCAAACCAAAAACCACCCGAGCCAAAATGTTTAAAAATGAATTTGGGCAGGTAAACACAAAGTTTGGCACGAGGAAATATGTCCAGAAATGCAAGTTTCACTCCCCGGGCCCCAAAACACACACAAAACAAGCCCCACCGGGACATTTTCAAAATAACACTGCACTCGAAAAACTACTCGAGCCAAAACACTTAAAAATGAAAGTTGGCGGGAGAATACAAAAATTGTACGAGGAAATATGTTCGAAATACAAGTTTCACTCCCTGGGCCCCAAACACACACAAAACAAGCCCCACCGACATTTTCAAAATAACACCGCACTCGTAAAACTACTCGAGCCAAAACACTTAAAAATGAAAGTTGGCGGTGAATACAAAAATTGCACGAGGAAATATGTTCGTAAATACAAGTTGCACTTCCCGGCCCCAAAACACCCATATTCGCGCCAGACAAAGAACTCACTCACCCAATCATCACTCTGCATGGTGACACAGCGCCATTTCCCTAGGAAATTGGCGCCCTGCACAGCAACACAACACCAACACTCTCTCCTACAGTACACAGGGCGCATTTCTCCTAGCATTTTGGCGCCCCATGCCTCAAAATCCCATTTTCCTCAAATTCTTCCAACCCAAATCACTCAATAATCATTCTAATACTCCTAATTTCATATTCAAACAATCAATTGCATGTTCAATCATCAATCAAAGCAAAATCAAGAACACCAAACCCTAACTTAAAGCCCCAAATCGATTTTAGCATACAAATTATCAAATTCAATCCCACAACCATTCAATTAACAATCAACATCATCAAATTAAGACTCTATGACTTACATACGACCTATTATACCCTCTATTATAGAGTGAGACTCCCCTTACCTCAAATTAACCGTAGAGAAGAACCGAAATGGAGTCACGAACAAAACCACTGCAACAATCCAAGCCTTCAAGTCACGAAATTGCTCTTCTCCTCCTCTTCTCCTAGGGTTTGCGCCGTTCTCCTCTCTCTTTTCTCTCCTCTCCTTCGCAACTTTCTTTCTCTCTTCACAAATGAAAGAAAATTCCACTTTTGGGTATATGTACATTGGGCCAAGCGCACCTTGGGCCCTTTTTACACCCCTTGTCCATTTCTTCCACCACCCCCTTCAATTAAAATAAATTACTGAATTATAAACACTATTTTATATTCTATTATAATTTAAAACAGTGTAACACTTTAAATAATTTAATCAATTGCTTAATTAAATCATTTAGGGTGTTACATAGCCCATCATTCATGTCAACAGTGGCCAATCTCAATTGGGACCACTTCGTGCTACCAAGAGGAGGCTACATTGAAGACATAGTGAGAGAGTTCTATCTTTGGAATCACACCACAAGAAGGAGCGAAACATTCCTACACTTCCATGGTGAGAGGTAAACTTGTACACTTTCATGCCAAGAAATTAAATGAACATTATATGCTGAAGTATAATGGGAATGATTTTGAGAATAGAGTGGCCAAATCCTTTAAGAAAGAAATGGAAGAAATAAGGAATAGGATTGCTATACTAGGGGCTGTATGGGAAAAATTTACACCTAATGAGATTAAGCTTAGAAGCAATTATTTGATAAATGCATTAGGTAATTGGCATTTGTTCATAGCCACTTCAATTCTCGCTTACATCACATACATATGCTATGACCAAAGAGAGATTGATCTCGCTAGATACAATTCTCTCTCGAGGGAAATGTAGACATAAATGATTGATAGCTAGGAAATTCTTGCATGCTCAACAAAATCAAAGGGATTTCTGTTTTCCCTTGTCTTATAACCAACTATGCATGAAAGAAGGTGTCCCTATAGCTGCTAATGAACAAAGGAAATTTCCCCCTGGTAAGTTGAGTGCTGAAGTGAAGGAGAAGTTGAGAAATGTGAGAGGCCCCCTGCACTGCTATGCAAGAGCATTACATGCGAAGCGGAGGTCTGTCTCGAAATTTCCAGATGACCAACATGATAGCTTCAATTGGTCTTTGACAAGATCTTTGATCTTGTGGGCCAAGTGAATGCCCCTGAATTCCCAAGTTGGGTATTGAGAAGTGAAGGAGAAGAAGAAGAGGAGAGAGAGGTTGAAGAAGAAGGTAGAGGAACCTAGCACTAAGAAGAAAGTGACTAGGAAGCAATACAAAGTACAAAAGAAAGTTGTGGTAGAACCTGTGAGTGAAGAAATGTTTGATTCTGATAAAGAGGATGGAACTAGAAAAAGAAATGGATAAGGAAGTTGAAGAAGAAGAGGAGGAAGAAAGTGAGACTGAAATTGATGAAGATGAGGAAGAACATGCTAGAGGAGTGATCTTAGAAGAAATTGCTAGGCAAAAATATGCCAAACCCTCAGCATCAACCCAACCAGAAACCCCTATCACTTCACCAGTTACCAAAACACACATCATCTCACCAAACCAAGAATCCTCCTCCATTCCAAAATCACCATTACCCTCCCTCAATGATCCACCAGTCCTATCACAATCACGACCACAAACAACCCCTCCACCACCCTCTCCAAGAAATGAACCACAGAAAACAACTCACACAGAAGAACCAACCCCTGTTATACCAACAGAACAAACAGTACCTTCTAGCCCAAGAAACATTACTACTAATGTTATTTCTGCTCTTGAGAAAGAGATTTTGCAGGAAAGAGAAGAAGAAGGACTCAACAAACAAAACAAAGAAGAAGAATCATCTGCAAAGGAGACAAGAACTCAAATCTGTTGATGATTCTCTGAATCAATTGTTCTTTGCATCACAACAGCAACAATCAGTGCATGATGAGGCAACAATTAAAATGGTTCTGGAAGAAATGGCTAAACAGAAGAGGGAAGCATTGCACAACACTCAGAAATTCTTCAAGCAACCTGCAGGAAGGCAGGCAAAATTAACACCTAAGAGGAAGAAATCTGATGCAGTCAAGACTGATGCACCTGCATCAATTCCAGAACAAATTCCTGCAACTACACCAGAAGTAGGAGGTGCATCTACACCTACAGAAGCAACACCAAGCAAGCCCAAAGAGAAGAAGCAGAAGGTGAAACACACTCCTCCAAGCAGACAAAGCACCAGAATCAGAAGTGGAGCCAAGAAATGAGTATCATTTACAAGCTTTCACCTACTACTACTATAGCTTGTGTTAATTCTGTTTAAACTATTTCCCTGGTTGTTTTTAATCCCTCTCCCCTATTTTGAACAAATGATTTGTATTTCTAAACAAATTTGCAGTGAGGGCACTGCAACCCCTTAAGTTTGGGGGGGATTTGCATGTTATGTTTAAGTATGTTTATTTCTATCTAATATGTTGTGTGTTTAATTAATATGTTTTAAATAGTAAATATATATGTTTTAAGTAGTTTTTAGTTTGTTTAAATATTAGATGTACTTAACAATATAGTATCTAAATATTTTAGTAGAAAAGATCAGTTTTTCAAAAATATGGTGAAAGCCCTATGGATGGAATTTTTATGAAGAAAAAGAAGCCTTATTTCTCAGAAAAACCAAAATTATTTTTACTTCAACACTTCAAAACTGAGTTTGTGAAAAGAACCTTGCTATTTAAAGATCAATCTGATGCAAGGGGAATTTTTGGTAAGCTTAGGTCAAAACAAAGCTTTACTAAAAGAAAGAAGAGCTTAAAGAATTAAGTTTGGGGGTGTTTATGAAAACAAAGGCTGAATTTCAAAAGTGAAGAGTAAACAATGTAGAAAAAGAAAACAAAAATGTGGACAAGCCATATCCTGAATCTTTTGAAACTATACCGTGTTTAAGTACATGAATGCATCTGGAGGTCAAAGACTGCGTGCCATGCAGAATAAATGTATCTGGAGGATAGTTCAAAAAGCGAACTCAATGCAAAGTGCAAAGAAAAAATATATGCATCCGGAGGTCAAAGACTCGTGCCAAAGTGCATTTGCATCCGGAGGTCGAGTGAGGAAGGTAATATGAGCTAGAAAAGAAAAGCATTATCGGTCAACATTGCATCAATGTAAACTGCACTGAAGAAAAAGCAAAATGCAGAAAAAATCAATGCACAAATCACTTCAAAGAATTATTGCATCTGCTCAAAAAGATCCACACAAAAAAAAAAAAATAGAAAAATGCATTGGCTCAAAAGCTTTGAAAAATTCAAACAAGCCCTTTGATTTTAGAACTCCCCAACACTTGAGAAAATTTTGTGAGTCTAAACTCTCTTTTGAAAAATATTTTGGTGTGACCAAAGATGAACCAATCCTTTCAAAGGCTAGGAGGAAATTTTTCACTTAGTCTTGGAACCAATCTCAACTCAGTGGGTTCACACACACACAAAAGAGTTTGAATAGCTTTGGTAGTTTTGAAGAAATAAAGGCACAAGAAAGATTGTTGAAAAATGAAGTTCATAGGGAACTCCTCATGAAAATCCAAAAATCAAACTGATCTATCTTCTAGAATTATAGTTTTTAAATAGTTTGTCTTTGTCATTACTTGCGGACAAGCAATGGTTTAAGTTTGGGGGTGTGATAACTCTATTTTATATAGAGTATTTCATATGTTTAAACTTAGTATTTGCTCTCTTTCAAGTAATAATAAAGAGTTTATATAGTATTTTATGTGATATATGATAACTTGAGTGATTTGAATGGTTATAGTTATTATTAGGCCATTTTGGATATATTGTGGTATGTTTGATGTTTTTGTTCAGTGCAGTCTCAATGCTAACTGCATCAATGCTCCTGCACTGATCCTGCATCAAAACTGCACTACTTGGTGAATAAGCAGCCTGTTTCATATGCACCCACATGCAAAGTGATGACCTCCTGCCTGGTTCTCTGATGCCATCCCACCTTGTATAGTAGGCGCCTACCATTCACACATAGCTATAGGCATAGCTTTGAAGAGTCACCAACATAGGGACACATGTTCACACATCAATGAACCGCCCTATGTGATTAGTCAAAGATTTCAACATGGATAAACCTCTGGAAAGCAACTACAGCTATGATCCACTCAAGATGACTTCAACATGAAGAAAGGAAGCACCTCACTTGAAGGCTATAAAAGGACATCACATCTTCATTTGGAAAAATATCACAATCCATAAGTTAGATCAAAATTTCAATATACATAGTTAGTTTTTATATTTTTAGAGGAAGAGGAAGGAATTCATAAATCCTCCTTAACTCATTTTCATAGTGTTTGTATAGTGCTAAGGAGTAATGCTAGTGCATTGCTAGAAGACTTCATACAAAGATTTTCAACATTTGTAACTTTACTCTTGTTGTTTCTCTTTTGTGATTTCTATATATATAAATATGGTCTATTCAGTTTATATATATCTTGCAATGTCTCTTGTTAGCTAAACCTTTCTTAGTTGGAATGTTCTAATCATTTAATGAGCTTTTAAGTAAGTATGATGTATGTATGTATGTTTGTACTTTAGTTCTTGCTTGATAATCTTTTCAAAACTTATTTTGAACTTGATCACTTAGAATAAGTAGATTTGTAAATGACCAGAAATGGCTTACAATTAAGAACTCAAGAACTAATATGGGTGAGTGTTTACATAAAGAAAACTTTGTGAAAACCATGCTAAGTCCTAGACATAGGATAGTATAGTCCATAGGATAATTGTGGGTACTTAAAATACAAGAGTGAATTCACTTAAGCAATTGGATAATTGTTAGGAGGCAAGATTGGCACTAACACCCTTTTCTTTACTTGCATAGAACAAGGATCATAAGAGTTGGGTAATGATACTCTGAAGAAAGTGAGCGAAAGGCACATAGCTAATGCAACAGCATTCAGTGCAGCTGCATCACATACTGCATCATACACTTATAAGTAAATTACTTGATGAAGACATTCCAACTAGCTTTTCTCTTTTACACTATCAACATTTTTTACTTTGCTTTCTTTCTAACTTAGTTGTGATCATCAAACAAAATCCAAAATTATTTTGTTACTTAGTGACTTTACACTTTATTACTTTATATTATTTTAAAAGTGAGTTTTTCAATCTCTGTGGGTTCGATCTTTTTACTACTTGTTTTTGGACAGTGTATACTTGCACACAAGTGTATGTGTTTTCCATGCACCAGTGGCAGGGGCGCCAAATGCTGCCCCAGGGTGCCCAGAATGGCGCCTGTGTCACCATATGCGTGATGACTGGTGTGTGTGTGTCTTTGTCGGCGCCAATCTGCTGAATAGGCGCCACGTGCACCGCTCATGTGCACATACGGGGTGGTTTGAGTGAAACTTAGAGTTCTGAGCATATTTTATCGTGCCATCTTTTGCAGTTGCCTGCCCAAAATCAATTTTAAACATTTTGGCTCGAGTAGTTTTATGTTAGCATGTGTCATTTGAGAGATGTTCTAGTGGGTATTGATGTGGCGCTATATGTGTGCGCCTATGGGGTGGTTTGAGTGAAACTTAAAGTTGTGAGCATATTTTACCGTGCCATCTTTTGCAGTTGCCTGCCCAAAATCAATTTTAAACATTTTGGCTCGAGTAGTTTTCTTTTTGCATGTGCTGTGTGTGCTGTGCCAAGTGCAGGGCGCCAAAAGTCTTTGCCAGCCAGGCGCCATCCAGCGCTGTGTCTCGAGATCGTGTCTCGGTTGTGTCTTAGTTTGTGTCTAAGACTGTGTTGCCCAGGGGGGCGCCAGATTGCTAGGAAAATGGCGCCCAGTGGCTGTGTTGCCACAGGTTGGCGCCAGAATGTGGGAAAAATGGCGCCTAGTGCTGCCTTGTGTCTAGGTGTGTGCTGTTTTGGTGTCCTTAGGTGACAGTTTGGTCCCTAGGTGACTGTTTGGTTCTAAGGGTGTGATTTTGGTCCCTAGGTGCCCGTTTGGTCCAAAGGGTGTCAATTTGGTCCCTAGGTGTTGAATTGGTCCTAAAGGGTGTTTAGGTCCGTGAGTGGGGTTTAGTCCCCTAGTTGAGATTAGTCCTTGGGACTTGGTTGTGTTGAGTAGAGACTGAGGAGATTGATGATGCCATGGGGGCATGAGCCATGGGGGCTAGAGCCATGGGGGCTATAAACGAGATTCATAAATGAGGTGAGAAATAATATGTGAATTGTGATATTGTAAATATGCTTGTGATTGTGTTCATGGAGTCTCATGCATACATTCGGCTGCGGTCGCGACATTTATAAATTGATTGTGAGGCCATGAGGGCCAGGCCATGGGGGCTGTAACACCCCAAAATAGTTACAACTTTTAGGAGATGCTTAAGTGAAATGGAGAGGTGGACGTAGAGGCCAAGAGCCATTGGAGGCCCATGAGTCATTAGGGGCCCAAGTGTGTGCCTTAAATGAAAAGTGTCGTAGGAGAGGGTGCATGTTTCCACCAAAAAGGAATCTAAGAAAGTAAGAGAGAGAAGTTGGTAGGTGAGATCAGATTTCTAGAGAGAAGGGAGAGCATTTTGGCGAGGAAGAAGCTCAAGCTCAACGGAGAAGTGTTGCTGCGAGTGTTAACTGGAGGAATCAGTGAAGAGAGGGTCGATTGCTCAACTGAATAAGGTTAGGGGGCTCTTTTTCACGTATAATCATGTATTATGATGAATGGTTATGTGTGAGTAAACTGTAACTATGTTTGCTGAGTTGTTTTGCATGCCTGATGTGTTTTTATGTTTTGATGTTGTGTTTGGCTCACTTCAGTGGGGTGGCGTAGAGTGAACGAGAGAGTTGGTCATACGAAGTAAGAAGGAGGGAAATGGGAGCTGAGGAAGCTCTCAGTCCCAGTGAGCGAGAGTGAGTGAGGGTGGGTGACATAATCTTGGAAAGGTCCTTAAAGAATAGACTTAGGATAACGAAAGAGTAGCTGAAAACGTATAACATAAGGCGTCGAGTGTGCGTTGAGTTAAATGGAGTAGTCGGTTTAGGATTGCCGAGGTGAAGTTACCTTCCCATACGTAAGCTGGAACTTAAGTGAATAGGTAAATGTCGAGAGATGTGAGTGTCGAAGCAAGTAAATGTCGAGAGATAGAGTGTGTGTGTCGAAGTAGGTAAGTGTCGAGAGATTGAGTGTGTGCGTCGAGGCCTGTGAATGTCGAGAGATTGAGTGTGTGTGTCGAAGTATGTAAGTGTCGAGAGATTGAGTGTGTGCGTCGAGGTGTGTAAGTGTCGAGGGATATGAGTGTCGACATATACACATGAGTCGAAGGAGCATACGTAGAAGTATAAGGGTGTTGTTGGACTAGGATAGGTGTCGAATTGTACTTGTCGAAGTGAGGCGTATGTATGCCAATGCGTAAGTGTCGAATGTAAGTGACGGAGCGTAAGGGATGATGTATAGGAGACGAAGGGTAAGGAAGTGTAAGCCGAGGTGATCGGTGAGCGGAGGGCGACAGTCCCAGTGCTGTAGGCCGTTATGGAGACGTCGGCCTTAGTGCCGTAATGACGTATGAGAGTTGTTTTGGCCGTAGGGCTAAGAGTAGAGAATTAATTAAACGTGGAAGTCCCTGAGGGGCATTGAATAAATGAAAATGGTGAAAGCAGAGGACTTTGGTCCTAGAGGTGAGCAGAGGATTTCGGTCCTATTATGAATAAAAGGCTGCGGTCTAATTGGTGAGTTACTGAAATGGTGTTATGATTTAATTGAATAATGTATATGTTGTGTGTTAAGCATTGTTCATGGCGTCGCATAAAATCATAAGCATAAGGTGATAGCAGAAGACTTCGGTCTTGGACTTCGGTCCTAAGGTGATA